>CM032808.1:9669606-10869606 GCA_019155185.1 Beaufortia kweichowensis
CTATTTCTACAGTGCTACAGTAAGACCTAACAGGAAATGATGCAATGACCCAGCCAAGTCCCATGAGGGCGTTTGTATTGCAAGCCTATAATCAAGACACTAGTTTTCAGTGTCAAGCTTCTCAGCGTCTGAAGCAGAAACGTAGGAGAGAGTAAATAAAAACACAAAAATCCTCCAAACGTCCACCTTCCAAAACCCACTGCTGGGTATCCATTAGATATATCAATATAACATGTGAATCATGTATTCCTGAGGGGCGAGTACATAGGAGTTTTGCACTTCTATAAAAACAGACATTTATTTCATGAATACACCGGTTATTCAAAATGTCTGTACCCGTTTTCGTCTTCTGATAAGCTAGGCAACCAAAAACTGTGGCTGTAGGGTGTAGGTTGGCAGGAACGACTTGAACTTTAAGTGGCCATTATTCTAAACCTGTCATTATTATTTATTTACTTTCATCTATTTAATAACCATCATTATAATTATCGCATGTTCCTGGAGGGGGGCTCCCATTTCAGGGCAAAATCTCCCAACACATAATAATCCTCCAGTATTTGAAGACCAGCTTGTTAAAAACGGAATGAAGGGAGGAAAAAAGAGAACATGTGGAAAACAACGGCCTGCCTGACACAGACCAATAAAGTCTCCTGCCTTTATGAACGTTTGAAAGTTAACGTCTAATGGGCTCGGAGACACCTCAAGAGCCAAGCACCCGACAGCAAGCTGTAAAAGTGAGAGTTTTGAACGCCTTTAACAGGCCCCATGCGCAGCACTACTAAACACATGTTCACAAGCATGTACATATGTCATCGTACAAGAACTACATACAGTCCTTTATCCAAATGCTTTAAAATCTGCGGTCCACAATAACAAGGAAACACATCAAAAGAGACCTTCCTACTCCAACAGTGATGATTATTTCCGGGTGGTGGTACGCATTTAGCTTATTTAGTCAAATACCTGACAGCCAGTGCAATACAGGAAATGGTTAAAGTGTCAGGGAAACTCAAAGCGCCAACAATAGACTCAACACGCTTCCTGTAGTAGGGTCTGGGCGGCTGGCCCAGTGTGGTGCAGGATGGGAAATCAGGGCAGCGATAAAGAGTCATGGTAGCAACATTGCCAAAATGGCTTTCTAGATCCTAAACCAAATCAGTCTTTTAATGCATTATCAAATGCTAAAACATTCACAGATGCAACTAATGGTAAGGGACATCATCAGGCCCAAACATAATCTGTACACTTTATCACTGTATCACATTTCCTGCACTAATTTTGAAACACACATTTGCATAATACTGTGGAATAGATTTATTAAAATAAACTGCTGTGCGCACTAAAGTCCTGAGGCGAAAACAGCATAAACATGCAAGTTCTGCATCAAATTTATAATAATACCCGAATTTACGGTGTTAAAAAATGGTCCTAATTTGGTTGTTGTTTTTTGACCACTTGTGTTTCCTTACAGTCGAGTAGCTAAAGCCAGTTTTCCTTTTCTACAAGGCCAAAACACAACCTCACTTTTTAATCCTGAAGGAAAATTCCACAAAGTTCATTTATTAGCAAGGGATTGAAAGCCAGCATTACACGTGTTGAATGACGTGACATTTATCAGAGAAACTTGCCGCCATATGCAGTCACTACACATTATTCTGTGTCGGGCGGTGACCTCTGATCAACATTTGCAAAGAAAAAAACATAAAAACACGTTCAGCAACATTCATGTGCGGTTCGACTCATCTTGTTCTTAAAGATACTCTAGTTTTCCTTGGGTTTTTAACAGCAACCTCTGCAATGACCAAGGGTAGTTTATTTAAAAGGCTCTGGTGGAGTTTACAAGTGAAGAAATGTCTGCCACTGCCCATTCTTTTCCTTTGTTCTTTTGCAAGGAGAAAAACAACAGCAGAAAGAACATATTCAAAGATGTTTGCTAGGCTACACAGATGGACAGTAAACACCCCAACTAATCGTAAAGATAAAACCACCTCAAGTGGTATTGCAGGGAACAAAAACAACTTCTGTGATTTCAGAAAAACAACAGTTAAACCTATTTTAGAGTTCAACAACAATGGAAAGTGTATGTGGTAAAATGCAGTGCCATACACAATTCTTTCTCCGGGCAATAATACAAGCTTGACTCTTTAAGGTTAAGTACATCTTATTATCTTTCGATCTGTTGTTTTTTTTCCAGCAGACCTCAAAGGGTCATACTTTCTCATTCTTGTAAGCAGGAAAAGGCTCCCATCCATAGCCTTCCTGTTGCTAAAAATAGGCAGAGTTTATGACTTATCAGATATCAGTGGCCAAAATAGAAGGATAATTTGAAAATTTCAAAGAACTAAACAAACAGTGTGACATCAGAGGAAAACTCACATACTCAAGGGTCAGAAGTAAACAGAGAATCTACTGTTTTCGAGCAACATGGGTGGACCGCAACAAAATTGCTGAGTGTTGTTTCATAGCCTGGAAAACTTGTTGACCACATAAAATATTATGCAATAAATCACACAATAGTGTGACTCACGGCATTCCTTACAAAACAGTTCACTTACTGTCCCAATTTCTAAATGCCATAGTAAATTTAAGTGACTAATCTGTGGGCTGTTAACACTTCAACATCAAATCCTTTTACCCTACGATTGCCTTTATTAACATATCAGTAGAAAACCCCTGAAGGAAAAACAGCATTCACTTAAAACACACAGATATACAATCATCCTCACTGACACACACTTCCCCCTTCCTCTCTTTAACAACACAAACACATTTACACAATTTCAACCCAATTCACTGATCACCAAACCATTGTATCTCTGCATAGCCAAATGAGAAGCCAACGACCTATTCACACCTCAGCATTTAGATGTGTATTCTCCAATTACAATCACAGAAAGCTCTGCTGAGTGGATGAATGAACTATAATGTCTACACAACTACCACACTGCAGTCTCTGATGGAAGCCATTACATTCTGATACAGCGTGTCATTGGAGAAAAAAAATGCAGTTCCTCGAGTCTGCATTTACCTAAAATGGAAACAAACCCTGCATTACTACAGACCCATAAAGACAAGATCAGAAAGGCATCAGATCAATAAAATTAAACGTAATTCGGATGGATGTCCTGGCAGGCGGTGTTTGCCTGCTAATGCATCGCAAATGTGAACAGACAGATTCTGAGCTTTCTAAGCCTTACGGGAATTAAAAAGACCATTACTCGTGTTATGTTTTTGAAGGCCACCATCCATTAAAACAGGCAGCAAGGCTTCTGCAAACACTGGGTATCATCCAAATATGGGTAATTCAGTTCTCATACTGCCTCAGTCTGCTTTGCATTATAAATACTGCAACATTGCTATTGTGCATCCAGATGAAACGAAACAGACGACCCTTTCACTCATCTCCAGTTCCCGCTTCCCTCTCCCAAACAAAACAAAACAAAAACACATTTTTGTTTGCTACAGGGGGTTGTGATTAAAAACAGACACTTTGCGTCAAACAGATGGCTACTGCCAAGCATCTGTTTGGTCCACTGAGGAGGAACCAACGGTCAAGTGTAGACACTTCACAATTAAAAAACAGACTTACCCTCGGCCTGCAGGGAGAGAAGGACACCGGCTCCCAAAATGGCAAAGACGACGACAGAGTTGCTTTTCATCCTGTTGAATGAGATGGAGAATCGTGTGGCTGTCTTGGTCGTGCTCTACTGCTCTTGAACGGGCAATCGGCTGCAAGGGGACTAAAGAAGTCAGCGTATACGGGACGAAACTTCAAGACCTCTTTACAGCCTCCTCTTGTTTAAGACCCTGTAATTAAGAGAAATAGACAGTTATTAAATATTGTAAATCCATCACTGTGATTCGCTCGAGAGCAGAAATAAACAAAGCAATACAGAGATCAAAGAGGTTTGCAAATTCCTCTACGAATCTATCAGCACCATGACATGGTGACCCCAGAGCAGGACAGGGGAATGGTGGCTCTCGAGTCTGGAAGCCAGCTTAAGGAGTGTCTCGTTCAAATGCCAGGTATTAGGTTCTGTCCAGCGTTAATAACAAAATGTGTCTCCTCTTTCATAGCTCTTTCTCGTTTCTGTGCAATTAGTGGCTCCCAGTGGCTCTGCGGGACTGGGTGCCCGAATTACCAGGCGCAGAGAGGGGGCCGGTGTCTGTCACTTTTCATTTGGACAAGGGGGAAAAAGAGGCCCGACCTGCGACCTACTTTTCACACTTCCCTGACTCTTGGGTAATGGGAAAACAATGGCGGGGCTCCTTTGGATCATGAGGACCCTTTAAGACAGGCCGGATGGCCACATGACCACAGAGGAAAGGATAGAGAGATATGCCCGCAACAGGTTTTACTACACACATAAGACAAGACAACACAGTGCAACTATTATTGGCAACACAATTAACAGTATGCATACACACTGGCTTTACTTTTGATCAAATAGGAAGAGAAAACTGAAATGCATCATGTAAATAAATACTCTTGACAAAACTCACTGCTCTTACAGGTCACTTCTAAATTACATCCCAATCACAACGAGTGTCAATTTTTTGCAATCGCTTGCACCACAAGAAAAATATTTTATTTACTTTATCTTTTTGCTCTTGGGGTAAACAGGGCTTACAAAAGAGTTAAGGTTGATAACAACAGCATGCCAGTACAAGTTGGTGGGGAAAGCTTAACGGCCTGAGAACAGGAAGTGCACTGAAAGATGAACGACTCAAAGCAGGAGGCTCCTGACGCACACACTTCCATCTATCATCTCCAACACAGTCATAACACCAAACACAAGATCCAGACAAACATTAGATAAAATACAAAAAACATATCATATACAAAAATGCCTTGTTGCATCATTATATATAAACTTGATTAGGAAAATCTGGTTGATTTTTTAATGTTCACTATCAATAACAAAGCTTGCACACTGGCACTGAGGGCATTAACTGGCATGAATCTCCGTAGCAGATGTGCTAATATTAGATCATAAAGATTTCACAAAGCTGGCATAATTCATGGCCTCACTCTGCATTCTTTTAGAGAAAAGCTTCTCATTAATTTGCTTTGAATGGATGAAAGACCAAAGGGATGAAGAAAACGGGTAAAAGGTAGAGCAACTATAGGCACCGTATAGAATGACCACACCTTATAGCAAATCACTGAGGCATGACATGTGGTTTCTGGGAAGTCATTCCCACAGTCGTCAATCATATGATGCTTGATAAAGGAAGTCACTCTGGAGACAGAAATCTGAGGAAAAACATGCAAGCCGTGTCACTTGTTTCCCAAAGATAATGCTGCATTGACAGGACCTTTGAGTATCTATGTTTGTTCAGGTAAGTCCATGTCAAAGAAAAGGATAACGGCAAGATGCCAAACATCCCCTTTCAGAGGGGTTTTGGAAAGGGAGGTGAGATTAACAACCAAAGGGATCACTCTGGATATCCTGCTAAGTCTGCGGTTGTGACCGATGGCAATGCTTACCGAATAAATGCGAATAAATGCAATAAATGCACAAATTCAAAAACATACATAAAAATAAAAAACATAGTCCAAGGCAAAACAACAGTAATCTGATAAGAATCTTTAAAAAGAAGTGCCTAGAATAAGTGTTAACAATAAAAAAAAGTCTTGCTTATCGCTGCACACAAATGCACATAGACATGTTTTTCACCACAATCACCAAATTCTCTATTTATCATAGATGGTATGTGTGCTGGCATGCGTTTCCCCGGCCCCTCCTGGGGCCCCTCCTTGCAGGCAACCCAGCGCCTCGCCTGCCTCTCGAGTCACGCCGGCCAGCAGGGAGAGCAGACTTCCTGGCTCCACTCGCATTGTTTGCTTGGCTGCTTCTGAGGCTCATCCAAGACTGGATTACCATAAGAATACTGAAACGTTTTTGTAGAGCAATCCCCTTCCAAACCTCCTGCTGCACTTCTTCTCTGTACTCTTTTTCTCAGCCCCCATCTATCTATCATTCCCCGCTGCTCACAGCTCTTTCAATATCTCAGTCATGCTCTTCTAGCAGCAAAACTCTCATATAGCCTGCCTTTGGCTTCTCTCTCTCTCTCTTACTCCTTCACATCTGCAACCGGTTTTTGGTTTATATCTGCGGCTTATCAAATGTCTGAACAATGGAAATATGACTGGGTTACTGGGAAATGAAGACGTAAACTTAGACGTGCTAGTAAGGACTGGTGAAACGAGAAAAGAGTGTAGGAGGTTAAAAACAAATCTTTCTGTGGGCATAGCTACAAAAGTAAAATTAAGCTGAACATGCAGAAAGTTCAAAGGAAGGAAAATGAGGGCGGAGGAAGCTTTGTGGAAACAGACGCAGTTCTATCCAGACAGTCGTGGGTTTAAGACTACACTGATGGTGGTGCGTACAGTCAACTGATGTCTCTACCAATCACCCACGTGGAGTTAAAGTCTTTATTTCATTCTTTTTATTACCAGGGTTCTAGACAAGACAGAGACATTATTTCTGTATTTTTGTCAGTGGTCGACATACATTACCAGTTAAAAGTTGTCCATGTCAAAAAAGTGAATAAAATCTTTTTTTTAGACAAGATTCCTTTTTTGGTGGTTTCCCTTTGCTTTTAGTATTTTTATGAGAACGTTTTTACCATGTCTGTTTTAGTATATGCAAACTCAGTAGTTATAAAACACTGAAAGTACTGATGCAGTTCAATACTGATGCACAATTGTCATTGACGCAAATGTCTAGACAAGCATCAGACTACAAGCTGTAACCCTCTCTTAAGTCTCAATCTAACTTCAAGGAGACATTTGCTGCACCATCGATGTCCTGCCAATGCAAGCTGCCTATTCCAACAAAAAGTGGTTGTATATTTTTCACCCATAATATTTCCTCACATAGAGCACACGTTTTCCTCAAAGCCTTTTTTCTTAAACTGCGATGCATGTGCATTAAAATAGCTAGCAATAGCTGTGTAAGCATTTTGAGCACTATATGGTGCAAGCAATTCCTGCTGGTGACTATATTTATGGCAAGCACTATATGCACAAGATTATCCTTTGAGCTTTGTTCACTATGTCTGATGGGTGTTGTGTTAATGGTGCTGCTGTAAACACTCTTTATTTTGACTAAGGCCCGAGCAGATCCTGGGAAACTTGCACAGAGGCTACTGCGGGTTCACAAGACGAGAAGGATCATCCTAGTCTGTAATTAAAACATTGAGCTGAAAATAAGGCTTTGTTTGAGCACATGCACACACTCTAGCACATTCCTTAGCCAAATGTAGCCTAGATCACCAAAGAAGGCCTTGCACGTCACAGAGGCATATGGTTGGGAGGTCTGTTTTTGGACAACACACCAGAAGGCTCATGCACGATTTACAGGCACAGACTGGCTCTGCTGGAAATAAATGGATAAGATGTCTATGTTGTATGTTCTGCATGGTTTTGCATTGCATGTAGCTATACCGGATTCCACAGGACCAGTTGGGTGACACTGGACTGGAGTTTTTCAATGACTTGACTAAAATCTGGAGCAGTGTTTCCCAACCTTGTTCCTGGAGACACACCAACAGTACACATTTTTATGTCTCCATTTTTGTTGACACACCCATTTCAGGTCTTTGAGCACTCGACCAATAAGCTGATGCATTGAATTAGGTGTGTTTGATTAGGAGGACATCCAAAATGTGTACTGTTGAAATGTCTTAAGAAAGAGAGTTGGAAAACTGGTCTAAAAAGCATTGCCGATATAATGCTGATATATTACCTGGCACAATTTAATAATGGCATATGATATAAGGTGTGCAAAAAGTGTTAAAATGAAGTAAACACCCATTTATACAATATTAGTGCTGTCATTATAATAGCTTTCAAAGCACCTAAAGGAACTGAAGGGGATGCAGGAGCCATAAACGTAAGGTTTACATTGGTGAAATCAGTTGTTTATAATATCTGTCATTCTTAGCTTTTTAGGTTTACATTCTCCACCATCCAGTGTCTAAAGGTTTACATCTTCATCATTTTTGATTCAAAAAGCAGGGTTTCTACCAAGTGACGGTTAGCAGAGTTTCTTAATCTAGACATTTTACGAGCACAGATTCCTGCGTGACGGATCACAGACCGCAGCGCAGACCTGAGTAAGCCAGTCTGCCAAATGCATTTCAGATCCAAAATCCATATTACTAAGTGCTCTGTCCCACTGTGTATAGAAACACATGTCATCTAGCTGACAACCGAATGTGACATTGCCCCTTTTCCCCCCAAAAACACTAAGTGCAAATTGTTTTGAGTTGAAGGACGTTGCCCTGATGAGCAAAGCATGAAAGTGCACTTCATGCAGGGGTCTCCGATGTCTGCAATTCTCTAGGCATTGCGTTTAATGGCTGCGGCACGAGGCTTCTGTGTTTCAAACAGATCGTTTTCACACTCTGCAGAGCTTGTGTTGCCAGAATGTCTGTTCAACCGTTTTTGCATGAACCTACAAACCAAGATTTCTGTCACAAGGTGGATGCTATTTTTCTTTCTTATCCGTATACTGACAAGACATACTGTTGCACTGTTGGAGATCTGTTTTCTTATCGCTGTGGGGTGGTGGTTGTTTTCCCCATGAAATCAAACTAGTCTGGTTCCACGCTTTGCACTGTTCTCCTTCAAGAGGAATAAAGGCATGACATAAAGGAAAGGAAGGGGTGTATTTTCCATTACCTGCTCAGTGATTCCACGGGGGAGGAATGATAAAGAGGTTTTATCAATTGTGGCAAGCATTCTTCCTGCCCTGTAGAGTTGGATTGGGTATCTGTAGAAACCTTTCAGAGTATGTGGCTTTTAGTCCATTTGTGTTAGTATTGTGGCCATTTTAATGCCAAAATATGCCAAAATCTTGGCAAACTTGAACTTTAGCAGATCTACGCATTTCAAATTTATTACCCCTTTCTTTGAAAACTGTCTAAAAATATTGATGGCTCATCCTGCACTTCAACCAACCAACTAGCAGGTAGCAAATCATGGTTCATGGCTGTAAAGACTAAAGACTATTACTTATTTAAAACTGAATAAAAGATAAGGTTAAAGATAAACCCTTCATCTAAATTTCCTTATTAAGAGATGGCTTGAATCAATACGAAATGCGAAAAGTTCAAATGGAATTCCCCCGCCACAATGTAAAACTACTCCACCAATCTGTTAAACTACTAAAAATGTGTCATTTTACAACTTTACCCTGAATTCGCCTAATTAGAGCAGCAGGAAGAGTAGTAGAGGGCTTTGTTTTTAAGACTTCACTTAAGACATAAAGCATGACATCTGGACACTTTGATCCTAGATCCAACAGTGACGACAAGCACAGCCTAACTCATTTAACTCATTAAAAGCACCGCCTCCATGACCTAATGTTCACTGATGAGTAAACTGCTTAGAGATTTCCCCAATGTAGGCAACGACTGGGCACATTGATCATAAAAAACTGCAGCAACAAACATTGTATATAAACAGATCACAACATAACAAACTAACAAGATGACATAAAAAAGGTAGCCAAAATATTATAAACTGTAACAAACAGGAGTTGAACACAGTCGGAAAACTCAAGTCTGTGTTTACAAATAGTGTCAGAACACACACAGTTTTCATAAAAATCAGGTTTTTATAGTCCAAAAAAGTTGAATAAAAAATAAGTTTAACAGCCATGATTTTTAAACAATATCAGCATACCGTTCTGCATGAAAACACACTCACTTTCCATCATACTTTATTAATATTTACGAGTTTTTCTACTTTTGCTCTTTGCAATTATTCACCAGCATGTTTGAAAAATTCCATCTCAGCGTAACTTGGGTATACGTGTGTGGTCTGTGTAAGTCAGTACAAGAACAGATCTGTCCAAGCGACTGTATGAAAACCTTGGGAGTACAGTTTATGAAAGCAAAATTGTACGGCAACAGGGCAATGTGTTTGCCCAGAAACCACAGTAACACAGCGGCTGAAGGAACACACTGGAAAACTTCAGAGCTGCCCACAGGCGAAGGCCCTGCTTAAAGTCTGGCAGATCACACAAGCTCGTTCAGCTCCACATCCTTTGCAAACATGTGGCTGCAATTGAGTGGAACAGCCCCTCCCTCCAGCCTGCAATCCCACCAGCCTCATGTAAACATCCCAGGTCCATACTGCTCACTACATCACAGCCTGATTGAACCATAGCTCCGAGCAACATCTGAACACTCACTAAAGCCTAATCGAAGTTAAAACCCTAAAGTACCTGAGAAAATCTCTGAGAAAAGCATGCCGGATCTAATGGTGACCCTGTCAGTACGCCATTTTGAAGCTCTGTATGTAAACACAGTACTCATATATCTGAAGCTGGGAATCTGGTCTTTGACAGACTAATCAAGCGCCAATAATTATGAGACAGGAAACCCGCTGATTGCACAGATCTGTCTCTGTTAGGTACAGGGTTAAGGGTTAATCTCTCGGCTTCTGTAATCAGGGTCGCTGTACGCTCCCTCTGAAAATACAGCCAATAGTAAAGGAAAGAAAAGAAAAATTGCAGCAGCCTGATTTGGAGACTAATGTAGTTGGCTACGAAGTGAACCTTTGAAAAAGAGATGAACCTCTGGCAACCAAGAACAAAACTAAACAAAGCTTTGGGGAAGTACAACAGTCTATGATTTACAAAGGGAAAAGCACAACAGACCAAAAGTCTCTAAATGGAAGATAAATTCACTTAAAGTAAAACGGAGCAAGAACACTGAGCACATTTATCAGCTTCAGTTTTTGAGTCTGCTACAAAAAGCAGGCGATTCTTACCTCACAGGGTAGCAAGTGTGGCAGTACATGATGATCTGGGGTACTACGGTCAAGGCTAACCAAACTCATGAGTGTCCACATTAAGAGGTTTCTGTCTGGAGCAGTATCACGAGGCAAAGCCACAGACCCGTAGATAAACCTTTGAGTATCTAGAGAGAAAGTAAAGGAAACAATGGTTAGGCTATATCATCTGGTAAAAATATTAGAAAAAAAGATTAAAACTATGAGCTAACGCCATCACCACTTTTGCATATTGTAAAAAATACCTAAAAAACAAAACATGTAGTCACTCCATACTCCATACTACGTTGTTACTTTAGATACACTTGAATTTAGAATTTTCCAAAACAACATTGTTCCTCGGTGTCTCAAATAAATGCCTCATTCAACAGTAGACATGCCATGTCGTAGTAACCATTTATACGACAACCTCGCAATCAAACTTGTTTTCAGCCAATATGAGGTGTTTGATTATCTACAATGCACTGCCAGATTCTGTAAATGGACCATAAGGGACATAAAGAGGAGATGGAGTCAGGGGTTTTACCAGCAATCATGCGAACAGAAATAATGTGCAAACTGTCCTGTGCCACGTCATCTGAAAGTAGGAGGAAGACCTTGATTTTTCTTGTATAATTGATTCAAGTATGACCAAAAGGTTGGTTCTCTTTAAAAATGTTTTCAATTATATAAATGTAAAAAAACACTTGAACCTTAAGTTTTTGTTTCTACTACTAAAAAGTGCAAACAGAATGCCATGCTCATCACAAGCCACTTGCAGTCTAATATTATCTTCACAATTACACTTGCATGTTTACATTTCAACTGTAAATCCACATTTGTAATCACAAGTGATACTATAACCTCAAACTCACTTCTCACCCAACATGGAAACATTCATTTGACAAACAAATTGGCACAGGGAACACTAAAACAGAAAGTACTCTTTGTGTCAAAACAAATTTAACAGCAAAATTTGGATACATTCCAAAAACATGCATAAAACTGTGTGTTATTTTAAGTTGCCCTGTTTTCTACTTAAAATATGTAGAATAAACACTGAGGAGATCATTCTGTTGTTCTCAAAATGAACAAAGACTTTGTGGATTAGTGCCCGGGACAGAGTAGAAATGCTCCTCAGACACAGTGTCACCAAGCCGGAGACAAATTAGCAGAGGTACCAGGATGACTTGACCCCAGTGTCCCTACCAAGAAAGAGGATTAAAACCAATTTTCCAAGTGCTGGAATGTTGACTTCCCAAATTATTATACACCTGATTAGTTATAAGAAAAAGCAGTCTGCCATTTTCAAGTAACATGCATTTACCCATACACAAACTCCTAAAAATTATTTGTAAAATACAGTGCTAAAAAATAAGAGACAAAATAAGTGGACATCAAATATATGAAAATGTCATCACCCATGATAATTCCAGGGGTTTAGTAAAACTAACAGGAAAGTATGAGGGTGTGTAATAAGCAATAGGGGCTCTGAGCAGAGCTAATACGATCAAAGCAAACGATCAGCCATATCAAATTGAAATTAATGCTCATGAGATGAAAAGGTTATTGTGGTTCACTGAAGCGCTGGGTGTGGAAACAGATGTTTAAAGGAGGCTACAAGTTCATAAAAAACATGCTCATTCTTTATAACCTGTGGCTGAGATATTCATTAATGTATGTGATATTTTACAAGGGAGGAGAATGGCAAATATTGCTAACCATTAACCCCGTGCTCAAAATGGTTGAGCGATGACGAACACAATAACCGTGTAACACATCTGTTCATATTCAACTTTTAGACCCTCATACTCATTTGCTCCAAAAAGCTTTTACAGAGGACGTCATATAATTACAACCATCCATCGTCCATTCATTTAGGTTACAGCACTTTAGGAGAAAAAATCAAAATGGTTATTAAACAGCTAGTCTGTTGAGGATATCTAGCCTTATTATCTACTAGGAAAAAATCTAAATAAGTAAATACTGTTTTCTTTGCAACCCCACATTATAACTGCTGTGATTAAGTACTAAGACAATTTAGTCTGAGTGATTTAAAGTCTCCGACATGTTACGGCTTCTATAAGCATATAACATTTATTCCTTCAGAAATTAGACTTGTTTACTTTGATTGTGGAGGCTGGACTTGCTGGAGGGCTCTGTGCTAATGAATGCTTTTTATTGAGGTTTTGTTCAGGTTCAACAGTGCTATAAGCACAAACAAAGTTCAGGAGTAAGTCCAACTCCTTTACAACCATGTGGTTCTGTGCAGATGCCAAGCACATCTCAGACCTGACATAACACTCTTTAAATATGTAGACAGTGGGAATCCTGCTGGCAGAATTCTGATTTATTCTTTTTACCATAACATAAGTAACCAATAAAGTTATACAAAAATGCATTGTTAAAACCAATAGGAACTACAATGTGAAATCAACACTCCATACTGGCAAGTCACCACCTGATTGATGTTAGTATAAAGAAGCAACACTGGCATATGGCAGAACTAAACATTGGGAGGTCTCTGCACTACTAATAATGAAAGCATGTGTACTCTGCACGCTCAGCTAACTGCAACTAACTCTACTCCATTGTGTGGTGTGATCACAACTGTACCCCCAACAAAAAGCTCCTGAAAGACAAGGCATTTCCTATACAAAGAAAGATTAAGCGAGTGCCATGTTAAAAGGTATTACAGAGAGCTTTATATAAACATAAGGGTATTCTGCATTGTAAGGGCTTAACAAGGGTTAATTTACTTGCAGTTTCCAAATACAGCAAGCCTTTAGGATTTTCTCACCTGGTAAAAAGCACATGCCTAAAAGACTGTTATGAAAAAAATCAACTCTATGAAAGAGGTGCTTCAGTTTGAAACGATTGTTTTGTGTTTTTCCAACCTGAAGCAACTCTGTCCGTTCTCAAACTTCTCAAAAGAATCATTCTTTGCTTGCCAACAGCACAGAGGCCATTTGTAGACTTGGCATTCATTAAAGTTTTGAAGATAACGCTTAGTGAGAAAAGATTCACTGAACGGCAACGTGTGCTCCACCCATCCCTGCAGTGAAAGGGAAATAAACAGGCACACTGTTACTGCGGAGAGTGATACGATCTTTCTAGACTCAATTTCAGCTGCCATTCAAGGTAGTCCAGCCATCATCTGGCTTTTCACTAGTGCCTCTTATTACAGCCAAGATAAATTACACTACATCTTCACAGTCCACTAGTTACACCCAGTGAATTAAACAGCCCACTAGTTGCAATTTAAGCACAATACACAGCACCTCCGATTGATTTGAAAACGACAACCAACACAAAGTCTTAAGCAAATCAGAGCACGCAAGATCTGAGTCTGAGTGATATTGCTTTCTTCTATGGTTCAGCTTAGAGCAAATAGGGGCCGAAACCTGACTCTTTTTCTTTCTCCCCCCGTATTCCACTCTCCCTCCCTCCCATACTCTTTCTCTCCTCCCCCCTTTTCCGAAAGAGGCACTTCCAGGGCCAGACGAAGACCCACAGGCTGAAAAATAAAAAGCGAGTTATGCATAAAGGTAGCGGGCCAACATTTCTGCTTTAAATACAGCCATAACGATATATAAATAAAGAAAGCCTGGCTCTTAGCGAGAAAATTAGATTTGGTTCTCTCTTCCCCTGCTGCTCCTGCTCTTCTATTTTAGTTGCAAGCAGAGCACAGGCCCTTTCCTGGCGCAACTCAAATCACTGAAGGTTTGTTTTCTGAAAAGATGGGTGATCTTTGTTGTTCAGCCAACATCTTGCACTTACAAACCTCACAATCATGAATCACAAATCAGAAATCAGCACCAAATAATGGTGAGAACAAAACGGTACTTTCACTGAACATATCGATCTGATACAGACTGTATGTGTGAATTCCTGTTTCAAGGGCAAGGTTGACCTTATAAACATGCTTTTAGGGAAATAGTTGCAATTTTGTCTTTGAAACAAGGCATGCATTTAATAAGTTCAATGGATTCAGTGTTATTTGTACTCAACTGAAAGGAAAGACAAAAATACAAAACTAAAATTCCACATATTTTTGTTTTTAAATCAGTTCTCAGACCATATTAACAGAGGTTAATGAAAATGGGTATAGTAAAGTTACAAATAATTAATGCAGGTTTAGTTGCTTGGCCTATAACATAATGCAATCTTATGCAGTTCTGACAAAATGTTACATTCTCAGTCTAAATTCATTCACAATCAACTAGGAGTTTCTATAAAAATTACAAATATTACTTTACCTGAACGTATCCTGTGTTACTTTAAAACACTATTTATATTCAATCAAGGTAAAATAAACTCTAGGCATCAGGTCTTACCGTGTTTCGAAACCTGCCACTAAATACTGGGCTTCTCAGGGGCCAGGAGGCAAGCACAGCCCTCCTTTATCTTCTCTGTTTTTCATTTAGATCTTTCTCCTCTTTTTTCCCTCCATAAATCTGGAAGACCAATACCATGGTAAATTAAGATATATGGATAGAGCCGCCGCTCTCATGGTAAGAGATTTATCTCTGTCTCCATGTTTAATTGCCCCTGGGACTAATCATGAGTCTGTTCATTTTCTTGAGGATCTATCAAGATTTACTAAGAGACTCACACTTTTAAAAGACATTTTAAAAACAGAAACACTGAGAGTTTGAAGGAGCAAGGCATAAATGTCACAGACCAATAAGTCATTGCATAAATGTGCCATAATTTGGCATAAGTAAACTAGCAAAGTTTATCAAAACACATATCATATAATTTCACTGAAATTCCAAAAGAAAACAGTTACAATATTAATTTATTTTAATAAAATTGGTACAACGTCAACACATGACAGAATTCTAACATGGTTGCAAAAAGTGAAAAACAGTTAAAACCAACTGTAACACAAAATAAATTTGCAACAAAGTTGCACGATCTGAGGGCATGCAACAAATGTGTCAATATCTTGAGGTATGTAAAATTATGTGACATCCCTTATAAAAACAAACCATGGTTTTATTATAATAAACGTGCAGTTTTTGGGCGGATTACCACTAGTTTTACTGTAAATACCATGACTATTGCAGTGAGACCATAGTAAATGTGTGCATACAATAGGTTTACTATCAATATCTTAGACATGGTACTGCAGTAAACCCATCGTTTATTTTTGCAGTGGATTTTGCAGGCATACAGAAAAAAAACCCACCGACAGCCTTGTACACAACTTAACATTTAGTCAAAGAAACAATTAGAAAAAAATACAGAGACAACACACCTCTGCAATCAAAACCCAAAGAAAAACTTATTAATTCAACTACTGACAAAAGCCAGTCAAAGCCACACAACATAACCAGGTACTCGACGTTGATTTTATATGTTACATGTTTAGACATGCTACAACAGAACAGAAACACATATGTTATCAAAATAACACCACACAAAACACAATAAGCTACACCTAAGCAATGCAGCAATCTGAATTGACCTCGAACGCGCTAAATATGACATAATAACGCAAGAAAATGAGTTTATAGACTGAATAAATAAAGAAAATGAGTCGATGTGGTCAGAAAAAGAGTTGTTTGGCCCAAAGTAACGAGAGCTTACCATTTACACCTCAGCATTACACAAACAAAGTGAAAATATGCATTAACATTGCACTTTACATGAGAAATATGTTTTCCGGAAATTGTATTTGTTGTCTAAATGTTATTTAAAGCGTTTATTTATTGCAAAACAAAGGCACGGAAAAAGAAACAAACTTTCTCCCTCCACTACCGGAAAGATAGAGAATCATCACGCAAATATCCGGAATTCCCACTTACCTTATGATGAAGCCACTGCAACAACTTAAAATCCTTTAAAATGAGGACTGATCTAACTCGTGTCGAAGATTTTTCTAAAAGCGTGGGTTACACAGACTTTCCCTGGCTCGGTTTCGGATTATTTTCCCCAACGTTCGTTAACGTTTGTCTATTATTTTTACGATCTCTTTCGCTCGTTTCTCTCCAGTTGTGCCTCTGTGTGAGGGAACATTCCACTCTTGCGCGTAACGCGATCGGCCCTGATTCAATCTTCCAATCACGGCAACGCGCTTCTTCGGTCCTCCAATCACTGCAGCGCGCTGATTCAGTCCTCCAATCACGGCAGCCCGCTTCTTCGATCCTCCAATCATGAAAGAGCGACTGAACGCGATCGTTTTTCGCCGACCAGGAGAGCCTCGTTGGATGGGAAAAGGATGGATGAACGGGAGGAGGTCTGCCAAAAAGGAGCCGCTGATGCCATCTGCTGTTCAAATGAGGACTAACCTATTTGATTCATTACGATTACGCAGAATAATTCGTTTAAAATATAAACATTCGTTGATATAAATGATTATAAAACCACAAACATTAGGAAAAATAAACATAAAAGTGCACACACGTTGAGCACATACAAAAATACTTTGGATTATTGTACCATCTACAGGTCATAAGTGGACTTGCATAGTGTATTTCATACTACAAAATATATATATCAAGTACATACAGATTCAAAGCTAAATTGTCGTTGTGTGCGCATGAAAATACAGGTTATCATGATTATCATCCTTTCAGCATGCACAGTAATAAAACTTACACTTTAATTTTGGTTAAAAGAAATAAGGTTTTATTCACATTAACAATTATACATTTGGTTTCTATTTTAATGTGTGCTGTGGTGTAATGCAGTGGATGTGGTACATATATATTTTATAATTTCTCTACATAAGCAATTTATTTAGGCAATTCGCTATTCAGCAATAATTTAGGACAAACAGAGCAGGCAAAGAAAAGAAAAAGAATGAAAAAAAGACAACTGAGAACTATGCACTATGTTTCAGTGGCTGAAAGTTACATTAAACATAAATATTACGTATGGACATCAAACACAGGAGCTTTATGTTTATTCACTTACAGGCTAGTTTCTAACTCTAACTCACATTTCAGTCCCTAGAATCTTCTTCTCTGCCTATTGCACCCTTACTTTACATGGCCTTCCCCTTCCTTCTTGAGTGTTACCTCAGTAACCCCTGTCCAGTAGAATCAGCTGGGATTTATCCTTGGATGTTAAGGATCTGTGCAGACAGACCATGATGCCAGTTTTTCAGTTTGGCAAAACGTGGGCCTTTTACCTCCGATTCAAATTTCTCCCTGTAAGACAGGAATGGAAAGAATAGAAATTGAAATAAAACTGTATAATGATTCAAGTAAACCAGGAAGCCTTAATGTGTCTCAACAGTGTCCCGTAAAGTAGATTACCTTGATTTTCTAAGAGCCTCCTCATCTGGATCTTGCACTGTTACAAAGGGAAAGATAAATAATAAAGAATTAAACTATGATTTTGTATTTGCTTGATTTTGTAGTCTACCAAATGCATTCCAAGCTGATTATCATCACACAAACAGTATGCTGGAGTTATCTAACAGTATGTCAGAGTATCTAACACTGCAGTACAAAAGATTTGACTCACAATACTCTGTTCCTGTGATATGAGCAAGGATGCGGAAGGACTTAGACTGCAGGTTGGCGGCACGCCGGGCCCACTCAGACATCTCAAGTTCTTTATCATTGGGTTTGATCACAGCCTGGTAAACAGGAGAAGCACTGTCCACAAGAGGGTCCTTAATAGGAAGTGAACTAATCCCCAGAAGAGAGAAAAATAATACAATATCAGTCGTTTGTCAGTGTTCGTTTTTTGGATTTGGGGGTTTTAGTGATGAATACATAATTCATTATTTATTCATTTTAACCAAAATGCTTTTCTCAGTGAATTCCTTAGTAGAGACAAACAACAATATTTTATCTGTAATATAATGCTATATCACACCTTATAAGATAAATACTACTTGTGGAATAATCACAGATAATTATTATAATATATTATTACAGATTAAAAATAATATTTATTTTCGTGAAGCAGAAGTGACTTTAAGACTCAAGAGGGATGTTTATAAAAATGAAGGCAAAGTGCCCATGTTAAGAGATGTAAGAGAGTAAATTTATTAGATGTATCATATATTTGTTTTCTGGCACATATACTCTTTAGCTTTCCATTTGCAAAGAAAGAACCACCATGTTTCAATTTTTGCATTATTAAAAAATGACAATGTAGAAATGTATGTAGGCCCATTTCAGTCTTCATGCAATATTCTTTTAACAGAACACGTTACTACTTACGACAAGGGAGATCCAGCGGGGTCATCACTGTCAATCACATGATGAACCGGAATGGGAGGGGAAAAGACAGAGCCATGTCACATGGAGGGAGGGGACAAGCAGCAGGAGGTGGGACAAAGACGGATGATAGGATGTGGTTGGTTGGATGATTGGATGATGGTGGTGTGACATAATTGCAAATAGAAGATGGAGGAAAATCACAGATGAAGTTGATACACATAACTCTGTCTTAAACTGCTTAAACTGCAGCTATGTCTAATCAGCTCGTACAGCAATGAATGGTACAAACTTTAAGGAGATTTATAATGCTAATTATTAAACTGTAAATATAAAAATGACAAACGGTGACCTCTAGTGTACAAAAGTGAACACAAGGTGCAAAGTTAGTTGTTGTGGATGTATAACCTTGTGTATGACCAAATATATAATTCTACTTCAGTTTTTACCAAAGTGCATGACATGAATAGTTATGAGTGTTAATGCCTTACTTTAACTCGTTTCCTCTGGCTTGGGCCTGACCAGCAATGGCGTCCATAATGGCATCCTGAGAGTACATGCTAATAGGAGTGTTGTACTGGGCATGAATGATAGTGGCCTTTCCACCTGGGCCTTTCACCTCGATGGGCTTGTGAGTGGACAAGGCTGAGTCCTTCAGTGCGATGGGGTTAAAGCTGGGAACATACTCTTGGCTGTTCAGGTAAGATAGTGTAGAGGTTGGGATGAGGAAGGAAAAGAAATATATTTAAAAACAGAGAGATAATTTAGTTTTAATTTACCTCATACTTTTGCATAATTAAGCAGCATACAAGTATATTTCAGTTAGCACTGCTTGTGTTTTACACAAGGGATGTAGAGAATTAACAAGTAATCATTTACTATTGTTTAAAATATTTGTTAATGAGAGGTGATTTACTGTGCATGTTTCCACATGAGGGCGCTATAACCAGTCAACGAATGAATAGTACCCAAAAAAGCAAAATGTTAGTGACTGACAGCCATGGTCTCCATTTACTTTCATTGCAATGACATCACAATGAAAGTAAATAGTGACTGAAACGGTCATTTCCTAACATTCTGCTCTCTGAGTCCCATTTAAGAATGAAATTTATAAATGTATCCATTAAGAAAGATGACATGGAGCTAAAGACAGTACTGTGTGGGACTGTTTCATCCCTGAAGATTACATGATCCCATGCAAAATTTACAATATAGCACTGACATTAACAGTGAGTTTACTACACCATTTCATCATTCACAAAGCTCAAACTTTTTCCACATCACACACTGGCTATGTAAGATGGTTTTAGTCTTGCCAGTTAACAGTTATTGGCCATTCAAAAGTGTTTTTTGTTTTTGTTTAATTACATCTAATCTACACCAGACATTGCTTTTAAGATTATTTTACCATAACACATGTGCACACATACACAAAAATAGCTTGTGTGTTATGATGACCATGCCTTTAGCCCTGCATATGATAATGTAGTATTTTCTCTGATGATACTCAAAACTCATGCAAAGGTGCAGTGAGCAGAAATAAAACAAAAATTACTAATTACAGCTTTAAATCCTTATAATATAATCATGTCAGAAATGCCAAGCAGTTTAACCATTCAAGAGTTGAGAATGTAAGCATGCAAATCATGACTACAGTACTGCATGAGGTCATGCTTCAAAACACATTCACACTCAACTTTTTTACATATAAAAACTGTTACTGACTTGGCAGCTGTGTTGGCAATGACCTGTGACAACAGAGCAATAAAAACAGAGAAAAAAATAAACGGAGCCAACGTTAGCCTTGATTTGCAAGTTTCAAGCTAATAAATAAAAAATATATACAAAGTTTATGTGACTTGCTTCTCTTTGCAAAAGGAAATTACAAGAAACACATAAATAGCTGTCACTCTGATTTCCTGTAATCTGTAAATAATACACATGACATAATACAGATAGTTATTACTGGTCACATTTCTTATTAAGTGACATTCTGGTTTGTTCCCAGAACAGACTGATTGACTGGAACAGGTGCTGGGTTACAGCGGGACACCAGGAGAGGACAGAGCAGGAAAAGCTAAACAATGTTCAAACTCTCATTTACCAAAATAACGAAACCCAACTCAAAGATGTGTACTTCTAGCTGCATTATACAGCAAAATATAATATGAGCTGGCTTTTTTGTGTGTAACATATTGTAACATTCGTACAAAAGACCACCGCTAGGAATTCTGGCCCCGCTTACTGTACATTGCTCTGGACCCCTTTAAAAACTTTGATTTAGAAATTGTTACAGAGGACTTTTTAGCTAAAGCCCTGTTTGTACACCTAAAGCAACAAAGTCAATAGATGCACATGCTATGCTCAGCCGTGCACGTTGCCCAGTATGAATTCTGTTTCTGTGAACCGCAAATAGAGGCTGGAACATCTACGGCATCATTGTGGCAATGTTTCGTATCGGGATAAACTGTTACGAGGGCTGTGAAATCCTAAGACTGTTAAATGAACACATTAGCACGCATGTTCAATTTCCTTGACGTGATGCTTGTGGCCTGTTGGAATTTGCAATAAAACTACTTCACAAGTGAATGTTGCCATAACATACTGGCAAAATTTAAGCATATTCCAAGCACGGCAATCATCATGTAATAGCTGGAGATGTAGTCCTCATAAGACCAAAATAACTGTAGTATGTTGTCATTTGGAAACAGCTTACATTTATAGCCACAGATATGACTTGGCCAGGCCCTGCTCGGATTGCATGCGGGGGGTCAGGTAAGCCCAATGGACCTCTGGTTCCCTCGTCGCCAAGTACATTCCTGTTGCATGTGAGAGTGGAATGTCCAGAGATAATGACGGAATGTTCTGAGTATTCATTGCAATATTCTTGTTAAAGTGGAAACTGGAAGGATACAGGCTAACTTAGTGGAATTACAGTCATGGGTCAGGTTTTATCATGTTACGTACCCCATTCAAGGCAGGCTTGAATTATGACTGGCTTCTTGTTGCAGGATCATTTCTTTTAAAGTGTCTGATGAATATAGGCTTATGGGAGAATTATACTGCCCCCTCTGGTTTGGAGTGGGTTTTGGGAATAGAATTTATTTAGGTTAAAGGGATAGTTCACCCAAAAATTATGTCATAATTTTTTCACCCTTGGGTTATTCAAACCCTGTAGGCTATATGACTTTCTTTTGTGGTACACAAAATGCTGGTCACCGGCACCCATTGACTTCCATTGTATCTTGTGTGCATACTATGAATGTAAATAATGGCCAGTAACCAGCGTTTGCAAAATATCTTCTTTCTGCTGAAGCAAGAAAGTCATACAGGTTTGACATGACATGAAAGTGAGTAAATAATAAAATAATTTTCTTTTTGGGTGAACTATACCTTTAAGCCACGGGAGTATGTTCTGCCTTCTCCTAGGGGTTTGGAGGATCCACCTCAGATTTTTGAGATTCTTTCTCAGTGTTTGTAATGAACAAAAGCATGCAAAAATATCTTCTTTCTCAGTATACAGTTTCCTCATTGCAAAATAAAGCATTAGATCAGATTAACAGATAAACCATCCACAAAGAAGACAAAGCATAGAAGTAAAGAGATAAAGTGGATATGTGTTTCTAAAATCAGCAAAGAGTTGCAAATGAGGCAGAGAGAAGCACAGAAACATCAAACGGAATTCATTAGGCAACAACAATGCAAATGAGAATCGGACCAGTAAGTAAAACTTGAGATAAGTAGCTTGTATGAAATCCCTGTAGAGGCCTGTAGAGGGAGATAAATGTTTGTTTAGACACTCTCTCCTCATTTCTGTTTGATACAGACCTGGGTGGGATCTCCCATGAGTGATTAGGAAAATTCTAAAGAAATCTCTTGCCTGTAGCCAAAAATCAATGTTGTGTTACTTTTATTTGCCCCCTTTTTAGGACTTATTTTGGATTTTGCACCGTAACCATAAAATACCAAGATCAGCTGTTCAGTTTAACATGTAGGGCACATTTCAAGACAAGGGAATGTGACTTTACCTTCTGGTGAGGGATAACTGGCATGGGTGAGTCCATTCTTGGAGTGGCTGTGGGTACAGGAGCAGGACGTCTCGACCTGGGACCGGTGTGGAATTCAAAGCAGAGGTCAGTAACAGTAAAACATCAGGCTTTTTGTGTGTCATAAGTCAACATCAGTGTTGGTTACTTTTAAAATGTGTTAATGATAGTAAACATTTTACATGAAAGTGATTTAATTGCACTGTAAACACAAATGATATCACATGTTGTAAGAGATTTAAAGCGCATTAATTCAAATAACTTTCAGCACACAAATAAATTATTATTACTATCAACCTAAACACAACACAAAGACAAATATATAGTTATTCTACAGTCAAACAACTATTCAATTGATGCCACATTGATAACCAATTACAAAAACGTGCAGTGAAAATGTTTGATTTTAGAGTTTATTTTTTGTGTTTGACAACATGGATTTATTCCTAATTTCAGTTTTAAGTAAAAAAAACTCCCAGATTTTTAATGTGCTAATCGCTAAAAGACATATACATCACCAACAGAAATATAACAATAAAAAATGTGTAATTTCAAAATTAGATATAAACTTTAAAGAATAACCACAGTTCTCCATTTATCAGAGACAAATAATCACTTGCTGTTCATTTGCCCTTTGCCCTGTGTTTACAATACACTTGTCACATTCTAATTTTGTAGAGTAGCCCACAAATCAATACAATGAATGCTTAAACAGTTGGCAGTGTACTATATACTGGCCTGATTCTTTAAGGGAATGAATGATCTTAGAGTGACCTCCTAGTAGACGCTTGTTTGAACTACAGCTGTATTTCTGTATAGGCAAATTGACGCTGTAACACTGGGGTGCACTTCACAAGTCAGTGGGCATAGACATTTTCTTGGAATCCATCACCAAACACTACATGTGTGCATGGAAAACAGACAGGTGAACCCTGCCACCTCTCCTGAGATGCTGATTGGAGACAAGCAATTCTTTGAAAGATGTAATCAATCAATAATGTTGTATTTCAATGAAGTTATTCAATGCAAAATACCTGTTAAATCTTTAAATAATAAACAGTTATGGTCACTCCTATAATACAGATAATCAAATAAATCCAATTCAAATACAAAAAGAGCGAGAAATTTTGCATATGCAGCATTGCTGACATGATTTATTTATCCTCCAATCAATTAAAGTCGCAGCTGTCGATTTCATGGTGTATTTAAAAAGAACAAACCAGGCCAATTTTCAATCACAGAGAGACAGAAAAACTATAAATAAGTTAGGTACCTGTGTCCTATCTAGTGTGGCTGCTACATAAAACGCCATGGGGTTTCCATACTAAATTAATAAACCGTATTAAAAAAACGGATATTGGATATTCTATTCTGAATATCAATTCCTTAAATTTCTGCATGCTGGCAACCTGAAGGGGTTCGTTAGACACAGATGATTTATCACGGACACATTTCTGAATTTTTAACGTTGATGTATTCATATGCCAACCCCCATGTGTAGTCTGTGCCAGTTGCTTTTTCAGATTGTTTGCATAAAAGAGTTGCTACCAAAGTAAATAAGATGCCTTGGTGATGCCTTCTAAAAATATCCAATTACCAAATAAACTTATGGGATAATATAAATGTAAAGGCTGGAGCTTAGATGCATTCAGAATCAAGCATTAACATGTTTACCTCTGCATGGTGAGGCTGAGTTTAGTGGTGGCACATTTGATCTTGTTCTGAGCCTCCAGATGGGTCATGCCCTCAGTGCTGACCCCATCGATTGCTGTAATGATGTCACCTTGATTGAGGCTTCCACTTGCTGCCTTGCTGCCTGGCGTGATCTGGAAACAGACACAAGACATTCTGTACAATTATACTAAACAATAGTAGTCTTAATTGAGATTTGTTTAACAGCATGGGCTCAGTGAATTAATTTTAATTATTAACACATCTCATTTCTCATGCACGCTAGAAATATGCATGAAGAATTAAGGAATCTCAGCAGGGAATAGAGATTGAAATCCCATCTTTACAGCATGTAGTTGGCTATACTTTCAGGCAGCTCATTAAAAGGTTAAAAATAAAGGTTGCTGTTGACGCCCACTGCCTCCCTGCATCTGACCCTGTATTCTGGGACCTGTATTCTGTCCCACCTGCCGCCGTTACTCAACACAGACACAGATACACACTTCAGAGAGTTCTCGTCGATGTTTGAATGTTGTTAAATGTTGTTAAATACCCTGCAGCCAAACTACACATAACCACTGGAGCAGTTTTATTAATAGGAAAGCTCCAGTGAAAGCTCAATTAAAAGGAAGTATTTATTAAAAGGGTGTAATTGTGCTCTACAGTCTAAATAACAGGTGTAAACACTCTATAGGGAAGAGCGGGGCAAGTTGTCACACACAAGAGCTAGGCTATATTTGAAAAACTATAAGGTTTTGAGTTATAAATGTGTGTTTCATATAGTGTTTACTTCAGTTGTAGCTATATCTTTTGGGTAACTTTCAGGTTATAATCACTTGTATCCAATTAGTCAACAATTTACTTTCTTTAAATAAAAATAGCTGTGTTTGTCCCCGCCACACTTGGGAATCTATGGGTCATTATTTATTCACAATTAAACAGATGTCATGTATGATATGGCTTGTAAAGCTGCTGACAAAAATCTTTGTCATCAGTTAAAATGATTAAAATGGCTCTTGGTTGATGATCAGGCAAACAAATTGGCCCAGATTGACAGATGACTTTGTATTCCTGTTAGCTCTGAGAATAAACAATACCCCTTGTTCTTCTGAAATGTTCTGTCTCTTCTCTAAAAGAACGTTTTTGTATAACAAAAAGTGTATCTCTATTGTGTCTATATTTTGAATGTGAATAGGAGATATTAGACACAATAAACCTCCCTTCTCTAGAGCTACAGCTGTTTACTTAATTTAAGCTGTTAAACTGTCAATCTGACTAAAACAGATGCTAAACCCAATGAACCACTACAATAAATATGAAAAGTTTTTGCGTTGTGGGCAAAATTTAAAACAGCATGACTTTTTATTAAATTCCTGCCCAGATGGCAACTGTCCTAACTTAAAAGATTGATAATCAAGCTCTATATGTTGCATTAGTTATTAGATTTACCTTAAATAAAAATATTCTGTTCCAGTATGCTTTTTCTATTTAGACTCTTTTCCTTAATATAGTTGTATAACGATATGAAAGGCGAAAGAAAACTGAACTGTAAGTTGGTAAGAGCTCAATGCACTAATTTATGATGCCAGGTTTAATTGTCTTTCGCCTCCTTCTGGTCTGATTTGTCTAAAAGCAAAGGCTGGAGTGATGATCTGGACTAATTGGGGCTATTTGCATGATTTTAAAGGCTGTTGGCAGTGTATTCATTTCGATTTTCTTTTATTAAGCGCAAGCACATACACATGCATGACAGACCTGACCCAGTCTACATTTATGCCTTTATGTCAACAAGGCCTTGACCTCAGCTTATTGTAGCCTGACCTCTTACAGGACTTAACAGGCAGGTTCAAAAGGCTTGAAAGGCACAGATTTATGGATTTTAAAAAAGACCTAACAAAGTAAGGTTCAATTCATTTTTACAGCATTTTTAATCTTGGGTTATGCTTACTTCTATCAAACATTTAAATAAAAGTTCTACACAGTATATATATATTAGTATACATAAAAAAGTTATTTTATGAACAAACATAAAATAAGTTGTGGTATATTCATATATGACCATAAACCTTTACCATTAACTAATAAAAAATAGAAGTTCTTTATCATTAGTTCATGATACCTAATGCATTGAACCATATTGTAAAATGTTACTTATTCATCTGAGCTAAAGTTCTTCCATAATAAACATTAAATCAATAGACTGTGTTTAAGGCCCTCTATGAAGCACCTCTGAAACTTTAATACAGAGCCGGACTCAATATCATCCACCACAATAATTATGGTAATTATCTCTGACTGCACATAGTCCCAGTGCTTTCTGCTATCTGTGTTTCTCCTCCACAAAGCTGTTTGGTGTTAGCAGATTCACAGACTAAATAAGCTCAGTTAAATGCATCATTAGCAAGTTGACTTCGCGTTTGCTCTCATCACAGTTTATTGCCACTGTGCGTGAGTCGCTACAAATGAGACTCCATGTTTTTATTCTTGCCTGCGGTTATCAAAACTAAACAAGCGTGATTTAAATAAAATTGTTTCCAATTAAAAGAATAGTTCTGTGTTTTCTGAATCTTTAAGTAGCTTCAAACTGTGGAGGTGTTTTAAAGAGAATAAACTGATTGTAATTAGTAGCAGTGGTAGCATAGCAATGTTTCCATGCAGTTTTTAAATTCACAATGAGCTCATGCATGAGGATTTGTAAACAGCTATTGTTCCCTAAACCATTGTCTCTGCTGTTCACATTTATGGCCGTCAGATGTATTTCTGCTGGCCTGACCTTCAGTACTGGCTAAAATCAGGGCCCAAGTCAGACAGTGCAGGCAGAGGCCAAAAATGGTTGTCAATGCTGTCATTAGTGACCTTTATATACTGGTTAGCAACTGAGACAGAAAGTGGACATTTTATGTAACTAATTTGCTTTTTGTAACACAACACTAAAGCTAGATCATCATAATTTAACTTACCCGGAAACTGAAAAATGTGAGATGATATTTCAAAAGGTTGCATTCTAGACCTAAATCCATTTGTCAACAGCCAAAGAATAGATCTTTTCCCTTTCACTATGATCTGACAGGAGCTGTTTTTTTATCACCTTCTCTGCTGACATTAATATCAAATATCCAGCGGTATTTTTCACATAAATATTTACACTAGAAACAAAATATCACATTCTCATAATTTACTGAATCAAAGTATTAAATCACATCAATTTCTCCCACCTTTGTCTTTAAATAAATAAATGTCACAAGCCATTTTACAGTTCTATATCACATTGCCATATATCACTTACAGGGAAAAATCAATGTGTATTAGAAACTTAGTAAACACTGTATCCAATTACTAGGCGCCAGCAGTTTCATCCGCCATGAACCAAGATTAAGATTTAATTCAGATTGTCTGTGCAGTGCTTTAGGTCGGCAAATTACATTTATTAAACAGTCTGGTTGTAAACTGCATAACAGTTCCACACAGACACTTTCAATCTACTCTAATATTCAGTGACAGCTGGGCTGGGAAAAACTAGCTTTAAAATCTAGACAGATACCTGGATTGATACTGATTACAATGTCAACTCATGTCTCACTGACAATTCTGATTAAAACAATAATTGAAATCCAAACGAGTTTTCTGTGCACAGTGTCTGACATTCTGACAAACATAGGTGAATGATTCTCCCCTACATTGAAGTGAAAGCCAATCAAACGTCAAGAAAGGTATCTGGGTGAAACGCACATACTGCCTGGGACTCACTACAGAAGGTCAGTGATTTCTTGTCAAAGCAGATAGAAAACTACCTCGGTTCATGGTACAACAACACAATCTTTTGACAGAGGCTGTCCACTTCAGTGAAACCTTAATATGACACAATAAGGTTTTGGGGGCTTCGGCCATGGAATGAGACCTTCTAAATAGACAAACGACAGTTGTGAATTATGTGTCATGAAGCATGGAGTGATCTGTATTAACAATACTGTTACATAAGGGATAAGTGGTGCTGCAGTCAATAACACAGCTTATTGATCTGCTGGGCAGGGTAAGACAACACCATCGTTATTCTTTAAGGCTTTTTGGAATCCTTTAGCACAGTAAATTTAATTGATATTATTCATTGTAATGTGAATATGAGTCCTGTCGTTCTGCATTAGGTAAGCAAATTTAACAACAGAATATTCAAGCATCACAGAAGATGATAAATGAGAAGTCATTTACATCCAGATGCGAATATTTGGAAAACAGCATCTGTTCTGAGAAATGCTATTAAAAAACCCTGAATGCTAAATGAGGAATTCAAGCACCTTTCCACGAAACTTGTCGAAAGTTTACAAGACCTGACTAGCTAAACACCAATCAACACAGTGAGTCAAACAAAATATGTATCCACTTAAATGCTTTCTCATGAGATCGTCTTGGTTTTAATTTAAGATTTTTTTTATATTTGATTCTACATTTAGATGAATTCTGTGCCATAAATATACACCTTGGTCATTTTTTCACTCTTGCCCGTAAAACACAGTGCATGTGATTCAGTCAGACAAGTTGCATAGATCAAGGTTTCTCACCTTTCACCGTCAACTCTGATCATACACGTACAGATTTGTTTTCTTATAGCTTGCGTCATCTAATGCTATATATAGGCCTTTTCCACTGTAAATACACCATAACACCTTTCTCATCTATCCGAAGCCAAAGGGCCAAAACTGAAGAATTTCGAGAATTTGGCATGGATAACAACCAATAACAGCTGCACCATGTTGTTACATAATCACTGCGTATGCTGTAACGTAACATTACCGCACCTCAATACTTCTGTTGCATTATTGAAACAGTTCTATAAAATACATGAAATTTAATTTTTTTCTACAAGGCAGAGATGTTGTCTCACCCGAGAAATGGTAAGGGGCATGTTGAAATCTTTCCCTCCCTGCAGCCTGAATCCCCATGGTGCAGGTCCACTCAAAGTTACTGTGTAATTGCTCATTTTGAAGATTGTTTAAAGGAAAATCTTCTTCTTGCATCAATTTACTCCTTTCTTTTCCCTGTTGTCGGGACGACCACACACCCGGGTACGGGCAGGCACCGAGAAGCCTCTAAAACAGACAACAGAGAGAAACCACAGGAACCAAAAACAGAGTTACGCCTTTAGTCTCCACATAACCATATACACAGGCAAATACATCAACACAATCAACACACCAACACAAAACATACCACACAGTTGAAAGATTTCAAAGTAAAAAATACATTGATTAAATGAGCCAATTAAAAAGCGTAAGGGGAAGAGTTCTTGCCTGCTCGGATAGCCTGGACAGACAGCCTAAGAATAGATCTCTTCTGCAGAAAGTGATAACACTCGAGCCCTTGGGGGCCTTATATGGTGTGTAAGGGGACACCCCCGGATGCCTGCCCCCCATGATTCACATGGCGAATATAGCCTTTTCTTAGGGTAACACATTTTTCCAGTGTGCTCCAATGGCTGTACAGTCACAGGGCACGGTGGATTTCAAGCTAATACTAATAACCAACAAGAAGTTAATACTCTATTGGCAAGTGTGAATGCAAACACATGGCTATAACATTTGATTATAACCTAACTGTCAGCATAAGTGTTGGCTTCGACAGACGCCGTTATCTACATTTGAGGTATACATTTCAGTTAGCACATGCATGGGAATCAAACCCATGACACTGGTGACGTTCTACAGTTGGAGATACAGGAACACTCTTATCCTCTTACGCACCTGAAGCAACACATTGACACTCTATTCTAGTGTGAATCCTCTAATGCCTTCGTTCCAGTTCTTATTATAAATCCTGGTTTTACAAATCCTGTGTGAATGTGTTAACTCGCACGTCTTCATAGAACTGGATTTATTCAAGCGGATCAAGAAGTATACAAATTTATATTCAACGTTTTGGGTAAACACAGTATGGGTTCTCAGCTGTTCAGTGAAGAATTTATGTCATGTGACAGCAATCCAGTTCCACTCCATGTTTTCTGGTTCACACTCCTGCTCATTGATGAGAGAAATCCCATACAGAGTTTTTAATTCCACAACATATTTTAGTTCCCTTCACATGTATGTTTACCTTATTATTATTCATTTGTTTATTATAATAGTGTTTCTATAAATATATGATCCCATTTCACAGAATCCACCTGTCTTTTATTCTGACTGCTAATACTTCATTAATTGTAGTTTAAAAGGTTAGAAGAATAAATATTTCTTTAATGGTTATAAGGTAATTTCTAAAATAACCCTTTAGTTTTAAGACTGTACACTATAGCCTGAGGGATTTAATAGGAGAAAATGTCTTATCCTGACACTTGTTGTCAACACTTTTTTCTTTCAGAAATGATGGCAGACTTTGCCAACACATCCAAACAGGACATTCACCTGTCACCCTGTACCAAACATGCTTTTGTCTGAAGGGTTCGAGTTATAATTTGAGGTCACTCTGATTGAAGTCTCTCTTATTGTTACATGTCACAAAAAACATTTAGTTTCCATCAAGTCACATAATGCCAAACACAACAGTTGTTATTATAAACAATAGCGTTATATTGTTTTTGAGTTGAAGACACACGTCCTTCAAAAAGCACAAGAAAGTATAACTCTTTATAGAAACGTCAGCTCCCCTTCAGTCATAAAGTAACTCTCTCATCTTACACTCTCTGTCATTGTTTACCTTTTTTTTTTTTTTAAATAAATAGGCCAATGCTTCTGCTTAGGGGTGCAGGATAATGTTTAGAGGGTACTAACGCAATATCAGAATAATATACAAATATTCATATATATCGAGCCAAATCATTTGAAAAATAAAACTAGAAAAACAAGTCTATAAATAAAAAGTCTTTATAGACTCCCATAGTCTATATAGACTTTATAAGTCCCAAAATCAAATAATATTTACAAAATTATTAGTGAAAGTGACAATGAAAAAAGTTATACTGAATGTATGTGATATTTCTTCCTTGAGCACACATTACAGCAGCTGTGATCACTAGTTTGCATTACACACAGATGGTTTCTTTACAGCCATGGAGCATTTGCTACTCTAGGTCACTGTAGATACACTGTTTTTCTTTATTAATATAATTAGTAGTAGTATTAAAATAAAATAAAATAGATTAAATGAAAATAAAATAAAGCATGATTATTATTTTATTTTTTTACCAGGAATGTGTCATTTTGATTCACAAACTATGTAAAGGGTTGAATTAGAAAAATAAGTAAACGACAACAAAATGTTTATAGCAAACTGCATGTGAACTAAAATGCACAATTAAAAATAAAAGATTTTTAATTAAAGTCATATTCATATAAATACCATTTATATATTTTAAATGCAAGTATAATTTACAATGCTCATTAGAAATGTATATTTATTATCACGCAATAAATCCATTTAAAAAAACACACCCGAGATTAACTAAAAGGGCTTTTTACACTTCTGACCATCCAATATGTGCATGAAAAACAGCATGAAAGCAAACACAGTAGCATCAAACAAGAATTACTAATTAAGAGAAGTAACGCACATAGTGGACGAAATATAAACACATTTTGATCAGTGGCCCTGACTGTAAGGTCAACAGTAATATTCAGATGACCCATAATTTGGGTCAGTGAGCCCATGTACTTCTTTAAAAGTTGCTGTGAGGGAACGAGTCAATGCCACAGAACTGTTTATTCTCTAATCTTATCTCCAGGGGCTTGTGACCTTATTCAGAGCTCACTGTAAGAGTGGGACAGACAAATCTAAATCTGTTATATGAATGCACAGTCACACTTTCCCCTACTTTACACTAACATAATCTACAAAAGTTTTCCTCTTAACTTTCTTGAGGTATTCTTGAGAAACATTGATTGTCAATTTTAGTAGGGAAACATGAAGCATGCAGGAAACATGACAATAGTGAAATGTTTGTTTAGTGATTAAATGATAGAAAAAATGGAAAATGGGATAATATGCTATGGGATAATAATCTGGGCTAGTGAATTTAAGATGACTTTGTCCTGAGGTGAACAATGACACACAGCAGCCATCTGCGGGTCTGCATCGCAGCCACTCATTACCATTTCTCAATCTCTATGGGCAGATAAAATGCACTGCAAGTCGCTTTGGATAAAAACATCATGCAAATGAAAACGTCATTTTTTTAAACCAAAATGACGCGTGTTCCCCGGGAATTTAACCAAAGACCCTACTGTGACTCCTGTTACTATAAGCCTGAGCAAATGGAACAGCAAGCAGCCCTCAGAAGATCAGAAGATCTAAACATCAATAAACCAGGTATAATTAGGAAAGCGTAAACATGTTTCTTGGAAGAGAGACAGTTACTGTAATGTGAACTGCTTTGGAGACCATCATGTGAGAGTTTGTACAGTATGTAATATTGAGAGCACACCAACCATTAAAAGCAATTGGACTTAGAAGGTTTACTCCATGAAATGACTGAGCACAACCCCAAAAACTAATCTTGTTAAAAGCATTCCCCTCTAATCCTTAAGGAGGATGCTGGTGTATTAATCCCACTAAAGCATCTCCAAAATTCACTAGAAAGTCAAATCTGCATCTGAAAAGTATAGACTGTTAGAGGGATGGACATTTCAATTTAGGACTATGAAAGTTTTGATAGTAAAAAATCTTCAAACCAAATATTTCCATCAAAGCAACCTATTGTTTTATAAAGAAAGCATGCATATAATCACTTACAGCAATTAGAATAATTTAACATGGGTAGAGGAACATGTCACAACAAAAAAGAAGAGGAATTATATATTAAATTTCAGTGGTTGGATATACTTCCATATTAAAATTCATAAAATACATATATAAATAGATGTATCGACTATACAGTACTGAAAAATGGAATATACAAAATGAGACACTTAAAACATTTTGCTTGATCAGCAGCTGGGAAATATCATTGGATCTCAACATGTTTCATGCTTGGTAAGCCATTTGTAAGTTGATTCCCCTAAAGAGTATAAACACTGTTTAGGGCAGTGCTGTCTAGGGAACGTTTGGGAAACCTGTTTGAAATACAGAAATTACATACTTAGAAAATATCTCTAATGACCTGACTGAATCTATAGGTCATGTCTTGTTTTTGATCTAACATTATCGGATGCTATGCTGTATCCCCATAAATTTTAGGAGCAGGACCAATTTCACACGTGAGACACATTCTGCTGCTTTCCCCTGCAGAACTGTCAAAGGCCCACATGGATGAATTCTTCTAGGTGGCTTAGGGTCATTTCATCCCTGAGAGGAGAGGATCACTTCCACACCACTAAGAGGTGAGGTCCTCACCCTGCATTTCTGCAAAACTACAGACCCTGTTTACCCCATTGCCTGCGTAGCCACTTAAGCCCAGACAAATCTACAAAAATAACAGTATGGAGTTACACAACATAATTTCAGATGGCATTTTTGGAGCCCTGTGTGAGGACAAATAGGATGGGCTGTTGAGAAGGTGTCCTGAAGTATACAGTAGTACAGTCAGTATTAATGCAGCCCGTGTTCAGTCAATCCCTGGAGGTTGCACAGTGACAGATACAGCGGAACCATCTGTGTGCTGTCTGGAGGGGCCTAATGAGAGAAGAGCAGGACTGGATTCTGATGTTACGATGATGGAGGGGATCAGGGATGATAGTATTTTCTGCTCACTTACAGCAATTCTGAGACCACATTTGGCTAAATGTGAGACAGAAAAACAGAGAGTGAGATTAATAAATAAGGGTAAAATACATTTTTGGAACCTAAAAAGAACCAATAAAGAATCTCTGGCTTTTTACAGTTACTGTATACAGTCAAAGTTTGGAAACACTTACTCACTGTTGTTTAGATTTTTTCACATTTCAGAATAGTAGTAAACTCATCAAAACCATGAAATAACACAATTGTGACTGTGGGAATTATGTTGTGACTAAAAGCATCCAAACAAATGACAAAATGTAAAAAAAAAAAATTTTTAGCACCTTCAAAAGTAGTCACCCTTTGTGTAGAATTTGTAAAATCATACTCTTGAAATTTTATCATCCAGCTTCTTGAGGTCTCAACCTGGGAAACTTTTTAAACAGCACAGAAGGAATTTCTATCCTGGACTCTTATTGGCTGCTTTTTATTCATTTTTAATATTATAATTTTTATATATAATTTTTTCATTTAAGAAATTAATATGTTGGCACAATTATATTTATGTCTACAAAAGTAATTTAAAAAACATACAGCTTCCGAAATTTACACTTTGTTAATTGTGTCTAAACCTTTGACTGGTCATGTATGTAGAAACAAACAAGTCCTTCATTATATCATTGTGATACAAAAACAAATCCAAAAATGTACACAACCATTAGCAACATTTGTGCACTTACTGAAGACAACAGACAGCTGGAAAGACTGACTTCAGACTCTGAGATCTCATCTTTGTCGTTCGCCATCTAGGAGAAAATAGAATTTATATAAAAAAAATGGCCAAAGTTACACACTTCTCATAAAGTATCAGCTTTCTCATTAGTAGTTAAGACTTACGTTGTCAGTTTGTTAAACCTAGATTATTCAAGTACATTGTCCTACTACAACTAGTGTTGAATTAAACCAGTAAAAAGAAAGAGGTGACAGAGCAGACCAGCAGGTGCCACCCAGTGGACACACTAATGCCATTCATCTCGAGCATGATGACCCGGTATAAACTGCTGTTTGACAGGATTATCTCTCTAAAACCAGCAGATTAAAGCAAGAGAACTCAAGCAGTCTTAATCTCAATGTGACACACCATTATTCAGGTTCACTCTTTAAACTCACACCCTGCTCACTGACCCGCACCATTTCCTCCACATCTTCTGCTTGCTCTTCTGGTTCATAACTACCATAAATTTGGCAGACGCTTTCATCTAAAGCGATTTACAGTGCATTCAAGCTATATTTGTGATGTATATACGAGCTGATGGCTGTGCATTCCTGGGATTCAAACACATGACCTTGGTATTGCTACCAGGAGCATAATGTACATGAATACACTTATGTAATTGTGATTGCAAACTTCAGCTCAGCACTGAATAAAAAAACACTGTTGGACTATTGATTGTGTCGACTGGTAAATGAAGCGCAGAAAAGCAGGATTTGTCTCAAACCATTGCCATGAGGGAGCGTGTCTGTGCAATCACAAGTGCAGTAAAGGCTGTAGGGATAAAAGTTTATAATATAATAAGTGTTTATGTTCTTCATGATACGGCCGGCTATGTCAAATAAGGCCACTTACAAACTTTATAGCAACATGACTGGTAAAGTAAGAGCGAGAGAACTTTGAGAGTAAGATCCTATTCATTAGTATGTAATAGTTTAAAAGAAATCAAGGATATCTATGAGAATATGTAACTGATTAGTTGAAATAACGGGTAGTGCCGGAGCTATATGCAGACCTCAGGAAATGACAGGAAAATGCTTGTGAGAGTAATCCTCACACTTCAATTTATTTAACTTGAATAATTTTCATAATTTTTTCCCCTGAGGTTGAATTAAAATGCTGGTAAAATTTGTTACAAACAAGACATACCAATCTACTTTTTAATAAGAAACAGCATAAGGTTTCACAAATATTACTCTTGGAGGTTTGAAGTGAAGGGCATCTATCTGTCTTTCTGCTCATTTACCATGTCTGTTTACTATGTCTAATCATCAATCAATTAGTGTTTGTTTTATCAATCTGATTCTTGTTTTTATCAGTCTTATTTATTGCATGACTTCTTCAATGTGCAGACAAAAAAAGCCACAAACAGTATTTTCAACCACGCAGACATAAATGCAGACGTTCATGTCATTTGTCACAGAACTGCACTGTCAGAAACCGAATGAGCGAACTATCTTCAAGAAGTTTCCATGCATTTTTTAGTGTGATGGAGTTGTCTCCTCTCTGAAGATGAATGTGTGCTTCCTATAAAATAAATCACGGTTCACTTAGCATTGGGGTTAAGTTGGGCAGCGTATGTGATTGATGACCTGCCTTACAACACATCTCGAAGACTCTCACTTACGCTGATGTAGGCACATGTCCGGTTCAGGCCCGGCTCAATGAGACTCTGGGCTGAGGTTCTGTCGAAGATGCCCGAATCTCTGCTTTTGACTTTCAGCCTTAGAGAGCTGCTGTGCTTCACATCCGAAAAGTCTTTACGGATCTCACACGACACCTGACGACTGGCTGGACGGGAACTTGCGCTGGAGAGGTCAACCTCTGTATCCGTCCAGCCCTGTAATCCCAACACACACGTAAAATTATTTGTTGAGGCAACACTAAGAATGCAACACATTTCCACACATTTCATGAAATCAAGCCTGAATACAATCTTTCAGGCCTAAAGCCGAAGATAAAGATTTCATACCGACTCGCTGTCAGACACTGAGGGCAAGCGTGGTTTCGCAGCACGGTGCAGGTTGTTGCTGTTCTCGGAGGTTTGGCTGGTCACGGTGGAACGTCGTGTTGACATAAAGCTACTGCTGCTGAATCGGTCTCTACGAGGCACACACAGCAGCACTCCCAGACACGGTATGTACTTTGCGATCGCAGACCTGGGAGCAGAAAGAAAAACAGAGAAGAATGACAACACTGAATGGCAAAAAATGAAAGATAGGCCTAAGTGCACTCTGTTATGAATGATAAACATTGTGAATGTGTAAACATTCAGTAGATATCTCTCAGGAAGGGAAGAAGTCGGGGCAAACCCGTTATCTACACTGTAGAAGTACAAAAGATCTTTTGAACTGAATGGACTCTTATGACTTGACGAATACATTCACATTAGAATAAAATAGTCATGTGTTACATTAATATCCTGAAGGGCACCATACTAAGCACACTGTGAACAGTCTTGTATTTCATTAATTGATGATATTCACATTCATGATATTTACTTTCAAACAGGAACTTTGAGAAATTCCTTAAATGGAGCAAATAATTGCAAAAAGGCAGTGATTTGTTGTCATTTATTCTGTATGTTGTTTGTCTCTTATTATTCTATTATTCAACAGCCCATTAATTCTGTTTGAACTGTCTGGTGGATAAAGTGTAAATAATGTAATCCATATTTCTTAAAAATACTATTTAATACTTTATTTGTAAAACGTAGCAGAACCGTACTGGATGCATAGTGAAGATTTCATTGTATACATACAATGATGACCACCCATTATTTCAACAACCTTAAAGCTGGAATATTTTTTTTCCATAAAGCGAAAAAAACTTTTTAGGGGTTTTATACCTTGAACCAACCCAAACATCACAAACTTGCTTTACTTAAATATTTAAATCAAATAAAAACAACGTATCTTATATAAACATAAATATCTTTCAGTACATCATTATATATTTAATACTTGTTTAGAATTTCTAAAAAACACATGCCAATATATGAATTTACTTGATTACATCATTCACAATCTGATCAAGGACAATCCTGAAAGACTTATACTTCTTCATTAAAAATCAATTTGTCTATGGAGAAAATCAATGATGACCTCATAAATGTTTCATCATTAGGTAATGATCTCTTGTGACCCACACCTGACATCAGCAAAATACAGTGTGTTTTTACATGATATAATACAAAATCCAAAACCCTGAAAATTAAGAGGTCAGGTGTTTCCCCCGTTTATTTCTGACACTGGGCCGAGATTTATCCACAGCATATCAATCTCAAATAAATCTCACTTGTAAAGGTCAGAATCCACCTCTGTCATATCTCAAGGTATTTGTGTTTGCGTTCTGTACAACCGCTACTAATCAATGTCAGTCTGTTTGGCCTTGAAGCACGCAGCATGTAATACTTGCAGAAACAATGTTTCATCACACTAGACAGGTCTTAGAATCGGAAACCGTAGTGTGTATCAAACAGGAGTTGCTGGTTATTGACTTAGCTGTGCTGTTGTCCGGCAGAGAAGACAACTCAACAAAAAGAATGAATGAGAATTTGATTCAAAGCAGCATCAGCCCTTCCATACCTGTATTTTGGGTGAGTAATGGCGTAGATTATGGGGTTGTGGATGGCGGACGCCTTGGCGATCACGGCGGGAACAGAGTTCATGTATGGCGTAAGCATGTCAGCGTAGCTTTGGAAAAAGCGAGAGGATGTAACAGCACATGGCATGATAACACATCACAGCTCAACACAGACTTCATAAGATTACAGAGGTGAAGCAGATGTGTTAAACCGCTCATAACTGCAGGTAGATCATCAGAACGTCTAATAAAACACAGCAAAGTGCATTTATTTTAAAGCCTTTGACATCTGTATATGGGGGGTGAATGAAAGATTTGTACAGTATGTCATGGTTGTAAGAATACAAATCTTTACAAATGTTTTTTTAATGGGGCCAACTTCGAGCATTTAATTAAATTTAGTGTCACGACCATCAAATTTTCTAGCTCATCACTACATTAAAAGAATGAGAGATATCTGCTGCTTACATGGACCAGAGCAATATTCAGACTGAGATAAGTGGATGTGATTAATGTTGAACATCTTTGATCTTTGTTCTTTTTACTTTTTTCTGAGTTGAATGTCTAGACTGATTGTTATTGTTTAATCTAGACAGTCAAAGAGCAGTCAAATCATTTAAAAGTTTTTAAGTTTAAGTTGCCTTTAACATTCACTGATATAACAGAACAGCAATAAATACAACAAACAAACACAAAGAAATGAAACAGTTAAAACTAGACATTGACTGACAGGAGATATTGTTAAATGTCACTGTTCCACAGGTGAAACACCAGGTTATTTCACTATTCAATTTAATATTTTAGTTGAATTCTATTTCAATCATGACAAACTATATATTGGTGGAAAGGTCTAAGACTCGAGAGTAAATATTTGACAATAAACATAAACAATAAACATAAACTAAAAAATAATAATGTTAATGTTTATGTTATTTTTAAAAAATACCTAAAAAAATGTTTTCCTGATAACTGTAATAGCAGAAATTAAGTATACACATGATTGCACAGAATTTTTTAATTTTTAAGTCTTTTTTTATAAAATACCTTTTTAAGGTATTTTAACTTTTTGCGGTTTTCTTGGTATTTATTTTTTTATCATGTTTATTGTTATGAAAATTCGTCAAAGGTCTTATACCTTTCCATCAATTTATAGTTCGTCATGATTAGATTCAACTATGAAATATTAAAGTAAATAGGGAAATAACATAGCACCTCCTAAGGAACAATGACAGTTAACAGGTTAAACCTGTTATCTCTACTGTATAATAACTATCTTAACAATAAGACAAATGTAAAAAAACAAAGGATCATGGGTAGGATCTGTTTAATCTCACCCAGCAAAAGCCGTGAGAGCCACACAAGAGTAAGGAGACCAGGAGATGACATACAGCAGGATCACTATGAGTGCTATCTTTGCCATCTTCCATTCATTCTGCATCCGGTTGAATTTCTTGATAGAGTCTTTGGTCCCTCCTTCTCCATTGATTTTTCCCACAGCTCTGTAATCCCACACGCACAGAGGAAACACATGCATCACTTCACAAAGTGAACAAACAGAGTTGATTGGTCTATGTCTTTTGTAAAGGACACAGTAAACACAGCACCCATCTAAAATCGATCTCTTTTTGAGTGCTACCATGCCTCCCCTTTACAGTAAACATTGCAATTTCCTGCATGTTTCCACTTTCTGGCACAGACAACTTTTTGTAGTAATTGTAACGATGTTTTAAAACTCAAAATTCAAAAGGTCACTTAGCGTTACCTGTTGGTATCACGGATGGCCCGGAAGATGAAGATGTAACAGTACATGATGACAAAGAGTGGAATAAAAAACACGAAGATGAAGAGGAGCATCGTGTAGGCGCGTACAGAAGGACTGAAGGTCATGTAGTCCCACGAACAGGAAGTCAGCAGACCTTCAGGAACATATGCACCTGAATGAAAAGATAAAACCAAATTACGGACTGTTGTTTGCGTATATGCGAGCATATGGATGTTTGTTATTCCTCACTCCATCCGAAGAACGGAGGCAGGCTCCAGCCCACTGAGTACAGCCACGCTGCAGCGAGTATGACCAGGGCGCGTTTGCGTGACATAACGCCGATGGACGCCAAAGGTCGTGTGATCACGATGTATCGATCCACCGCAATAATCATGAGTGTGATCATTGAGCAGATGCCAAACAGAGCTCCACAGAATGCATATAACTCACAGCCTGCAGAGAACATAAAAGGCATAAACAGAAACGCTTCACCTTGTGATGAAATACTGGCGCCTTTACACTGCAAAATGTCACAGGTGCATCTGAAGCATCATATACAGGATATTACAAAAAGATGCGTTTACACTCTGTTAAATGTAGCACAGCAAACATGCATTCAGAAATATTCAAATGCAAAAATGTTTACAAATGAATTCATATTTATAAATAAATCTCTGCAATATAAAATAATAAATTGACATAAAATAATTAATTTGATATTAACATGACAAACTCAAGTATTACGATTACAGTTTAAAGGCTTCATGATACTTTCAAATTTAGAATTTGGCCATTAAAAATTAAAAAAAAGAAGCAACTGGCACAGAGACAAATGACCTTAATAGCCAAATGACTATTATTTGCACATTGTTATTTCACTGCATGATTTCAGACATACAGTGCCGAAAGAAACTTCTCAAAACCTGACCAGACATAATTTAAGAATCTTCCTGTTGAATTTCTATTAATTTTATACCAATTTAATGATATTTTTCTATCCCCTAACACTATCCGTAAACAGATACATGTGTATTACTCATCAGATTAATGCCCCACAGCACCATGAGGGTGTTCGAGAAATGCAGCACTGCTTTCTCAAGCCGACAAGAAACCTCGAGATGAGTTCCTTCTACTTCATCAAGCATACAAAACATACTTCACTTCAAAGAACACACTTTAAGTGCTTAAAATGCTCTAAACAAACGTCCATCAGTGATCAAAGGACACTCAAGCGACCTGACGTGTCTTGTGGTCGAGTACTTATTCGATTATTTAAAGGCTAAAACATTAAAGCATGTCATTGTTATGCTTTCAAGAGAAAAAGGATTCAAAAGCAAAATAAGATCTTTAAAACTACTTTTTATTAAAAATAAATGTATTTATATTACATTGTAACCTTTCTATTAAAATTTAAAAGGTATACTTTAAACCGGTAAGAAGTACCATTTTTGTCAACAACCATATGAGTTGTATAATACTGCGCTGGCATTCAGATGTTTCAAGTTTAAAGCAGACTGATAAGCTAAAATGTTGAATGAAAATTCAATTACAAAGGTCTAGATTTACATCACTATTCCAGGTAATAGTTTAACGTTTTTATATTTCACATTACACCCTCAATCAGCTTCATCTTTCATTATTCAGAGCTGCCCTAACATCCCACACTTTCTTAGCATCTGCCTGAGCAACTATGAAAACCTGAGCCATTAAAAAAGATGAAAGGAGAACAGGTTTGATCAAGCACCCATGGCTGATCAGCTGACAGCTGGATTACCTTTCTCCCCGAAGATCCATCGCTTGTGCATGCTGGTGGTGAAAAAGATTGGTGTCTGAGTGATACACATCAGAAAATCAGTGACAGCCAGGTTAATGATAAACATGTTGGCAGGTGTTCTCAGACTCCTACTCCTGAAAGAAAAAACACATTCAAACAAAGAAAATGTTAAGGAAATGGAAGTAGGGATCTTTAAGAAGCAGAGAAAAGTGCAGAAGCTGCTGGAATTGTTAAAATTACGAGCAATAGTTAATCATCAAAGCAGATTGGAATGATCTAGACTTACTTGCAGAAGGCATACATGACCAAGAAGTTGCCCACCATGCCTGTGATTCCCACTGCAAGAATGACAGAGCCGATGGTGTAATGGGCGTGGTCTGGAACATCTACGGTTGGAAAAGGGTGTCGAGCATTCCGGACCATCGCCACCTGTAAAACAGCAAGAATAAATGTAAATACCTACAGATTAGAGGAAAATTTACTAAGAACTATGATTTTGCACACTATAGATTTTCACAGCAAATATTAAGTATGAAACCTTTAATCAAAAAAATGTATACTTTTATTACACTATATAATATTCGTTAATGCTCATTCAAATACCTGCATACAGAACATTTAAAACTAAATTCTCAAAACCTAAATTAATCATAAATGATTAATTATATTAATTATAAATATCAGCATTTACCATGGGATCATATATTGTACAGTTCACTTTAAATCTCAGAACCTTAAATTCTGTATAATGTATCTTTTCTTATATAATACCTGTTCTAGTCACCTGAGATAGCACCAATGCTATACATTTATCTTGTGGCATATTGGATTCTGCTGTTGCCTTCAATCGCATTGATGTGTCACACAGAGAACATATAAAAGCTTTTAGAATTACAAAAATGGACCGTTTTTGATTTGTAGTCCTTTTGTCAGACTTTTGTCAGGTGCACCAATTAGTACAATAAACACTGTAGCTTAAATCACCAGTGTCAGCAGCGGCCATTTTTGTATCAATTTATTAATTTATACTTCTGTCCATCTAAGAGCCACTGAACTGGCTCTCTATTGACTCCAGCAATACAGGACAAAACAAAATGACACTGTAAATCACTTTCAGAATTAGGAAACAAAAGGAAGTGTGCATTTACACTCACTTTATGATCTTTATGACTGTAAAAATGTTTGTAAGTTAATATGTAAAATCAAACAGTGGCTAAAGGGTGTTTATGTCTGAATTACTTCTCATTATCCAAAAGGTTTTACCTGCCCCCTTTTTTTTTTAGTGTGGCCTCAGAAAATAGATTTAAAAGCACCAGAGAACATTTTTAATACCTCTATACTGTGTTAAGTAGATGCTTGCTCCTTGTGACCTTATGAAAACCAAAGGCACAAATTGCCTGTTGATTTTTTCAGCACACTGTGTAAAACTCTATGCCATGAATGCTCCCAAACAAAAGGACAGAGAAAAGAAGACAACAATCACTGTGCTACAAAAAAAGCTACAGAAGAACATGCACACGATGGGCCGATTGACAAACCTATTAGGTAAAGACGAAACAATTACTGTGTGACAACAATTGACCTCCATATTTTACATTCACCAAGACCAAACAGCATTTTAACTCAGTGGTCCATCTCTGTATAATGCACATGTGAATGCTTGGCTTTAATCTTGCCCTCTCCATCATGTTAAGAGAACTAATTTAGGTAATAATCAGCATGATTAATAATTCTGTGACCTATTGTGTTTATACATGCTCCCATTTCCCAAATTTTAATGGGTTACATACAATAAAACTACTTTTTCTATTCCAGAAATTCTATGCTTTCACAGTGCATATTGTTTTTGCTATGTGCTAGTTTATCCATTTTAAATGTCATGTTCTTATATTATGTATTTATTTTATCAATTATAATGCATGATTTATTCTTTATTAGGTCAAACCAAAATTAATAATTACTGCCAGGACTTACTCAGGAATTTATTCATAGATATATAAATACCAAATGTACAGTGACACAGTTAAGAATACAGGAGTACTTTTAGAATAAGAATATTTAAAATATAAGAATACAAGTTTTTCTAATGAAAAGACAAAAAAAAGATTATGATATGATTAGCCTGTCTTACACAACGCAAAAAGGATTGTGCTTTAAAGACCATCAAATACAGATTTATCTGAACATCTTATCAGCCAATTACAGTATGTGAGTGATATTCAAACACTTTTGTACAAATCTTTTGTACAGCACTGTGTGCAATGAAAAAAGTGGCTCCGATAACCATTTCCCCTAATCTAGAGAGACAGCGCTGATATTTGGTTTAATCCTCGCATGTCAGTGCAAATACAATGCTTGTCTGTTAGGTCTATTGATGAGGGCTTCAGAAAACAGAACAGAAGAAAGTTCTGCCGTTGGAAAGATGATTGTGTGGCACAAATAGATAAGAAGTGTTCTTAAAATGTCACTATCACTTAGACATTCAGACAGTGATAAAAAGAGAGGCAGAGATAGATAATGGAGGGGAAATGACACTTCACCAGAACACAAGAAGCTTATTTATACCATTAGCTCATCGTAGGAGATGGAAATTATGCCACTTGATGGGCTGCAGTTACCAGTACACAACTACGTTTCTAAAGCTTGTAAAGTATTGAGTTCAGAAGTGGATATATATATATATATATCAGCCAATTGGAGAATATTAAACTATACATATTGTAATGAGTTTTCTAAATAAAGCATGGGCAGAGCTAATACAACCATTACAAATGGTTATCACTAAACATTTCTTTAAAGAATCCTTGTTTGTCTGTGCCAAATGTTCTACGTCAATGTGCACAAAGTAACGGAAGCAATAACCGTCTAGATAAGAGAAAGAAACACACAATCGATTTCCAGCAGACAGTCAGCAGACAGCTTCCTTCTCTACGAAGAACATCTCTGAGGAGATCACAGCCTCAAACTTCTCAGGCAGAAACTGTGATAAAAACAACTGATCCTGCTTTAATAAAAAAAGTCTGAGATCATTACTCTTCTCTTCAGCAAAAGCTGAGACCCTGCAGCCAAATCCTGCAGGAACTTTCTTGAGGAAAAGTGAAATCAAACCAAACCGAAGCTGTCAAACTGCACAAATTCCTTATGATTTATATCTATTGATAGGTGCCATTGCAAAGAAAATCTGAGGTTTACTTTGTGGCTATTCATAAAAACATGTTTGTGAATTTCTTCCTTTCATATATGTTCATCGTCATAGAAATTGTCTCTTTCATTTTATTTATGGGATTGACTGGTGTTTGAGAGGTGCAGATCTGACCATATAAATGACCATGACCTATATCATGACCATGACCAAATGATCATGACCTATAAAGATCACCCATTATACAAATTATCCATTCAAATAAAAGGGAAAATACAAAAGAATGCTAATTTCTGGGACCTTTAAGTCAAAGCAGCTTAAAAAGACATGGTGTTCAATCTCTCTTTCTTTCTATAGTGATATAATGATCTATAGAGATATATGGAAAGAAAGAAAGAAAGAGGCCTTCCTTATAAATTAACCCTATGAATTTAAGTCTTCAAGTAATTTTTTTGCAAACCCTGACCTAGTTTAGGCACATAAATCCCAGCTAAGTGGTAAATCTGTCATTAAGACAACCACATTTTTAGACCGGATAACATGCACTCAACTTTCATCTTGACTGGATTTCAGTACATATTAATTCTGTCAAATTAAAGCTATTTAATGCCATTTATTCAATCGACCCTATGTATGGTATCTAAATAACCACATCTGCCAACATTTCATCTCACCTGTCTAAACTGGTGAGTATATTTAGCTATACTGTATACAAGCATCATGATCATTTCTATTCTGTAACAAAATAGTGAGAACAAGAAAGGGATATGGAGTCAAGTGTGGGAGTTTATTTAACAATTCAAATAGGGAAAATATAATTATTGTGATCCAACTCCTGGTTGCCTCTGAATAAAGTAGGTTCATGACAGTCCTGCAGGCTAAATGTCATGTAATGACATCACATAACAGATTCATCGACATGGGCAGTCAAATATTAGCTGTGGGCAAACAATGAGAGCCTAACTGACAGTTACAGATGGGTATGACTTGTAGTGTCTTAACAACCATGACCTTTCACCTTCCCTTTCTAGGATCAGTGTCTTGCTTGGATACAAAATAAGATGAAAGGTAATAATTACTGCACACACAACACAATAGTCCAGTAACAGGGTTACAAACATACAATGACACAACATATATGTATGTATAATTCTCCTCATCTCTTCTCATTCTTTATATCTGCTTAACAATACCTATTTGGGTATTTGAGACCTTAATATTTCTAATTTAATATCTGTCTAATATAAACTAAAATCCTCAAGAGTAATCCCAACCTATGTTTCGTTTAAACTCTTTATCAGACCAAATAAATGCAACATTGGAGTTATACTAGGAGACTTATCAGAGGTATAAGCCTTCCCCTCTGTATGTAAAACGCCATAACACTCATTCATGGTATAACCTATATAATCCTAATGACAAGTTTTAGGTGGATTACTCTCAGTCCATGTTAAAGCCTGATTATTTACAGAATTCATCTGATCTGTTATACTGTGGGTTGTTTAGTCTGCCGCTGGCAGCAATACATCAGTTAATGGTTACAGCAGACTGTGTTGCATGACATTTCTGTAAAGTTTGGAGCAGTTTGAATGCTTCTTTAAATGCTTTTGGCTCAAAAATAGGACAAGATTGTCCTTTAGGATCTGACATCATCATCAAAATGTCACTTATGGCAGCTGAGGTGAAATGACATAATACAAATTGCTCACGCTCTATATCATGCATGTTTAATTATTTATATTTGATTTGTATTTGTGCAAATAATAATATTATTTATGTCCAATTCATTTAAACAACCAAACAGGGAATATCTAGGTAAAGCTTTAAGAAATTAATTACATCAGTTTTCTAATTTTGTTCTGAGATTTGTGTGAATACAACTTATTATTGTCTGCTCTCTGTTAAGTCTAATAAGTTCGTCATATTTGCTGAGTAACGTCAGATTGAGAGCTGTAACATTTCTGCTGAAGTATGTTTGGGTGACAGTGTTGTAGCAGTTGTAAGAAGCATGCAGTATGCAGCTTCCTGCATACTATCACAAAGACATTCAAAACTATTTACTATTTGTTACATTAGTTACATATATATTGACAGTTTAAGATTACAGACAATGTGCCAATAAACAAAAATGCACATACAAAATAAAAGTGAAACCTTAACAATATTTACACATAACATGCAAAAAAGACGAACTGCTAGTGACATTTATTCGCACGTGCAATCATTACAATGCAATGGTAAGCTTTGGCCATCTGGATAACCATTCCATGCGCAACAGCACTCTCCGGATATTATAAACCTTATGAGGTGAGATTGCGCGAATAAAACATTTTAAACAGATAAATATCGTATATTGATGTTGGGTAGAAACAGAATAAGAACTAATAATTAACACAGAACGGTTACCAAAGCTTCTCCATTTACGCACGCGCTCTTCGACGAAGAGAGAAAACTTTTACTTTTGAAAGGTGCGTAATTAAAGTATATCTGTCTTTAACCTTACGAATATTAACCATTGTTTTATTTTCGTGTATAAAAAGTGTAGTAACCCTGTTTTTGGCGGAGTAATTACCATCTGTATTACCACAGTTTTTCTACAAATATTATGGTTAAAGATTATTGTGCGAAGGATTTACTATACTACAAATAAAATAAAACCATAATTAATTTTCGTAAGGGTGGGTCTGATACGCATTTTACTAAAGCAATGGTTTCTCACTACCAGTAACGTATTAAACGCTCACAGAGGCGTCAAAATCCGCGCGCATCCAAACACTTCAATTATAAATGTCGTCATCTTACTGTAGTGGCTCGAGCCGGCAGCTCCATCAGCTTGTACGCGCTCACCGCGCTGGTATTCCATGGATCGAGCGTCTCCACGGTGCCGTTAGGAACTTGAGTGGGGATTCCCATGCTGACCGAGCGCGACGCGTTCATCTCAGCGGACACGGCGCACGCAGTGAGAGAGAGATGCTCAGGCTGAGGGAGTTTTCTTAACACTGACTCACAGCATTACAGTTTATTTCTTCCTACAGAGCTCTTCCTCTGCCTGCAACCTAGCTGTCAAGTGCGCCCAACACGTGTGTGATGAGTTTGTCAATGGCACTAATGAGCCTGCAGGGATATTGTGTGTGGTGCCTCCAACATCCCACACGCAAGTCAACATCCCTGTGTTAAGCCCTGCATAATCACACTAAGCATCAGCCTTATGTGCCTGTTTGCTTTGTGTATGTGTGCCAGTGGGACGTTCATATCAGTGGAAGTAACCACAGGCACTCACTTCTCAGCTGTATCAAACCACCAATCCAATGCTAAAGGTGCTTTAATTAACAGGCAGACAGCAGTAGACACACTTATAAAATGCTGATTATGTGTGCGGCTGTTAGATGACAAATAAAATGTTGAAAAATTGTGTATGTACAAGCATAAAAAATGTCACAATTGTTAAGAGACAAATACTTGAGGCAACTAGTAAAAATACTTCCGTTTCTACTTTAGTCACCATCTGCATCCTAGTTACAGATTATACTATTAGCATATTAATTTAAGTGGAATTTACAGGAATTTCTCATTTCACTTTTTGCTTTATATGTTGGACAAAAACCTGACGATCACATTATCTCAGCATGTGATTCGCCAAAAGCATCTTTTGTGCTTTAGTGGAAGCGAGGAAATCAAAGCTTTTGTACATCAGAACTAATATGGTCAAGAAAAAATGTGCTTGTTTGATTACTGACCTAGAAAATAAGGAATCCTACATATTTCTGCAATTTTAGGCGGCAGATTTTTATTTAGAACTTTTGGATCCACATTAAGGTACAGTGTGTGTGTGTGTGACCACACATATCCGAGCATTATTAGCTGGCAATTTGGGTATTTACTAAGTAGATTGAGGACCTGGAGGTATTTTGAGGGCAAATGCACGAATATGGGTCATGAAAACAAAGTTTGAATTACTAACAAAGGGCAGCTTTGTTATTCAGGAAGCCAAAAATTAATATAAAGATTTATGGAAGTCTTTGCTCTGAAATGTAGTGTAATACAAGCTTTTAGGGCATAAGGTGCTTTTCATTTTTTCCTCGAGACTTATCGTCTTACTCTGGTTTTCCTGTTTTGCAAGCGTCATGAGACATATTGCCCAATGCATGGAAAATCCAAGAATAAATCTTGGTGGAATGCACTGCATTTGCAAATAATTCAGGTTTGCCATGGTGAGTCAATAGGTACTTTATTCCGATCAATGGTATTTCTTTTCTTTACAAAGAAATAGAGAAGCAGAAAAAGAAGCAATTATGGAGAAGCTGTTATCACTTTCATCAAGGGATGCAGTTCATCCCTGACCTCTTTCCTGGAATCGCTTAAAACGAACTCTTGGAAAGACTACCATACAATTACCATACAGAACAAGTGAACTACCAACAAAGAAATTGCATTTTGGCTTCAGCAATACCAACACCAAACAATTTGCATTTGTGTTTCACGGCACAAAATAACACCATACAGATTTGGAAAATCCTACGGGGCAGTAAATGGTAACAAAAGGTATATTCAAGGTTGAAAAATTCTGGTTTGAAAAACTAGGGCATCATACAGTAAGAATAGAGACAACACCACACATTGTCAACAATCACATGTAGAGTCTCTGACTGGGAACACTGTTTCTCTTCTGGACTATTCAGTATTCATGTGAAGACGGGCTTAGTTTTAAAAACATCGCAACATCCAATGTCAAATGTTTCTTTGTTGACTAATAGCATAAGTTGGTTGAATACCGGTATTTCATTTAAAAGGAAAAACATTTTTATTATCTTATCAACACGGCAATGCCTATCATTAATACAGCCTAAATTCAAGAAATAAAAGCTTTTGTATTCCAGTAAAAAGTAGGCATAAAGAAGCATCTTAAAAACATAAAATCATCTATTGCTTTTGACATTTTATGTAAAAAAAAAACCCTCACAGGATTTTCCTGGGAACCAGAAAATAAAATGTCACCAAATCATAAACAAGTGATTCTTTGAGCCAGCTCAATTATGACAGCTTCATGCAATTCAGATGACTCAGAACAATGTTGAAATCAAGAGGGCCATGCTTTGATAAAAATATCTCTTGACAACAATGGTGGCACTAATACAGATATCTGCAACTAACAGATAATAAATAAACAATTTCAAAATAAAGGAATGACATTAACCTCATAACTGTTATGAAAATGCATCTAAACTACTTTTTTATTTAATTTTTAGATGTTAGATATTTTTTCAAACATTTTTACTGTAAGTCTTTAAAAATGAGTTTTAATTTAAAATATTTTTATAAATTACAGTAACATTAAAAAATGTATATTTTTTTGTATTGTTATGAATTTTTGATTGTTATGTGTCAAGTATTTCATACCTTTCCATAAATTTTTTAAATTTTTAAATTTGTTTTATGATTAGATTAAAATTCAACTATAAAATATCAAAGGAAAATAACATACTGTAGGTGTTCCTCCTGAGGAACGGTGACAGTTAAAAGGTTAATATAGAGTAACAAAGCAAGCCGCTGGTTTGGGCTTCAAACACTGACCTCATATTTATTCTTTAATAAATCAAAATTGCAGCTGGACTTGACAGCTAGTGATCAGCCAATAATCAGCAGGTGTGATTTATTCACCAAATTAAACTTACTAACCAAATGTAACTTTGTGTTTTTTGCCATTCAACATTCATGGAACCTAGTTATCCAATACGTTCTTTTTCTGAAGTTGCATTTATCATCTAAGATTAATGATAGAAAGTATGTCTGGCTTGCACTATAGCTACACAATCACACCCTTGCTGAGTATTTCTCAATCCCGTTATGAGCTTTGCGCAATGCAGAGAGCCAGTCAAGTGTCCAAAACACAGACAGAAACCACAGCACCAAAACACTTATTACCCTGACAACTGTGATTTTTTTCATCCAGTATTCACAGCCCCCAATCTTGTATCCCTGTCATTGTGTGCTGCCATCGGTGTCCATCTTTCTTTCAAAGACAGATTGGCACGACAAGTGTCAGACCATATGTGAAGTCCGGCAATGGTAATTTGATCATATAAAATTCATGGAGCTGGCCAGGATGTCGCCTCTGTGCCCGCTGTGTACTAATGATCCTATTCGATACCTGCCTATCAAGTCTGCACTATACATTCTCATTTTGTGCTGCTGGTATAAAAGACCTTTCCAAACGAATGTTGACTCATCACAAGACAAAAAGAACTCTGGAAGGGTTTTTTAGTATCCGTATCTCCATGGTCAAAATATTGATTTTCACAGTTCGTTACTAGGTATCTAAGTGCTTGAAGAGCATGTAGCAGCGATCTCTGGAAAGCTCAACCGAGGTCACACACTTTTTACGCTTTTTGTGCAATACTAAACTAAACTTCAGTTACACATGCAGAATAAACCGCTTCGGTGGTGCTGACAAGATTTAATGCTACTGTTGTCTGTGGCAGATACTGTGAATGGCAAGTTTAAGATTATAAGACTACATCATGCCATTGGCCACAGCTCTTAAATGTCCATGTAAGACCAAATTTAGAAAATCTTTATTAATAAAAAATGATTATTAGAACAAAGTGAACGCAGTGGAAATGTAAATCACAGCATTTGCTGGAGATGATTAAGACTGGAAGGATTAGAATAGGGTATTTGGAATCGAATCCTCCTGAGAAAAGATGGTCTTATATTATTTCCTCTCAGTCTCACACAGTTCTATGAGGTCATCCAACCATTTCAAATCACCAGATGACCTTGTCCAATTCAAACTATTCACAGTCATAATAATCTGTGACGTACAACAGAAGAAAATCAGCTAAAACCAGTTGAGTATTCAGGCAAACTCTCAGTGCTTTTCTTCAGTTATGGGCTTATCCTGCAGGCTTTAACCCAGATTAATAGTGTTTACTCTCTGATTATGTGCAGCTATATGGGGACCATTGTTGCCACCAGCAGTTCTTATGAGTCTGGACAATTTGCTCTGTAGTTAAGATTTTTCGAAAACAAAAATCTACTTTTAAAGTGAATGAAACAAATGAGTAAACAGAAACAGTTCAATCTGTTAACTGTCACCGTTCCATAGGTAGAACTATTTACTTTAATATTTTATAATTTAATTATAATCTAATCATGACAAATTTTTAGCATAAGAAACATAAATATGATTTTTAAAAATACCTTAAATTAAAAAAAGATTAAAAAATTTGATTATATAAAATTATACTAAATACCTAAAATAAAAAAATGATAAAAATATCTAAAACTTTGATGCATTTTCATGTGTTGTCTCAACATGTACAGTGACAGTTATCAGGTTAAAGATCTTAAAATTCTGATTAAGGGCAAATTAAATTATTAAAATTAAATGTAATCATTTTGCATGCCTATTTGTCACGACACTGATAACATCCTCTTTAAGTAAATATTAGAGTGTCTGTTTAATGCCTTGACACAATTTCCGATACTGTAATACGTTTCATCATTTGAATTACTGTCCTTTCACAAAACCATGCATCACTGAGTTAACAACAGATTAAATGTTGTATATCTTAAAATAAAGCCAGAAACGGTGGATTTTCTGATGACATTTAAGACAGAAGATGGATCAGGATGAGGGTCTGCTGTTTGCTCAGTGATCAGAAGCCTCCTCTGAACTGCCAGGATTTACACTGATGGAAGGATTAGCATGAAAACAGGGAGATGGGATTTTTAAAGTACATTAATCCAACAATAATCCCATCCCACAGCATTCCCTCCCACATCTAAACACACACGAACACACAGGTGCAGCCCTGCATCTCTTTAATAAATAGGGGTCAGATGAGCAAACAGCAGTATGGTAGATATAATGTAATGGAGTAAAGAAGAAACATGAGGGAAGGACTGCAAGAGAGAACTCGGGTACAAGAAGATAAACATACAGAATCATTTACAGGTGTCAGGTGAGGTGAGGCATGTCAACTAAATGGAAAGCAATCATGTGATATTTATATACAAGCAGCAGATGTCTATAACAACAACAGTAAGTAATAAATAATTATAATTTAAAATGATAAAGCAACAAAAAAGATTGACAAACAAAGAGTCAAGTGCTGATCTCACTAAAGTTGCCAAACATTTGGGCTAGACAATTTAGTCAAAAACTATATTTTCTAAATTAATTTCTATATTAAAACTATAGTTTTTGCTATAAACCAGCAAAAACAGTTACTTTACTTCCAATCATTGCTTCTTTCTCATTTGTATTGCACCTACAGTACACAACCCCCATTTTCTTTCCTTCCCAGAAAGCCACTTGTTGCATTCATTATATGACTGATTTCCCGACATTAGGTTCTTATCATTAGGCAGCAGCAGTTTTCGGTGCTTTTGGAAAAAATAACAGCGACTTTCATTTATACTCCTAATGCAACCAACATCACACTGATGACAGAAGGGCTGATTAACCACTGGCTTCCACTTTTTTTATGTGACAAATCAATACATGGAAACTCTATTGATGAGGAAAGTTAACATACCAGTATATTTTTGCCTGAAGTCTCTTGACACTGTAATCTGTGAGAGATGCTTCACATAAGTGAGAACCAGGCGAGTTTTATTGCACTTCAGAAATAATGAGGTTTAGTGAGACATAACATTTTAAAAAGTTTTGGAATATATTTTGAAATCCCACAGGAATTCATAGGTATTCATACAGTCTGATCCATACATTTGAATTCTTCCCAGTGATGTCAGGGTTAGGGGTCGAGCCTTTATAATAATTGTTTCACATCGTACGGAATTCATATGAATTAGCCAATACATACATAAAATACATACGAATTCCTGTGAGATCAGGTTGGATGTTCCTGCTACTGTATTTTAAAGGTATAATTTTGCATTACTACCATCACCAATACATTGTAAATATAATAAACCATTACATCAGAATCTATTCCACAATACTGGTGTATTCTTACTTTCTGTTCTTCAGAATCATTTCACAAAACAGTGCATGGAAATTCAAATATTATTTCACTTTACTTAAATTGGATTTAACCTGCATGTAAAGCAGTTCACTATGGCACTGCACAACCATAACATAAGGAATAAATGAATAAATTGCGACTCTAGTCATCCCTAGCAGTTTTGGGAATGGAAACAAAAAATGGAAAACACATTTTCTGTCAGCAAAGTACATCTCCAGAATCAAGTCAAATCTGCATAATGTGGAGTCATAACTTTTTTTTTTAAACACAACGATCTGATAAACCCAGAACCATTTCTAAGAAAATGTGCAAGCAAGAAATTTCCATCAATACCATGCTGAGCACAGTCTAAAAATGTTAACTTAAATCTTAATTCAGATTTCTTATCAAGCTCTTCCATTTGACAAAATATCAGGGCACGTCGCCTTGAGGAGAGTAACGCCAAGAGCCAAAAAGCATATAATTAGAATATTATCTTCACAGAAAAGACATTTATGTGAAACTGACAGATTCTTGTGAATGCAAGAATGCAGATTAACTTCACTTTTACTTTCTCACAACAGTATATGATGACGTGTCGTATGACTAAAAAGCGTGCATTAAAAGACCTTGACATCTTCTATCCTCCACCTTTTGGCTTCAGCTTGGATTTCAATTGGTTTCATTAAGAAAAATAAAGGACTGTATAGTTTCCTGTATGGTTTATTTATTAAATAAATGACAATACCTAAGCTTACCAATGCCACACAAATACTGTAGCACAATTCAGCACAGCTCAAATCCAATTCCCTGGAGTGTCTGAATTATTGAATTTCACTTCACTGATAATACTTGCTTTACATTCTCATGTGAAGACAAAGCAATGCTACATTTTCACAAAGGTGAAGCAGTGTTCGCTTCTATTTCATTATTGTGACATGTAGGCGGTTTAATGTTCTTTTGAAGGATTGCTTTTACACTGAGACCTTCAGAAACAGAATGAAAGAGTGTAAAGGTGGAGATGTTCAATGCATGAGATCAATCTTTCACAGTTCTCTCACAGTATCTCAGTGGTGAAATAACAGTCACACACTACGGTGACATTAATGGATTGTACGAGGACGACCGTTTAGCTGTCGTTGCTACGTGTGAAGCTGGACCTCACAAAGGAATTCCTGGAGTTGAGGAATAAATGATTGAAATGACCTTAAATGGAATGGCAGAAAAAGACGATGGACTCTGTATGTTCTTCAGACCCTAGGAAACATGGGCTATTGACAGTTCTTGTGTGTCAGTAATGAGGCCATTCTCTCTCCCCAATCATTCTGATCAGCAATCACGAACTCATCAACAGGCTTACATAATGCTCAACTTAATTAACTCAAATCACAATCGCTGGAAAATGTGCAACTTTGTCCTTGTAAGGTCAATTTGACTCAGGTCAGTTAAGGTACTTCTATCATGATAGTCTTTTATGTGCTTACAATTTTTTATTACAATAAGATTAAACCTTGAGAACAAACGTACCTTTTAAAACTCTTGTTTTTTAAACCTGATCGTTGCAGACAAAACCACAAAATGGATGAAACTGCAAAAAAAAAAAATACAACACGGTATATAAATGAATGAATGATTAGGCTTAGTATAAAAATGAATACAATGTCAATGACTTCAGAATCTTGTATGCTTGTTTACGTGAAGCACCAGTGACAGATAACAGATAAATGATTTTCTAAGTAGCCAAAATTTGCTTTTTAAATCGTCAGTCGAATTTGCATGGTTTTACTCTCTATTCTCTTAACAATAGTAACATTTACTATTTAAAAGTTTTGTTTACTTACCAGTCAAATCTGCCGTATACTGACAGAGATCTTGATAGAGTAGTTTCCTGTGTTGTATTTACCCTAGAGCTTTGTGACCATCTATAGATCTGTCACCTCATCCTCTGTTTTCACATGAGAATAATGACTATACACAGATTCACTTTGGTCTCTCCTCAATGATGAATTTATATCTTTTGAGTTTTGGTTTTAAACAGAATAATTCTGTAGGTGGCCAGAGGCAAACAACAAATATCACATCATTGTGTTTGCATCTAAACCAATATCTATTAAACTGTATAGTGCATGTTTTTAAGCACATTGGGACTACAGCACCACCTGATGGAGGTGAGGGTCTCACTCTCTAAGTACAGGTGTATTACAATTCACTTTCTAAAGCAAAATCACAGTTTCAAAAAAGAACCTGACTCTGGATTTTAGTTTTATTTTGTGGACCAAATAAATTGTCCCCTTTCCTTAACATTTCACAAGCCGATGACAAGGTGATCGTCTGGCTATAGCTGTTGCTATGCAACACAACTGCTTTGCAGTCATCGGAGGACTTTTTGTCTGGCTTTAGTGTAATGCATATTGTTGCTCAGGACTCAACAAACCTTCACTTCATTATCAACACCAACATCATAAAAGCAGTGACAATTAGAGCATGCTGTGTGCCGTTTTCATGTTTTCTGAAGCATTAGCGTGTCCTGAGTGACAAAATTAATGAATTTTCACTGAAGGATCTGTGTGTCTCTGGAAACTGATTAACATAAATTAATCCTAGTTTACCTCAACAGACCTTGGATTCACAGACTGCAGTGTACAGCCTGCGTTGCTGTCATGTGTGAGGAATAAAAAATAAATAAAGACATCCTAAGATACACCCTTAAAATAAAGATGCTAGACCAAGTGATGCCACTGAAGAAACATGTTTGGTTCCCCTTACTTGCAGGTTCTTAAAAGCACAATTTAATATTATTATTATTAAATTAATCTTACTTTTATTTCTGATGGCATCAAGAAGCACCTTTATTGGAACATGGATGTTTGGGTTATGCACTAATAGAGCCCAAACTGTATGATTTTCTTTTTCTTCTGCAGAACACAAAAAAAGGATGTTTTGAGGAATGTTAGTAACTAAACAACATTGACATTTCTTGACTTCCATTATATGGACACAAAATCATTGGAGAGATTTCTCAAAATATCTTCTTTTGTGTTCCACAGAATTAAGAGTCACAGACAGGCTTTGGATGACCTGAGGTTGAATAAATGATGACAAGATTTTTATTTTGGGTGAACTATCCAAAATAACCCCCACAAAGTATCTCAGCATGTACCTCATTCTATTTCACTTTGCAGTAAACGTAGAAAGAAAGTTTTAGCGCCTCCAATCCTCGACATAGCAAGGGAACTAAACTGTGACTCAGCAGAGAAACTCTCTCAAACTGACCGAAGGTGAAGCCCGTGGGATTTTCTGAAAACGTGGAGAAACAGTCAGCATGTGGGTGCCACTTTTAGCAATGCAACCCCCTCTCTGCCTTTTGGCCCAATTTATTCACAATAAACCTGCTAGTGTGACACAAAAACTCATTTATAATAAAATGCTCAAATAACCAGTGGGCCAAAGTAGTCACGATTCAGTATCAGTCAAAGAGGGTAAGAATAACCCTCCACTTTCTATTTCTCTCTTCCTCCTGTGTGGGGGATATTTTTAGCAAGGCAAGATGCTTTCATTGACGCGGAAGGCTGGAGCCGGGTGCACGTGAGCCGGCGGCACATGCAGGGATTTGGAAGAGAGAGGAGGGAGGACCAAGAGAGTATTCACAGCTATACCATCCACAGCATCTCTCTGTATTAAACAACTGTTTCACAAGCTACTCACACCTGCCATTCACAAGAATCGACAGAACTATACAACGTTATATGCATTATATACATTAAATGTATGATATTGCATTCATATTTTGGTCTTAAAATTTAAACTTCTGTACATGGTCTGATTCCTAACTTAATTATCTTAATTTTGTTTTTTTCTATCCAGTAAAAAGCAATGACAAAAACAATAATTTGTAGGTGCAGTTGGGTACATAGATTCGGAAAGGGCATCTAAGGAACAGCGACCCATAGACAAATAATGAAAAGCAATATTGTTCTTCTGTGCCACATCCAGAAATGCTGTAGGGTTTGAAATACAAAAGTTTATTGGAGGTTTGAAAACATCTTGTTCTTTATCACTGTTAAAATTAACTAAAAAAAAACACAATTTACCATTATTTTAAAAATGAAAAGAAAAAGAAAGCGTTCCTGGGCACACAATTGGTCCTCTGAAGACGATTTCTTTCAAATATCCAGACAGACGCTTACAAACAAAAGACCTGCTGTCCTTCACTGCATGGTTGCTTTTATAAAACAGAATTTCTCAAAACACCATTTCACTTCACAGGGTAATATAAGTATGAATGTAAAGAATAAAACTTTGAACATACTGAAATATTTAGACAACCATCCATACTGACACCTTGTGGAGGAAACTGACATGCAGTCAGTACTTTTCATTACCAAGACGAGCATTTGCCCTGGTGTATAAGCAATATCTAACAGCGAGGTCAGATATGTCAGTCTTGCACATGTTTACTATGGAAATCAAAATGATTCTGTTAGCTATATGTCAGAAGAGTGAATTCACGTTTTAAGTAATCTGGGAAACAGACCAGATATACCGAGTCACTCTGCACTAAGATTTTTGTCCAATCAAATCATTATCTAGTATGATCTAATAAGATGTCTCTCATTTGCATGTCTCTGACAAAACTAATGTTTTCGGCTATTATTATTATTTTTAAAAATGGACAACTCCAAAGTCCCTAGATATAAGGAATAAATGGTCTGTGAACCTGTCTAAAAATAAACCAAAATTATGTTTTTCTGTAATCAGAGTCATGAAGGATAAGAGACCTCAATAAAGACAGATACACAAAATCTTACATACGGCTTTTGGAGCTTTGTAGGTGAATGCAGCAAAATAAAGGCTTTCTCTTTTCCTCGAGAGAGTGCAGTAAGCTGCTTGAAAGCACCCGGCATTTCATTTTCATCAAAGAGCTGCAGTTAACGGTTCCAGTCACACAGATGATCTCAGTCGGTGACTTCGGTACTTCACTGTTCTTTAGGGTACTCATGGGTAAATGTGTCAATGTCATAGTAATAAAACAGTCAGTAAAAAAAACAAGCCTAGAAAAAAAACTTTCATTCATCATTTATTCATTCATTCTTCGCATATGATGAGTATTTCAAGTATTCAGTATAATACTATTTGATACGGAAACACAAGGCCAGTGCTCATATAAAAAGAAAACACAAGAGACGGCATGTAGGCGTTTGTGCAGCGCCCCTGCTGGAGTGCATTGGTAATAACTTTATTGCAAAAATACAAGTTCACTCAACCTCAAGCATTTACAAACGAGTCCCGAAATGGAAAACCATTGAAATGCAATTTCATCTTTGAGAAATCCATCCTCCACTGGCTACATCTCGCATTCAAAGGCTGTTAACTGTACAGACATTAATAAGTAAAGTTTCAACAATTCAGCAGGAAATCATTTTCGTCAGTATATAGGAAATAAGAAGAAAAAATATTCGATTTTGTCCCAGTCTGATTCTTTGCTGGTAGTTTCAAGGAAAGAGCATTTTGCATAGCATACTCGTACATCACCTTTGCTACATTCTTAAACATCCTTCAAATGAAAAGAAAATAATGACTCGTGAAGTAAAAAAGCATATATCTTTGTGTTAGAGCCAATCTTTGGTTAAGACAAAGTTAAATAGGATCTTGTTCGAAGTAATTTCTTTTAATTTTATCACTCACAAAAGGCTTTAAATGAATAAAAAATAATACATATCACAGCACACTATGATTAGAATGGATAAAGTTAAACACAGCATTAATCATACTATATTGTGATATGAAACATTGGTTGATCAGTACCAGATCTTTGTTAGTAGATCTCATAAATCGTATAACAAGCATAAAAGCATTCTTTGCTCAAGGCCCATCATATCGTCCAAATACACAACAGGGAAGCTTTGTGTAAGCTTCATACTATCCATGTTTGAAAGTTTCTTAAGCTATCAGGGCCAAAACATTCTTCGGCTGTGTTGCTTAAAAGAAAAACTAAGAAACTATGTAGATTCTACAAACAACAAATGAGATGATTTCCATCTTACAGGTCTTAAGTTTTGTCCTGTGCCTTTATAATACTTGTATCAGACGTACAGCTATGATTTTAGTGTAACTGCGAGGTTTAAAAAAGCAAAACGATAAAAAGGAAGCTTAACTTGGCATATCTCCCTGTACAAACGGGAGAACGGTCAATGGAATTAAAATAGCGTTTATTCTCCAGCTTTACACTTCTGAAGTGTACTATACTTCTCTTAATGCAGATAATAATTATTACCACTAGGATTGATTAACATTCCATAACGTCATAACGTATTTCTCCATTCCTCTGTATGTTTCTTAAGATTTCGTAGTTGTGATGTATTTAACAATAAATTTATTTCTTAGTGTAATGTATGTCGGATCAAACATATACAGTCTTTGCCTGTAACAGGAGACACAAAACAGCTGTGTGCTACAGGAAATGCCCGTATATCAGAGAAATAAGAGGAAAAGGTCAGAAGAGATCAGTTCCGTCAGGGCTGCAGATTTACATGCCTGCTTTGAGAAAAAGCACCGGAGCTGAGAGACGACACCGTACAAAACATCTCTCCTCTCTTGACTTTTTAGAGATGTAAGTTCTTTGCATCTGCAGGAACGTTACACGAAGCCATCCTGCTACCGAGAGTTGAGAAAAGACACTCAGCAAAAACAGTTTTGGGACATCTTGCTGAGGATTTGCATCAGTGGGACAGGCAAAGAGTACAAAGTGTCGGAGGGGCGGGATTTCAATAAGCCCCACCCCTCTCTCCCCACACATACACATGCACACACAAGCATACACACATTGACCATTTAGTGCAGCATGGAGGTCTAATTCTCCTCTGCGGTTAATTGAATGTTTCCCGTTAAAAAGCATTTAATTAAGTTAAGTGCTCTGGGTTGAATGGCTCACTGCGGGGGTCTCAATCTGAACCCCACGCTGCTCCTATCATTGCATGCTGCAGGGCTGACCGTAGGTTACACACACACATACTTTAGCCCCAAAAGCATCACACCATCCCACTACAAAAAAAAAGTTTGTTTCTGATATCTCTTTCCTTCATGCTGTGGATTGAGCTTTGGGGAGCTTTTGCATGATAAGAATAACCGCTGTGCTGGACAAGAGTGCAGTAATGGAAGAAACTGGGTGATTTAAGCTGACGTCAGGCCTGGATCAGGGACATGCTCCTGGGGTTGGGGTCGGGTGTGCAGAAGGGGTGTCACATCTGTGCAAAACTCCAGGGATGAAGCTCGTTTTCCCAAATCCAACTGAGCATTGGAGGCCGATCCCAATACTTTTGGTAAGAATCCAAGAGAGACTGACCTCCAAGACGTCCGTGGACACCTCAATGCTGAACGGTAGTGCTGCCCACTGGAGAGAGCTTGACACCGGTCAAACACAGCCAGAAACTCGGAGAACCTCTGGAGATGTCCTGCAGTGGGGTAGGATGGAGTGTGAAGGACAGGATCCAGAGCAATCAAAGAAAAAGCAACAACCAAAAAGGAGCTTATTTACCAGCAGTAAATAAAAACATGAAGCAATGACACATATACACATTGTTTAGCAGGGACCTGAACTAGACCAAATGTAACACAAAAGCAGGAACATGAATGCAGGAGTAGTACTGTAGGAGATGAAAATCAATGACTCTCTGAATGAAGAAGGCAGAAAATGGCAGTGAGCTTTACCTGGGGCCTTTCCACAAGGGCCCAGGCTGATGGAAATATGGTGAAGATGACGGATGAAGATGAAGACAGCTGGGATGAAGCAAACGAAGGGCTGACGGAGACAATGGAAACTGGAGACAACTAGGTGAGTACACAGAGCTTTGATATGATGTAACCTCGGTGTCCACCAGCTTTATGTACAGTGGACACACAAAACACACGTGTGTCCATTTATATGCACAAGGCAGAAGTCCATTTAGTCAGAAACAAAAGAGGATGAAAGAGGGGAAGGTTAAGGAAAGAGGAAAAGATGGGGAGTTAAATCACACACACGAAAAGCAAAACTGAAATGCTAGTAAGTAAAGTTAGGTGTGAAATGAATCAGGGGTTTTGTTTATAAAATGTACACACGCAATGCATATTGTTTACAGTTTACTGCAATTTAATGCAATTCTATTGCTGCTATTTTATTTTGCATTTTGAATTATCCTAAATTTGAAAATGCACTATCCATTTACTATTTAATTTAAGGTATTTAAAAAATAAAATGTATTCAGTTATTTTGAAAATGTTGTAACAGTTACAGCATATGGACACATGATGGCGGTATGACTTAAAAGTTATGTGTGTGCTCTATCTGTGTCCTTGCCTGTGCAGGTGCACGTGGACATCATGTGACATTACAGTTATGTATTCATATATTTCTGGCACACATTACATATTGACATGCCCAGACTCAATCTGATAACATTTTTCTGGCTGTTTTACAGAAAAATGAGCATTGGGGAAAATGAATAAATGAACTGAATTTGTAGCATTTTTGTGCATCATGTGCCAAACTTTGTAAATGACAAATGTACAGAGCGCTTGTTGATATTCTGCGTGAGCATTCATGCACAACAACACGCTATGTGCACTATGTATCTTTTAATCCTCAGCATGTGCCAAGAGCAAATGTAAATGTAGCGTGTACATAACGTAACCTAGAGCTCAGCAGTGATTGACAAGAGACAGGCAGCGCACATCGATCAGGCTAAAGAGGGAGCAGAGACGTGTTAACACTATTTCTTTCTTAGGTACTGGCACTCTTATCAGGTTTCTGGGGCAGATATCCGATCTCTTCTCTCTTGGCACCTATAGCTGTCTCTTGAGTGCTCCAGCAGTCAATAGTCCCACCACTTTACTGACTTTTTTAATCTTAGTTAGTTCCTCAGGTTAAATAAGCCACTGCCTAAGCTAGATTGTTCTAATGATTTTAGGTGGACTCCAGCATTGCGTGTGAGGTCACAGGGTTTCCCTGCGTTATAAGGAGTGCAGTTTAAGACTTGATACTTACAAAGCTTCTGGACACGGCGAGGCGGTTCTGGCGGCGTCCAATGACGGTTCCGCTCAGGCTGCGGGCGATGCGTCGCAGGTGATCAGCATCGTACTGGTCTTCCTCTCCCGACTGGAACTCGTGATTGACCACTGACAGGGGCTACAGAGAACAAAAAGAGAGCAAGGAATACAACATCTGCACAGTGGAGGAAACCAGACATAACACCAAAACAAAAATCAACACGTGTTAACAGATTGTAAGCTGCATGAGGAACACGCTGGGATGTTCACAGGAACCAGACATTACAAAAACAAAGCAATATAACAGCCACTGCACATGAAACTGTTTAGTAACAAAGTGATTGTGGGTAACCTCTAAAATACCCAAGAGGCATAGCAAAAATAGGTTAATCCGAATGATATCTGAATGACACGGCATTGGGACTTTTATTTCCTGTCTGTAAAAAGTCATTTTTTAATGTAAAAATGTAATCTTGATATATTTAATATTGACTGAGTAAGACCATGTCAAAGATTAAAGAATAATAAAACACAGTGTCAATAAACTCATTAATATCAGTATTTTAAATCATTACTTTCAGTATTTTAAATGAAAAAGTGAGTATTGTGTATGAAAATGTATCATACAATATATAATATACAGCAATAAACACATTACCTACTTTTGTAATTTTTATTTCTGACTACTTTGATGCTCACAATCTCATAATTTATTTTGAGACTGAGCCTGGATTTCACAGACAGGTTCACATATATCCACAACAAATTTGAAGAAAAGAAAATACAGATGGATAAAAAACCTATAGACAAATGTGAAGTCATGTGTATTTACCATGTTCATGTACCCCGTTGGACTGTAACAACCTGGTGGTCCATAAGCAGTTCTCTCAAGCTCAGCCGTGGGGGTCCGAGAGCGTCCTACTCCAGTGAGCAGCTTCCGTGCACCAGGAGGTGCTGTCCAAAGAAATCAGGTTTAGCATTAATGACATTTTTTACAAAACATCACATCACACAATTTGCTGTTTATCCAAAACTCTTTAAGACTGTTCATTTACCTGGTCTCCCCACAGCAGGTGAGCTGGTACCACGCAGGGCTCGGCCAGGACTGGGACCAGCCTGGAGACTGGCCTGATAGAGTGAATCTAATTCAGAGAGTTCCTGGTCTTCGGCCTCTGTGGGTTCCAGCTCCACGCCTGGGGCGTTTTTGTAGTGTTTAGGGACACTTTTTTTTCTGTTGCTCATGGGACTGTGAGGGGAAATGCCTTCCAGGTGTGTGTTGGGATAGGGTCAGTTGGTTCTGGTCAGGAGGCGTCTCGTAGGGGGTAACGACAGCATCAGGGCGGTCTAGGCTCCAGGAAGACCAATGGCGAGCAGCAACAGGAGGGGCCGGTTTGGAGCTGGAGTGAGACGGGACAGGTGGAGCTGTGCATAGAGGCTGCCATATGGGGGCTCGTCGGGACATCTGTCCTTTGTCCTCAGCATGAGGGGCGGCGGGTATCGGACTAGTGGCTCTGTTGGATTGGGGTATCCGCTCTGTACCGTCTGCAGTGCCTTGCCACAGAGGAGTATTTGGAGATTGAGAGAACAAAACTTGCTGATGGCTAGAGACCTCGTTATTTTCTCCCACTGCACCCCAGAAGTCAAGGGGCAAAGAGGGCAGAGATATGGCCAGGTGCTTGCGAATGGGCCTGATCCGAACACCTGACACCTGGAGGACATCTGACAATCGGATTCCACTCCATTCTTCCTCATTCTGTGTTGACCAATCATTACCTTCATTGGGCTTCTGGGGGTGTGGCTGAGATGCGTCAGGTCGGGTGTTGCTGAGTGATGGGCGGCCAGCGGCTTGAGATGGGAAGTTTGTAGAAGAGGAGGGGGATTTTATGTGTTGAGGAGTGGGTGGGCCAAGCACAGAATCCTGACTGGTCTCCCAGACCTCTTCCTGATTGTCTGTCAACAAAACTTGGATCTTGCCAGGTTGTTCACTGAAAAAAAGGAAAGAAAAATGAGAGGAGAAAGATCTTGATAAATCTCAGTCTGAAATAAGCACAATCACAACCATGATCGCTTTCCTAAAACCAAATTGAGCACATAATCCTGCTGCTTTATTTTGGCGGTTAGCCCAGTTTTGACATTAAGTCATGAAATAAGCAGCACACTTTGTGTTCAACTATATGAGCCAAATATATAAATAAAACACACACAAAAACATGACACAAACATGACACAAATTTGCATACGTGTCACATACTGAAACTTATGGAGGACCAAGAAAACCACAAAAATAAATAAATAAATAATTAAAATAATTACACTTAAATTAAATATTTTTAATTTAAAAATCTATTTTAAATGTTTTATTGCTCTATTTAAGTACAATTTATTTAATTCACATTTAAAAATGTCTATTAATTTGACCATTTAAAAAGTGACTTATTTATTAACATATTTATGTTTGAATTATTAAATTGTACTTCAATTCTTTATTTTATTTTTAAGTGTCACTCTTGGTCTTCAATAAACACAGATACAGAAGAGATTCATTTAATACTGCCACGATTATGTACTGTTTAGTTATTCTTAAAATAAACAAATTTAAAAAGCTATAAACCTTCTTATAATACCTTAGCAAAGACTCATTACAACTCAACTGGTCTTAGAAATATTTGCAAAATAGAACATAATTACACCTAAACGCAGGACTCCTACATCAACCCAATTCTAACACATTCTTACTGAAGATTACAAAGCTGCCAAGGACCAAATTCAAGGAGACTTGCGTCCTTTACAACCCTACAGCATTCATGAGCCATTTCTCATCTAGTACACACACACTCGCACATACACACAGTCCCCACGTGCTTCCCACAGCTGACGCACTACACGACCTTGACATCATTTTCATAGTCGTCGCATAAACCCGAGTTACGGTGGCCGTAAATATGCCCAAAAGCTGCCCAGAACAGGAGAGTGTGGGAATACGAAATAGTTTTTCCTCCAGAAAGAAAACCTGCTTGCTATCCTCATTCACCTCTAATAAGGTAGTGCAGATCATCCCATCAGAACATCATCAATCGTGCCGTGTCTCCCCTGGCACTCGGTGACCCTGCTGATGACCCATGTGATAGATTTATTTGCTGATAAATCTTTATCTAATGTTGGAAAAAGGTCTCTGAAAGATGGCAATGCAAAGACTTTTTGTTGCTTGGTGCGGTAGGTGGTGCGGTCAAATATTCCTACTTGCTAAACTGACGTATGTAGTACGTCCGGAATGAATACGTAAAGTACTTAATTGTATGCAGTAAACACTGTCACACAATTACAAATGAAGCATAAATTAAAGGCGTCCAAATTATGTAAGGTTGTAGAAGCAGCAGACATGCTTTAAAACCCCTCAACAGTGTGGTTACATAGGGGATCTAAAGTGGGAAAGTTCAGTGCGGAGGTAAACATCTCTGATTAATGTGCTAGAGTTCTCATTCACTGTAAATACTTCCTGAAGCACTACACTTGGTAATTACCCAAGGGGCTTTGGCCAGGTCAGGCCATACATCACATCAACACGTTTAATCGATGGAGGGAAGAGAGAAAGAAGGGGGCAAGAAAAACAAATAAAGCAACCGCAATGCATTGGACACGCTGATGCAGTAACTGTTGCATTGTCCTGCTTTATTAGTGAAATGGCATGGGCATGTTTTTGAGAGGTAACATGCTTTGTAGGATTTCAATGAATTTAAACACAAATCCAGAAGAAATAATACCCAACAAATGGAGAAGAGATGACTCTTCAGAGAACATAAAATAGAAGTATGGACTGTTATGTTATGCATCACTTTACCTAACTATGGAACATCATGATTTAAACATAACTTTTTCTAACTACCAAATATGACACTTCAGTTATTAGCATGGTAAAACCTTTGGTAAAAACATTTTTCCACGTATTTCAGATGACTTTCCAAATCTGTTTCCCAAAAAATTATTAATCCACAACATTAACATTATACATCACAAACAAGGAAAAATAATAATTACTTGCTTTCATCAAATGGACAGACATAAATATGACTTTTCAGCAAACCTTTCATAACTTAAAGTAATAAGTCTCCCCACACTCAGTTTGTGCTAAACTTTGGCATACTGTCATCAGATATACAGTGGTAATTAGTAAAATACTGGTTTTGTACCACTTTATAGTTTTAGTACTGCAGTTTTTATAGTAACTCGAACAGACACAGGGGTCTGTGACACTATTGATCTGAACAAGCGGTTAATCTACAGACACACAGGGTGACAGTACAGATACCTGGAGGGCCCCTGTGGGTGGCCGGGTTCCTGCTGGTTCTCTTGCTGTTGTTGCATGCGCTGCTGTAGGCCCCGCGCTCTCCTCATGCATTTTTGCAGCTTGGCGTCAGCAGCCATTGTCCTGCTATGAGTGTTAGCACTGCCCTCATGCATGGTAAATCTTAGTTTAGCTATAATGCAGAAGAACAACAAAAAGAAAGAAAGAAAAGAAAAAAAAAAATGCAGAAAAGAAAAAAGAAGAGCTAAGTTATGAGGGGCCGGCATGCGGACCATTTCTTCGTTACAGATTCGACAAAGTAGTGAAATTGAAAGAAAGAAGAGGGTGATGGTGGGATGAATCCCACCTTTACCCCAGAGTAAGGAGTAGGCTGTGTTCAATAGGCAAAAGCTTTGCACACTATTTCATCAAAGTTTTACACAGTGGACTTCATGTAGCGATGGGTTCATACTGTAACAATAATGATTTTAAAACACATTTGCTCGGGCCCAAAACCTGGAGAGCCACCTACAGAGGCATCTTTTAATTATGTTGCATCCTGAAATACCCTGTTTTAGCCAAATTTTGAGGCAGCATCACATGTGTGCAATCCCATAATGCATTGCAACGAATTTAATAGACAAAATGTCAGGCAAGGCGAGAGAATTGCTGATTATATCCAAAGATTATAGATTGGAAAAGAATGCCACAGTTCTATCGCTATGAATGGAGAAAAGGAAGCCCTGCCTTCCAGGAAAAAGACCCAATCATCAATCATTAAGAATTAGTTTGACGGCCTCTGTACAGAGTATTGTGAACCTTTTCATATGCGCAGTAGCTGGATCTGAAAAAGGGTTTTTACCTCTGTTTGTGCAGTGTTTTGCTTATTGAACAAACCTGTCCACAATGAGTGACATGTTAAACAGATTTCAGAAAGATCATATTATGGAGAAGCACAGGGCCACTTGGGTAAACAACAAGAGAGAAACCAACACCTGTGGTTGATCTTTAAAGCCCTCAATCACACAGAGAACTAAACAGAACATGTTGAGATTCATCACAGATCACGCCGGTTAATGTTCAGTGCCTTCAACATAATTGGCAAGTCAAAATGAGTTCGCATTAGGAAACAGATGATTTGGTTGCTCTCCTGTGTGTGGTTGCTACATGGAAATCCGCATGGGAGGTTAGTGTTGCCATGGTTCCCTTGAACCTGTTTCATTTAAGTCTGGTTTAGCATTAATTCTGCCTATCATAAAATGCTATTTTGAGAACATTTACTGCTGTCAACACCAGCTGCGCCTATTCTAGCTGACGCGCCTCGCTTTTAGCGAGTTGAAAAGGGACTGAGTTGAAGAGGGCGGGGTTTAGGGCAGCACACCACGGCAAGCCACGGGACACTGAGGACATAGGAAGCGAAGCCCAGCCAGAACAAACACACACAAACATGGAAAGAGGGAAATACATGTAAACACTGCAAGGGAGGGCAAATCTCACGATGGATCACAAAGTAGTTGCAAGTGTTGTTTTCATAATGGCCGGGGGAAGTATTATATATTACGCACATGACTTACGACATGGCTGTTCAACTGTCATTGAGTGTGTTTACATGCACAAAATAAGCGGAAATCTATCAAAAATCAGCTTATTGACATGCATATCAATAAATCAGCTACGTAGAAAATCTTTTTTGAATCTGTCTGGTTTTTGCCATTTAGTGATGTCACAACTAATAGTCAGTTTAGTAATTTAAAATGCAGGTGGAAAATCTGCCAGATGTTGTATAATTATATATCTTCTCATGTCTGTGTTATACGAAAATGCAACCATCATTTTGCACTATGTTTTGCTTTCCTGATAAAAGAAAAACGTTTTAAGCGTTTACATGACTTGCCGCATTATCCGCTTATTAAACATAATCGGAGTAAGATTGTGCATGTAAACGTACTCACTATCCTGCAGAGTTTAGCTCTAACCTCAATCAGACATACCTGGATGAGCTAATCAAGGTCTTTAGGATAACATGAAAATTACAAGCAGATGTGTTCGATTTGTGTTGAGCTAAAACTCTGCAGGACTACAGTACGACCCTCCAGGACCAAAGCTGAACACACCTGCATTTACACCAAAGATAATAGTGATAAGTATACCAATCAAGATACAGTTATAAAAACAACTTTCAGAGAATTTTTTTATATTTTATAGTTGTTAAATGTCGAAACATTTAGAGCCAGTCAAATTCCATTTAACTTTAAATTACTTTCACATTTAAAATGTGAAACTGCAATCCGTATTTATAGGAGTGGTGGATAAAAATTTGCATTGTGATTCCATAGCAAAATTATTATATTCACTTATTCGATTACGAGGGTTAGAAAGAACAAATGTTAGTATGGTGTTTATGCAGAATCTTAAAAAGTTTGTGAATGAATCACCTCAACCCAAAGATTCGCATCCATACCGATTTAGAAAACATTTTGGAATCAGATCCCCTGAATTGACATTGTGGCTAAAGATTCCCATGTCTGCCTGTATGTGGAAATCAGATCAGTCCTGAGAAGGCCTACAGGGAATTCCAGCAGTGGTAATATTTACAAAAGCTGTCTTCCTTTTAGATATATAAGGGTTTTGCTGCACACATACAGACATGCGCACACATATACACAAACACACGGTGAGCAAAGCAAGACAGAGACGGAGGGTTTGCCGACCTGGATAGCGGTTTGCGAACGCTGAGCGGTATAAATAGCGTGTGGAGAGTTTTGCATGGCTGAAATTGTTCCCTGCTCATTAATCATTCAAGCAGGTATGCCATCAGTTCAGATAAAAACACCCTATGTGTTCCAGGTAAATGTGAGATACACAACCGCCCCTTTTTGTTTTCAATCAGGATTTAGATTTAGGCAGGATTGTGTTGCATTATGCCCATATGGCAGCTCAGAGGAAATCACAATCCTTTCACCAAAACAGGATTTAAAAGGGGTTAGGAATATTATGCCACTGAATCTAGAATGGATTTGGTGCTAAGCAAGCACAGTTAGCGTGCGACCGTGAGTGAGGTCTATTCATACGGTGAACAGCTCACACACAGGATAAAATAAGGAATTGTGCCTGTCTCCGTTTGGCACAGATCAGGGTTTTTAATAGCGTGACACAATCAGTGGTATAAACAATCGACAGGCGAAGCAACATGCCCTGTCAACCAATCAGAATCCGAGTAGCAGTTAAAATGTTACTCGGATCACAGCGCTGACAAAAAACCCCAGATACACATACAGTAGACAGGATGATTACAAAAGATGAGCGGGAGGAACAAACGCAGAGAATAAATAAAAACAGACACATAGAAGCAAACACACGTGCACGCGGGGTACTGCAGGAAGGGAAGGCAGTGTCGAAGTAGCAGGAACATTTACTTTACATTTAAATGGACTTGCACAGCACACACCGGGTAAGTGACAGTTACCCGAACAGGTAGCGTAGGAGTTGGGCGTAGCAAGCATAGGCAGGTTAGAATTACTTACACACAGCGTGATGGGAGAGCGCCAGGGCTGTAGCCGTGTCCCCGGCCTGCTCCAGACGCAGCGACTGCTCTAAGAGAGAGTCAGCCTCTGCCAGGCAGTGCTCAAAACTGCCCCCCTTCCCTGCAATTAACACACCAAGGCCAGGCCTCTGAGAACACGCTCATACACGCACAAACACCGGCCACAAGAGCCACCGCGTGTTTCCGGGAACACGCCGTTTACAAAGTTCACGCGGCTTACCGGAGATGGGGCGTCCATTGACACAAGCGCCAACGGCACAACTCAGAAACACAATTAAACACATATGCACACTGACTAGGGAACACTTATTATTTACGAATAAAATTGTGTTTGGATATGCGCTTTAAAATTTGGCTTCCATTTGTAATTTAATAATCATTTAACGTGCTTTTAAACAGACTGAAAAAACTGCTTAAACTTCACAACGTACCCAGGCCTAAGATGTTTTTGCAGCAGGGATTACCGACAAATCACAGCAATGGCTTGTCTCCCTGCCTCTTTTATTTGGTTCCATCATTATTTTAGCTCTTTTGTCTGTTGTGTGGTATTTACCCTGGTGCTGAAGTTCATCCAAGTCCATGAACTTGCTGGGTCTGGGGTTAAAGCCCTGGGCTGCTTCTCTTTCCTTCTCCTTCCTCCTCTGCAGCTCCTGCTGTCGAGCCCTGCGGGCAACTTCCTCCTGCAACTCGTCCAGCTCGCTGCGGCCCTCTCCTACACACACAAAACACATCAATAAGTCATCATTTCCATGTCCCGGTTAAATCCTTGACATGAAAACCATTCTGGGTTAACACCTGTTTCACACACATTCTGTTTGTGGTGTGTATGCAGTACGTAATGCATTGTCAAGCAGCATGACCTGTGTGTGCTTTCACATAAATAATATGCACTGCCTACAGTATGCTCTATAAACAAGCTCACCCAAACTTAGAGGAGTGCTGCTCCAGGTGGGTGATTTGAGGTCTTGCAGAATGGCACTGCTGCTTTTGGACTTGGGCACTGTACGCCAGGAGGGTCCTGAAGTTACAGGCCTCTTACTGCTACTGTCCCTGGGGCACAAGAGAGCAGCTGTCATTATATTCAGACCATTTGCAATTTCTGTGTGTACAATGCAAAATTCATTATATTTATTTTGACATTTTTTGGCCATTTCTTTCCAAAGGAATATGTACACTACAGTTTGATTCATTTTTTGTGCATCAGTTACTATCCACTTCATTAAATCACTACCTGTGTGCATTAGTGTTTGGGTTGTCACTAAGAGGCATGTCCATGCTGATAGGGCTGTTGCTGTTCCTCTCGCTACTTTCATAGCCACTCTCCATCCTCTGAATCAACCGCGGCTGCTGCTGCTCCATGCCTCTTAAAGGGGGTGGGATGGGAAGATGCTCCACCCCCATCTCTGACACGCCCCCTGAGCCCTCAGTCATGTTTCCTGCCTCTGTCGCCGGTATGCTTGAATCCTCTTCAGCAGCCGCAGAGACTAGCTCGCTCTGCATCGATGTTGCCACATCTTCCGGAAGCGGTGAGGGTGTGGCGTAGTCGGCGGGCTGATGCCTCTCCCGGGTGAAGATGCTGTCAATGTTCAGGGCCTCTCTCCTGGGTCTCCAGGTTGGCCGATAGCGGCCTCCACTGGAGCTGGATTTAGACTCGCTACTGGTGCTCTCATCCTCCCAGTCCCTAGCTTGTGCTCCAGCCTCTGATCCGCCCACCCCTGAACTGGAGGATGATGAGAGGGGTCTGCTGTGAATCATATTCACAGTCTCTTTATAGTCCTGCAGATGACCAGTAGAGGAGGGTCTCTGCGTACAAAGTGGAGTGGCCTGTTCTTTAAGAACCTCCCCTAAAGAAAGCAAAAACACAAACACTTCAGAACAAATTGGCTGTTTTGTTTAGTTATAGTCCTAAAACTTGAAAGAGAATTTGCTATTTCAAACCATGGGTTCCCTCTGGAAGTTTTGGAAGTAGTGTTTTTGGTATAAAATAAGATCGGAGAATATTACTACTTAACCTGTTAAATGTCACTGTTCCTCGGGAGGTTATTTTCCTATAAACTTTAATATTACATAGATATGTATACGCAGATGCCACTTTCGTCCGCCACAAATTACACTACAGTTTTGTAACGAATCACATTTCCATTTCTTTCCATTGTTAACAGAGTTAATCTTTGTAAACTACAGTAACCTTTTAATATTGTTGTATTATATAACTTTTTTTACTATACAAGTAATTACTATAATTACTTGTATATTGTTTGTGTCTGTACAACAACACGTAACATTTGATATTTATACATGCATAGTCTGCAAGTATAGTTGCAAATGCAGTCAACTTGCTTTAGAGTGTTCACAAAACGTTTAAATATGGTGGAGAACTTACATGATGTAACACCCCATAGCTCCTAATTATTTACAAACAATAAAAATAAGATAATTTTTCCGATTCAGCTTTCGCCAATACACACAATCTCGTTGTAGCTGAAATCCATATGCAGCAACTTGTTAACAATTTAAATTCTTTAAAGCACGCAAATGTCACGTTCACTGTATGATCAATTTATGTAAAGAGAAAGCAAATTTTCTAAAAAGCCATTTGAAATTCCCAAGGGTGCCCATGGTGAATTAGCCCTCCAGTTTGGAATAAAAATTGACGTCATGGCTCAGCAGCTCTATGCAGTGGCATTTATATTAGAGCGAGCACCTGCTGTGTCCATACTGTTCTGGGAACCGCTGCTGTCCTGATTACACACCACAGTTCCCTGAGAGTCAGATGAGAAATGAGAGGCCATAGACTCGTGGTGCGTTCGAGAGTGTTTGTAGCTGTAGCTGTCTGTAGAAGAGTCTGTGCGCGTGTCACTTGAAATCGACGGCTCCCTTCCTGACATCAACAGAAAGAAAAATTTTTTAATTAATAATGGCAAAATTTTTCTTAAATAATAAACTATTAATAATAAACTATTCCTTTATAGTTGTGATGCTGAGAATTTTACAGGTCATCTTTTTTTGTTTAACCCTCCACCTCTCTCACTTCCTGTTAGTCTCACCGGAGTCTTCGCTGTCGTATCCAGCCTTGCTGCTGTGGTGCAGATCTAGCTGTGCTGTCAGCGTGTCCTGCAATGACACAGGCGTCCCGCGGGGATCGGCATAGAGCAGCAGGAGAGGCTGGTAGTGGCCCTTTATACATCGCGACACCACGTCCTTCCACTTCGGTCCGATCTATGACAATTCAACATATCCGGTGTTAACCTTAGACTGCGGTCATCAGGCTTTACAATTAGAAACACTAGAGCCAGCTGCTGGTAAGGGGAGTATGTGTCATTACCTCCTTCACATGTGCGTCATCAAAATACATCCACTTGCGTATCTTGGTCTGAAAGAAGAAGGTGGAGTAATGCTTGCCGTAGTAGCACACCATGCCCACAAGGTAGAGCTCTGATTGCTTGGCCCGCTCATCCGTCACACGGTAAAACAACTGGAAATTGAGAAAACACAAAGAGAACTGACTGTAAGGATCTAAGTTTACATAAAGGGCTTAGCCTATATAAATGCACCTCGTTCAAGGAATTCATTTTTGTATTTCATATACATTGTCCCTTTAATGAACTTGTCCTACAGGTAGGAGTTGTCAAGAACCTTTCATCTGCAATGTCTTATGAAGAAATCTTAACGTTTAAAAAAAACTTTGGCTACTGATACATCATTAAAAAATTATTGTTGCAAAAAATATTTGCTAATACCAAAATACTTTTTTGCTGGTAATATTCCTCATTTGTAAGCTGCTTCTAAATAATGCACTGGATAAACAAATAAATGCACATTTTTGCCCAGGGGTCCAGTAAAATGGTTGCCAGGCCCAGTAACAATGTTTCCTGTTGAGTGGGGCCGTGAAGATATTAAACGTGACAAAAAGAACACTGTGTTTCTCTGTTTTGTTAAAGAGACGGTGCACCAGAGCCTCAAGGTTATTGTGTCGAGGTGGCAACAAAAGAACAATAGGAGTGTGTTGTCTGTGGGTCTTACATCACCCAGTCGCAGGCACGTGCCCAGGCTGTGGATGACGTCTTCGGCCAGATCAGAGTGGTCCGAGTCCCACACCAGACCGATGCTAATGATCTCCGGGCAGTTCATCAGAACGCGTCTGATCCGCAACATCTCGCCACAATTACTCTGGAACACAGAGAGAGAGAGAGAGAAAATCAACAAAGTGGTTCAATAGGGGATTGAGAAACAGTATGACAAAAAAGATGCTGTGGGGTGTCAGTGACAAGTGACTTTTAGTTTGGAAGCGACTAACCAAGTCCATCATTACACATTACACGAGAAAAAGCATCAAGTTAAATTAGTGTAATGTTTGTGATTATTTTGTATTTTGTGTTTATATATTTATGTGTTTGTATATTTATAACATATAATTTCTTTCTAAACTAAATGGGAGGAGCTAAGTTCTATAAAAAAACTTATTATTTTAGTGGAATTGGTCTCCATCATTCATTTTCACACCTCTATCCCTATCTCTACGATGATCTTAATCACATGTGTATGTGTGTGTTGGAAAGGTTAAGGACAGTTGAAAGAACTTCAAACAGATCTCAACGCTCCAATGTTCTAGCAGCGCTCCTTGAGTCGACGAACTTTGGCACCGGCATATGAAAACAGGCAGAGAAAAGCTCTGGCGTCAAGCGCCTCTGCCAGTCTGACCCCTTCCCACGTACAAAACCCACCCGGGCACTGCTTTTGTGCCATGGAGAAAGAGCGTGGGCATCGGGGCGGTACCAGGCTGGCACCAGATCTCGTGCGGAAGGGATTAGACAAAGAACTCAGTTCTCAGAACCAGCCATAGAGCACTCAATGTCTCTTTCTGTTTGCCTCAGTCACTTCATCCCAGAAAAACACACCCACAAAAGCAGCCAATAAACAGACAGCAGTGTGGCACTGCTGAGATTTGGGACAAACACACAGTGTCCCATTAGAGATCATTGTCAGCCTCAGCACCACAGCCTGTCCTGCCGAGTGCCCGGGATCCAGACAAACACAAGCTTTCAGGCCAGACATCTAAGCTCCTAAGAGCAGTGACGATATACAGACCTGCTCTGTTGCATTTTAATAAAGCCGTTTCGTGGAATCAACTTTATTCCTGTAAAATGAAAAACAATTACTGGAAATGAAGAGCACGGATTTCTGCTAAACAGAATTCAGATTCATTTTGGTGATTTGATACAGAGCAAATTCCAAAGCTGCTGACATGAACGCTGGATGGAGCTGGAGTGTGTGTCGGATGATGAAATCGGCTGCATCCTGTGGCAGACGCAGAGACATAGAGTAAGCTGATGTGTAATAGGGCACGACTGTTTGTGTTGGGGGTCTGTTACCTGTATCTGTAGAGAGGAATGAGCAAAAACAGTGCTGGAAACATGCCGCTTATCTCCAAAAGCAAAGTCTTAATAGTTCATGTGAACTCTGGAGTTTAGGTGTATGTGTAAAGATAATACAAAAATGTTGGATCATTTGGGTGAAAATTATGTTTGTATGCAAAAATCTAATCAAAACGACCATACACACAAAACAAACTGTGAACAATCAAATTTAAAAGCTTTCATTTACTCGCATTAAGTGCATTTAACTTAAAAAGCAAGTTATAATATTAAAATCTAGATACAAGATTTTTCCACTGGAACAACTTTGGTTATGTCAGCAAAAAGTTATTTCTGACCAGAGAAATTTGCTATTTATACAGAACGTGCGTTTCATCTGTGCTGTTTTTTGTTGCTCTATGTATACATGGACCAATAAGCAAAACATTTTTTTTTCAGAATAATGTGCCCTATAAAACACACAATAAGACTACAGATATTTATCAAAAATGGTACATAGCTAAAAAATGTTAAAATGTTTTTGTTTAGATTGACAAAGTTCTAGCAATACTGCTCAAAACGAGTGTTTTCACTGGAAAGGATCATCAGACTTTAGGGCCAGTTCATCAAAAATAATATGTGCATTTAAAAATGGCACCCATTGACTTCCCTTGTATGGACATAACAAAGAAACATTTCTCGAAATCATTTCTAAAAATCTCTGTTTGTGTTGCACAGAAAAATAAAGTCATATAGGAGTAAATGATAGAATAATTTTCATTTATAGGTCAACTATACCTTAAAGCATAATGAAAAAAAAAACTGTAATCATTTAAGAGACAGGTACAAGCATCTGTATATGTGCTTACCGGACAGTTTCGCAGGTCGCCCATGGTGCTGGCGTTACGGAGAAGCTCTCCAAACATGTCAGGTGTGGGTTTGTCCTTACACTCCAGCATTCGCACGGCTTGGTTACTGCAGCAGAGAGAACAAGAGACAGACGTGTCCTCAAGCACCAGTGTAAACAACACTGACATGTGTTGTTTACACGTTTACACATTTACATACATTACAGCTGATATTTTTGACACTGTATTGACAGCTGCCCGAGGTAACCGATATTCTACATAGCTGTGCTAGTCTGATGATGTTCATACAGTATTCCTCTGTGCTCGCTTTCTTCATAACAAACAAAATTCAATCTCAATCAATATTTCATGCCCATTTAAAGTCTTTATTTGGCAAGTAGCTGTGGAAACATGCTGGAAAATGTACAGTAACACATGGTCAGCCATTGCTGCAGAATAATCCCTGACAGAGTTATACAGGAGTGGCTGACTGTACATTATCCCTCATGTATTTATTTATTTATTGCAGAGTATTAAGATCTCTCCTCGCTAAACAAAATTACAAATACTGCAGTCGGTTTATTATTAGTCGCAGGGGTTGCTAAACACAGTTGAGTCAAAGAAACAAAATTATGATTAAAAACCATATAAAATCTATCCAAAGATGAAACGTTATTTGTCTTCGGTAGATTACTATTCCCTAGAAGACATTACAAACTAATGTAGCAGCACACTTTCTCTGTTCTTTCTCCATCAGGATGGGAGCCAGAGGCCTGCGAAGAAATCAGCGTATTTTACTGGCTAATGTTTTCTTAAGCCGAGCGAGATAGGATCCATTTGACATGCAGCATATCTGCAGCCATGAACCGTCTGTCAGCATATGATCGTGAGAATGAAATGTGCCGAGACAACCGCTTAAGGGCTTAAAGACCACCTATACACAGGCCCTGATTTAGACCTTATAGACAGGTCTACCCTTTACACATTCTCTGTTTCACGTTAAGGATTATTAAATAGGCTTTACTAGGAAATAATAGTAATATTGAAAATGTCATATTGACATACATCACTCCTCTGTTTGCTTTTTTAGGTTATGAACCTAGTGGCAGCTGGACTAAGAAGGTGGCTGGACTAAAATGTATATTAATACATTTACATACTTTCTCACGCTTGCACTGCGCAGCAATTAAAATGGCTCATTACTATGATAAATGTGCATACTAAATACTTCATTAAATTTGAATATATTGTATATTTACAGTTGATCAGCTTTACAGAAAGTTAATTGAATATTGCGAGTAACATCTATTTCCATTTTTATATCAAAATACCTGAGATCAAACAACAGTTGGCAGTTCTGTATTCGGCCCTTGATTTAAATATTGCAATATACAGTATCACCTTCAATTGCCTTTCAGATTGTTTTGCATGCAGTGTTTATAATCTCAGATTAAAGCTCATTTTATTCAGCACATTAATAATGTTCTTAAAAGGGCGGCTGACATTGTCTTTTTCCTTGCATTTTCCTTCGATTCTTACCATGAACATAAATCTTATGAGTATTATCATTCTCAGGGTGAATCATGATGGTAATATGACCGCTTTGCACAATTTATAGTCGATTTATGAATTGCTTGAAAATTTCTTATCCATTTTCCTGTCCACACTCCTTTACATTTATATGCCTAATGCAATCAATCTCTCATATCCACATAACTAAAGGAGCTATTTTTAGTCTTCTGGTTATTATCGTAAAACACTAAATTGAAAAGTAATATGGATGAAATAACACAAGCACAGCTCAAAACATGATGTGAGAACAAGGTTAGCCAATTACATTAATGGAAGATTAAAAAATATGCTGTGAATTTTAACTACATTACCCCAATACAATTCAAATTCAATGCAAATGTGACCTGGAAAACCATAAAAACAAACCGCAGACTAAATTAAAAACATAAAAAAACAAGTTTTATCTTTTGGCGGAAGAATCCCAGGTATGCTCTGCTTTGGTAGATGAGTTGTTTATAGTGTTGGATTGTAAATCAGTCCTTTCAAAATGAAAAATAGAAGTCCTGCAGCGAAGATAAACCTGTTCAATCTGTCTTGAACAAAAGGGGAGTTTCATTGTTTTCCGTGATAGGTGCGAGTCTGATTTAGTACCTTTGTTTTTCCATGAAAACTATAAGTTGGTAAGTATTGTATATGGTGTAAAGTCATTGTTTTCTTGTGTATGTGTGTGTCTTTATGCATTTGGACACAGAGAGTGTATGTAGTAATGCTGTCATATTAAAATATAAGGCTTTAGCAGGACTACAAGCATCCAGGTGTGAAGGAACACAGTGTACTATCATTTATTGGCACATGGCCACATGTTGTGTGTGTGTGTGTGTGTGTGCATTAAAGATGATGATAAAGACATTGCCTGTGTATGCATGTAAGCATATTTCCGCACACAGCATAAAATTACATCTGCATAAAATGGTTGATTAAAGGTTATTTACTGTAGCGCTTCCTAGCAAAAACCTGTCTAAGTAACAAACAAAATATAAAGTGTATAAATAAAGTAAAGGAGTCATGTATTAAATTAAAAAAAAAAACACAGTTAACCAGAAATGTTTTGATGCAGTTAGATAATAAATAACAATTAATTAAAATGATAGAGAAGTGCATTACAAACAGGCAGTTTAGTGGAGCACATTAGTCAAGCCCGCTTTTGCCATAATTCTGCCAAATCGGGTGTCTGGACAGCAGTGGTGGAGAAATGCTGGTGTACATTCCAGAAAAATATGCAAGATCAAAGTATGCCAGATGTTTGCTGTCTCCACCGCAACCTAGCATTTAGAACGTGGCTGCAAAATGAGGAATAGCACCATGAACTGTATTTCGTTACAGAAACTGTTATTGTATCGGTGGATGAATTCCACCTAGTTGAGGTCAAACTATTACACTGAACACTGAAATCCTCATCATGCCAAATTTTCTAGTACTGACACTGCTGGTCTTTCTTCATAATGTCCTAGTGTGGGGAGATAATGGGGACTTCACCCCATGGGGAGCGACGGGTAATGTCCTATCTGTGTCCTGAGTGGTCCACTTTCTTATAGGACAAATGTTTTAATCATGACCTAATACATATATAATGTATTTTATATATTTTATAGATAACTATGTGATGGAAAATAGGATGACGCAGAAAAGAGAATAGGAATTATGAATAAGAAATGGTATATGTGTGTGAGAATGGCAGGAGAATAGTATAGGTGGGAGGGGTGATGGGACACATTTCCTGTACATAGCTCTACTAGATTACTCTCGCGAGTCTGGTATGTGTGATGACAGCTAATAAGCTGTGATATAGAGCCTCATTTCAGCCCAGCGGGTTGGCTTTAGCATTGAGCTGAAGCTGGTCACTCACTTACGCGACATACAGTGTGTTCAGGGCTGCTTACCTTCAGTGTGTAAATCAAAACCTTCAGTCAACATCAGGGTAACAAAAGGGCTACAATCTGCCACTAAACTGCCATGCACAAGCTCACACACCCCAATAAGCCTTAACAGATTCTGTGTGAACTGCTCAAATGCATAAATATTGCCGCACAAGGTGAACTGAACGAATAAAAGGTGCGGTTGGTGTTAACAAGGTCATGTGGTTAAAGATTTGAGATGGTAACTGAAGGTTATCGGTTCAAATGTATGAGCTATTACCATTGTGTCTCTTGAGCAGGATACTGCAGAGAGCAATAAATGTCATGTGTGCTAGTCGCTTTGGACACAAGCATCTGCTAAATGACTACTTAATTATTTACGAAGAGCGGATCCTTGGAGATGCCCATGTACAGTATATATGCTGTGTGAAAGCGTGGTCTTCCACTTACCAGAGAGAGGTGGTGGAGATGTAGTGCACCATTTGAATGAAGGGGAGAGGATCTGATGTGGCTCCACAGTTATTACAAACACACTAAAAGAGAAAAACATACAGAGAAGAGGGCAGATGATGTGAATAATCCATGTGAATATTATGCTTTTAGTACTGACTCAGTGGTTCAGTGAGAAGAATGATAATTCCAGCTGATTTAGTGAGACATTTTTGACAAATTCATTAATTGAGTCACTAAAAAAATTATTTCAGATGCTAATGAGATACTACTACCCACCTGTTCGAAAAGTGTCATGGCAAATTTCTGATGTGGGATGCAATGCTTGGCCGTGCAGATGTCCTCCTTAGTCTCATCTGAGATGTGAAAGTGTATCCTCATCAGGAGGTTCTCCTAGAAGAAACACACAGAAAGTCTGGCTCTCCTTCCTCTGATAAACAAGATTAGCACTACCAGACCTTTTGTTTTTGTGCAAGCCATTAAAGAGTGAGCCATCTTTGAGTTTGTGTACAGTATGTGTGTTAGAGAGCATGAGTTGTGTGGTCCGGCTCCTATATTCATTTCTCTCTGTCAGCACTCACTTCACGTTAATCTGATCAAGTGAGAAGAACACATCTATTTTTTATAAGAGTCCTTTTGATTCCCTGGCTGAACAAATTTAAAATCAATCGATCACACTGCAAGTTCCTGACAAAGGAATACAGGGTGAACGAGGGGGAGAGAGAGAAAGCGAGCGATGGCGAAAGAGGTGAACACGACCATACATCAACTCCTCCGTTCTGTTCCTATCATCTCTACCCGAAGAGCTGGAAGTGTACTTTAAAACAGTAGCTTTCCAAGCTTCTAGCTACTCAGAAGAGAGAGAGACACAAATAGAAGATAGATGCAATAGACATAGTAGATAGAATAGAAACAACAGACAGATTGACAGACAGACAGATGGAAGAATGGATGGATGGGTGGATAGACAGACAGACAGATCTAGATAGACAGACAGATATTTATTAGTATCAGTAATTATAGCTGCAATCAGAAAACAGAAACAAGAAACTATAATATGGATTAAGAATGACATTAACAAATTTACATTAAATGTTTTCTAGTTTTATGATTTTATATTTACTACACTAAACAAAACAATGATTAACGGTGGCATCAAGACATAACTTTTCAACACATAAAATACCTCAAAGCACAGCGACTTTTTTCCAAATATATTTATTACAATGAACAGGTTTAAACAACCCAATTCACTAAAAATAATTTTCCAGCGCTGCATATGTAAGAGAAAATTGAAATTGCAGGTAATTATTACATCAGTGTGTTCGGTTGTAAAGCTGCATTCGCAACGATACACAATCAAAGTAGTGTTTTGTCTCACTACACACATACTTAATGGTAAATGTAGTTTGTTACTGGAAAACCAAACATGTCTAGACTACATTTTTTAGTACTAACCTAACCCAAGTTCATGACACTCACAAAGCTTTCATCAAACTCGGTGTCAGACACTCGTCATTCAGTACCACACAAAAATGTATTGCCGTACGCAGCATCCCGATTCCCGTTTAGATAATAGCGCAGCTATTTATGCCGGTGTACAGATGTACAAAAGAGAGATGCAGTAATGAAGAGTTGGCATTTCGCTAATGTACCGCCCGTCGTCTGGAGCGCATGAGGAAAGGGGTCGGCGTCAAAAAGCGGAGAGGGATGGCGAGACGAGTGGTTTGGCCCTGTGCCCGCCTCCGCCTCCTAAATGCGGCAGTCAAGCGAAATGAAAAAACTGTGGCAGCTCCATTCAACAGAACCATAGCTAAAAATAATGAACGCGGGACAGAAATGGACCTTTGTTGCTGAACTGCAGACGAGGTGCTAATTGAACTAAATAACACTTTGATGATGCTGTCTTTTGTGACCTTACGAGTAAGCACAGCTGCATTCACAAATCTATGGCAGAAAAGCCCTGACACAGACAGTACAGGATGCATATAAATGGGTATTTAAGACGGAGCCAATCAAAGGGTCTCTCTGCGAGCTTTCTTGATTGGACGGCTCAGATGCTTGCCCGTGAATGATCGTTCAATTGCTTATTTGCTTAAAAGCAATTATCTGTATTGATGCTCATGCAGTGTGTCCTTTAAAGACATAAATGTGAGATAAACACAATCTGTGGTCCTTAATCAGGTAGAGCCAAATAATCAGGTCTGGGGATTAGAGGAGTGGGTTGGAGAGATTTTATATAGAAAGCTTCCACATCCATAATGATCTGATCTTTACACTCATCTTCAGCAACAGGAGAGCCGGTCAATATGACTGTCTATGTAATCTACAGATATATTACAAAATCTACTGTACTACAGTGTTTAACTTTTGGTCTATACAAACATGCAAACAGGCAGAAGGCTGTTGTTGATTCTTGACTCATGTCTCACACCTTAAGCTTTGCATTTTTAATACACCATGTCAAAATTTAAAGCATGTTTTGTTATGACCCCTGTGTTGTGTTTAATTTCACAGCGCTTTGGCTGTTTTTTTAAGCAAGAACACATTATATAACAAAGTATCAAGGGCAAAAAGACAGCAGCATTACATGAAGTTGGTATTGATTTTAACAAATCAATTTATAGAATATTGCATAATTTGTATTTTATATTTTCACAATATTTTGATCAACACAGACAAAAAGGCAGATTTTTATCATTTTTTATAGTGTATTATTTAGGACCCGTTTGGTCTTTGACCCTGATGGGTCCAGAGCTGAAGAGGTTAAGACAACACTTAATAGTTATGAAAACAAAATTAACATTACAAAAGATAACCAAACACAACAGGCATAGAACAATGCTGCATAGTAGATAAAAGCTTTCATTCTTTATTTTTATAAATAAATCTAAATCAACTTCTATCTGCTTACAGAGTCTGTTTTATGTGAAAGCACATTAGATGCTGTTAGTCAAAAGCGTGTCAACATATCCTGCAGAATCACCACTAAAACAGCTTTATCTGTGTACAGAGTAAACTACATAAATATTACAAGAAGTCCAACTTCATCTGCCTCAGAGTTCACGATTCTATTTCTACCGCATGTCAAACAACGCAAGGATGTACACAAGCAGCAGCGCTTAAAATGCAACATGTAGCACCTCTAGATCAAGGCTGACAGCATCCAAGAGAGAAGAAGAGAACAGGGAAAGGTGATGTGAGGAGAAAAACAGGGTGAGATGAGGAGAGGAAATGCCGGTAGAGCAGAAACAGAGCCAAAGGAAACACTAATGAAGTGCGAGAGGAAAGGTGACATGACGGAAGCTTACCGCGATATCAGCAAAAGTAGCTTATGAGAAGAGACAATGAAACAGGGATATAAAACAATCCTTACGAAACACTCGGCCGCGTCGTCCATGATGCCCAGCTGGAAACGCTGCTCGTCCTGGAAGGTTTTGGCCAGAGCGCTGCGCAGGGCGTCGGATGGGAGCACTTTTTCACTGCTGAACTGGAACTGGGCGAAGATGCTCTGAAACCGAAAATAGAAATGACACCTTAGAGAAAAGCCGAACAAATGTAATCGAGACGGAAAAAACACAACAGCTTGCAGTGCAGACACAAAACACGTGGAGGAGAGGTTTCCAAGTGTCGCATCATGGTGTCAGTGTCTTCAACAGCTAGCAAACTTTTCAAGTAAGAAACTTGAAAGTCGTGATGAAAGTCTTAAAAAAAATTCACAGGACAATGACATAACATTTGTTTCTATTTTGAATCAGCAAATGTTGAAACATTTCAGGAATGCACCATATTTATATTTACACAAAATGTATTGGTTAAAAATCAAAGATTAATAAAAATCAGTGTTAAAGCTGTATCCTTAACCTAATTTGCAACGGTCAGCTTGAAATAGTGATTTATAATTAAAGCTGTTATGTATGATTTTTGCAAGAAATGTCAATTTTTCATCATCTGACTTAAACACATAAAAAATTAAACAAACAATTTTATTTTAATTATAATGTATGTACTTGTGTTTGTACTACATTATACAGTACGCCCAAAAATGCTGTCTAGCATGTATCTAACAAAGATACAAGCACGTCTATGCCCCCCCAAACGTGGTTTATGTAGACTACTCGCCGTGTTTTAAAACCACGTAATGCCAACTTTCACGACATAAACATTCTCCCTCTTCTTGTTGACAGTACAAGCTTTTCCCTGTAGCGCTCACGAAAAACGGTCTCAATGAGATAGTGAGCTCATTAACAGCAAACGTTTAAACAAACGCAGAGTCATAAAAGCCTGCGGTGGAATCTATTCTCACGTCCATCAGCATTGGCATCTGTTATTGAACTCAATGAACAATGACTGCAACACAATGTGCTCGTACCAGAGGACACTCTGATAAGCAGAACAAATGGATTTGGGCGAAACTCATGTCGTTGGCTAAACTATAGGAAAACATTTACTGCAGCTGCAAACACACATACACACACACACACACTGCAGTTTAGAAATCCTTATATATACAATGGGCACACTGCCCAAAGCAATCCCCTGTGGAGGTGTGGTGGGGGGTTCCCTTCAGCGGGCGAGCGGGACGGGCCGGTGGCGCTGGAACAGGTAATGCAGTGGGTTGACTGCACTGCGCCAAGGAGAGAGAGACAGTGAGAGAGTGGGCGGGACAAAAGTAGAGGGTTATATACCCCACTGAGGAAACTCAATGAGAGGAAAATTCAGGCACTGCATCATTTCTCCAGCCCTAATCACACACTCCTCAGACCAGGAAAGAGCCTGGGGTAATTTTCACCTATGTTCACATATTTTAATGTCCTCTTGCTTTAGTCTCTCTCTGATGAAATACTCAGGACAGATAAGGGCCAAATGGAAGTCTGGTGTGTGTACGCAGCAAATATATCACTCAGACAATCAGTGCCCAACCTAACTGCAGCTCTGTTCTGCTCTCCTCAGCGTGAGCAACACATCAGTACACACCCTCTCTCTCTCACCACCCACACACACATACGTTTGTTTCATTACATTAGTGAGGATGTTTCAGCAAGTTCTTCCCACACAAACCTGTTGACATTTAAAGTTAGATTTAACCCTGGAAACTTTCATTACATTTTGTAGTCATTTATACAAGGAAACGTATTTATAAAAGCAGGCAGTCTTAGTTTGTTTTGATGAGCTTTTTACAACATGGCAATAATAATCTGGTGATTTATATTGTTGATTCTTGCAGAAAGAAAGAAATGAAACCCCTTCCGAGGGAGGTTAAAGTTGTAATAAATGTGCTAAGGATAGCAAGAGAAAGAGTGAACCTTGTTTCTAAAATAATTATACTGAAAAGATTAAATTAACAAATTTTACTAACTTTGATCAACTTGATGCAGCAATCCACACTTAGAAATGCAAAAGAAACGTCTCATCAAGACTATAAGAAAGAACATTTAGAGCTGATTTACACTTTGGCTATAAACTTAAATTCTGAAAGAAATACAAAAGTATGTATTTGATTTGTAAACCTTTGTGAATAAATGGACTAATTCTACCTTTATACTAGTAATTAAACGTTTGCAGAAATTGGCAAGAATTTATTAATTACCCACAATTCCATGCTGATGCATGCGGCGAGCAGGTCGACTCTGCTTCTACGCTCATACTTAAACATGCAACTAAACTGGCTATACTCGAGATATGTAAAATCCCAGTCATATGCAAACACACACACCCACCAGAAATTGTGTTGTCAGCTGCGAGCCCTGAGGCATAGCCTGTGAAATGAGACATTAACCTCCGCTCAAAGACACAAGACACAATTCTCAGCAGTGACACATTCTGCTCAAAACTCACAAGGGCAATGAGAACACGCATACACGCACACACACCCGCTGGTAGAGCAATCTCGTGACGCACAAACATACTGTATATTAATATTAAACGCTCCCTGGGTTCATTTTTCAAATTGCAGAGGGATTGAATCTCATGCCTGTTTTCAGTTTGTAATTGGGTTTAACTCGATCATTGACTGCATTATGTTGCGTTGCATTAAAATAACAAAGTGTCACAATATTCGCACTGGAGCTTCTATAAAAGGAAACATCATTAGAAGAGTCGACAGCATGCTTGAGTAAATGTGACTTTGCATTTATTGTCTGTGTGTTTCTGCGTATGTGCTGTAGTTTCACTGCGGGGCTGATGGGCAGCGGAGGTCATCGCATTATAACACCTTGTGACGGTGGCAGAAATGTCTGCCTTCCTCACCTACCCTGCTAAAAAACAGCTTAGATCAGGATGAATGTTAGTCCAAGCTGGTTTTTGACATTTATTGACATTAATAAAAGGAACTTTAATGTCCTAATTTAACTAAGGCCTACTTATGTAACCCAGTCCCAAACATGCACATTACTTTGTTTTAAAAGGGCTGAGAATATTGGTTTGGGGGTTGGAGTATAATTGACAAATTTGACAAAACAGACGAAACTGGAAATGGAGTAGAAATGAGAAATGCAATTAAGTCAATTATCCAATCAGTAAAAAGTATTGCATACTTCTGCACAAATTGAAAGTGCTTTTATTGCCTGCTTATTTACATCAGTAAATGAATGTGATATTCCCCACAGTGCGAATGCTTTCAAATAAACACATTTGAAGAATCTGCGGTTCATAGAGAGGAGTGGTGTGGCAAGGGCCTATTTCAGCCTCATTAGTAACGTTAGATCATTAAATTTCAATAACATGGCTGGCAAGCAAGCGGCTGGTGGGCGGCATGCGTGAAGAACTTTCAGAACCGATGGCGCGATGCTAACTTTCCTCCATTAGAAATGAGAGAGGTGACATAATGCATGCCATGCAAGGCTACATCAGAGATTGGGTATCAAAAGAGAGCCACGTGAGATCTAACAGCACCAGTCAGCAGAGAGTTTGTCAAGAAAAGAGCCCAGGGCACGACCTGAGGGACAAGATTTAAACTTCAGAGTCAGGCATAGAGATTTACCAAAGAGCACAGCTTTGCCACAGGGCCCGAACATAACTGTGCCATTAGATTTGAGGATAAAAGCTGGTAAATGAATGGTGAGAGAGAGAGAGAGAGAGAGAGAGAGAGAGAGAGAGAGAGAGAGAGAGAGAGAGAGAGAGAGAGAGAGAGAGAGAGAGAGAGAGAGAGAGAGAGAGAGAGAATTGTAATATATTGTGATACCTCTAGAGAGTATTTAGTTGCTAAAATATTATGTTGCCAATTTAATAACATGTAATTTCAGACATAACATTTTAAAATAAAAGGTCATTTGTCTTTTTTTAAATGACAAACCAAACAGCAGGATTGCAGATTGCAAATTACAATTTTTGTTCTGTACAATGAATACAATTTAAATGTCTGAGTTAAATCACCTGGATGACATGAATACTTTTAGTCCCCAAATGGTTTAACAGTGAATGGAAAAGGAGATAATTTAGCAGCATCTAATTTTAGTAAGAAATAAAGACTGAGAAAACAGGAGCGACGGAACGATCATAAATCCTGACAAACATGTGAAAGGGTTTTCATGGTACATCTCTGTCACCGCAGGTGATTTCTGCTGTCTCAGCACATTACACACATTTCATTTAGAGAGAACAGATTTCAATCACTGCAATGGATTTCTTACAGGCCAACTTGTGTTTCATCCAGGCAAGATATCTCAAATCATACAAACGTGTGCAAATTTGTATTGTAATGCACAATGCCAAACCAATCAAATAAAGAACTCACAAAAAGGTTCTCTCGTGTCTCTCTGGAATACTCGATGCTGATTGGTTAATCACAGCCCTAGTCAAATATTCTCAAAATGTGAAATGGTATAATAGATTGATAATTGATTTCCTCCATACAGTAGATCCAGTGCTAGCTAAATGTCTCTTCTTTCACTCTGGGGTGTCTTTTGCTCACATAATAAAATTATTTCAACTTGAATCAATAGTTAAGTAGCCTGAAGTTAAGCTACTAAGCAATAAATAAATGACAATATATTGCACATCTTACATTATATTTGACATCTATCCTCCTGCCTATCTTTACCTCCATCCAACCATCCATGACAATCAAAAACCAATTCACACACACCAAAATATAAACTGAGACTGAGGAACACAGAGCTTCTCTATCCCCATACGCAATAGCAAGATGTTACTGAGACAGCACTAAAATGTAATCTTAGTTTAACTTCTGCAACACCCTACACAATAAAAACTGCAGCACAGAGAAATCCAAAAGGCCAAATCTCTCAACAAACAGACAATGAACTCCAAGGAAACCAATACAGAGCAATAGGTTGCGTTTATGGCATCATGTAGGCGTGACACAGGGCCATCAGAGTACATACACTAGTAGCCAAGGTAACAGGTAGCCGTGGAAACAATGAGAAAGGGCTTGTGCCTACATCAGCAGAGGAACCTGGTATTTAGTTCAGGGAGAGAAAGATACCTCAAATGTATAATAACGCAGTAAATCACGCAGCACCGGTACAGGATTAGCCCAGACACCAAATAAAGAAAGAAAAAGACCTCTCAATCTATCAAGCTCTCTACACCAGACTATTTGTACCTCTCTTTATCTGCCAGGCGAAAACGCAGCTAACAAAAGAGCTGGTATTTTTGGAAACAAATGCACAAGTACAAATCTAAGGGCGACAATTTCTTTTAACACAAAGCGGGAGCCTCTTGAAAGAAATATCTGTTTTGTAACTTTATTCTGGTATGTGACACCTTTAAATAGCACAGCTACTTTTAGCCTGGGGGCGACTGAAGAAGAGGATATTGTGTAAAGCCTTTGCTTCTTATTTAAAAAGCATCCCAAGTTGTTTTTTCAAGCATACATTTCCCTCTCCTCTCTTCATCTCCATCAGCCACCAGACAGGAAATTAAAGACCTTTTGAAGAAAAAAGCGACAAGGTTCTTGATATTGATGACTGAAAGTCAGTTAGTTAACCCTGACCTTGCTGGAACATTAGTAGATCAGGCTGGGCATTTAAGAAAATTCCATATCTGAGGCACATCCAGATCTAGTATGGGTCCTGTTTAGGGAGCATCACGTGGCACTGACCTTTAGAGCGCAGAAGATGCATGAATCCTCCATGCACTTGTGGGTGTTCAGTTGCCGGAAGCTTCTGCGGAAGATGTCAAGATGCCAAAGGACCTGTGGTCAAGAAAACAGAAAAGTTCAGATGTAAATAAGCATTCAAACAAGCAAATTTACACTGTAATAGCTATAATGAATCAATAGAAGCATCTTCATCTGAAAAAAAAAAAATCACATTTTCAAACAAAACCTGCTTTATGACACTTAATGAACTGGTCTCAACTTAGTCAACATACTAAAAGAAGTGACATTCGAAGTCACAAACACTAATACTCTGCAGAGAAAAATGAAGAAAAGTTGAAGAAAATTTGGAAGAAAAATCCAATAACTTGCTAAATAATACAATATGTGATATGATAATGCTTTTTTATGTTTGTAAAATAAATTTAAATTGAAAATGACATAACCAACATACATGTTTTACATTATTTCTGGAAAAAACTCAACCAGACCAACCAGTCTTTCTGCTATCTGCACAGATGTAAAACTCACTCAGACGTATGAGAATACATAACTTTTTTTATTATTTAAACCATTACACATCTGCAAAATTTCAATATACCTTGCCGCCCTAAGACACGTCACTTTAAACCTGAAGTGTGTAACTTTTTGTGCATTACCAAATGGCTTTGCACAAATAATGTTTGCTTCCTGATAATTTTCCCAAACGGAGCTAATGTTGCCATGTTGGGTTGATCGGGATGCTCAAAGAAACAAGCAAAATTTTTGACTACGTCACAACGTTTGCACTTACTTAAACTTCTGAGTACTTAAAGTATTTTCAAATTTACAACACTTCAACACATCCAGCATTACACTCACCCTCAGGGCAGGTTTTCACATAACACAAAACAGCCCCGAAGGCTTCCTGGCCCCGTCCCACAGCGATCGGCCAATATCTGCGCAATCTTTCAATCCTCTCAATAAATATGAGCCTGTCCTGGCTGCCTCTCTCACACTGATCGCCTGCCAGCTGTCCACTCCACTTAATCCTGCCGGCAGACCAGGAATCCACTATTTCCAGTAGCCGTCCCAACTCCAGCACAGGTTCAGATCATCAATCCCGGTAGAAAAAGACATAAAGGTGGGAGCCGGAGAAGAGGTTGAAGCCCCAGCGATGGATGAAAAGAGAGGAAGATGTAACGTCTCAAAAGTATCTGGGCGAGAGAGGTGCGATTGCACATGGGGAAGAGACTGAGTGAGAGAGAGTGGGTAGGGGAGGGGGAAAGATAGCGTGAGAGGGAGAAACGGAGAGATGCGTAAGAATGAGAGCGCGTGTGGAGCGCAGAGGGGGAGATTGCTGCAGCGATACGAAACTATGAATTACCGAGACCAAACATGCAGTACTGCGGTTCGGAGTTGTTTAGAGGTTACCTGCCCCGGGCACGACTCGCACCCGTCATATAGAGCGAGACGTGGAGAACCTGCAGAACTAAAGCGGAACGAACAGTGAGACTGCACCTTTACCCGTGAGCAACCATCTGGACCTGAATACGCACAAACCTCGCCAATGATCAAAGCTTTATTCTGTTCCTAATGCTTCCACTACTGGCAAGCAGGCCTGAAACCATATCATCATCAAAAACTGGGCTTATACACACGCAGGCCACACACATAACAGATCAGCAGTGTTCCTCAGCAAAGCAACGAAAACAACAACAACGCAGAAAAGCTGCAAAATCTCACTTTGTGTTGGAAATCAGTTCTATCTGCTAACAATGCAGTAATGGCACGCCTGCGAGTCTGCGCTGTGGGACTTGTAACCATGTAACAGCATTTCTCACAGAAGACTGCATTGCAAATAATAGTGCATTAAAGTAACAGTATAAATGATTTATTCGTATCGAGTCACTTTTTTTGTGTGGCCTTATAATCTTTCTAAATTTTAATCTAAAATCTGAAAATGTACTTCCGCTCTGGAGTGGTGATCCTTCTTTAATGACGTCAGTTTGACAGTTCAGGCAGAACGTTGGTTAACCCCTCCAAGTCTGTCAGTCTGCTTCCAGTTTCATTTCTGAATTAAAAACGTACTTTTCCAAAAAAAAAAAAAAAAAAAAATCACACCCTCTATGTTTTTATGTACCATTCCTCAGGAGGACCAACCATGTTATTTCCCTATTCACTTTAATATTTCATAGTTGAATTCTATTCCAATTATGAAAAACTTTATATTAATAGAAATGTAAGACTCAAGAATAAATATTTGACAAATTTTTATAACAATAAACATCAACAAAACATAAAGAATGTTAGGGTAATTATATTTTTGCCTAAAATTAAAAAATAATAATAACCAAGAATGCTGATGACTCATCATGCACTACGCATATTTTATCCAATCAACTGCTCTCTAAATCATGTTCTTGTGAATGTCAACTTCTTTCAAAAGGAAAAAACCTAAACATGTAATCAATGTGTGATGACAGGATAACAATTAGCAATGACTTCACATGGAGTGACATACTTCCTGTCTCTTGTGCTGCATCGACTCAATAACCTGTGTATGCAGCTATAAACTGCATCTAGTCTTCTACAAAAGGCAGAAACAAATCATGCAAACAAACAAGAAGATAATCATGAACAAATCACTAAGTGCATGACTCCCCTGAGAGTGGCGGAAAATAAATAGAGGCGTTTCATAACTAATACACAGAGCATCTGCATTAGGTCTGAGGAACACTAAAGCCCCTTTGATTGAGTTACAATATGTGGAAGAGGATTACGTAATGCTTTTTTCTTCTGTATTATTCTTTACTTCTCCCTGTTTTTGAATCACTGTCTTAATTACTTTATTTCTCTATTTTTCTAACAGTTCCATCATTTCACAAGTTGTGGTCAGAACAGACATAAATATTACACTTCAATAAGGAAACTGTAGAAATGACCTTTATGTAAAAAAGACTTTTTGTATTCATTTCAATATTTTTGATAAAGTTTTGAAAAATTAACAAAAATGTAAATTCAGCTCATTTCTAATGTAACGTATTAACAGTAATATAAAAGTACATCCTGTTTTGCCTCATTTGTTGTGATATGAAAAGCTTTGGAATATTATAAATATTATATAATATTATAAAAAAGTATAGCCAATAAAAAAATCAGTATCTTCTCTTTTGACATCCACTGAAAGCCTAAAAATCAGATTCACACACATATATAAACATATACACAAAGCCAACGACGGGCTCTAGAGTCTGACCTCTCTTTTCTTTTCCCAAAAGCCCCGTGCCAACAGTACATGACTGTCAGTTCAGTCTCAGGGCAGATTTGCAGCTAGTCTCTGCAGCTCTTAAGCCTGGCCTGGTTTCCTCTTAACACCGTCCTCAAAGAGCTCTGCGCTCATGTGCTCCAACCTGACTGCCCTTGAATTTCTCTCACCTGAACTCTCCCTTCACACTCTCTCCCTCTCTTTCTGAGAGTTTCTACTATAGGAGTGAAAAAATAAGGTCAGAAACATATCTGAAACATCAGACGACAGAGCAGTGGTGCCATATCATTTTCTGCGTTTACTTTACAGTGACTGTCAAATCCAGATAAAAGCACGGCAACAAATAAATAAAAAATAACATGAGAACGGGAGGATAATGATGCTGAAGAGGTCAAATTCAAGAGCGCCGGATACACGCAGGAAAAGGCTGAAGAGGCACATAAGCGATGATGCTGTTGCAGGAGGATGAGACCCGGCTTAGGCAGATTAAGCACGGACCCTTTTCCAATCCAATATTAAATAGGCCTAAACCGACCTCGGACAGTTTCTAAAGAGAGATGACTTCTCTGACTTATCAGGACACTCGAGCACGCCATGCGAACGCTCGGCCTTTAAGATCACACTTCAAAAGAGTGGGGCTGAATTGAAGGGCTCCTGCTGAAAGAGAGGAGCTTAACAGGGCTGAAGGAGTGAGACGGTGGAGGATGACAGATTGTGCTCTGGTGCTGGCGTCTGCGCTTTTCTCTTCCCTTCATTATTTTATTTTGTCGTGATGAATCGGCTACTCGCTGAACAATGAGCTGAGTGGATGTGGAGAGAAGGCACAGCGAGGGCACTGGGAACACGAAAGAGGATAAGAGAAATACAGGAAAGAATATTCTTCTGTGTGCCCCTGACTATACGTTTCGCTAGGTGAAAATATGGCAAAGATCTGACGCAAACAGAGACAACTTTAAGCATAGTGATAAATTACAGTCTCCGTCAGCAACCCAGGGGAGAGGCCACTGACGCTATGAAGCCTGTGTAGGCGAGGGGCTGAATCGAGCAGCATATGTGTGTGTGTGTGATTCCCATGTGGGTAGGCTGGGATGACTCAGACGAACAGATGCACACGCACCACCGTACCCCACCCGTCAGACGTCAGTGACCAATCGATCATGGCTAACTCCTGAGAAGAGAGGCGAGTTTGCGGCAGTATGCAGAGAGACAAACACTTGACAACAGCGCACCGGTTTTCTGTCCGTGCTGCCCCCTTCAATCACAGCCTAATTTAAACATGCATGCCTAAACCCCATGACACCAAAGGTACGGTATATGCGTATATACATTTGGCAACTTTCCAAAAGAACAAAATTTTTAAGCATATTTTAACAATGTATAGAGAAAAACTAGTATGGATAGACTTGATGAAGTTTTCTTGTCTTCATTTTCTATATTAATTACAAGCTATAGTTCAGCATTTTATGAGTACAGTCATTTTGTGGACTGCTTTCAGGTCAAGCAAAATGTTCGGTTAACACTGCAGCAGGTTGCAGGCACAAGTTGCATCTTTATTTTAACCAAAGTCCCCCAAACATACAAAAACTGACCCTGTGACCCTGTAAGTGAAATGATCAGATTTTCTTGTCATAACTATAAAAATTATGAAACAGGTGATAGATTATATGATAGATTTTAAGATACAGTACTCAAATGTTAATTTATAGTACTAAAATGAATGATTTTATTGACACTTTGTTTTCTTATTTTGCACAAAAATAACATAAAGCTTCATAATTCATTTCAATCTTTGACATGACCTCAGTCAATATAAAAGATATCAAAATTATATTTTCACAGAATTTTCTCCAGAATATTTTATCTAGAAAACAGTGAATCAAAATAAAATAATAAAATTGCTGGGTTTTCACAGACAGGGTTACATAAGTTACAGTGTTACTTTACTCAACAGGGCGAGCGCAAAAAACACTGTGACTACCTTAATACAGTTAGCCAAAGATTCCTTCATAAATCTCTATTAGGAAACAAAACTGAAGTTAGCGTAGCGTGTCAGTCATCATTAGAGATTGCAGACTCAGATGACAAACACAGATGACAAACAAAGCTGCAGGAAAAAGGCCAAACACAAGGACAGAAATGAGAGAGAGATGAAAACTGCCTTTTCATGCACTTTGGTGCAGGAAGGTCTCCAAGCATCTGCTACGTTATCTAGCCGCAAAGCCAAATTCTTGTTTCTCCGACATTCTTGCTTTCTTCTGCCCTCGAGGCAGTAATTAATATGACAGACACTGTGTTAGGTTCTTGTGTGTGTGATTAATTTTGTGGGAGTTGTAAAGAAGTGGTCCTAATGAACTCTTTTCTCTTTGTAAAGTCACATTGAGCTCTCTCCACCTCTCCGCTATTGTTTCATGCTCACGTCTGAACTATGCTAATGCCTCACCGCTATGGAAACAAGCCAATGCAAATCCTAAAGGCTTGTCAAGCGTTCTCTCTGAAAAGATAAAATAATGATATAAAACATAGTGGGAGTGTTAATATTTATAAAGGTGGGGATTGTGTGTTTTATTCTTTCTGCAGTTATGACAACAATGAAAAGGTTAAGCGTTCAGCACAATCAATTTCCTTGGGAATTGAACATGTCGGCAAGCCAAAGTGCTCTGGACGTCTCGCTTTTCTAATTATTTATAGGACTCGTCACGTTTTATCGATAGAACAAGCAGAGAGGAGAAAGAAAATTACTGGTGAGAAAGAGCTGCTGTGCATATTTATATACCATAAAAACTGAATGATAACCAAATTCGTCATATTCATCAATATTCTATATTCAGCATACTAAAGTCTTTACATAAAAAAAAAATATCCTACTACCACTACACAATGCAGAGCTTGTGTACATTTTTTTTTTAACAAACTCAAAGAGCAACTTAGCCTTGGCTTACATTTCTCTAATCATACTCTTTCAAGTTCTGTCCCAATTTCTTAGTTGTTTTTCATCATCTTTAACACCTGACTTTCTGAATTTTAATAAATAATTTCTTCTATTAAATGACTAAAACACTGTTCCGAGGTGTAACATAATGGTGACAACCTGCAAGCCATCTTCTCGTCCCTAGGCCACCCTGAGGCCAACCAGCAACCTCGGTGAAAGGGGGACTGACAGGAAATGTGTCTTATAATCTGGGTCACTGCAACTCTGTGCATGTCTGACAGGTTGTGGGAAAAGAAGAGACAGGTTGCGGTCTCCTCCACAGGGTTATATAAAGGTAAAGCTGTCAGACTGGGTTCTCAAAACCAGATCTCCAGTCAAGCAAACCACATGGCACTGAGCTAAAGAACCCAGAGAAATGGTGGCAGCCTTTGTTTGGCTGTTCAAGGAACAATGTCATGGGAGATGTTTTAGCCATGAGTCTTTCTGTGTCTGTACAAAAGCTAAATAAACCCTCACGAAAGCCAGTACTGAGCATTAAGCCCCGGAAATGAGAAGGCTGTGAATGTTGTGCCTATATGTGCATGTGTGTTTTTGAGTGTTTATGCTATATTAGATATTAGACATGAAAGTATGAGGTCTGTGTTTTATATATGTCAATATGTGCAGCATGTTTACAATAACTTTTCGACCTGTCAAAACCATATAACTATAAACCGTGAAGTTATCCCTCATCCTCGTTTTGTTGAAGACGTCTCATGAAAATAAAAGCACATTTGCTGTATAGAAAAAAAGATTTCACATTTTCCCAATAATGTCACAAGTCAGAAATTCAATTTAAAACACTAAGAAAAAATTATCTATCAAATCAAATGATTTGAACTACGCTATCGATGTGTCCATTTCTCCTTCCCCTATGCAACCTGACAAATCAATTCATAAATTTACATACTTAAGTGAAATATTTGAACAAATATTGAGCCATAAAAAAAAAAAATCAACCTCAGTATGAACAATAATACGTTCCTCTAGTCGTGCCGACTATACATCTAAATACAAGCTCTTCTGTGTCAGGTTAGGTAAGGTAGCTGTGTGACGGGTACAGACGGGCTGTAATGGTCCACTGGGACTCTTTCATTCGGCTTCCAGTTTCCAGCCAGTATATTAATCCCTACTGTAAACAAGCCAGTGCCTGCAGGTGTTTACATTGCCTCCAGTTTGTTGTATGAAGCCACTTGTTGTATAAAAACACTTCTGCTGTTTTTCAGATATTTGTCCTGCTTTGGAAGGATGCTGAGTGCTAAATAAAGACAGACCTTTAACGTAAGAACTCAATGCATATGGTGGTGCAGTTTACTGTTTTTAACAGCAATCTTCACACTTTGTGCAATATTTTTAATGTGAGAAAGGAGATGACGTAACTGCAATTCAATTCACACACAAACATGATGACTACAATTGCTGTGCTTAAAGATGTTCTTATAATAAACGTTCTGCCAAATTGCAGCTACATAGAGACAAAAAGAGCTAATTTGGTTAGACTGGACCAACAGACTGGACCAACAGACTGGACCAACAGCTGGAAATCAAATTTCCATCTGTAAACTATTTTACATGTTGTTTTAACAGTACTCTTTCAATACATAGATAAAAATGAACCTGCTTCAAATAACAAAATAAGGAAATAATAAAGGAAACAATGACAGAACAAATAAAAGAATAAAAGAAAGCATAAAGAACAACAGTAAGAATGAAATAACAAAAATCTAAATAAGAGCATAAGAGCAAGGAAGGAAGGAAGGAAGGAAGGAAGGAAGGAAGGAAGGAAGGAAGGAAGACAGACCGACAGACAGACAGACAGACAGACAGACAGACAGACGAACAACTTAACAAACAAAAAAAACAAATAATGAAGGAATGAAGGAAAACATAAAAGATCATAACGACAGAAAGAACAAAAAAAGAACAAAGGAAATGATGTTAGAAAGACCAAAAGAAAGAAAGAAAGAAAGAAGCCACAATAGACTGGTAGTTTCAGTTTGATACTGTGATTATGCTAATGAGTCACTTTGAGGAGTTAAAAACCCTCTGCCATCCCTCATTAGCTCTTTTCCGTCTTTCTTCCCCATTTCTTCTGTTTCATCTCAAGGTATTTCTATCAGTAATGATTGCGTTCACAGCCGCTATGGGAAAAGAAGGCTGAAAAATGGCTTTTTAAGTGCCACAATCACCATAAAATCTAGATTTGATCAAGTTGGCTGCCAAGAGGAAATAAATTAATGAAGGAAGGAAGGTCATGTGACCCGGGCCAGAGGGGGAGGCAAAGGTGCAGACCGGGATAATTACAGATGCACTCGCGGCCCAGCTTCAGTCAAGGACACGGGCTGTTTATTTAAATGAGCTCTGATAAGGCTTAATGTGGACAGTGGCTTATTGCTCTCATCCTAATGAGAAAAACCACAACACTCAAAACAGGTGCTGAGCGAGACAAGCCACACAGACAGAACAATGTTAAAATAGTACAAACGGCTTTTGAAAAACATGGTAAGAAGGGGAGAAACGCAACAGCATGCCATGGCAGAGGTTTTATAGGCTAAACATATGTTTCATTTTGATTACCTATCTTTCCATTTAATATTTAAACAGACCGTCTATGAATCTAGAGAAAATTATTTCTCTGTTTTACACTTCTCTGCATTAGTTCAGGTTTTAATAATCAAACATTCAAGCATTAAAAAGCAGCCACTTTTCAATCAGACAGTGTGCGGGCGCCAGATTGAGTCTGTAATCTATACTGTAAAAAAACATATTGTTAGTTATTGTTATTTTTTTCCATTTTAGTATTGGCTTTAATCTGAAATACTATCACACATTTTAAAATAAGATACCCGCCACTGTTGCTTCATAAAATGTACAAACTGGATATTAAATAATAACTTCTTCATTGCACTCTACAAAAAGTATGCCCATTAATTTATTTCAGGTTAAAAATCAGGATAAGCCTCAAGCTCTCAACTAAAGCTTTTCCAGCAAAAAAAACTTGGGCTAAATTAAAGCCTTTCGTGTTACGTAAGACGCAGTGGGATAAGAACCAGCGTAAAGGGGAAATTCAGAACTTAACTTCCCCGTCTAAATTAAACTAGTAATCTCTGAAGGAGTCTGCCGAGACTCTTTCCAAACCGCTATTAGGCAAAGCCACAAAGGTCCCGAAGCGACCTGCCTTCCAGGACTGAAGACTTAATTCTTCGGTCGAAAGACACAGCTGTACAAATCTTCTGAGGATAAAAGAGAAAACAGCAGAGAAGGTATGAACTGCACCCCTGGCAGGTGCCATCGTCACAAAGCTTACTTTGCTGAACCTCTTTCCTGCATCGTGTTCCAACCGTAGGATTAGTACAACAGCCCATTTTTATTTTTCATTATCTATTAATAAGTCTCTATTGCATGAAGCACAGACCTTTCGCTCCCACGCACCTGGCTGGCCTGATCCTGCTCAAAATTACTGCATCCATCGCTGAGTTCATTTGGGTCCTCGGCAGGCTCGGATGGATCTGTTGTGCTGGACTGTTAAATGAAGGGCCCTAGAGGGCCTGTGTAAGCTCATTTACAATGGCATATTCAGGTAGTGTGATGTATAAGAAAATCAGCTAAATCGATATCTCACAGTGCAGAGAGCCTCTACCGACTTAATATGTTTTTCAGTAGCGTGGCCCGAGTGAAAGTCAATAATCAAACACATTCTTTCTCACTGCCCCTTTCTCACTGCCCTCTCGCATTTATACATTTATTTTAATGAATTCATCACTATGTTGATTACAAAATCCTTGAAATTTTTAAAGGTTTTCTTGTATTATTCATTAAATTAAGTGTGGACATACTGTACATGTTTAAGCCAAGTTTGGTTTTGGTTTCAATTCGTTTTCTGCAAGACAAATACAGCTCTGACTGTAGAAGATTAAATATATCATCTGGGATTTCTATTTGAAAAAAAGTGTAAAAAGATCGCTTTGACGTAGTTTTTCAGATGCCTTTTTTCTGAGGGTAGCTTGACATCAACCTAACTATTTAAATTATGACAAGATTATACAGCAGCCTGGGTTTTTACATCCAAAACACTCTTCTTACAAGTGATAAGCTAATCCAAAGAGACCTCACTAACAGAATTCCTGCCTAGCGTTTGATAAGAAGTTAGTTTGCCTTCGCTGGTTCCATGATTTGATTTAGCTCTTTCAAGTAAATTGTGAACCGAAAGGAAAAATCTAAAAACAGCCTCAAGCATAATTCTGCTCTCTCATCCAGTGCTGTTAAAGCGACTATAAAGCGATTTTTAAAAAACTATTAAGAAATCCTCTAAAGTGGGAAAATGTAAAAGATTCACAATCTGATACATTTAACAAATTTAACCAGCCGATTCTGAAAATGCGTCGTTTTGCACATCTCTAGTACTACAAGAGTTAACTGACTTTAAGAAAAACGTCCAAAGCTATGTTAGGTAGGTAATATAGAGCGGTGTTTAATTCATGAGCAGACAGACTGTTTGGCCAGACACAACGGTGTAAGTGAGGACAGCCTACAAGGAAGACCCAGATAAAGCTCTGCTAAACTCAGATCCGTCAGAGGAACACAGTGATATCAGATACAGCGTAAGACGACAGAACAGAGAGAACTAGAGAAATGAAGAGATTGCCAGACAACACGCAACACTCTGCATGAACTCTGCAGCCACTCCAGCACATTAAATACTGCTCTTACTGCGTCATATTTGTTCTGTGTGGTGCACAGCATCTGGAACAGCGGCAGGAACATGTGTTTCAGAGCGTTAGGGCAAACATGGGCGGGTAGTGATGCAACATTATGGCAAAGTCTGAGCTCATGAATATAAATCAGCTTGACTTTGCTACCGTAGGTAATTTTTTTAGACTGCCCAGTCAGGTTACCTAATTAATATTTATGAGCCATGCCGTTGAGCATTTGAATATTTTACTTTAGTTTTTACAAAAAAAAAGTACATATTTGTTATATTTTAAAATATAAATTATGAAATACATAAAGTTATTTATACAGTTTAAATAGTGATTTAAAGTGATTTAAAGGGAACCAAAAAAGTTGGGTTAAAATATTTGGGGTTATAAAGTCATAATTTTTTCACCCTTACGTCATTCAAACCCGTTATATGATTCTTTCTTTGTAGAACACAAAAAAGTTTTTTGCAAAACGCTGGTTACCGGCACCCATTGACTTCCATTGTACCATGTGTCTATACTATGAAAGTGAATGGGTGCCGGTAACCAGCGCTTTGCAAAATATCTTCTTCTGTGTTCTGCCGAAGCAAGAAAGTCATACAGGTTTGACATAACATGAGGATGAGTAAATAAAATATTTTTTATTTTTGGGTGAACTATCCCTTTAAGGAATTAAAAACTTTACCAAGAGTCTATACTATGTCAACAAGTATCATCCAACTTCACTTTACTTCATTAAAAAAAATGTAAATGTATCAACATATTACCTAAACTAAATAAGATTTATCACTATTAAAAACTAAAATCAATTCAAAAACTGTGATACAAACTGAATGCTCCTATTAAAGTCCTACCTGAAGTGCGCTGTTCAGAAAGCAGCTGTTCTGACCCGGCTCGTTGCTCAGGCCTTTGCTAGGAGCGATGGAGGTCATGGTGCGAGGGGTGAACATCCCCTGCAGCCCGCTGCTGCCCGACGCAAAGTAGTTCCGCTTCCACGACATGGGTCCAGCTCCGCCCCTCCCCTCCTCCAATCACCACGAGAGCCGCGTCCTTCCCCAGCTAATCACGCTGGAGGAGGAGGGCATCCTGAACGAGCTGCAGACAGGTCTATGTGTGTGTTTGTGTTGTGAAGATAGAGCAAGAGAGAGAGAACAGAGAATGTATGTCGTAAGTCGGTCTCTATGTTACTCCCATGAGAGAGGGGATTGTGTCAGAAGTGTGTATTTGTGGGTCTGGGATGGGTTTTGGTAAATTAGGCTTGTTTCTAAAAAACAAACTAATATAAATATAATCTCAGGTGTGGCAAGAGGTGTAAACAGAACAGTGATGTTCAAGGGGGTCTGTCTGTCGTGACTAAATGCCTCCTCGCACCTGAGACCGAAAATGCAAGTGGGGTCAAATGCAATGAGTGGCCTGGATATAACCAGCTGTGTGTCTGTTGCAGTGTGTATGAAAGTGTATGTTTGTGTGTCTGTAGCTGAGGTCCAAGATGATGTCCTTGATGCCGCTGTACACTTCCAGCTCTTCACCTCCAAGTCACCTGACTAGAAGATCTTCTCTTTGACCAGCTAGCCTGGAAAAAAAAAGTATAATAATTTTTTTAATGTAATTTTTTAAATAGTGAAAATTTAAATTGTGTATTTTTTGGTTTGGATGTTTAAGATCCAGTTGGCTTGATGGGCACTTTGTGACTATTGTTCTTAAGTATATCTTCTAAAAGTAAATTATATAAACTTTTAATAGTGCAAAGCTTCAAAGTAAACACACACATTTTATGGGTTTTAAACACATTTTAATCACAGTACTACACTATTTTTGTCAGTCACACAAAACTACCTGTTGGCAGCCGGTTTGGTGCCACTAACGGTTCACAAAAAACAAGCACTGCAACCTTAAGATAGGAAAATAAAACTAAGTTCAAACCTAAGACAAAAGAACATGTAATTCCTCTAAAAACAAATGACGTAGTCTTTGGTAAATTAATTTCTGGATTCTCTCTCCCTCTCCCACACACAGTTTAGCTCTCTTCCCTTGGGATGGGCTGTAACATTTTGGACAATCCAGTAAATTAAATACTTCACAAATAAAAGGTACGTCATCTTATTTGATTATTTTCCTCTTATTTTAAATCTTATTGGACATCAACCAAAACCTACTAAGTGGTATCTGGACTAAAGCCAATTAATAATGGTCACTGAATTTGCTAAGAATTTTCATCTCAATCTGCAAACATACCCATAGCATTACAGCAAAATCTCCACCGGTTGGCACAATTCTACCGCTGTATGGTATATATCATCATACCGCACGACCCAATTCTCCCCTTTCGGCATAAAGAGAGCGAGGAGGGTAAAGCGAGGAAAAAAGAGAGAAAGGGCAGGACTGCAGGACACAGTTTGCATCCCTGAGCTCTCCTGCAGGGTTTGAGGCAGCAGCGTGCTGAGCAAATGTCCTATTCCCATTACTGCATAAATACACGCCCACATTCACTGAGAAAACATTCACAAAAACACACACTCCGTCCAAATGGTCCATCCGGAGCCTGAACGAGGCACTGCAGTATGTGTGTCCCGTTTTCCCGAGGCACAAACAGTAAGGGATGTTCTGATGTGGAAGATGAGGCACAAGAACAGTGACAGACCCGAAGCAAGTGTTACTTCAGGTCACTGAAAGAAATCCTTCCCGCTCTTTATAATCAAGGTCAATTCTGTACAAGCATGAGGCATGGGAATGTGTTTTAAAACAGTGTTCCTACCCAAAAATGGGCCGCAATCAGGAAAAAACAATGCTGAATGCAAATAATAAATGCAACCAACCATAAAATCGTGCAGTTTAGATTGCAAAATAAATCGGCTTGTCGACTTTTAAAAACATTTGCCATATATTCTTGTTGATATCAAACAGCATGGGTCCAATAAAACACTTTTTACAGGAGGTCAACTTAAGGAGATGGAGTTGTGACATCACATCATCCTTGGAAACCTAAGAAAAGAATACTATGCAAGGTAAAAGAAAATATAACCCAGACTACATAAAATATTGGTTTACTTGCAATGAGGACAACCCTGCTAAATGGTGGCACTGTAGTTAAGGGTCACGTGACGCGAGAAGCACAAGATCGGGGTTCAATTGTGAGTCATGGACCACGTGCCGGTCGATGCCCCATCCTATACAGTCATGCACTACCTGGCACAGTGGAACCATTGCACCAGAGGGTTTACGCATTTACATAATGCACTGCAGAGAAAAACAGAGCCAACAATTATGGAGAAAAGGATGAAGAAAAAGCGAGAATGAACTAATGAGAGGAAGGAAAGGCCTGTGTGATTATCCAAGTGAACTGAGCCCAACACGGCACCAAATAATTCATATACAGAAGACCAACAGCGTCTCATTAACCCAGCAACAATCAGATGCCTGGGCACCAATCGCAAGCCATTATTAATCAGAACAGGTCAGGATGAACTGTGGGAAGTAATCGCCTCCTGGCTAGGGTGTTAGTAAACATGTTACGTAACACTCTGGTGCACTGTGCAGCGTCCGCAATGCCCCGCCTCTATACCTCAACGCTGGCCACCAATTCCCCCAAACACACACACACCTCCCTAAATCCCCTTTTAATTCCATCGAATGGCATCATTCCAGTGCCACGCTGCCAGGATCTGCAGCCGTGGAGATACCTTGGCAACCAAACAGAGGGCAGTGGGATTTTACAAAGAGAGGCGAGCGAGGGAGACTGATTGATAGACAGGCATGTGTATCCTCTCGTGAACCCTGTTCTTCACCTCCGCCGGGCCTCTTTACGAAGGCCCCATGATCATATTTTTCCCTATTTCACAGTGCGAACAGCACCTATTGTGGTCTGTTTTGTTACTGTAGGTTTTATTACTGTGCAACAGCGAATTCCAGTAAGGCAGAGAGAGGAGGAGCTTTTTTATGTAAAAAAAAAAAAACACTAAATAAGACACAAACATTTTTTTATTTTAAGCATGCGTTTTTAACATATTTTCACACATTTGCAATATTGACCTAAAGTACAAAACATGTTAAACCCACTGAGATGCCTTGAAATGTGCAGCTTTGTTTGATGCATTGAAGTGCAATATGATGTCATAAAAGATTTTGCTAACTCCACACCAATTAATAGATATCCTTAAGGTTAACACTTTCAAACTAAATGCTAAAAAAAACTACAAGAGAGAGAGAGAGAGAGAGAGAGAGGAGAGAGAGAGAGAGTGAGAGAGAGAGAGAGAGAGAGAGAGAGAGAGAGAGAGAGAGAGAGAGAGAGAGAGAGAGAGAGAGAGAGAGAGAGAGACTCATAGTTACTGCAAGGTCATTAAATGGTCTCTTTCATTTGAATTGTGCTTAGTGTACTGCATTGATGCGTTTATGTGTTACACCCTTCAAAGTACAGAAGGCATACGCACACACAGACATCAATAATGTGTGGCAAACATCAACAGTCTGCGATCCCACTCTGTCAGGATAATACAATGTACAGTAGCAGTACAGCACTGCAGTTTCTTATAAAACCACAGCCATTAACAGACAGTTTTATAGTGCCGACGCTGGAGACCTGACTCACATAACAACCAACACTCTTAAGAGCCCTAAGGAACCATGAAGAGCAGCTCACCAGTTATACTGTTAGACTGCTGACATAAACTTTTGTCAGATTTACACAACTTACAATCGTCGCACTGATACTTAAATGTGCATACATTGTTTCCTACTGTTGTTCAATGATGTTTTTGTGTATGTTTGCACAGTTTCAAACACATTTCAAAGGTATTTGGAAAAACCCGGCCCAACTATTCAGTATGCTATATTGATGTGTACTGGTGTTGTAGTATTCTATTTTAGTTTTTTTAATGTTTTGTTGGCTAATCAATGAAAAATTATCTTTTGAACCCTATTGTCCTCTTATTCTTATTGTAAATAGCCAATTACATGCAAATGGAATCAAACTTACCATAAAAAAGTTTTTACCACACTTTTTACCTTTTTTCATTTTTAAAGCATGATTTTTTTTAGTCGGGCAAGTGCCACTTTCAGAATCTGTAACGTCACATCAGAATCTGAATCACATCTGTAACGTCCACATTTGTATAAAGTTATTTTAAAATATAATAACTCTTCAATACATTGGTTCAATATGGTAAATACATTCTCTAAAAAATCCATAACACTGAAACTGCCCAAAGCTTTGAAAATGTTTCTCTTTTAGGTTAATTCATTTAGCACAATTATGTAACTTTGGAAACAATATACTGGCTTTACAATATTACATTTTCTATTTACCGAACACTGTTTAAATGTTTCTTAATATATAGATGAAAATATATAGATGGATGGATAAAGATTTTATATTTGGGGTTCTTTGGCATCATAGTTTAAAAAACCCTGATCTACAATATGTTGACTAAAGCCTATTCAGCCTGTTCCCCCATCCCATTAAGAACAACTGGTTGTATAATGGCTTAAATATCATCTTAATGTGTGATACTGCCTGAGAAAAACTGTTTCTAATCACAAAAACAGTGGGTAACAGTGAAATACCAGCCATATGTACATACACACCCTTATTATCTCTTCTCCATTTGTAATGTCATGAGGAAATGTAATTCGCAGCCTCTCTACAGGTAACATGAACCCAACAGCTTAATGTTTAATGTTTCTTGTATTCTATTCCACAGAGAAAATGAAAGCCTATTACAAAGCTGACTGAACTAAATGACAAAAAAGAACAAGTCATCACATCAGAAAGAAATCATTTTTCATGTAACTGTGTGTCACAGAATGCTAGCACAGAAGCCAAGCTCAGGTTTAGTATGAGATAACAATATGTTCCTTTTAGAGGATGGGTGTAATCAATGGCATGTTTAGCCCAAGGGCAGTAGTTTTCTGTGAGGCCAGGTGTCATACAACTGCCTGAAATAGCCATTCTGAGACTGACATCTGTCTGCATGTAGTCGCCCGTGTCACCTCACAGCTCTCTTTGCCTCCCGCTGACAGGGCTCGCGTGTCTGCAGTGCTTCCTCAGCGTGCCCGCCACACGCGGCAGGAGAGAAGCGATGAGGACTGTCGGGCTGAATCCAACACAACAATATCTGAGATTGTGTCGTTCTCTATCACTTCTAGAGCTGAAAATGAGCAACTGGAAAAAGCTGCTGAAGTTCTTTCAATTCACGGGATGACTCTCCTCCGCCCATAACGGACTCTGCAGAGGAGGCGTGTGGGCGAGAGCGGCCGGTGGGTAAAACCTTGGGCAGCGCGAAGTGCCGCCAACACTGGGGAGTTTGGATGCCAGGAAAGCGGTTTCATTTTAGGGACCTTTTTGAGGCTTTGTCATCATTTGATTCAATATTGCCGTGGCAGAGTGGACATCAGGGAATAGACACACACATGCCAAACAATGTGTTTCCTAACCTTTATCTATTTTATGCAATCCCCACGGCCACATCATTGAGCCTTCCCTTACGAGGGAGTCGCTGTAAGTGACACTAAACCAGATATATGTTTCTTATGACTCAAATGAAACTGGATATTATTCAACCTTACTAATATATTGTGCGTCACTTTGTCATAACTTTCAACAAATAGCACAAATTCAGCTGAGAATGTCATTTACACAAATGTATAAATACACATTTTATTTTATTAGTTAAAAAAAAAATCTACTTTTCATTCATTATGGCACTAAACCAGTAAGTAAAAATATCATAAACATTAGCTGGGGGGTTTAAAGCCCAATCATTTAATTGTATTACCATTAATATTTTTATGTAATAAGCGGCTCCTGTAGCGAATCCCATTTCAGTTCATCATCCCCCTGTGACAACGACATCCCAACAACTATTCCGCTCCTCTTGGGAATAAAAAAGCAAGGTAAATCCTTCTTGTCGTTTTCAGAGAAAGCATGTTAAAGACACATTAAAAAACAGAGCATCCCAGTGTCACCTCAAGACCAAACACATCAAAGCTGACACAAAAAACAAGGGCTGATGGAAGCTAAAAAGACTAGGAAAACCATTCAGTTAAATCAGTTTGGAAGGAACAGACAAAGCCACACAGAAAATATCTCAACACTGCGTTTTGGTACTGCTTACATACATAATTACATCATTTTAAATGATGAATTAATCATTTGATAACAGCACAAAAGCTGTAGGAACTCCAAAAACTCGCCTAATCATACAGGGCTTCCTGACAGCAACTAGTCATTCAGACAACCCACTGACTAGTCGAAATTAAAACCATGTCATTTTGCACATTACTCATGTGTATGAGAGTGCATAATAGCATATGAAATTGTGTGTGCGTCTTGCAACACACAGAGCCCCTGCTGTGTCCACACAGTGCAGTGGAGAGCGTGATTACACTCAATTTTCTAGCCGTTCTCCACCCTCCATCCAACAGTGACAAAAACCCAGGGTGACATTGGCACACAGCAGGAGTGTGTGTGTTTGTGCGTGTTGGAGAAACTTTGGCTGCAGACTTCAGATTGATGTTTGTGATTGTGTTTGTATTTGTACATGTTTGAGTTCGGATTGTGCAACTACAGTATGTACATTTTTAAAACTGGTCTGCTAATCTGCCTTTAAGAAACACAGTAAATGTGTATAATCCTGTTGGTTTTGGCTTCACCTGACTCAGATCAGACTTGTTTTTTAGGTAAATGATGTTTACATAATTTGTTTACATGCATAAAACAACAGTGTAACAAATGAAACAAGTTTTCTGGGAAATAAAAATTAATGCCGAGTTGCAACAGTCCTATTCAATTGAGGGGGGAAGAAAACCACAATTAAATAACTAATAATTAATCATATAAATTAATAAAAAACAATTAATTAATTAACAATTATTAAAATATTTAATCATTTCCGACCAACAATTAAACCTGACAACAAATGTGCCCAAACTTTGATTTCTTAAGCTCAAACTGCACTAAAAAAAAACCCCAAATTACAAGCTTCAGCTACTGGAACTCAAGCCATGTGATCGCTTGTCCATTTTCTCAAATTAATGACATTTTCCTATTTGGGTTTCAAATATTCTTAAACCCAATTTAATTGTTGAATCCAGACTTCTAATCCACAAAATTTCCACCAAAGACGAGTAAAAGATCAGAGAGCAAAAAGCTTTCATTTAACCGCATCCAGATAATTCATTTCTTTACCAGTTCATGTTGAGTAATCCCCCCTCAAAAGTCAATTAATGAGTGTTTTGGGAAAATTTATCAAGTGGAAAAATAAAATTTCAGGTCTCCCACTGACTAAAGCTGCACATAACCTAAATATCACTGAAAAGGCAAAAATCAGCATGAGTTTAATCACACCCAGGAAAGAAAACTTTTCCCTATGAACCGTCTCTGCAGGTCTATCCCCCACAGGCAAACCAGAGAACACACTGCGCCTGCTATATCAGACGGCAAGAGAGAGGCTGTAGGAAAATGAGGACGTAACGCTCGGATATGAGTTACTGCGAGAGGCTGCGGCACTCTGATGAACTGCCAATCGGCTGGTACGATAAAGACTTCCACATGTATCTCGCTGCTCTGCGGAACCGCCCGATACTCCGGCATCCATCACCGGGGCCAGGCACCATCTGTGTTCTAGGGAGTGACCTGAATCTTAGCCAGAGAATAGAGAAAGACTGGTTTATATAGGAACATGGCACACGCCATCAAAGCACTCGCAGGAGTCATTAAGAACAAACCGGGCAAAAGGGTTACTGTGTAACTGTAATGTTCTGCAAAAACATAAAATGTAAAAATATTACTGCATAAACGTGTTTGAAAATTCTTATTCAAAATAAGATATGATAAAAGATAAGAGAATGACAAAACATGATAATGAAAATGCCCTAAGAACTGAGAAAAGTGCACCAAGTCAATACTAAAATACAGTGATATATTGTGGGGACCGCTGGCCGTAAGGTCAGAGTTACAGGATACAATACAATTTACAGGTTTATACAGTATAAAAGTATGTGTGCGTCAGAAAAAGTCTCTAGTTTTATGCTATAGACCTTGATGATTTGTCTACACTTCCTATAAACCTAAATCTGATTTATTTCTCAACTCCAGACTGATTCAAAGTACCATGTCTTAAGTGAAATTTCTAGAATGATGAAAAAATTAGATCAAACAAGTCAGGTGGACTACTTTCCAAAACCTAGACTAAAACTGGGTTACAAACCACATTGGGATACTGATTTGTAAGATTAATCAGATTTCAAGTGGTCTAGAACTGTTCAGATTACAAAACACAAAAAATATTTAAGTGCTAAAAAAAATACATCTTTGCAATCCGTCTACAAGTATTACCCAAATTTGAGAGCTTCAAATGATTTTTTTTTTCAAGTGAAGCTCTACAACACACATAAATCTGAGCCTGATCAACCACATCCTGTACATCCTGACGTCAACACACCTTAGCCAATCAGACAAAACTATTTTCACGCCAGTCCTTCATTTTTATGATGAATTGTTCTTTTTATTTCCGTTCTGCTTTGCTTTGGAAGGGAAGTGTTATTGAGCCAGATACAAAGCAGATAAACACAAATGATAATGGCCATTACAGTATTGTTCTGCTCCACACTGCTCTCCAGATCACCTGCCTGCCAGTTGTGTTGCTGCTGTAAGTACACATGTGGACCTGCAAGTATCTCCTGTGTCTTGATTTCTGGCCAAATAGGTATAAGTTTACAGTATATGTATTCCTTTAATAGCACTATAAAACTGCAAAGCAATACTGTAGCCTTAAGCTTTCCTCTAGCATTCTCTGATGCAACATTCAGTTATCTTCTATGGGGTAATTGCACACAAGATTACAAAAGCAAAATAAGAAGCTTGTTTTTTCTTAAAGCATTTAGATGCATGAAATATTCAGTAAAAAATATTTGATCAGCCCAAGTTACTTTGCCTTAAACCCATGTGACATCTTCCTTTTAGGGAACATAAAATGAGATGAATCATACTGATTAAATGAAGTCTAAGCATGTATAAATCTAATATTTTATTGTATCACAGAATAGAACTGTCACAGTGTCAATAAGACACAATTACATTAACCATGTCCCTTCCTTAGAAATTGATAAATGCGTCATTCAGTTTGCAACAGTTTGCATTTTAAACACCACTAGAAAGGAGGTGTGGAAGTGCATTAGTTACATATAAAAAGCATGTTTATATGGCTGTGTGTGAGATTCGGCTTGCTTATGCCATGCACAGAAAAGATTGCTTTGTGTATCTAAGCCCTGTATGGTGTCGGGCCATGTACAGGGCTAAACTCGCAGATTCAGCGCAAGTAAGAGAGCAGAGTGCCAAGGTGCTGCTAATGCATATTGATGACTATAGGTCCCTGAAGACCAAAGTGACTCAACCAATGACTCACAAAAGAGGGCGTGATCTTAAATCTTTAACTGACACTTTAAATGGACCTATAGTGCATTGCCATCAAGAAACAAACACATTGGGGAGAACCTATGCTCCTTATCTATCATCCCTTCTATCACCAACATTTTAAGCTTTTCGCTATGACATTGGCACCAAAAAATAAAGTCTCCCTGGGGAAATTTTATTGTTTAAATGTGTCTCTTTCATAGCTCTGGAGAATTAATGGCAGTTATGTTTCTCAATTTCATTGCTGTCTAGGAGAAATAACAGTGATATTAATAAAAATGATTATAAATAAAGACTTATAGATAAATATTGCAACTTGCAACAGAGAGTAACAAAAATGTATCAGTTATAACTGATTATGATTCTTACATTATGGTAATAATATTATGATTTCTTACAATACGTTTTAAAGAGACAGTTAACCCAAATATATAATTCTGTCATCATTTATTCATGTCAATTAAAACCTGTATATAACTTTTTCTTCTGTCACAAAAGATATTTTGAAAAATGTCTCACTGGTTTTGTGTCCATATATACAGTAATGGAATTTAATGGGGGTCAGTGTTACCAACATTCTCCAAAATATCTTCTTTTGGTTCTGCAGGAGAAAGTAAGTCACACAGGTTTGCAATGACATAAGGGCAAGTAAATGTTTTTTTTCATGAACTATTCCTCAATTTTAGTGAACTATCCTTTAATCAAGTTAAAAGTCCACAGATAATTCAAATATTTAAATGAGTTTGGACTCAGTAATGGTATAAGAGCAGTGCTGAAATGTAAAGAATGCTTTATGAGATACTAGCTAATCCATTCTCAGTGCGAGAGGAGAATAAATAATGTTTTATTGATTGGTAGAGTGTGGTGATGCTGGACAGAGAGAGATTTACTACTATGCTGGGTTCATGAAGCCACAGAGATCAAACAAAGAGCTCTGGCTGGATGGGATGGCCTGCAATGAGCTGCCCGTATGGCAAACAAATAATAACAATTTGATAATAGAACAGCCTTCAACAGGCTCCACAGATGTAACATATATCCAAAGCATTTAACTTTGCTCAGAGGGGGGTGAAACTCCTTTATGCACCATATTAAACCAGCCATTAGAAATGAAAGATTATTTTATATCTAAAGGTTTATCCTTACAGTCACCCTTTGTATTGACCTCTGGCAGAGCGCTTTATTCCTCACAATGAATATGCATTAAATTATGCCATATTAAACTTAGATATAAAAGATATATTGAAAATATTGACATATTAAAATACAGTATTTCTATGCAATGCACTACTAGCATATACATGAAAATGAGCAAAAACATCCCTTGATTACTAAACTCCATTTTTACTGTTTTAGTTCTTACAATAAGCATTTTAAATCTGCTTGCATGCTTGGTTAAAATTATGTTTCAACCTAAATAAAAGAAGCTAATATTGAAAGTCATCCAAATGCTGAAAAATATCAAGATACAATTCTTTAGCAATATTACCCAGCCCTTATGTATCTTGAGTATCAAAGCATGAGCTTAAATGTCACTGGTATGAAATTACAGCATAATAATATAACATCACAAGCGGAGGAGTAATCAGCCCATCACTGTTTAACAACACAGCATAAATTTTAACATCAAACCTAGCTGAATTTGCAAGATATGGGATCAAAGAGTCCCAAAGAGTTACTGTATCACTTACACAAGCTCAGAAAAAACCCTTCAACCCTTTGATTGCTTTATCTACAGTAAGTGACATCAAAAACACACTTTGATTGGTAATGGCCTTTTTCTTCCACTTATCAGAACCTGACTTGAACTCCAACCAATCAGATTTCCGCTTCACATAAACGTTCATTATCAAAAAAGCTCAAAGGCACAAATATGAAGGGAAAGTCGATAGACTAACTCGTCCCTTTTGATGATGATTTTTTTTCATGAGCGATCTGAAGCATTAGCGTTGATCCAAACATGATCTGAACAGTCAGCACTAATTAAACTAAACACTCCACAAGGGGCGTTGGGAGATTTTATCAAGTCATCAGTGGGGGATAGAAAGATATCAGTTTGTCCCTAACAAATATAGATGAAACAGCCACAGGGGCACTCAAAGCCAAGGTCACTGGCTCTACTAACCTGAGCCATGACAAATGGTGGACAGTCTGAATCCTGGAAGGTGGTTTTATGGAGATGCAGGGTCCAAAATTAGGTTTTGCAACACCTACCAATAGGAAGTGAACTTGAAAAATTAATCAGCCATAAAAGTAAAACTCCCAGCAGAAAATTATGTTGGTCAGAAATTGCTCTTTTATAGCTTCATAGGAGATTAGTACTCAGTTGTGTTTTATTTTAGTGTTAAAGTGTTAAAGATTGGTTAGGAGAAACAAAAATGGAAACAAATGAGACGATTGTTAAAATACATTAATTTAATTAATTTCACACATATTGCCACAAAAAAAAAGTGTATCCGAAGTTGTCAGAAGTTTTCCCAGCGGTTTTCTTTACAATGGAGAGCTTATCATTCAAACAATGCATTTATACCATGTATTGTTTCATTTCCCTGTAAAACTTCCCAAGTAACTTTCCTCACTTGCACTTGATGCTTGGCAAGTGTTAATTTTAGACCGTGCACAGGCAATCCAAAGACATGCCCCTCCAAATGAAACTGCTTTTTAACACATCTGCCTCTTAGGCCAATTCCTTTTTTGATAAAGGCCATGAAAAACAAGACACAATGGCTGACTCAGTTGGTACAGGTCAGCGACACCACGAAGACCAACACAATGCCCAATTGATTCATAGCAAAACAAAAAACAAAGCTGCTCCTGATGCCCTCACTGGGCCATTTAGCTCACATTAGAGTCGCTTCCAGCCCATGGTGGACATCAAGAGGACAGACAGCGAGTAATTAAAAGAACAATTCAGGGCGGATTCTTATTCTCCTGGTGCTCTGCGACAAAACCCTCGACTTAACGCACGCGTGCCGAGCGATGTAATCAACACTGTGTGTAGCTTTAAAATGAATCTGAGACCTGTGCAAAGGTGCTAATGAGTTCTTTAAGCAATTTACAGATTAAATGACACCTGCTTTTTTCCTTCTCATTGCTTGTGCATTAAAATGCAATCTGCCATGGGAAAGAGGAATCTTACGAGAGCTTTTGGAGCAGATCAGACACTTATGAGGCCATCTATCCCTCTAAATAGTCTTTCCATCCATCAGCCAGTATTGCACCGCAGAGTGGCCGTGCGGGAGCACTCTCGCTGTCTGGGACAATCACCCTTTCCTCTCTACCTGCCTCCTCCTCCATTAGACTGGAAGCTGGTCTGGTTCCAACACTCAGGGTCTTAATGTGCGATACGCACGCAGAGATAATTTAATGGCTATATTAGCGGAGACAAGCCGGGTCCAAAACATTTTGGTTGGTTGATCCATCAATGTCCCTCCTTTGCAACACGCCCACGGGAACAATTAGCCGTTAAATATGTACAAGCTTTGAGAGAGAGACGAAAAAATGCACTTTGGGAATTCCCAGGGCCAAGACAGCAGATAATGTGTGTCAATACGTGACCTGTGATTAAAATGCCACGAGGTTTGCCGGCAAGGCTTTCAAGGGATGACGCTGATTATGAGAAAGGAATAATATGTAAAACTATGTTTTTTGAGACATTTTGATCTTTAAGAATACAACTGCATAAGTGCTATATAAATAGGGTACACTATGTTGTGACACCATCACAATCAGATCATCACAGAAATGGAAACAGGGCGAGTACAGACACCTGTATAAACGGTATCTGTACGCCTGAAGCAGTCAAACTCAAACAGCTGGCATTTCATGTCCCTCTTCTCCATTTTTTTGCCTCAATTACACAGCCTGTGCCCAAAATGTCAGACAGGATTAGAAAGAGAAAGGTCAGAGTAGAGATGGAGGGGTATTGGGTAATTCTCAAAATGAGGACATCTCTTATACTGTTCTTCCCCCCCCAACATGTGTCTATAAAAGCTCTTTAAAAGTCTGACCCCCACACATGGCCGTGCATGTCATCTCTGACGCACAGACAACGCCCCTGACGTGATTTTCCTGGACAGCGGTGGAGCCGTATGACTGTCTATCAGCCGTCTGTCGCCATTCTGCTCCTCTCCCATGACAGGACAAGAAAAAACAGCACTGAGACAGAAAACCGCTTGTGTTATAATGGGTAATTGTGAAATAAGGCCAAAATTAATGATGCGGGAAGGCAAAACATTAGTTTCTAATGATTGTGAAAAATTGGATTTATGACTGATGAACATGAGTCATTTGTGTTAGGCAGCACCTTATGAACTCCATTATGACAAAAAAAGAAAATATGTATATGTCATCAATTAAGGTAGTAGTCATCAATTAAGGTAGCACCAGAACTGATTATTTTCATTAGTATTATTTATTAAACATAAAAATGTTAATTGTCAGGTTTTTTTTAGAAGGCACACATTTTTGATATCACAAAAAAGAAAACAAAAAATTTCTATTAAAAAATATGAGATTATTATTTTATTCAATATGTTACAACAATTATGATGGGCACAGGAAATGTACTGCACAGCAAAAATGACCCAAAGAGGAAAAATGGGGAGAGAGAGAGAGAGAGAGAGAGAGAGAGAGAGAGAGAGAGAGAGAGAGAGAGAGAGAGAGAGAATAAATATTAGGATGACAGCATTGATGAGCATATCATGTCCAGTCTTATTTAACTGCCCTGTTATCAAGTGCCCAGAGGGAAATGCTTTCATTACTGTAAACATTGTGGTCACCTGCTAAGAAGGGCATCTCAAAATCTCTCCTGAAGACCTTTATCGCAGGCAGTCCTGTAATGTACATTCAACACACTGCATGGATTATTACACAAACCCATATCAGAGACAAAATAAGACCCCATTCCTGTGCTTTAATTTCCCTGAAGGGACGCATAACAGCATAACAGTCACAGTATCATTCTGGTCCATAGATGGGGTGAGATGAAACTTTTTCAAAGCTTTTAAATCCTATAACCTTACGTAACAATAGAACAAATTCAGCCATGAGTTCATATATAGGGCACGTAATGCTGTCTGAAACTGTACACATACATGGAGCATCAGAAGAGGTTGGGCCGTTGAAGCACGTTCAGCAGATTTCTGTCACTATGGTCTATTCTATACTGCCCTGCCCAGTTAACAGGACTCATCCCTCCGCATGTCTACACTTCTCTCCAGCAACTCTTTTCTCCTGCCAAGTTCATCTCCTCTTTCTGCCCGGCACGCTGCCATCTCCCTATGCACACCTTCCACAGCTCTGCTCCAGCCAGCACTTTCTGACTTCTTGCCGTCTCTTTCTGTTGCTTGCTTTGCAGAAAACCAGCCCATGCAACCCAACACATCACGTTTATTTATCGTCTGTTCCAAGTCTCCAATGCACATTGGTCCCACAAAAGGCGGTACTGCCGCTTTAGGTGTTCAGTGATACAGCAGGTGTATATTACCTGGAGAAAAAGATATAACATTCCCATTCATCTCAATGGCAGTTTCTAGGGTATAGGAACCCTTAAGTGAATCTGCATTTGTTATGAGTGCCAAACATCTGAACTATAAACGGCATATAATTAATCACTCTTTTTTAGCAGGATAAAACATTTATCAATTTGTGTTCTCTAATAAAGAGTAAATAGTTTGCATCCAGATGGTGCCGGTACAGCATCCACCAGCAGAGGCTAACTGGACCTTGACCCCTTTGTGTATACCATGAGCAACCAGCCATCAGTAAAGGTCATCGGGTCGTTCTGTCAATTCCCAGAGTTTCTGTAAATCACAGATAATCTTTATCTGCCACTGTGATTTACCTTTTTTATTGAAAGGGCCTGGTGCAAGTTTGAGATTGCTCATTACACCCAAGAACCATTCACATGAAAACATGGCTTTTAATTCTCCCATGGGCATCGCATGTGTTGGCAGGGGTAAAGACAGCTGACGTGTTCAGCATAATTGGTAATTTTGGAATGGTGTTTGTTCAGCTGCTGTATTGTGCTAATCTCTTTTACCAATATTCATACCATCACTGTTGCTACATTGCTGATTAAGTTTTTGCAACCGAAGGCAACTGCATACAAGTTCACTAAAATTAGCAATAATGTTTACGCTTACGCAAAACACATTGCCGTGTTTAAAACAAGTTGGGTGCCATGCCATACAATGGAACAGAATGTTGGTATAGGACTACGTTTGCACTAGCTGAATCTATACGTGTGTGGATGAAGTTTCCTAAATGATTTTACAGAGCAAACGATCGAATGGCTGAAGTACATTACACTGTGTAGACCCATCCCTAGTTTTAAATCATTTTAAAAGATCAAAAATTGGAAAAATAGAAAAAGAACATCAATAGAACCGTGCCTCATTACCGCATAAAGCAAACTCGTATAGCTTGTGACATTTAAACAGGGAAATCATATCGGCTTCATTTTTTCTTCACTCAATGGCCCATCTGCCACATTGCTCATTTTCCTGTCATATTACACAAATTGATTTTGTCTGAAGTGATCCAGTCAATATGTTTTCTGTTTCTGTGAGTTCATACATCCCACCTGCACTGAATCAATACTCATCCCGTGCACGGAATGAGAAAAAAATTAATTAAGGTGCAAATGTTCCCTGATTATTTTCTCTCTTCCTACATTTGGTCTATTAGCGAAACGCCACAAACTAAAACCGATGCCCCAACAGTTCCACAAGCACCGACCCTGGCTGACTTCACAGGGGAAGTCACCATGTGTGCGCAATTGTATGCAGAAAGTAGCTTTTGCTGCAAATGAATGACTAACTGCACTTTGATCTTGCTCAAAAAAACACAAAAGGAGAGAAATTAATTTACTCAATTTACAATTTACTTTTCTTTTTTTTTTAATTATTGACAATTTACTCAACACAACTCCAGTAGTGACAAGCACAGCACAGGGGACCAAGGTGATCTTTCTCTTCCACTTACTCCATCTTCTACATTAATTTTTATGAGGTCATTGCATTTAAAAACTTTATCCAAAGCATTTATACATTCAGTTTTATTTTCACATTATGCGTGTTCCTTGGTGACCAAACCCATGACTTTTGCACTGCTACTTGCAATACCATATCACGTCTACAAGCCACAATCATCTACATATGAGGAAATAAACATGGATGAAATGACACAGGTTACCATGTCAACGCTGTGACAGTTAGAGTCATTATAGGGGCAGCCTCAGCAGGTGACTTACTGCACAGGAGACAGACACTTCAACATCACCTCTCATCAAGCTCACTCCATTTTCTCTTGGCTCTCTTTAAAAAAAACAGAAGCCATGAATACACACGGCTAAAGCTCCAGGGGCTTATGGTCAGCATCCAAACCACATATAATCAAGCAACAGCATCTCCGGTTTCCTGTAGTGGACCGCAAAGCCCCAGTGCAAACTAAAGAGCAAAGCCAGAGAGCCGTGGTGAAAACACGATCCGCCCCGAGCTCACCAGAAGATAGATGATAGAGAACAGATCTTACACAACAGCTCTGTGTGAGAGTTCTGGTCTTGTCCTTCTCTCTCGCTTTCTGACTTTCTCCCACATTCTGTCTGGCTCTCTCCTTCAAAACTTAATACAGGAGGCAGAACGTGGTTTCTCAGTAAGTGGGTTACGGGTAGCTCCAAATAGACATAGCCGACAATAGGTGGGACCCAAGTTCATAGCTCACTTTCTTCAGAACTATCGAACTTCTGTGGAAAGCAAGCCTGTCAAGACAAACTATGAGAACACCATTATTATTTCATGAATATAGCTGAAGTAATTTAGCTCTCACAGGCTCTGGTACAATTACATGACTCGTGTGAAGGGGTGGCTCCTATTGTTTCTGAAATGGCCCGTAGAATATCTCGAAACTGTCTTTAGAAAATTGCACTGAACTGTTTCACACCTACATTTGACCATAAAAGATTAAGGTGTGATTCATAAACATAATAAAATAAACATAGTTATACAAATTCATGTCTACTAGTCATAATTACAAAGCAGCATTTTTGGATATCTATGAATTATGGAGCAAACTATCAACAGGAATAAAGAAGCCTTGTTGTGTTGATATAACCTTATTATTCTAGTACATTACGTAAAACATTAACAGCCTGCTAAAAAGACAAAAATATTTGTTAAGAGAATGAGCACAGCCAGATTAATTTAACTACACAAATAATGTGTTAATTAAGTTAGGCCTTGTTCCATATGGCTCCCTCAGCCCTCATCATCCTCCTCCAAGTACCCACTCCACCGCATGGACTGCAGGGTAATAGTCCGCTGTGAAGTCCACACACAACGGTCTCACAGACTACAAAGATGAGCTTTAGCAAAGTCCACATTAAACGCATCATTTGGGACCTTTTATTGACATCCCTACGTTCTGTGTCCTATGCAGAAAGATTCAGATCAGGTTTAGATCATCAAAAATAACTTACCAATCCAGAGCAAACACAAAAACCAAGGCAAACTTGTCTGTAAATTGACTTTGGAACCCACTTCAAACTGTAACTCTTCTTTGTATTTACCTGCATTGACAGCTGAACATTTTACGCTACAATGTGTTATTAGCAGACAGGAGAAGAGAATGCAAGGTGTCAAGGGCAATTGGAGAGAAGGGAGGGAGAGAGCTAAAGACGATGTGTCACTTCTTTACTTTTACTATCTCATTCTCCAGCCTTGTATAGATGGATGGGATTTCTTGGACTGACACTGACTATATGCCACATGACGAAAATGGCACAAAAATGATATACATGTCAATTTGGCTGTGTTACACTTGCTTGGAGAAATGAGAAAGATGACTGCATTTAAGATCAGCATCTCCTGAAAAACGCAACCTTGAATTGAACCATTACCACATCAAACTATGGTGTGATGAAAAAAGTTGTTTGCAATCTGCATTCAGTTCAATTGATAATTTATTGTTTTACTAAAGCACAATTTTCAGAGCATCACAATTTGATAAACTCTGTTTCTGATAAAAGATCTGCTACAGGGGACAGCAAAGCTGCTAATCCCAAAGCAGTTCTATAACCAACCTTTACATTTCTACCTATTAACAGCCAAGCCAAATACCACCCTGAATTTCCACTCAGCCTCAGAGAAGAAATATAATCGCACGAGCTGATAAAAATCCAATCTTTTCCAAACCCCCGCCCCCAGCAGTAAACACCCGGAGTGACGTGCTCTGAAAGGGGGTTTAAAACAGCTTTGCAATCACGTTGTGTAAGAACTACAACCTGAGCCGCACGATGAAATCAGCCAAAAAGGTTACATGGCCGCTGAGGGTCCCTCATTTCATTTTCTCATGCTTTTACCAACACACCGCACCACTTCTCTCGGTGGAGTGTGGAAAACCTTTTGACTGATGACCGCCATGAGGGCCACTCATGTAGTGCATAAAAGCACAAGGGACTCCTAATGGGCCCGAGCAGCTCTTCTAAGGAACGACCGTCATTGACATAATGATATGCCTTTAATGTGATGAAACCTACAAACAAACAGAAACAAAAAGCACTGCGTATGAAACGATTATACAGTTATCATTTAGTATTAATGGAGTTGGTTAAAACAATTACTGTAAATCTAAAACTGAACGTCATTGGTTGTATGAGCATCTGTTGTTCGCGATTTGTTATTAAATTACATTACATACTAACCTTTACTTAAAACTGTATAATCTTAAGATTTATGCAGGTAAAACAAAGATAAGAAAATAGCGCAATGAACACAACTAAAAACTAATGTTCCACACCTGAATGAACTATCGCATTTATTTCAGTGCATCATGTGTAGATGAAATATGCGCGTGCTGATGCTCAAGGCTGGCACGTGTACGTCAGACGTAAAGGGCACGTTATAAATCAACTGATGATGCGAGTGAATACATGCATATACCGCCCAAAAAATGTGTTTAGTTAAACACCTAACACAGAAACAGATGCGATGATTCCGGTGAAAAAATGTAATCACATAAAATGCAACCACAACGTTAGATCAATATCGACCATGTGCCGTCCACGCCAGTAAGTCAACGAGAATCAGCAGAAAAAATAGTTTGAGATCTATCCATTACTACGATGCAAGTGAATAAACCTATTCAGAAACAAAACAACTGCTTACAACAAGAATAAAAGTCCAATACAGGTCTAATATGATGCATTTATGAAGGAGCAAAAAACAAAGAACATTAAGTACGAGCTGTCAGTGTGAACTAACCGTTATGAGAAAGATGCTGAGTACTGCCATGACAAATGCAACGCTAGCTAGATTACTCACAACGACCAATACCTGTTAAAAGGGACATAATGTTTTGGAGAGCATACAGATGATCCAAGCTCACAGCATCAATGACTTAAGACTGGGAATCGCATAGGCATTGATGTTAAGCAATTTCACACCACACACCGTCAACACATCTGGAACGCGTGCTGGAATTCATCAAGTTACACTAACGAAGGATACAATGTTAACGGATATTATAAATTCACGCATATATCCATTTAGCTTGACACAACCACCCTGAATCAAGTTTAAAGAGTGCTTACTCACCTTTCTATCTGCGCACAGATGCAGTCAGACTCGCGTCCTGTCCGAGCTCAGCTGAACCTGGACGAAATCTCCCAGATTTCCACCAGCGCCACCCAGCGCCGCAGCAAATGCACGAAGATCTCGCGATAACGACGTTTCCTATGCATGAAGATCTCGCGATAACGTCTTTCTCCCTTCCTTTCCTCCAGAAGACGACCCCCTTGCTGCCATCTGGTGGAGCTTGTTGTTTCTGTGCGTCCGAGAACAATTACGTAATCTATTTTGGTTCTTTGTAGGGGGCATGAATCCCAATAAACCATTTTAGCGAGATCGGAATCCAACTTAATAAGGTAATAATCGGACAACAAGAGTAAACGATGATCTGTGCCTCTATTACATAAATGGAGTTCCGGTAGGAAACTAAAGCAAATTGTTGGTAAAAGAAGGTGCTCATGAAACTAAAATGTAAGTTTTTTGCTTTTAGTATGAATATGTTGATCTTTAGGATCTCTGTAAACTAGTGTGCTTCAAAACGTTGACAAAATGTCCATTTAAAGATATAACAATTTAGATATTAAGATTAGAGATTAAGATATAAGAATACAAAATATGTTGTGTTGCCTTATTGATTATTGAAAATTACATTATTGCTCTTATTTAAAACAGTTGGAAGGTGTGAATATACAGTTTTGGGGTAAATATTTGAAAATAATATTTATTTCTTTAATTGAATATAATATACATTTTAAATGTATTAAAATATGAGATTGTATGATTTCATTTGTTTGATACAATACAAAACAACAAGATTTGTGGGGTGAAACCAGCTCTATCAGGCTTATATATTTTCATGTAACAGTTTATCTAATAGACACTTAACATGTGAATGTCAGTTCTTTGTTTCTGAACAGTGATAAAATAATTCAAGTCAATACACAACCAAATAATTCAATACACAACCAGTTTGCTTCTTTGTATGAGAAATCAGACCATAGTCTCTTTAGGGATAAAGGTTTATTGTAATTCTATAGGGTCATTTATTTTAAAGTTAATTCTGCCATGATATCTATCATTAAAAGGTCATTGCAGTAAATCAGGAATAATATGTTCAGACAACTGTGTGAACCAGGTAATTACAACATGCAATGATACGTTTCCATATGTGAGAGCAGCAAACAGCACACAAAACAATGGGCTACAGTTAAAAGCTTCTCATGTATATAAATACTAATCAGCCATAGTTCTTTCTCTGCCAAATGTGTGGGTATAAGGTCCCTATTTGTCTGTGTGTTTGCATGTACACATGGCCTTAGAACATGTATGTACTGTACATGTCTGTGGTAATAAGCATAAGATGGACAGATTTCTCAAAGGTCATCAGTTTCTCCATCGAAGGGGATGTTATCAAACTCCAGGTTGACGTGGCCGTGTTCTTCATTGCACGTCCAGCCAATTGGAGTGCGGTTAAAAGAAGGTCGACAGCCAAGGTTATACTGCATAGTAGACACTGGCAGCGGTTCCTCAATGGTGGCCTTGACCTCAGGGGCTTCAAAGGTCAGAAGACGAGAGCCCTTTTCAACTCCTCCGAAAGGAAGAGCCGTTCTAATAGACAATGAATAGTGAAAAGTGATCTGATGAATAGATGAAATATATAAACAAAATGTACTGTAGGTCACAGGGCATCATGCAATATAAAAGCACTTTTTAACAACTTTAACAACAATAGTCCATTTTATGGTTTAAAAATTGTAATAGTACCTGTTGAAGCTCTTGTACTTGGGAAGATCTTTGTGAACTTGAGGCCCTGGCATCTTTAACTTCATGGTTTCTTTAAGTTCCTCATTATCTTTCATAGCTCGTTCCCATGGTGATACATATGTTTTAACATACTCAAGTCTTCTCTTTTCCATCTCTTCCTCAGCATTTACTTCCTCTGCTATAGAGATAATTAATGAAATAAACACATACCATGTACTGTAATTAGCTGTTACTGCTTTATGGATCTCTCTAAAAAAGCTTTCCAGCATGTTAAAAGAATAAAATGAATCATTTGACACATCTCATGGGTCTGTCTAAGGTGCGATTTACCTTGAGGTGGCTCAGGTTTGGGAGATGGTTCAGGTGGAGTTGTCATCTCACAGCCCAGAGAAGGTGCCAGGTTCTGAAGGTTTTGCTGCACAAGCATAAAAAGGTCTTCCTGTAATGCTTTGTACGGTTAACATTGTTTTTATAAGAAGGTGTATCTAGTGTCCTGCTGTTGGGAAAATAAATCTGACTAAAAATGTCTAGTTGACCTAAAACCCAAACTTTTACAGTTAAAGTAAATCTGATTCTTTAAATGAACCTGTTTAACCATCATTACTCAGCTTGAGTAATACTATGTTCTTATTCAATTGCAACATTCGGTGGTTAAATATTTTTTAATAATGATCATTAAATTGTTTCCCTAATACTTCCATAATAGTCTCTTTCTTCTGAAATATGCAAATAATTTAAACTCAAATCAATATTTTATGGTTATTTAAAATTGATTTATTTGCAAAGCAGCCTAAAGTGCAAGATTATGTACAGTTAGTGAGTCATTATTGCAAAATAATTACTAACTGTATATTGTACATTAAACATTACATGCTTCAAATGGCCTCTATAATTTAAACTGTTATAATTGAAAAACTGTTGTATGCACCATTATGACTGCATAAACCACAACCCCTTCACTTTTAAGGTTTTAAGAACATTGGGTGACCACTGGTCTAATTATTAATTCTCATCATACCCCCAAATTATTAATCAGACATAGAAACATCCTATTAAAGCTGTTCTTACTATGATGTCGCTTTCATTCTTGCTGACCAGGTTCTCATCACTGATGATGAATTTCTCCACTCTTTGCTGTCTCATCTGAAACATTCTGGAGCCCTTGTTCTTCATAAGGGACAGTTCCTCCAGCATCACATCTTTAGGGGCTTTGATTTTGGTCCCCAGGTCCAGCTCATTGCCTTCATTTGTCTCATCTTCCTGCTCTGCTAAAGATTAAAACGATTGCACATGAAAAAGACAGATTCATGATAACTAATCAGATCCATTAAACAATCCTCACACCCATCATTACCAGTACTATAAACATTTCACCCACATATTTGCTTTGAGAAAAGGATCTCATCTATTTGACAGGATAGATGCTGTGCAGTCATTTAGTTTAATTACACATATCCCTGCTCTAGTTTAATATCAGCTATTAAAACTGGAGTCAAGCCACATCTGACATCAACAAGAAGGATGCTGTGCTGAGCAGTGCTTCCATTGCCTTATAAATCAACTCTTGGCTTGCTTCAGCAGCGGTGTGTGTGTGCATGTTTTTGGGAAATAAGAGGGAATAAAAAAGCAGTGTGTGCAAATTTGTGTTATTGATTTAATCCCCTTACCGGTAAGATGTACAGAACATATTGAAGCCCACGATTTGACCCATGACCCCTTTATCAATCTTTACAGATGTCTGAGTTTTACAAAATGAAAACACAAACACATTATTGAAGTGTCTTAAACAGGCTTCTTTAGGATACTTTTGGGTTTTCTTTATAAATGAACATAAAAATGTGCTGATTAAACTGATCATGAATCACACTGTATCCCAGTGTGTGCATGCTTCTGAGACTGAAATAGACTGAGGAAAAGACTGCTTTGAAATCTGTTGAACAGCTCTTATTATTGGCAATAATTTAGTTGTTAATTTAATTGGCTCTGAAATGCTAGCTGCAGAATTTTGTCTTGTAAACAGACTGCCCATTATGAGCTCTCTGCCAGGCAGATGAGCTGGGAGAACGTAATAAGACTTACTAGCGTTCCACACACACACACACACACACAACACCTAAACACTGAGGTGCTCATTACCGGAGAGCTGTGAAATCCCACTATTTGACAAAGCCTTTGAGATTTAGCTTTAAATAGAATAATAATTGGCTGGCCATATACTGTTTAGGCTGGTCACTCGTTCCACTGTTTTTAAGCAATAGAGAGAGAATTGCATTGCATCATTATAATAGTTCAAATTTGACATTCAGTATTATTAAATCTAATGATAGTATTTTAAAAACAAACCTCATTAATGTAGGTTTTTAACAGAAAAGGATTACTCAAGCTTTCCAGGCTCTTACTAAAACTGCGCTATACTGTAGCTGTGTCAAGTGTGTGTATTTTTTCTTTTTAAAGGTTATACTTTAATTAAGTGTTCCTCCGTGGGGATTTACACTCAGGGAAAGTTAGTGAGAGCCTGGGAAATGTTTGGTATTGCTGGCAATAAGTTGATAGAAGACACCAGTATGGGCTTTGGTAATTACGTGTGACATTTACAACACTGATCACTGGTCAACAGGGTGGCTAACATTATGAGCGTGTATATTTATATGTGTGTTTGTGCATTGAAAAAACACACAACTGGACACTACTGACCATGTTGTGAGATGTTTGAAAGGTCTGTGATGAGTTTAGAAGGCTTCTTTCTCTTGTTGGGTGGAGCAGGTGTTCCAGAGACAGGCATAACTGCAATGTGGGGTAGGAAATAAATCGTGTTAATCATGTTGTTTTTACACATACTGTACACAGAAGGCTATATATACTGTATACATGACTGCTAATAGGTAAAAACTTTTATTTTGTTTTGAAAGAGAGAACTAAGGGAAGACCTTATGTGAGACACCGGTCTCTTGTTGCGAAGAGGGGTATTTCTGTTGTCGCAAACTAAATAAATCCACCATGCGTGACTAGTCAGCAAATTCTTTACATATACTGCTGTACCTTATAGACATGCATGCTGCTGAAGCACTGCAATGGTAAAACTGAACTGAAGAAGGTGTATTAAAAACTCTTCTCAGAAACTGTGACAAACCTGTCGCACGTTTGTTTAATGTATTGAAATAGAAGAGAGTTGGGGTGTTTTTCTTTCTGTGTTTAACATTTTTTTTCAGTAATTTAATGTTTTGACAAATTTAAATATACTAAATATATATATAAAAAATATATATATATATATATATATATATATATATATATATATATATATATATATATATTAAATAAATAAAAATGTATACTATAAATATTTTTGTAATATATACTAAACAATATATGTACATACATATATATTCTAATGTTTACATTATTTATTCAAGTAAATATGTACTAAAAATGATATTCATTTAAGAAGGCTCTGTCCAAGAACGGCATATACTTTTTATTATCTCATATGAAAGTGTCAAACAATAATAAATCATCTTGAGATACCCTTACCCCTCAGTAACAGCTTAATCAGATTAATGACTTGTTATAGCTCAATGGCTCATTTTTATCACATTTCCAAAACAATCAGAGCACTCCAAAAGCACAACATTCTGCTTACCTGAAACTAACAATCAATGTTTCAAAAATCAAACCAAGAGTTTCAGGGGGGAAAAATCACAGTAGGACAGTCTTTTACGTTAATCCAATTCCTTGTGGTTATCCAGAATTCCAGCAACTACTGCTCTCTTCTACATCCCAGGAAGAGTGAAATCCTAGCAGCATTTGGGATAGCAGATCTTTGGGGAGTGGGGGTAAAGGGTTTGGGAGGGGGTTTAGTTTGGTGCGCTAGAGAGCTCAGGGCAGACCAGGGTTAATGGGAGATACTTTTCTTGCAGATACTTTTAAGGTCTAAATATAGAGCAGCGAAGCTTTGAGAGAGGACCTGTAGAGTTAAATAAACAATTGTGCAATTCCTTTTGTATTTTTGTAGTGTGTTCTGGACTTTCTAAGCATTTCTATTATTGTAACAGACTTAAGACAATGTAATATGAAAGTGTACCGTAGTAAGCTTGAACGCAACTTAAATTACGTGCAATTTAAATTACTATGTCATTTGCTTTAACAAATGTTTGATTTTTAGATCATTTATAATAGCAAAAGGCACTTTTAACAATCACAGGACAAGTCAGATCAATTAGAGTAATGTTTACTTGAATCTATTATATCCTACTCTTTTCGCATGAATGTGTATAATTGTTCATACCTTTCAACTCTAACAATGTTCACAAATTAATGCCTAGTATAATGTAAATGATATTGTGCTGAGATCTGCTGCAATATATTTTGTGGCGCTCTCATTGAGAAGCAGATTCAGGCAGCGGTGCATTTGACAGACATCTATAATGAAGACATATTGCTGCCGGAGAGGAGTCAAGATAATTTATAGTTTGCACATCACCAGTTCAGAGACAGTAAACCATATTATGGGTTTCTTTTCTTTCTTAATACGATGGCATTCAAACCTAGACTGTTCAATGCCAGACATAAAATCACTCCGACAAAAAATACATTTTTTTCATGGCCCAGCATTAGGTTTACCTGGTCTTGGTGTAGTTAATATATAGTTCTCATATTGCAAATCTAGGGAAACCTAGTTCTAGAGATCTAGGGATGTGTGTTTACTGTATTGTAATTTCACAGGTTGCACTTAGTTGGCCACAGACAGTACAAGGCAACTGCATCACAAGGTCATCGTTCCTAACAGAAACACAGACCTTTGGCTAAAGTTAGAACCTGATACCTTGTGACATATGATCGTGGGGTATAGACCCTAGAAGGGTCAGAAGGCAGTCAATTATGAGTGAGGGTATGGTTACAGAGTTCAAACATTAGATTTCACAACAGCAGAACTGTAACTTAAGCACTGTCTCTTTAAACTTCTGGGCATGAAAATATTGTTTGGTTTACATACAATAATACATATATTGTTGTGTATATATCCAATACACGAAGAGTCATTCTGCTTTTAATTTAGTCCCATACAGTGCAATGGATTTAAGCTGAGATGTTTCACGTTATGATCGTGAAACAGCGCCATTCAGGGGCTATTTTGTGTATTGCATGTCATTATTTTATCAATTCAAATGGTAAGAATCTACATAACAATGTACGTTTTGTAAATGTATGTACTCTTAAAAAACGGACATGATCATTATATGACCATGGCCATGGAATTATTTTATGGGTTATACAATACATAACATGGATAACGACTATATCAGAATGTTAACGACAAAAAACACACATTTGACATTTTACTTTTATTTATTTAAACTGCTCTAGGATAATAGTTCAGACAGTAAAAATTAGTTCTCATCTTCCCACACCCAGAACCCCAAAAAACTGAAAAAAACTATTACTTCTTAATTTCTCACATACCGTAGCATATATAGCATAATCCTGCCACAAACTTCAAATATTATTATTATTATTATTATTAAATTTAATTACAATATTTTCATAATATTTAAAGCAAACATATTACACATTTACTAAAGTACTAAATCTATAAAAACTCTGTGAAGAGGCATGGCGTATATTCTGATAGTCCTGTTAGTGCACGCTTACTGTATGACAATAAACATTTCAGTGTATACAGCAACACTATGTAGTAGCCCACCTAGTAGGTCAAAAAAGATACTGACTTGCTTTTCCCTCTATTCTTGTTTTACAATGTTGCTTGTGCTTCATACTTCAAATGATCGTCAAAATGCATCTACCATCACATTCTAATTAAATGACAACAAGATATATATTTACTTCCAATCAGCCATCTTATCCTTAGAAGAAGATGGTACCAACCTTTATTTAGACCATGGGTTATTTTTCTCATAAGAAAGCAAAGCAAGCAAAGTTCATCCAGGCATGTCCATATTTCACAACTGCTGCTAAACAGTTCACACAAGTGATTGATATCAATGTAATACTCGTTTGGCATAAGCATTATTCACATTGAGAGCAAGCATCGCAGAAAGTGGTTGTATGTCACACTCACATAATGTGTTATAAAGATAAAGCAGTGCTTTCAAGGTTTGGCATCTAGCATTTCTTTTTCTTCTGCCATCATGAGAAAAGGCTCCAAACTCTCAAGTGTTGACATGCTTCTCAAAATGCTCAGTCAATCCCAGGCTTGGCATTTTCAACATTATGGGGATAAAATGTGCACATGCATCAAGCATCAACTCTGATCCACGTCAATCAAGAAGTAAATGCTTTGGGGGACACTCTACACACAGGCAGGCCTGCAGTTCAGCCAGAAAAGATATTTGGCACTTCAGCAAAATAAACATTGGCAGAGGCAAGAAAATTGAAGAGCATGAGTATAGCAGAGGCCGGTTTGTACCATCTCTCCAGGACTCTTCTTTTACATTTCAGCTGTTGTCATAATCTCTGTACACTTCTTTCATCTTGTCACATAAACCCTGAACAAATATATCTTCATCATTCAAAAACACTTGAACTCAAATCATCTAGAATGATTCTGCCCTTAAGTATCTTCTGACACAATAGGATTCTGTCACAGTTTTCTAAACTTATCTCCTTCCTTGTGGCCCCCGGTGAAAATCTACCAACACAACTTACTGTATTAGTATCACTTATCTTCCTTGTGGCCCCATGATAACATCAGTACTGGTTGTTTTCAGGCATTAGTGTACTTTATTTTTTTAGTTTCTCTAACAACTAGTTACTGTGAAACTCTGTGACTGTAATATTCTCTTGGTTCCACATGCATGTTTACTGTAAGTGCAAACTGAGCTAGAGACATCAAAACCTTGTGTGCATAGTGGTATGTGATATTGTTGCATTCTTCTTTTAAAGGGAAAGTTCATCCAAAAATGAACATTTTATCATCATTTACTTAGAAATTGCCCCAAACCCATACAACTTTCTTCAAAAAAAAAGGAGATTGTCTCGTACACTTTCATTGTGTGGAAAATAAGAAAGTGTCAACAATATTAAAACATTTAGGTAAGGACTGACATGAGGTTAAGTAAACAGTGACTGAATTTTCTTTTTTTAGATGAATCAACCCTATAATAATTGTTTTGTTTAGTGTTCCCCAAAAAACAACCTTGTGCTAAAATCATGAACATTCAGAAAAATGCAACACTTCTGTGACTGATGCTTTTTGTCATATTACCGTGATCAAACAATTTGTTTGACAAAACAGAGCTCAAGCACATGAGCGCTCTTGCCCCTGGCTGGTAATTAGTGTCACTTAGATTCTCAGTAATGCATGGAGCCAGGCCTCCACACATTTGGCTGGAGCCCCATACTCGATGTGCTGAAGCGGGGTCTGGGTACTCGTAGGTTTTGGCTGCTCCCGGACACTGAAGATCGCATACCCGCAGACAGGGGACTCAACTCAGGGGCGCTCTGGAACTGCTTGGCTGCCTGGAATGGGGTGTAGGCTTGCACAGGAGTTGTGGGCTGTGGTATAGGCACTGAATTTGGCACAGGGGCGGTGGATATTTTGGGAAGAGCAGGCAGGGCTGCTGTTGGGGCAGGAGGTGGTGGGTAGAATGGTTCCATGGGTCTTGAAGCGACAGGAGGTGGAGAAGTGACATCACTACGCCACATTGGCTCCCCAAGAGTGGTGGCAGAGCGAGGGGCAATTACAGTAGGGGTCAGGGCTGTGGGTGCAGACATTGGCGTAGGTGTGGAGAAACGTTTGATTTCATACACACGGCTTGCTTTAACAGGGACCTGCTTTGGCATGTTAAGGGAATTACCTGTCATGGTGACACCATTCTGCTGCGGCTGGTAACTGGCAGTGGTCTGAGGGATTCCACCGCCATAACTGAACATGGAGGAGTTAAGCTGGTATGGCTGCCTGCTCACAAAATCAAGAGCCTTTATGCCGGGTTTGTTCTGGCCAGGCACTGATTTAACTCCAACTTTTGATGCATCATTAGCCTTGGTGCCACGCTGGGCGACTGGGGGACAGGATGGTGACAGCAGTGGATTATAATTAATAGGCGGCGGTGCACGGATGTTTGGAGAGTATTTCCAATGACCTGGGAGAGATGGTGTGGGTGAAGGATCACGAGGCTGCGCTGGAGATTTAGGCTGTTTATCTACCACATAGCGGTCCATGCGGTTCTGTCTGCGTGCAAACAACTCGGCCCCTTTACCTTGCATCTGGGAAATCTCTGGAGCTGGATGTGCTGGTTTAGGAGCCACTGTTGGTGGCATTCTGTTTTTCTGAGCCTGCATGAAGTTACAAGCCTCAGCACCCAGGTTGAGGAAGTCTTCCTCAGGGCCAGACTCAAACCCAGCCTCTGGACCAGAACGGGACTTGTCATCCAGGTTCTGCACTAGAGACAGTAGTTCGGGGTTGTATGATGGAGGCTTCTTCTCTTCTTGGGGATTAAACATTGGTTTCTTGGTGCCACGGCGACGTGCCTCCTGCAGAATGCCAGTGCGGGCAGCTGGTACTGAGACCCGCTGTTCGCGAGAAGAGATCCCCTCAGTAGATTTTGCTTCTTGGTACTGGTGGGCCATTGGTGTTTCTGGTGTTTGTGAGGTAGTGGATGCCACTGAGATATACGGGTTGAAAGAGACTTTGTGGGCTGGGGATGACTGCACATTTGGTGTTACAGGAGCATAGGTATTGACAGGGGCTGGGACAGGGGCAGGAGCATAGACATTGGAAGGGGCTGGGGCATTTATGAAGGGGGGAGAGAAAGGCTGTGCTGGCACATGAACTGGTGGAGTCGGTTGATATTGAGCAGAAACCACGTTGTAAGGAGGACTGAGGGGCATTGCCTGTGTTTGAGAAGGAGAATAAGGACTGAGGGGCATTGCCTGTGTTTGAGAAGAAGAATAAGGCTTGACCATACCAGGTGGTGAACTAAAGGATGTTACATTGGAAGCTGTTGGAGAAAAGGGGACAGAGGGACTGGAATAGGTTGGGGAGTAAAGTGGAGCATTTGATGGGGGAGGAGAAAATGGACCTGAAGGGATAGAGGAAGGTCCATTGAAGGTGGCTGGTCGGGCTGGGATATACAGTGATGTTGTAGATACGGCTTTCTTCACCTCTGAGTTCGCAGGAGCAAAGGAAGCTGGGAATGTTGCAACAGACACAGCTTGGACCTGTGACCCAGCCTTTTTGGCAGTGTTGGGTCTAAAGACTACCGGAGCAGTTGCTGCTCTGTGGCTTACACAGCCAGGGGCAAATGGCCTGGCCGTTCTGTTGTGGACTGAGCTGGCAACCGATGAGTCTGCTTGCTCTGGTAAAGCTCCTGCCATAGATGGCATCGGTGTCTGGCCTGGGGAGGACAACACAACACTTGTCCTGCTCACCACTAAAGGTTCCCCATTCACCATACTTGTACTATGAAAAGTCAGGGGTGTAACTGGAGTAACTGGGGTATATGTCAGGTCTCCTTGGTGCTGCGAGATGGGCAAGGCGGTGGGTGGTACCAGGTTTGATATATGTTCTTCCGCTCTTTTCCTCTGTTGTTCAAAAAGCTGGGCCCCTTTACCTGAAGTGGCGGTCAGGCCCGGACTGGTCTCCACATCTCTGTCAGGCACAAGACAAGCTAAAGTTCTCCTATCTAGAACATCCAGGTAACCGCTATCCCAGGTGGGGTCTGGTGCAGCAGAAAAGCCGTCTTCATCAATCTCAGACTCACTGCCGGGAAACAAGCTTTCGTCCTCAGTTTCTCCGTCTGCACTGCCAAAGCTGGTGAGTGTGTACTTTTTTGCACGCTGTCGTCGCTTCTTGAACATAAGCACTCCTTTAGAGTTAGGGTTTGGTGCATCAGTCAAGAGCGAGGCAATGGTACGGCACTTGGATCTAGCCTCCTTCACCTGCTTATCCTGTACACTCTCACCCCTGTGTAGCTCTAAAGAGAAAAACAAAATGGGTATACTGATCAGTGAGGAATACTTTCAAGGTGTTTATTTGAACAAACAGTGTCACAAAGCATTACATTTTATTGAGTCAGTACTTAAGTTTTTCAAACTTATGGAAACCCAAGGGAAAAAAAATTCTATTACTCTACAATTGCTTTATCATAGTTTAATGGTTTTTCAGAGATTTAATAAATCTCAGTTCCACTTCATTTAAATATCAACTTGTGCATAACATGGCCCAGATAATATTGTTTTTGAGGAATTTGATATGAAGAGTCCAGATTAAAATATCTGACTTTTGATTTGCCTTTCATACAGTACTTATACAGTAAATAAGCAGCTAAAAACATTAACAACACATTGATAGTATTGTATACTATATAGGTACAAGTAATATAACGTAATTTAATACACTGCTTCTAAATTAAGTTTGTATTATCCTCTAGATGTCATGTATAACCTTTTAGTACATTATTTTATGACACTGAGCAACAGGGTTGGTTATTTTTATTACCCGCTGAGGCATGGGAAACATCAATCAGGGCATCAAAACTTTGTATCTTGTAACATAGCAATTCAGCTAGGAGGAGTTTTCTAGACAAGTCTACACTGTGACTTTTTTGACTTTTATATAACAGTTCACTTGATAAGGGGCAAAACCAAACAAAGTCAGATACCACTTAGAGATGATTAAAGCTGACATTGTAATAAATGGAATACACTTTCTAGTTGAGTCAGAATAGCTCTAATATAAGACACTATAATGCGGTGGGTTGGATGCTGAAATGTCTGGCAGATACCCTCATGGTAAATCACTGAGCTCAATCTTCTCTACAAATAGCCTATCACATTCTAACAGCTTGAACAAGTAACCCCTGGAGTGTCTTTGCTCAAAGACAGGGTAAAGACATCCGATACAACTTTACAAACAAACCCAAAAAAGTCAAGAGGCAAGACATTTTACTTTCTATAGATATATCATCTGAAAGGTTACTGCAATAAAGACAAATGTACTTTCATATAAAATTATCTATCAGCAGCTACTATTGACTATTTTTTAACAACGATGGGTTAAGCAATGTCAACACTTCCATGTGTAACACAACATTTTTAATTTCCAAACAAATTTATTTTTGTACACACTGTATTAAACCCAAGGCATTGTACCATAATAACAACAATCAAGTATGTTTTTCATAAAGATCATTTTCCTCTTAAAACAGCATCTCACTATCAGTATTTCAACTCAAAGGGCAGTGAAAGCTTTCCACAAACCCCTTAAATCATTACCTGCGTAGATGTGTCCTTCATGTTCAACCTCTCCAGGCGATATGAAGCTTCTCATATTGTTCAGTGAGAAAGCAGTGTTCCCAAGCCAGCCTTACTGCCAGCACATGCCCAAACACACTAATGGAGCACAGCCAGAACTACTTGGGTCCCCTGCCCACCTTGGTTTCAAATCAACCAGTCCATAGCCAGGGGTCAGGCCTTTTAAAGACCTTTTGTCAAACCACAACACCCTGTCACAGGCCCAAAGAAACCCCATTATGTCATTTGGGCTATTTTAGTCAGTGACCAGTGCTACTGGACATTTCCCACCTGTCTGGCCTGGACAGGGGTGACCCGTCATGTGGGGTCACAAAGATCAAAATACTCACCGCTCACGGTAATATTTCATCAGACGTGTTGACACCTCAAAGTACATCACAATGTGCTTAGCTCAAAACTCAACCTTTACATTAAATATCGCTGCTAAGAAGTGAGAGTCATAGTCGGTATCAGTAAAACTCGTAGTAACTTAAGTTGTGTATCTTGCATTCAAACAATTCCTCCTCAAAAGCGTTTTAATCTTGGTTTACAATCTATTCGGAGAGAGAGGTATTTAAAGCTGCTCATCGGTACATCAGTATTTTGTATCAATGTTCTTGACCTCCCACTATGCTGCCACAATAACAGGTGTACACTTATCCATCACTTCTTACTTAGACTGTCTAAACGCCCTGGCTTATTCTCTAATATCACCACGTATGATGACAGAGAAGAGCAGCTGACATTGACCCTTTCTATTCACCGTACAAATGTTTCTAGCCTTAGTATGATCAAAACACGAGAAAACTCAACAACAGAAGTTCAAAATTCTAAATGGAGTTACAGAAGCAAAATAATACCAAAATCATATTTTTGAACAAACCTCATAATATCTTCTACTTTTATAGTTTTAGAAAACAAAGTAACCTTCAGACTAGAGGCAGGGTGCCATTACCTGAGAAACTCAGCCCAAAGGCTTTTAGAGAGAGGAATTAGCACCCCATCAGCTTTAGACAATTTATTTATTATTAGATATATTGTTTGACTCTACGTGTCTCTAATATGTTATCTAATATCTTACTGTAAGAGTAAATATTATAAATAGTCTTCTAATCCTCACTCTTTTAACCATCTTCATTCACACCAGCGGATCGAAGATCCTGACCCTGAGAAGGAAGAACTTTCAACACATCGAACTCAAGCCATGTAATAGCTATTTATTCTAGTAACTTCTGCTTTTGCTTTAGAAGAAAAAGGCATGACCAAACAATAAAATAAAAAATAATAAAAAGCATATTTTGCACCTGAAACTTTTTTATCCTTATAATAAGGTTATTTAGCATTTACTTTTATCTTTCAATAATGCAAATTGAGGTACTTTAATATTTAAATGAATATTTTAAGTTAAGCTTTCATTAAGGGTTTAATTAAAACAATGGGTTAAATATATACAAAACACTTTTTGTGTGAAATGTGTATATCATTTGTGGTATTATTAATACATTTAAAAGGAGTTTAAATAGAGAATAAAATGACACTGACAACTGGACATGCCTTTCCTCGCATGTAACACAGAGGACAAATATAGTTTTTAACTCTCCTCCGTCCAGCCCCCTTCCCTCATTAAACCATCAGCAGAAAGACATGTAGGAACCCCCATCACCATCGTTGAGTTTACTAACTTCTAATTATAAATCTCAAACAGTAAAATTATAATTTTCCCAAATCAATGAAACTAGAACTACAGATAAGCATCACACAGAATGATTTTAACATTGACCTTATGTTAACATCTTAACATTGTGTCTATTTATTTTATTTTACTCTATTTGCTCTTGGCACATGTCATTTACATTTAGGCATTTAGCTGATGCTTTTAACCAAAGTATATTTATATATTAATATTAAATATTAGCAGACATGTTTAGCTATTTTGTCTGCATCATCTCAAATTCAAACGTTACATAGACTTAATATCCCATTAACATAGATTATATTCAGTAAGATACTTACAGTTAAAGTTCCTTTAAGACAACGCAGTTCACTCACTGGACATCTTAGTAATGGGCAGATATTGTAGGCCATCGGTACAGTACGTGAAGCTCTAGTTGAAACGGTAAAAACTAAAATCTCTGAAATGTTTGTCGATATTATATTAAAATAATTTTCAAATTTAGAAAGTAAATTCTGGTAAACTAAAGTAATAACAGTTCAATCACACTAATATATATTTCTCCTGACTGGTGCAGCTAATGCGCAAACTAACTGCTTCTGGTACTGCTTCTATCAAAAAGGCAAATTTACTCTTTTAACAGAAAGCATGGCTTGTACTCGACATTGTTGGTCAGTCGGGAAAATACATTTATTGCGTGACCTAATTTCCTATATTAAATACATTTGTTTACTACCGAAGTAGCAACTACATACAAACATCACCAAAGGGGACTTTTAATTTGTATGATTCGTAGCGTTACTTGCGCTTCTTTTCATCTACGCAGCTCAAACGCGCATAGAAGGAAGACGGATAGAAAACAACGAATAGAGCACAACGTAAGGTCCTAAAAAAAGATTTAAATGAATTTAGACACTTCTTGGTAAGAAAATATTTAACTTTACAAGTCGTTTAAAATAGGGTGCGTGGTTATTACAATCATTACGGTAAATGGAGTACTAACGCCACGATTACCACCTGTTCCGTGACAGATAATTATTTTATTTTTATAATGAATTGTTTTTTTATTTTTCCTGTTTGTTATATATTTGTTCAACATAATTTATTATTTTTTATTATTATTTTATTAAAGTAATAATTGCTTTTTAATTAATGTAATATGTAACATTGTTTATTAATTAAAATTTGACTAGTATTCTGTAAAAAATGTCATTCCTCTCTCATTTAGTTGAGTTCTCTTCAACTTTTCTAGTTACTTGTTTAATCTAAATTTCCTATTGGCTCTGCTGAAGTTTTGAAATCTGTTGAAAAGACTTTTGATGCCTTTATGTAGCAGGGTCCAGAAATAACGTATGTTATAGACATTAGATTACAACACCTTTCAGCATAATGAATGAATGAGTTTTTGATTATACTCACTAGCTTGCTTGGCCTTGTCCATATATGTAACACTGAGTTCTTCATCCACTGGGTTATTCACAGGGCCAACCATGGGTACCATCTGTCTGTGTGATGCCAGCATTAGTGCCTCTTTGGCCCGTTCTGGGGAAACAAGAGGAGGCGGTACAGAGGGCGGCTCCTGAAAGCCACTGTCAACTTCTGCAGCTCCTGTTGGACTTTGGTCTGAATTCTCAGAGGAATTTTCCCCACGCTGTGACCATTCTGCCTGCGGGGGCTGATAGACCACCTCTCTGCGGGCCACCCCGGACATTGCGTGGTGTTGTTGAGTTCCCATTCCATCTAAATCACCCCAGCCCTGCGATTGGGGGAAAATGCAGACATCTTGGGCACTCTCATAGCCGCTCAATTCTGAAGTCTCCTCCTCCTGGGGTGTGACTTGTCCCGGGCTCTTGGCGGGAGAGCTACTGGGACTTCTTCGCCTCTGTCTGCGCTGCCTCTCTTGGGCCACCACATCTGCATCGCTGTCTGTCTCACCGTAGTACGCCTCACTATCCGGAGGAGATGTGATGTGGTCAAGGCCGCCAGTGGGAGACATGAGTGATGCTCTGTTGACACCAGATGGTTTAGAGGTGAGTGGAGGGGATAGAGCTCTTAAGGCAGCGCGATACTCTTTATCAATACGGGGGGAGGGAGCCCGACCCATGAGCACCACTGACTGAAAAGCCGCAGGGGCCCTGAATGAAATGCATAGTGATTAATGCAGAAGAAACTTAATAGCATGCTCAAAAACATAACAATGATCTCACTCTGACCTTTTGATGCGCAGATGGAGGGTTCCTCTGCCAGTATCAATCAGATTCATAGCCTCAGCATGAGACAATGTTCCACAGGAGAAATCGTTGATTGACACCAGTTCATCCATCTCTCTGAGTCCTGCCCGGCAAGCCTTACTGCGTTTTCTCACCTACACCAGCAGGGGGAGACAGAGGAAGCATAAATAATACAAGCAGTATCACTACAGTACTAAATGTAGTCCACGGAAAAGATTAGATGAATAGTTAGTAACCATAAGGATAATAAACATATTTTATTTAATTGGTCATTTTTAAGTTTATTGAGCTAACTTAATTTATGAATATATATATTTTTTTATTTTAAATTCTGAAGTCTGATTTTAAATCATTCCCTTTTAAAGACTTTGTATCTTTTTCCTCTTTGTAAATTATTTCTATGTAAAGCACTTTGAATTACCTAAAATGGGCTATATAAATAAACTGGCATTGCTTATTAAGTTAGTCTAGGTTAGTAATATCTTAGCATGCACTCAATTAAATACATCCTAGCAAAATAATTAAGTTTTTTAAAAATAAGTTTTTTAATTTGCTAAACATATAACACACTAAATATAACACAGAATATGAAAATAACAACTGGGACAAATGGACAATAGAATTACACATACATTAAACAAAGTACATTTTCATAAAAAAAATAGGGACACTAAATTTTAATAAACTAAATTAACATATTTTAACAATATTTATTATATATTAAGGCATAATTGTTTAATGTTGTTTAAAATGCAACTGCTCAATCATGACATAGAATTTAAAATACTAGTCCTGCAATATTTTTCTGTAAAGCTGCTTTGAAACAATTGTAAAAAACATACTTCACTTAATGATTCTTTGTTTCACTGTCTGCCACGTACGGACATTATAAATACATACAATGACTAACAGCATGTGTTACTAATAAACCTGTGAATGATCTGTCGGTCTGAGCCGCTCGCTGATGGTCTCAAATCACATTCGGTGGACTTTGCATGCCGTCAGTAATAGCTAATGGTAACTTTATATATTAAACTACAGTACATCCCACATGCACATGTGGGACTAAATTAAACTTGATTTCACCTTGACTATTGATTAGATCTTTACACAGTTGCCAGAGGTCTGTAGAGATTAGGTCTCATCCAGTTGGTTTTGTGTTTGGAATAACATAAGGATAAATTGGCAGGGAGGAAGGCAGTTTTAAAGAGGCCAACATGGCTTTTCTCCATTTCCTAGGGGTCATCTGTCAAATATGACAGCATTGCTTTAACACTTATTTTCCTAACACGTAACAGGCTAAAAGTCTGGCTATGTTTCCAACTTTGTCTCTTGCTCCTAAACAGTTAAATGTAAATCATTTTATTTCATTTAATTTCCGGGTACAATAATCTAAATAATATTTCTTCTCATTTGGGGAGACATGATAAAAGCTTTACTATTGTTCACCTTCCACAGATTTTTATTGCCGATCAAATGGTCTGAGAATGCGAGTAAAGGGAACAACATGTGCAGCTGGTGTCAGGGCAGCTGTTCCTCTTGGCAGACCTGAACCAGAGCATGTCACGAATTCACCATGTGTTCTTCACATCCTAAATAAAGTGCTCAACTATTGTAAAGAGTCAGTTGTCACTCACCCTCAATAGATTCTGCCTAAAACTTACAAAAGCCTCTTTCTTAGAAGTGGACTGTCCTACAAATACTAATAGCGTAAGGCGGATTAAAAGTATCCGAACAGCCAAATGGCACTTACATCATAAGCACCGCACTTATGAGAATGCTCCTTTAGGCATTTTAAAACATTGCCAGATCATTTGGAGAGGTAAATTTTGCTAGCTGAGCAAGTGTCACTGAGGTCGTTCCACATGCCTGGATTAAAAGGGGCAATGAGAGATACTGCACGATCAGAATAGCTCAATTAAAAGTAGAGATGGTCGTGGAAAAAAGGCCACACTGGGAATGGAAATAGACGGAGCAAAGGTGACCTTGGATGTAATGACAGAATTGAGGAAACTCCCTTTAGTGCTTTTTTTTTCAAACTAAACTATTTTTCTAAATGTCCAGGACAATCTTTGGATGACATCTATCTTCTCACCCTAAAACATGGAAAGTTTTCCGAGTTGTTCAGACCGTCTCTAGCATTTGCTCATCCTTCCAAAATAGCCCTTAGATCAGGCAAATGCATTGCACACAGTTGTCGCTTAACCAATGTAGCACACTGGGTTTATAAGTAGAGAGTGTGGCTGTAATTCTACTCAGTCCTGAAATAACATCCTCATTTAGATATAACTGTGTGAGAATGCTCCTTTGAAAGATCTGCATTCCAAAGAAAGCCGTACAAAAAGCTGTCAATTAGATAAGAGTGAAGAGGTGCACCGTGAAAAGCCTTGCAGCTTTATCTGTGGAACAGGCATGTTTGCAGCACAGAGCCAAATGCCTCTCGAAAGAAGTGTTCTGGGACATGTAGTTTAGAAAATGATATGGCGGTATTATCTTTCGGATATGTTAGCCTTTTTTTAAATCAGTGTTTAAATCAGGTTCTGAAATCTGTTAAAAATGCAATTAATGGATATATAAATTTTATTCAAATAGGGCCTAAATCACAATTGTTTTACCAAGATCACACGAATGACAGAAGAAAAACATTAATTCAGACAGTTGCACACATATTTATATGCTAGTATGGGCTATCATGTGTTAGACACAATAAGTGATTTAATACTGTTTTGTTTGTGAAGAATAATGTAAAGTTACAGACTACTTTGGACGGTTGTAAAGCATCATGTGGTTGAGACAGGTGAAGTATGACATCATAAAAAGCACATATTTTTAAAATTAAAAATGTATATAGCAAATCCATTCAAACACATGTTTCAGGTTATCCAGGTAGCTTCTGCAATCCCACGTCCCCTTACCTTTGCCACTTGGAGGGGCGCCTGGTGCTCCGCTCCACCCTGTAATCGGAAACCCCACGGTGCACCTCCTGAGAGGGTCACAACTACTTCCTCTGCCACCATTTTTCCTGATTTGTGTCTCGTTTAGTCTTTCTTTGTCTCTCTTTCTGGTTCCCTTTAATAGTCTTGTCCCATCCCTGGATCTTCAGTCCTCAGTGGCCCTGACTGCCTGCAGTGCTTCTGCCAGTCCTGAGAGGTGAACATAGATAACACCCCCACGGGTCATGAGCCTGTGAAGTGGGTAGAGAGCAAAAAGGGGGTGGGAGGAAGTGTGGACAGGCGCTATATCTCTCTCTCTCTTTATTGGAATGCTGGTTCGGTGGGTGGGGGTGCATGGTTTAGATACAAGACCTCCTTCCTTCATCCTGCTGGCCACACTTGTCCTGTCAATCCACAGCCACATCCAAAGGATGCTGATAGACCCGCTAAAAATACCCAGGCAGTCCCGCTGAGCTTTATCTGCGAATGCTTTCAGAATCTGAAGTGAGCTGTTAGAGGACAGGTGGTCAGATGCTTTTTGCAATCAAAATAATGAAAAAAATGTTTTAGCCAACTAGATAAACATCTAAATAATTATGGATCTTGCTTGGTCAAAGATGTCTACATTAAAAGAAAGTGGGTAGGCTTTTATTTAGACATCCACTTTTAACATTAATTTTAGGTTTAACATGTTAAATGTGTTTTGTGTTTCTCTCACTGACAAAAAGTTAGATTATAAAATGTTCTGTGTGTCTCTCAATTAAAATTATGTTGATGTAACTACAACATCGCATATGTGCATGCATTGAATGTCGCTTTGGATAAAAGTGTCTGACAAATGCATCGTTGTGTTTGATTAAATTACATGTGTGGTACCTGTGTGTAATAATATATTAAGTGCACGTTCTAAGTAAAATCCATTCTCCCGACAAACTTGTCCTCTGCAGCATCTCAGGCCATATGCAGGCAGGAATCAGAATACACCCTGGAGATATCTCGGGATAGATCGCCAGTCCCTCGCAATGCCCTAAAATAACCACAAGAGGGAGTAAAGCTCCCACATTATCTAGGTGAGTTACGCTGGATCTCGTATTCTGCGTGGATGGGCGGATGTTAACATTAAAAACCGCTGTATGCATATAAGGCAACAAAAGCTAGATCTGAAAAAGAGAATGACATAGTTAACACCTTTATTAAAGATGGGGTCTTTCGGTTTAAAGACATTTTATAAGTTTACTGCTGCTCCGTTGTGTCATATGGAACGAACCAAAAATCGTATTATTAGTTACAACAATAAATTAATCAATAATGTGTTCCACTTCATTTTGTTTATTTATGTGGTGAATCCCGTTACATCGTGTGATCGTCATATAAAAACACTTTTGACACTATGTTTTAATTATTATGACATTATGAAAGAATTTAAGACAACAAGTTGTTGCAAATGTTCGTAAAGGCCACTCCTCTGCCTCCCACCACCCCCACGAAAAATAAATCCACTTTTGCCACAATTTACTCTATATTTGGACTTACTCTGATGACTATGTTGTAACGTTAAGAAAGAAACAAGAAGGGAGGAGTGTACAGAGAGAGCTGTAGTAAAGCAGCGAAGAGCCTGTAATGCCTCAGTCTGCTGGACTCCTATCCGAGATGGAGAAAACTTTAACCCAAATTACCTTCAGCTTGTGGATTTATTCTTTATTTTTAACAGATGTTGGACTCGGTACGTTTTCTGGTCTTCTGCTTTTTCTTTCTTTCTTTCTTTCTTTCTTTCTTTCTTTCTTTCTTTCTTTCTTTCTTTCTTTCTATAGTAAATGTAACAGACAGCATAGACAATTGATTTAATGTTACGAGTCAATGTTAATTTAGCTTTGATTCATCATTAAATCAATTATATTTGCTATCTGGGCTACCCAAACATCCGTCACTATATGACAAATTTGGCATGTATTCATGTAATAGGAACTTTATTAGATTATGCAGTTATCTTAGAGACTGATAAATCTGTCCTGGGATCAGAGGAGTGTGTGTTTGTTAAATTCTTTGTGAAAAATTAGGAGCAGCTCATAATGTTGAAACCCTCGGCTCCTTTAATTCCTTAGTTTTATATTTACAGTTGTTTAAACACTGAATCTGGAGATCAAATACTGTATATTTTCTTCATTCTCAGGCTCTAACATTTGTACTTCTCGAGGGGCAAGTACATGTCAGCAGTGCCTGGCCGTGCATCCTACCTGTGCCTGGTGCTTTGAAGAGGTGTGGCTTTACAATATTTAATGACTGTGCTGGATGTTTACTGTAGTTTTAACAGCTGAGATTACAGTATATATAAATTCAGACCTTTATCTATATGCTGATGTTCCGACTGTTGTTTTAAGAACTTTAAAAGGGCACCATTTGATCAGATTAAAGTTTTAGGATGACTCATCTCCAAGTTATTGTTTTGTCTTGTTGCATGTCAAAACATCATTTTGCAACTTTTGTTGTTTACAACATGAACGAGACTCCATATGAAAGCAGGATATTTTCTTTATGTCTGTGGTTTGAAATGGCGTGATCACTTTCTACATGATGTCCTAAGTAGTCATTGACATTTTAAATAGGCGTTGTATGAAAGGATCTTGTATCAGTTCCAGTGTGCATGCTCTGTGGAAATGAGAAATCCATTTATTATATCCTTATCAGGAGGAAAAGGGATCTAGCCAATGTCCTTTTTGTTTTTACTGTATTGTTACTGTAACAGACATTTTTTTATGAGTCATATATCCTGACTTTTATATCCTGATGTCAAGAATATAAAACAAAGAATGTTTCCTTAATTTTATTTGCCCCAGCAAAGAGAACTGCAATCTGTTTTACTAAGCCACCCCACTGAGCCAACACTACTGACATTTGTGGTAGTGCCATTTACTATTATTGTAAAAACTATATCTTGCAGGGTTTTGGACGCAATGTATCTGGTTCCTCTCGCTGTGACCTAAAGAGGAATCTTATAGAAGCAGGATGCAGTAAAGGATCAATGGAGTATCCCACCAGCAAAATGTCTGTGATAGAGGACAAACCTCTTAGTGACAAGGCCTCAGGATCCACCACCGTCGTCACACAGATCCGGCCGCAGCGCATGCAAATCACTCTTAGACCTGGTAAGTTCTGGTCCAGACGTTCCACAGCGTCTGCGTATATCTGTATAGAAAAGTTATAAAAGATTATTGATTGGACAATTAGTAAATACTGAGAAGAATACTCTGGCTTCCTACAGATGATTCTCAAGTTTTCAAACTAAAAGTCCGTCAAGTTGAAGACTACCCAGTGGATCTGTATTATCTGATGGACTTATCCTACTCCATGAACGATGACTTGTCTCAGTTACGGAGGCTGGGACGGGGCCTGGCTGAGGAGATGAGTAAAACCACCAGTAATCTGCGAATGGGTTTTGGGGCTTTCGTGGATAAACCGGTGTCCCCGTATATGTACATCTCCCCTAAGGAGGCTGTGTTAAATCCCTGCTACTCGTGAGTAATGACAAACATGCATTTATACTAATCATGATGACGGGTGTTGTGGATGGGTTGTGTGCTTGTTTGCTGACAGAATCTGATAATATATATTTTGACACACTGCTCTTATGGTTGAACCGTCTCTGTGTGGAATCCTTTATGCTGAGATACACACTGTTTGCTGAGTTTTGTAAAGCACCTTGTTGAATGTGGTGACTCATTTGCCCCAGCCAAGGTTTAGTTAATGACCAACATTCGTCACCGGCTTAGGCCTTATTACATGGTTTCATAATAAGCAGTAATATTAGTAACCTGCTTTTTTGCCTTTATACAATCTTTCACACTAGAATCATATTCTTAAGTTGTATCTTTGTGTAAATATAAGTGTATTTAGACTTTTATTTTGTCTTGTACATCTACTACAAAAAGAGCTACAAGACATAATACAAATAGAGTTTATTGAAGATAATACAGTATATACAGTAAAAAAAGCTTAATGACAAAGACAATAACAATAAAAACAATAACTTACACACTTTAACCAAACTGATATTTAACAAACAGAAACTCAGGGTTACTGTATATATATACACAGCGGAAACTAAACAAGGCACAGGTGGAAATCATAGGTAACCATATGTGATTTTCAATAAAATATTATTGATTATATCATTAAGAATACCATCCACAGGGCATTATTGTAGGCTTAATGCACTTTTGTGGTTTAATTTTTTATTATTTATTTCCCATTCTCTTTTAAATGATTGCTATTAAATAGAATATAATAAACAATATATATACTTCTCTTTAACACAATAAGTGTTTAAGTGCATTTTGTACTTTATAGAATCCCATACAAATGCCAGCCTCAGTTTGGCTACAGACACGTTCTGACTCTGACGGAGGAGGTGAATCGCTTCACAGAGGAGGTGAAGAAGCAAAAGGTGTCTCGCAACCGAGATGCTCCAGAGGGAGGTTTTGACGCCATCATACAAGCAGCTGTGTGCAAGGTTAGAAGCTCTTCATAAGCTGGAAAAATGGATACTTTACTCTACAAAAACATAATACTTAACAGTTTTATAAACAGATTATTTTGGGTTTTATTGTGTTATTGTAAGCACTCATTTGACCATTTTTGTCTTTATTTATCTGTTCTCTTAGGAAAAAATTGGTTGGAGGCCAGATGCATCTCACCTACTGGTTTTCACCACAGATGCCAAGACACACGTGGCGCTGGACGGACGCATGGCGGGCATTGTGCGACCCAATGACGGCCAATGCCATGTTGGCACAGACAACGTCTACAACATGTCGACAACTATGGTACTGATATTATATCTTTATGTCTGCAGCAAAGCTTTTGAATATGTATATTAATGCGTAATGTTATTTATCCTATTTAACAGGACTATCCATCCCTGGCATTAATCACAGAGAAAATGTCTGAGAACAACATAAATCTCATTTTTGCTGTGACCAGCCATGTAGAATCACTTTATAAGGTAAAAACATAAGATATTATTTTGAGGCACTTTTTAAATGATTTTGGCTTGACGGTTTTCTAATAATTTCTGATCTTTCTTTTTCTCTCATTTTGTTTCTTAGAACTACAGTGAATTAATACCTGGTACAGCGGTGGGGATTCTATCGGAAGACTCGCATAACGTCATTCAGTTAATCCAGGACGCATATGCTGTGATGACCATTTACATTTACTCAAAGAATGTTTTGGGTTCAATATTAGTGAATTCGTCAATAAGATTAAACTTATAATAATTATAATTATTATTAAAGTATATGGGGCAATGCACTTACTGTTTATGCTTATGTCCATCTAAAGCAAACCTAAAGCAAACCTAGAGCTTATTTGAACCCAAAACGTTTCTTCAAAATGCTTCCCTCATCAAATTTCTTCAGTACTCAGAGCTGGTTGTGTTCACTCATCATTGTTTTTGTTGTTTTATTTGTGTGTTTGTATAACAGAAACTGCGTTCTAAGGTTGAGCTGGAGCTCTTGAACGTCCCAGAAGAGCTCAGTTTGACATTTAACGCCACGTGTCTCAATGGAGAGGTCATCCCAGGGCTAAGATCTTGCTCTGGCCTCAAAAGAGGAGATACAGTCAGTATCATCTCTCTCTGTCTCTCATCTTATTAAATAACACTTCATTTCTTTATTGCTATCTCGCTATAAAATTCTTTGTATTGCTTAACCAAGTGTTTGTTCCAAATCTCCCTTAACGTCAGTTGTGTCACTCCCTTTTTTCCGCTCTTGTATCCATTTTACAAAAAGAGGAGTATGAAGAGGAAATACCCGTTCTAATGTGCAATCATCTGCCACCCTTGATAAATGAATTGCATAAAATTTTGTGGTTTCACTCCCTTCCTAACAAAATGCTAACTCTAAACATTTACACACACACACACACACATTGGACAAATGGGTGTAATGTACCATTACTTATTTTGTTGAGTGTGTCTGGGCATCAGACGTTCCTGTTTCCTGTTCTCTGCTGTACTGTGTGACTCACTCTACCCTGCCCTCACTTCACACTGTCCAGCCAGCCAACTGACTGCACACTCACTATCAACACTGCTATGATAAGACTCACATACTATATCATAAATAGACACACATACATACAAATATAGACTACCATTTAAAAGTTAAGGGTCAAAAACCGTTCAATCTAAAGTGTTAATGTTTAAATATTTGAAATTAAGAGCAATATTAATTAATTAAATTAATTAATTAATTAAATAAAACATCACTTACATAATTTATTATATATATATATATATATATATATATATATATATATATATATATATATATATATATATATATATATATATATGAACATTCCACTAAGTTATATCTCTGTTTCATTTAGGCATTTCATTTTAATGAAAATGAAATGCATTTCATTTTAATGAGTGTAGCAAAATACAATGTGGCTTAACTAATAAATTATGTATTTAATTAAAAAAATAATAAAATGGCTATTTTGAAGATACTAAAATCTAACATACGTTTTAAATTATTTTTGATTTTTTTTTTAGTCAAAATATATTTTTTTAAAATGTATTTTTCAGTAATTTTACCATACTATTGAAAAAATATAAATAAATATTTAAAAATATATATATATACTAATATTATTGGAAAATATAAATAAACATTATAAAAATAAATTAAATAAATAATGAGAATAAATAAAGTCAAAATAAGTAAATAAGTACAAATAAATATATATAAAATATTAAATAAAAGCAAAATAATATAAATAAATGATATAACTCTGTCTTTTCCATTTGTCCAGGTGTCATTTACAGTAGAAGCTCGGGCCAGGGGCTGCCCTAAGGAGAAACGCAAGACCTTCACCATTAAACCTGTGGGCTTTAAAGACACCCTGCAGATCACAGTCAACTTTGAGTGTCAGTGTAAATGCCAAGCGAAGGCCGAGCCCAACAGTCCCGTCTGTCACCATGGCAACGGCACCTACGAGTGCGGAATATGCCTGTGTAACCAAGGTCGACTGGGACCCAGGTGTGAGTGTGCAGAGGGAGACTACAGCCCCACAGAGCAGGACGCCTGCACCGGACCGGACAAAGTGATCTGCAGCTCACGGGGTGACTGTGTGTGCGGGCAGTGCGTGTGTCACAATAATGATTTCGGCAAGGTGTGGGGGAAGAGATGCGAGTGTGATGATTTCAGCTGCCTGCGGTACAAAGGAGAGCTTTGCTCGGGTAAGAGTAATTTTTTTTATATTATTTTAGATTATTTATATACTATTCTTTAATGCAAGTGCATGCTGGGAAGAGGGTGAATAGAGCTTAACCACAAAACTATGTTTACAGTACAGCTCTATTTGAAGCAGTTCTGCTTTTTATTATAAAGTTGTTATATTTATAAATGGACTCCACAGTAACTGTGATTTTGCTGTCATCTTAAGTAACCCATGATAGAAAGTATCTAGAATGGGTTGTATCCTGTGTTTTCCGCAACAGATTTGCACGAAAGCCTCTCTTTACGAGTCTCTGTTCGCTGCCTCACCTCACCTCGAAAGAATTACCTACAATAACACTAAAACGTCTCTCACTCCTCTTATAAATAAACATGCTCTGAGGGACTTGGCAGGCTAAACCATGTGTTGACCTGTTTGAGAGTTTGAGGTGCTGATGTTCCACTGGGGTGCGTTTGGATCGGATGGACGCACAGTTTATGTAAAATTAAAAAATCCTGTTGTGCACCTCTTGAAATGTTTGAGTTTGTTTCTTGTTTAAGTAGAACCAGATCTCTTTCTTCTAAATTCTGAAAGATTTCATAACGTATCTCTGAAGTTTATTAAAATTGCTATGGCCTTTCAGCTGTAGCAAATTTCAGGAAAAAGATTTAATAACAAACAGACATTTTCTTGTAGCCATACATATATATATATATATATGGCCTCAATAGAATATTCCCAAAAGCCCAGTGTTATCCAGAAAATACTTTTCTGCATTGTCATATAGTGATGATGTCACTGAACTCAGAATAGCTCAGTGGGAGAGGATAAAGGCATTCTGGTTTGTATTGTTTTTCTGTGGGAAGAATAATTAGATGCAAAATGCTGTTATTTTTATATTTGGTTAGCCATTGTCCTCAGTAGCTTCTTTTAAAGTTATCTCCCTCAAATTACAAATCCCTCATCACCACTATTGTGCAAAAGAAAAAACAGTAATAATCATGCATGCAAACATAGAGTACACATATGTGTTTATATTGTACACGTAATCATACAGTAAGCCCGTGTGTAATGGGGCCTCAGCCAGCGATTCGAACGAAATCAAATATGAAGCTTATCAAAGCTGTTCGTAAATCTGTCACAATCTGCACATTCCACAGCTCTATATGCCCTTTTTTAGAAAAAAAACAGTTACCGTAAGCTTAGTTTAATTTGTCAACCATGCAAAGCCTCAGCGCAATATTTGGGATGTCGTCATTTATGCTTGCCAGGAATGTACAACTCCTTACATTTTCATGGGCTCACGTTCAAACCAACCTCACTTACAGTTGCTTTCAGAGAACATTATATGACTGAACATAAATCAGCCAATGAAACCCCCCCAAAAATGTCTACAACGTTCCCAGAATGTTTTACTAGCAATTAAAGGTTACGTTTATTTTTTTATATATAAAAAAAATCCCATCTGCCCAACTGAGCTTTGTACAGTCATCTGTGGGTGAATTTTGCTCTGGTCATCTGGACACTTGTTTCCATCTTTGTGTTATTTTTCCCTTTATGGCTCATTCCAGGTCATGGAACATGTTCCTGTGGGTTTTGCCAGTGTGATCCAGATTGGAAAGGGGAAAATTGTAACTGTTCGACTCGCACAGACACCTGTATGTCCAGTTTGGGTCTGCTGTGCAGTGGGCGTGGCCAGTGCGTGTGTGGAAGCTGTGAGTGCACTCAGCCAGGGGCGTACGGCTCCACCTGCGACAAATGCCCCACTTGCCCTGATGCCTGCACCTTAAAGAAGTGAGTACATTACTGCCATAAAGTCATATACAGAATACTGTATCCTGCAATGCATTCGGCTGGGCTTTTTTATAACTAATAATTGAATGCCATTGAAAACAAGCAACCAGATGAGATTATATGACTACAAAGTAGCATTCTTTTACAATGTACCATATACTATATTTGCGACCCTGTCTGTAAAAACCAGGCTAAAGTCTCAAAATCAAATTATGACATAACAAGCATCAAAGCTTGAGTTAACCTATAAATATCACTATGATTTGTAACATGTCATTATTCAGTCAATATTAAAGATATCAAGGTTATACTTTCACAGAATGTTCTTTACATAATGTAAGATAAATTTATGTAGAAAACAGTAAATTAGAAAAAAAATACTTTAGCTGGTTTTTCACAGGCAGGGTCACATTTTTGCAGTATAGTATATACTTTTTAGTATATACTGTAAATAGTATTTACTTTTTAAAAACTTTTCGTTGTACCCTAGGGATTGTGTGGAGTGTAAACACTTTAAGAGGGGAAAACTATTCGATGATGAGACCTGCACTCGAATCTGCAGAGATGAAATCAGATTGGTGGATGATCTGGGTACTTTCACTTCCTTTTGTTTTTTCATTGATAAAACTAAATCAATAGTAATTCAACTAATAATAATGAATGATGTTTTACCAATCATTTTTGTAACCATCCTTTTTAATCTTGTGTTACCCTACAGTGTTCCACGATAAAAATGCAGTAAACTGCACTTATAAGGATGAGGACGATTGTGTGCAAAGGTTTCAGTACTATGAAGACAACAGCGGAAAATCCATTTTGTCTTTAGTCAAAGAACCAGGTAATGCTTTGTTAATGCTGTACAATAAATAATATTGTGGTCCCAAGCATGAAGGCCAAACTATCACCCAATTCTTCTTCATTAAGGTTTAAAAACATGAACATAAATTGTATTTTGAAGGTGTATTTTACAAGGGTGTTTTGGGGTGTAAGAGATATATGCATAGAATTGCATTATTCAAGACTTTACAGGCATTTGTGCAAGGGTATGAATATGTGTATGTGGGTATTTAAGGCTATAAATACAGAAGCCTGCAGTTTGCTGTTGTACTTTAATGGACCCATATGTAAAACATGGGCTCTATTAGCTACCTAGAAAGTAACACATCTCCAGAACCCAGGGAGCACCCTTCTTGTAAAAGCAGCAATAAAACAACATCCAAGCTACTGAAGAACATGCTGACACTGTGCAATCCATCCTGAATAATCAGACAGGAAGAGAAAGCCGAGACTGAAGAAAATGTACAAAATAATTTAATATAAAAACAACAGTGAAAATATGTTTGATATGCAAGATTTTGCATTTGGATCTTTTGTACAAGTGTTCAAAACACATGTTTAACAAGTTAACAGTCTATAGTCTGTGCAGCACTATGTGCTAAAAAAAAATAAACAAACAATATATGCTATAGGTGCCAAGCACTTTTTATAATGTTCATTTGATGGTTTTGCAACTTTTATTTAAATAAAATTCATTTTTTCAAATTCATCTCTCACTCACAATCCCTTTTTCTTTGTGCCAGATTGTCCTAAAGGACCTGATATTTTAGTGGTGCTCCTGTCAGTAGCAGGTGCCATCTTATTCTTGGGTCTGGCCGCCCTGCTCATCTGGAAACTACTCATCACCATCCACGATCGCCGGGAATTTGCAAAGTTTGAGGAGGAACGGGCACGGGCCAAATGGGAAACGGTTAGTGAACTAAAAACAAACTCGAGATCTGTGTCGCGAGATGTCAGACAACTAAAGCAGAAGCTAATTAATTCAAGAGCTCGGGATATATGTGCGTTCCCTCCTACACACACCGGTTTTCAATGTAAAGAGCTCAAGTTACTGTGGTTAAGTTGCTTGTTGAAGTATAGATGTTGGCAGGATGATTTTATTGTTTCTGTGGCATGCTGCTTTTCCCTACAGAACCAAGGAAACGCCTCCGTACCCTTGGGCAAGTTTTGCTTTAAATTAGGCAATGCTAATTAGGCTTTCCTGGTGAGCTCTCGAGACAGGGCTTCTCTAGCCACATGTGATCTGTCTGATCCCTACTGTTTAGTACCCCACTAAACCTTTTATCTTAGTAATGTGTGTAATTTGACTCTTGCTTAGAGAAGAATTGCGAATAGAATAAATAAAGAATGCAGAAGAAATCTTATTTAACTTGTTTATTTTGTCACACAGGGTCACAACCCACTTTACAAAGGAGCCACATCAACATTCACAAATATCACATATCGAGGCAAGGACTGACCACAGTGACCAGTGGATGTCAATCTTCCTAATCTGTTACAACTCCTAACATTTTTTAACCATTTCATGATCATACAAGATTGAACAAGAACATTTGAGTGTTGTACATTTTATTACTGTAAATATGTACAGTGAAACTACAAGGTTATTCAGTCAGACTTATACTATCTGTCATCTCTCTGTGAAAGTCTTATTTTTGTTTGTCACTGGATAAATGATAAAGTCATATATTTGTCAGCACAGAGTCTTGGGAGATTAGCTGCTCGTTGCAGCAACACACGGCAAACCACTTCCTTTCTCTCTTTCTCTTCACAGCTCTGTGCTGTGGCAGATATAAATGCCACCAGCTAATGGTTGCAACTACTGATGGCTTGTGATAACACTGTATCCCTCATCATGAGAATGACACGTTCTTATTATAAGCTGTTTTCTTAGCTGTGGTTATAGCTTTACTAATTTTCTGAAAATACATCGCAGAAGTAGCCTGAGCATACTGGCTTGAAGTACAGAATTTGGTGCTTTGTGTTTGGTTTTTATTTCCAAATTTAAGAACCGGTAAAATGTAATTTTTTGGCTGACCAGTCCAAAAGGGCAACAGTGCCCCCTAATGGAAATTATATGAACTCCTGGATTGTATATTTTTGCACTGTAGACCATAGTAATTGTTTATTATAATTAACAAGTACTATTACATGTTATACCATTAACTTAATTATTGTTATAATACTCATTTAATTGTTTGTAAATAAAGTTACTATGGGATTAATAAAGGCCTTTTTACTTCATTGAATATCACGTTGAGGTTAATGACCAAGGTTTATATAATTTTTGTAACTTATCCAACCTGTTTACATGATATGAAAACTGTAGTTAATTGGGTTAATAACCGTGTTTTTGTATTTTTAGTAAAACCATGGTTAATTTTCGTAAGGACAGTTTTATACAATGAGTTACAGCACCATCTGCTGGAGTAATTTTACCATCACAATTCAAGAGATTTTGTTGCCTTTAGTTTATCGAGGTTAGATACAGGTGTGTTTTCCTGAGATACCTGGAAAAGCTTCAGCACTACTCAACTACACAAACTGGATAAACAGTATAGACGATGGATGGTACTAGTGGCTAATAAAGATATTAAATTAATCCATTCTAAAGATATAGATTATGTCAGTGCTTTATTTTACATTTTAATGTGGCATTTCCACAGACGTTTAAGCAATAATTAGGTAACTAGTGAGAACGACCATAAAATGTAAATAAATTAAGAGACACATTTATTTAAACATTGAACAACTAATATATTTAATCTAAGACGTTGTTTTATGTTGTCGGTATATTCCATTTACTTAAGTTTTCTTTCAAATAAGATGCTGAACGCAATGTAAAATTAACATCTTGAAAATATTTATTTATTAATAACTTTACCTGATAAATATTATTTACCTGCATAAATGTTATCCAAGTTATTATTATGAGTCAAATTATTTAATTAAATGAACAAGTATTAATAATTCAGTCATTTGACTAGTAAGCCATATGTGCGAAAGAGCGAGAGGGAAGGGTAGAGAGAGAGAGGTAGAGAGAGGTTGAGAGAGAAGTGGAGAGAGAGAGAGTGGCGTGACTGTGTACTGTAGGATGCTGAAATACTAAAGGGCAAGGCTTGTGCCAGGAGCACAGTCACTCCTGCTATCTCTGATAAACCCACTGGAAATGTACAGGTAAGTTCATCATATCACACTTCTTGTTTTAAATATGATAAAAATCCACAGATCGTCTTATTCACTGATTTACTGCTGCAAATGTCAACAACAGCAACACCCTTATCATGTTATTAACAGCGCATATCATTCAGAAACGCTACCGGAAGATAATATCTCAGTTAATTAAAGTACAAGTTATCCGATGATGTAAATTCGTTAGGTTATTTTTTATCGTTATCATTGTCAATTCAAACGCTTCATCACTGTTGTTGTTAGCCTGCTAACGTCACTTAGCCCACTTGGTTAGCTGCTGCGCTTTACAATGATCGATGTACAGTAAGTGCGATTATATGCTGTTTATATGCTATTTTAACGTAAATATGTCAGACTTTATGTTTTTTATGGCGGTAGATAAGATAAAAACACGAGATGTTTTTCGTTTTGTTGTTAGACTGTAAAACATGCATGTAATGTGTTGTGCTGTTCAGCAGTGGTCAGTCAGTGGCTCATTAAGAGTTTACGGGCTAATGGCCATTTATTTATTTATTTAATAAAACTGAAACTGTATTTCATTTTATTAGGCTTGTAATTTGTAGGCAGAAATTCTCACATATGTAGCATTAGTTTTTTTGTTTAATTTAAATATAATTGTTATATATTTGGGTTTATTTTAACCAGTACTGTAGTTATATCTGCATTTAATTGATGTGAGTTTGCTCATTCATGCTCTATATGTACTACTGAGAGCTCAATGGCAACAGCAGGTCAGCAGATTAAATATCTGATTACTTACAGTTTATAAATATTGATTTTTTTTTTGCTTTCTTATTTGATGTTAACTAAAGATATTTGGATTACCTAAAAGTCTCATTTGGGTGTCTTTGTCAGCCTTTATTTAGGAGTATATGCATTGAACTTGTTAGTGTACTCTATTTTTTTGTTGACAGTTGACAGTAAAATAAACACAATTATTTTCCATTCCAGATCGGTGGGGTTTTAGTTTAATTTGTAGGGGCACATGATATTGAAGGAAAATTGTGCAATAGCTTGATATACAATGCCTATGCAATACAATTATACTAAAAGTTTGTACAAATAAATTTAATTTATTATATTATAATCTCGCAAGTCTCTTTGCTTGACTTTACATTACTTACTGAATGATTTAAATCATTGTTTGGAAACAGTCATTGAAGACAAAAATAACTTCAGCGAGACTGAAACTTAAAAGAATGAATAAGGAAATAGACAGAATGAAAAATAGAAACATAGTGATGTTTTGGAGTAAAAGGAAGGCATTTATGTAATCCTGTGACTGTAAATTTAGTTCTGAGATGACCTCATGCTTTACAAATCCAAGCATAATGTCTTTTGAAAATAGTTTAGAGACTGCATTGTGTCTGATCTAAGTGCACACACAAAAAATAGTTTAAAGAGTTGTACTATGGGTGATGATATCCACCATGTCCTACACCCACAGGGCACAGTGCTCATGTGACTGGGCACATATGGTTTGTAAAGAGCTGGGTCAGTCTGCACACAGTCCTATTGATTATTTAGGATGGATCAGCAAAGGCTTTTCTAGAGGTGAAGTGAGGTACACGGCCGTCTGTTCTAGTTTAATGGCAATGTGTTTGTAATTGGTGGGTTGTAACCCTAAAATGAACAGACAGGTTTTGTGACATTCCCTCATCATCAAACCATAAAATTCTGCATGAAAAGTACAACCCAGACCAAATTAGATATAGTTTCACTTTCAATGTGGATAGACAGGGTTTTTTCCAACCACATAGTGTTTTTGAGTTACTGAACATTTGATGCAATTTGATTTTAGACTATTAGAAATTGTAATTTTCATCAGTAATCTCTAATTTGATACTCTTTTAATGTTCTACTCACAAATATTTTTCGTCCTTCAGGTTTATCTGTCATGGATGCAAATATGATACCAAAATTCGCCTCCAAAGACGAGGAAATTGACTTCTGGAAAGCTCTTTCACTCAAGTACAAGAAAAGGTACAGCAAGTCACAGCGCTGAGCATTACTCGGCTCGGGTTTTGTAGTCGGATACCCGATTCTTTCATGTTGTCCTCAGCCTTCATAATGCACAATAGCTTTTTGGTAAACACTTCATGTGATTGCTGGGAATAAAACCAATGAAACCTGTTCTTTTGAAATGTTGAGAATCCAACAATCAAAGCCTTTCTTCCTCTGTCACATTTAGCCTGTTTGTATTATGCAATCCACCACAGTGGGAATTTCCTTCAACGTGTTTAACGTCTGTGATAGGATACAGACCCCTGCTGCTCAGTTTACCTCTAAAAGGTTCTCAATGATGTTGTAATATAAAAAGATTACACAGAAATGAGTGAGATTAGGACCGAAAGCCGTATTTTGTAAATTGCGTTCCGAAAGAATGTTTCTCGATCGAAGCGATTAAGACCCGGCTGGTTTGTGTAAAAGCACTCAGATCTTTGGCAGAAACAGAAGTACCTGATAACATCAAAGAGGATATTTACACACACGTACACACCCAACTTTTTGATTAACAATCTTAAGGTTACGCCTAGTTATGCAAGAAAACAGCTAATTGTGGTGGGGGTTTTCAATACAGCTACAAGAATTTCTTAAACTTTATGCACAAATTACTATAATTATAGAAGTTTGAAAATTAATATGATTGTATACCTGCTGTTTAAAGATAAAGTCTGGTTTATTAGTGATACTAAGAGAAGTATCATGTAACTCATCCCGCACCATTTATGCTACCAATTTGTTAAAGGACCAAAGTATCATAGAAACTTCAGCTATAAAGCAACCACCCAGAACACCCTAAAAACAGTATTACATTACATTTATGCATTTGGTAGATGCTTTTATCCCAAGCAACCTACAGTACGTCATATATAGTTGTTGCAGTTGTGCCTGGATAAACATGTTATCCTGCCCCATCTCCTGTCCTGTGACTTGGTAGGGAAATTTTGCTCGGTTGCCATGTTCAGATGCTTCCACAACAGTAACACTGGTTAGCGATGACATAAAGAGGCAGTGGCAACCCCATAAACACCAATGTACTGTAAACACATCTCAGGTTATTTACAGTAGAACTGCACTGTACTAGTAAAAGAGATCAGCTCAGATCACGTCACCAGATAAATGTGAAAATCAATAAGTCATATGAGGTTTTGGCAACATAAATAGCTAAAAAACTATTCTTTATTGATCTGTACATTAGTTTATTGCAGATATACTCTGTGGCCTCATCAGCACAGACATTTTATGTTATATTTTCTAAATAAGACCTAGGATTTTTCCTATACTGTTTTTTATGTTTTATGGGAAATGGCAAACCTGTGCTGTTCTTTTTGACCTCTTACAGTATCTGTGTGTGTCTTTAAAATATCCTGTACAGATAGCATTCATTACATTAGACAGCCTGTAGGTAATGGAACCCAGGCTGTTTATTTTTGTAGAGTTATTTTAAGTCTGTGGGGCAAGTGTGAGAGAAATGTTCCTGTAGTGAGCTCTCACGTACCCCTCACTGTCAGGGATCATACAGTATTTACAAAAAGCACACATTTTATTGTTAATCAAAGAAGCATTGATGTAATTCAGTAATATTTTTATGACTGAATTACTATAATATTATTAATATAAATATATATAAATATATTAATATTATATTTTTCAGTAATATCTGCTTTAATCTGAACTGTGACTGCACAATATTTTTTGTAATTCTATTCATTTTTATTTTTAGGTATTTTTAAAAATAACATTAAAATTGTTTATACATGTTTTTAGTTTATGTTTATGTTGTAATGAAAATTAATTAAATATTTATTCTCGAGTCTTAGACCTGTCCATTAATATATTGTTTGTCATGATTAGAATTCATCTATAAAATATTAAAGTGAAATATTAAAGTGTTCCACCTATGGAATGGTGAAATACAGAACAAGCCACTTATCCTTTTGTTTGAAGAGTGTTAAACATTATCCTGAAGTGTTTGTGTTGTGTCCAGTTATAAGGAGGCACAGGAGGAGTTGCTGGAGTTTCAGGAAGGGAGCAGAGAGCTGGAGACCGAGCTGGAGACACAACTAGGCCAGGCGGAGCATCGCATCAGAGACCTGCAGGGGGACAACGAAAGACTGCAGCACGAGCTTGATTCACTCAGGGTACGAGGAACACGTGAGCTGAACTCAGCTGAACCTTTCACGTTATCTTCTGCATTTTAACACGTTGTCTTGCAGGAGAAGTTGGAGCATCAGTATTCTCAGAGCTATAAGCAGATCTCTGTGCTGGAGGATGACCTCAGTCAAACTCGAGGAATCAAGGAACAGCTGCACAAATACGTCAGAGAGCTGGAGCAGGCCAATGATGACCTGGAGAGAGCTAAGAGGTCAGAGGGCATCATCTTACCCTTTATCACATATTTTTCTCCAACCAAAATTGTTGCAAAGCTCTGGTCTCTAAAGACCAGAAAATTGTCTTGAAGACAGTATGAAACGTTATACAAATATAAATAAAATTCTGATGGGTCTGTTTGGTTGTTGTCATTGGCTAGTAATTTTTTATGTATTTTGTATAGGTTTTTGGTATATATTTTATACATTTTTAATGATAATTAATAATGATTAGTTCTTGGGACATTTATTAAAAAAGGAAATAGGGTTCATTTAATTAATCTTTAAATAATTCTGCACTGTGACTTCTTTGTTCTCACAAATGTAGAGCCACGATTACATCTCTGGAGGACTTTGAGCAAAGGCTGAACCAGGCCATAGAGAGAAATGCCTTTCTGGAGAGTGAACTGGATGAGAAGGAATCTCTCCTGGTGTCTGTACAGAGACTAAAAGATGAAGCCAGAGGTATTTATTGACTTTCCTCTCTACTTGTCTATCTGCTAATGTGTAAATACAAAAGCAGCTTCTCAGAAATTCACAGTCTCTCTTTATTAATGACCCTGTTCTGTCATGTAGAATGAGGCCATGTAAAGTATATAGATCTCCAACATTATCCATAAAAGTGATTTTGATAATACTGTACGTGGTTAAGATACAAGTGTTTGTATACATGTAGATTTGCGGCAAGAGCTTGCGGTACGAGAGAGGCCAGCGGACATGACGAGGATGTCCGCTCCCAGCTCTCCAACACCAGACAACGATAAAACAGACTCGGCCGTGCAAGCCTCTCTCTCCCTTCCTGCTACACCTCTTAGCAAGAACCTGGACAATGCTTTCACCAACCAGACTGGTAAATAATCTCTTTCTTTTTCTCTGAACTTTATTCAGTGTCAAACATGTTGTAAAATTGACTTTTCCTTGCAGTTCTAGTCAGTGGCTGCAATTCCAATTCAGCCCTTACTACATCTGCTAGAATATCAGCCCTTAATATTGTTGGGGATTTACTGCGCAAAGTTGGGGTGAGTAGATATCCAACAGATCTTGATTAGCCATTTTCACATTTTCGCAAGTAAATTTCTGCTTGTAGAAATCAGAATTATTTTCATGGTTTTTTTTGTCATAAAATACATCTAGTGTCTAACTGATTGTGTTTGTTCCGTTTCATAGGCTTTAGAGTCTAAGCTCGCAGCCTGTCGAAACTTTGCCAAGGACCAGGCAGCTAGGAAAAACTTTGTCACGAATGTCAACGGCAATCTGATTAATGGAGAGATGGCAAATTACTCTCACTCACTCCACACGTCCTACTTTGACAAAGCGTGAGTCTGCCCCTTGGCTTTGGCACAGTTCACGGAAAACAGTCAATAAACCATTAGATGTTGATGACCGGTTACCTTATTTGATCTGCATTTTACTCTACTGTATCATAGTAAAATGGATAATGGGGTTGCTTGGCCTAAAAATTCTAATACGTTATATGTTTTACTTACAAGAGATAAATGTTTAATGAGTTTTAATATTTTAAATCATATACTGTATTGTAGGAGTTTTATCTGTTTTATCTTAATGATTTTCTGTCCTCCACAGAAGAGAGAGGGTCATTTTCCCTGCATTGCTTTTGGGTAAATGATGTGTCTAGAAGATTTGTGTGGGGGTCCATGCATGCTGGTTAATAACCCCTGGTTATGACTTATAGAGTACAGTAATCCACTAGGATAAGATTATATCATCTCCACTAACATCTTGGTTGTGGCTCAAATGCTTTACAGAGGTGCACTCCATATGTTGGCTTAAACCTGTTAACCTTTTTTAACTTGAGGTCTGATGTTTTGAGTCAGCAGCTGTAGATCTCTAACAAACTATGAGATAATACTGTTATGATGGTCGTACAGTAGCTGAAGCTTCAAAACTTAAATTTAGCAAGTTATGGAGTTTACCTTTAGTGCTGAGAGTATTGGTCTGTCAGTATGCATTGATTTACAGGAAAGCAGTAGTCATGAATTCGATCATTTATTTTCCTAAAGTCAACATGAAACTGCAATAAGAACCATTTTAATTAACCATTTACAAGTTGAAATGTGATGTTTAATTGGGAATGAAAGTAGGGCTAGACATTTTGATCGATTTAATTGTAAGAAGTGATCAGCACAGCTAACTGGTCTCTGTGACCCTGACCCAAATGGTTATTACATTCTGATGAAAAATGACAATTTCATGTTGACTTTAAGCATGTTTTTAGATCGAGCAGCTTTATTGTAAATTGATTCATTTAGGAAGACAGATAATCATGTCCAAAATCTGCACATATCTATTGGATCAGGCCAATTTTCCAATAAGTCTCACCGTCAGAAGAACAGTCTCTTCTACAGCTGTACCGCAGTGTTACGCAGGTCTTCACTGCAGTGCTAAATCCGTGTGTCCTGATTCTTAAGTATCAGAAGATGATAAAGGGCACTGTGAGGGCATTCAGGAGGTTGTGTTTCTGCTGTGTAAGACTCATTAGTTCTATAAAAGAGCTTTATACACAGACAAACTGAGTTCAGGTTAAGAGACTAAAGGTATATCAGTAGAATAGTAGTCTGTAGTGAATTTTTTTGTGAATTGATTTTGGTGCAGTATGAATATTATGTTTGCTGACCTTAGCTGTGTGTGTGCCTCCAGGTAACAAGAGCGGGCACAGAAATGTTTTGCTGATGCGAGTCATTGAATTTCCTTTGTATTGATAGACAGGAGAGGGTTTGTGTCTGGCGTCTCTGGGGGCAGTATTGAGCGCTCTGTGGAACCTCTTTGCCTGAGAAAGCCTAAATTTTATTTGTAGTTTGTTTTTCTAGCTTATCTACACCAGTTTACACTAACATACGGGTGTGAGCTTTGCTACACATTTATCATGTCTCTGATTATGGGAAACCTGTTTCTGTACACACGCTTTTTCTATTAATATGCAAATGCTGTCTAGTTTAGTACCCTGTTTATTCTGTTAGTCTAGACTAAAAAGAAATACTAGTACAATGTTAACAGTTGCATGGATGAACTTGGCTTACATGGCTTCTAACCTGAATCATGTGTTTCTCTGAGCACAGCAGGACAGTGAATGGTTTGGATCCCGGTGACGTGACAAACATCACAGCTCCACCACGCTCTAACTCTCCGTCCAGCCTGGTGCTCAGCGTGTGACATACAGACCCTTCAACAATCAAAAGAAAACAAAAAACTACTATACAGCAATATACCAATTCCTTTTAATACACTACTGATACTGTCTGTCTGAATTCAGTTTACAGTGGGTTATAACAGGGTTAGTAGCAGCACCTAATGCTTTTTTCTCTGTTACATTGTTCTTCACTTTAGTCGTAACTGTTAATAGTTCCTAAACATGTATATACTCATCTAATATATTTATGATTGCTGTTTGTATAGATATAAACTTATATGTACATATTTAGTTACATTCTCTCTGTTCTTTGAAAATGTAATGTTATTTACCACGTTCCAAAATTGTATTTAATGCTACATTGGTAGTTGGCAAATTTTGTGGAATCTGCCTAAAGGGAATTAATATTTGTTGTGCAACACATTATATGTGTTTGTGTATAAGCAGGATCTGATATATAATATACTGTATATTTAATGGGAAAGAAATGTGTGAATTTGAAGGTTAGACTTAGACATGCAATTATATATGAAGGAAACTGGTTACTATTTTATCCTTGTATCTTTAATCTTTCTTTACAAAGTTAATTTTTTGCAGTATGATCTTTAATTTTGCTAATGCGTTTGTCCCATAAACATGGTTCAAGCGTCACAAGGTAGGAATTGGACAGGAAGGATGATAAAGATAGTTTAAGCAGGTTTGATATTTTGACATTGGCTTGGTAATATTGACAATCGACTTGACTAAATAATATGTCATACATTTCTTGGCAAGTCTCAGGTTGTTTTCACAGCCTTATAGTATTCGTTAAAATGTCCACACCATAATTTCTCCTGGTGGTAAATCACAAATCTTTTTCTTTCTGGTTTGAATAATGCAATGTGTTCCAAGTGCACTTTTTTACTTTTGCGTGCTCAAATAAATGGTAGTGTTCTCACTTCGTCTTCTAGACTCATTCTACTATCTTAACAAAGGCAGGTTTTAATAATGCTTTCTGTATAATACATTTATCCAGATTTTTTAGCAGGTCTCAATTACTGATTAATTAAACAGCCGATAGATTCATTTGATTAGTAGACAGCCATAACAGAACAATCACAGCTTCAACAATCCACACTTCACAAAAGTTGGCCAAAAACATCCCAGAATTGGGTTCCTGCAGATGTCCATTCAGGCAAGAGTGCAGAAATCTCAACTGCCCCCTCCACTCTTCTTTGCAAATTCATCTATTTGTTTCTGTCTCCTTTCCAGCACTTCCAGCCGTTTGGTTTCATTACGTGACTTCTCCTGGTCCCTGAGGTCTGCCAGATCCTCCATGAACAAATGCCTTTATGCATAAGGCAGAAACATGATGTGTAGATGATTAAATATCCAAACAATGGTCATTTAACTTAAACCATTTAACATACAGAATCTGTTTACACTTTGGACATAATGCCTTAGGGTGTTACAATTTTTATCTTTACAAGTTTATGCTTTTCAAGAAATATTAGTAATTAAAGGCGGATTTGAATTTTTTTATCTATAGGGGAAAGTTATACAGTGGACACAGACGCTGCTCTTATACATTACTACTAAGTATCACTATTAAACGTTCTATATTTTGGTTTATAATATTATAATGGTTTATAAATGTAATAAACACTACTATAGTTCTACCTGGCTTGCACTAGTATTAGCTTGCAAATGCAGATCGTGTGTGTTGTCAAGGTTTATGATAAACTGCAAAATTTCACTTTTATAGATTCACTTAAAATGACAGACAAGACAGGTGTTTGAGCATCCGGTTTAAATCCATACTATAGATCCGTGCAGCACGCATAATACAGAACATGTGTGTTTTCAAAAGCACCGTATGTATTTTTCTATAGTCTACAAACTTACTGACATGTGCACAGTTTCAATGTCAAAGGGGGTGTGTGTGCTATCTTACCTATTGAGAAACGCTGTGGCCAAACCTACGAGCAGAGTCCCCAAAAGAATTGGTTTTGTAAAACGCTTTCCAGTAGATAGTTTTGACTGTTTCATGCTGTTTAATTAAACTTTACAGTTTTCGTATAATCACACAAAACGACAAAAGGCTCCAAACTGAAGTCTTGATCTCCACACGGAATAAAACAACTGCACATAGTAACCATAATTACTTCCGGTCCCTGCGTTATTAAATGCATTACGTATGAACTTCACTTATTATACTATTGTCAAACCAATTAGGGGGAATTATCTGTGCAAGTCATCCAGCATAATATTATGCGTTGTTTTTTATTGCTAAACAGATTCATGAGGGTGGAACTTTCTAATAGGAACTATAGATGACACAGTTCACGACATGCGGGAAGTATTTACTGACGGACCAGACCAGTGTAGCACCAGTCAACAGCTGTAAATCTGCATTAGTGATGGAAATTTCACACCTTCTTTGATAAAGTACACTTTTTTGATAATGTCTGTATTTAAGGGTCCTTAGGCAGGTTGTTTGATCATAAAATATGTTTCTTATAAGCATTATTACGCACTGGTAAGTGAATTCTTTATGTTTAATTCTGACTATTCTTAATCTTAGGCTTTTAAAGTTCCCTGTTGGGAAAAACAATACAAACCATCACAGATATTTTAGTGGATTTAGTCGTGGGAATTGTATTAGTTTTAATGGAAACTATAATGGTCTCTGTGGATCTCTACTGGTAATGTGTTGGGGTTATTGGTGGAATTTTATACGGAAAATAAAACTCAAAAAGACACCATTAAATCCTATTGAAAAAGGGGCCAAAATGCTCAAAAAATTCTGTTGCTTTTTTAAGCAAGCTTTTAATACACACATTTTACACAGAAATATATATTAAAACCTGTTTTACTATAGGGTGATAAAAGGTGTAATGTAATTGTCTGAATGTACAGGTGTTAAACACATTATTTGATGCCCTTGATTTATCAGCGATGGCAGGAAAGAATCGTTCCAATGCCTCTGACAGGTTTGAGTACCTGCAGGGGCTGGTTACAGAGTTTCAAGACACAGACAGTGAAGGTACGTCAATAGACACTATATATTGTGTGTACACTATATGTACATGTTTAGTCAGTACATATAGTCAGTAATGTCTACAGCTGTCTTAACATTTAAAACATTTGCTCATCTGAAAATCATCTTTGTTGTTCTTTGGCAGAGGCTAAAGAGCAAGTGCTGGCAAACTTGGCCAACTTTGCCTACGATCCATCCAACATAGAAGCCCTACAAATGCTTCAGGTCACGGAGCTCTTCTTGGATATGCTGACAGAAGAAAATGAGAATTTTGTTGAGTTTGGGATTGGTAAGGTTAAAATGTTGAAATCTGACTCAGTCTTTTGTACATTTACACCAACTAAAGAGTCTATGTCTAGTAAGAATGTGTCTGAAAGTTATATGGTATTCAACTAATGCACTCTTTCATAATCCTCAGGTGGTTTGTGTAACATGAGTATGGACCGGGAGTCCCGTGATCAGATCCTGCACAGCGGTGGTGTCCCGTTAGTGATAGCTTGCTTGTCAAGTAACCGAGACGAGACTGTTCTTTCTGCCATCACGACTTTAATGCACCTCACCACAGCCTCCTCACGTTCTGAGACCACAGATAGTGCGGTGGTGCAGTGCATGTTACGTTTCTCTCTTACACAGAATCCACGCCTCAGGAACCTGGCTTCTGTGTTCCTGCAGGACTGCTGCACTCAAGAACAAGTTGATAAAGCCCAGGAGGCAATGCAGGGACAGAGCCAATCAGCTGTGGGGATTCCACTTCCAAACGACTGAAGACTTATTTTTGCATTTATTGCTACTGAATTGTTTTAAAGGTCTAAATTATACGTTTGAAAAAGTTCTCATATTATCTACGGTATTACTATGGTGTGATATGTCATTTAAGATCAGTTGGAAAATGAGTTGCTGTGGAGAAATGCTGTAATTGTAAGTATTTTTGTATTATCAGACACAATATACATAGTTAATACAGTGTACTCATGCTTATGGTCAATGAGATTTGTCTTCATTTTAAACTTTTTTTCATATTTCTTAAAATACTTCAGAATCAGAATAAGACAGGCGAAAGATGTTTCTGTTGTTGTACTTCAAAAAGACACTTGGGGGAGACTCTTAACATACAGGTTGTGGCTGCAAACAATTCAGTTATTCAAAAGGTTTCAATTTCTATGAATTCCACATAAGGTGATCATTTACTGGAAGCACTGATGGCACTTTTAACATTTTACAGGCCAGTAAATGCATCCCGTAATGACCCTAAAATACACAGAGTCAATGAAGGATGTCGCCACGATTAGCTGCAAGGAAATTTCAAAAGAATTTCTGGCTCTGTGTCCAGCACTTTAGTTTAAAAGCCAAACCCTAAAAGATTTTTAAAATGCTATTTGTTAGTACAAACTAGAGTATCTATTACTTTCCAGCAGACATATTAAAATGCTGAAAGAGGACCTCTTTCCATATGGTCTCAATACCAGCATCACTCAGATTTTTTTCTATAAGAAAAATGTTCACATCACATGCCAAAAAGGAAACAATTTGGCACACCTGAAACCACAAGCAGCACATATGTTAAGACTACAGTATTGCTATCAAAGATGTTGTATTTGGAATTTTAGAAACATATTGTGTATAAAATATTTTTTTGAAATGTTTAATATTTTGTGTGTATATATATATATAAAATACAGCGAGAAAGAGGGAACAACACAAATCTCCACTTGATTTGCAGTTAGTTTTTAGTGTAGTGTATAGGTATTTTAGTAGACATGGAGAACATTACCATACATACATTTTAAAACTATACTATCATAAAGGTAATATAACAGGGCATAGATACTAAAAGAGCTGAGGTTTGGTTGTACCTGACACTGGTTGCGAACTGTTTAATATTATATTTCATTCACATGATTAAGGATTTTTTGTAAAATAATGGTTAAAATGCAATTTATAAAAAAATTAAGACTGCTTGAATGAGGTATGTTATCCTTAACAAAGAAATGTGACTAGTATGTTCCCTAGAAATATGTATAGAGCATAACATATTGTGTATTTTAATTATAAAAAAAGATTATTAAACAAAATTAGGATGTTTTGGGTAATTCATAATGCCCAGAAGTTGATGTCTTGCTGTTGGCCGGTTCAAATATCACAGGTGTGCTTTTAAATTCACAGTCCCAGCAGTTTTTCTGTCTGTTCCCGCAGTTTGTTCTTCTGGATCTGAGAGATGGGAATAAGAGCAACAATCTCAGTGCTACTAAATGATTTAATCAGTTATTATCCAACCACGACCGTTTAAAAGCAAAGGTGTTGTAGTAGCTATCGTTACACCCCACTTTTTATAAGCCTGAAACCATTTTAGTGAGTTTCATGCAGATGGGGAAATTGCTTACATTTCAAAATTTTTACATTTTGAATGGAGCAGAATAGTGACAAATTAACTTTCTCTGGACCAAATAAATGAACTGCAACAACTCTGCAAAATGTGCACTTACCTTTCCTGTGACGGTCAGAGGATATCCCTCAACGAAAATTACAAAGCGTGGCACCTTGTAGTGAGTGATCTACAGACAAAAAACAATAAATAAATGCCACATGACTTTGTATAGTTGTATACAACTATACTTAAGGCACATAAGGTTCTGACCTTTCCCTTGCAGTAATCTCTGATCTCTTCTGCTGTACATTCCTGGTCAGCCTTGAGCTTAATACAAGCACAAACCTCCTCTCCCATCCGCTCATCCTTTACTCCAACCACCTGTATGAGCAAACACAGAAGCACGGTCACCTGATGTGTCTACCAAAATAGATCAGCCACAAAAAAGTGTGTATGATGCATTATAAATCTTATCAGCCTATCTCATAAATATTAATTATTCATGAGCTAGCTCATTAAATAAATGAGCTGAAGTATCCCCCCACCAGTTAAAATGGTTGCTATACCATATAATGGTGGTATAATCTTGTCTCTGGTTAACATTTCTTACTTGTGCTTCCTGAACTTTAGGGTGCGTGTGTAAAAACTGTTCGATCTCAGCCGGGTAGATGTTCTCTCCTCCTCGGATGATCAAGTCCTTTATGCGTCCTTCAATTTTGCAGTATCCATACTTGTCTAAGCTTGCAATGTCACTGCATGGATCATATGACAAACAGCCTCAATTAGAACTGAATAATCCTGAATAACGTTTTATTTGAAACAGTAGAGGAAATATGCACTCACCCCGTCTTGTACCAGCGGTCTTTTGTGATACATTCCTGAGTTTTTTCCTCATCTTGCCAGTATTCCAGCATCACGCAGTAACCCCTAATCATCAGCTCTCCCTGAGCACCTATAGGAACAATGTGCCCTGATGTAGGGTCCACCACTTTAGCCTAATAAACACATAATATGTCACACATCAATCAGAATGAGCTAAAAATATAGTACAGTTATGCATGTGAACCATCTTAATAATAAATGTAAATGAACCTCAATGTGGTGAGTGATACAACCAACAGTCTCTGTTTTTCGCTCCATGCTGTCAATGGGATATCCGCAGAACGTTACTGGGCTGTTTTCAGTTGTGCCGTAGCCAATCTGTTTCAAAACACAATGGCAATCTCATTATATTTTTTCATATAATATACAGTATGGACATAAAATAATGCGTTGTAATATAATATTTGTACATTTTTTGTAATATTTCAAGTCCACGATCACTAGTAGAAATGCTTTGATTTTGCCGTTTTAAATTCATTCATACTTACAATTACAAATTATATTATCAGCATAACAATTTGAGCAAAAATGTAAATAAAAAGCATAATTTTCTGAATTTCTTTTATGACAGCATGCATTCTGTATATATTACATTATTGCTTATGGAAGTCTGCATTATGAAACAACATAATTTCAAAGCTACTGAACACTTTCCCAAAATTCAGTCAATGTGCTGAAACGTTATAATTTTTTGCAAAGAAGGCTTTCTAATATTATTTCCCACAAACTAGCCTAATGGCAAGCAGATGGATAAATGGGCTGAATCAGACAGATATGGGAGACAGGTGAGATATCTGGAGCACACCTGAGAACCGACACACCGCCTGTCTCTCTGTGCTCCAAAGACATTAATCAGATTGCTTTACACATGGTCTATGGCAAACCATTACAATAATGAAAGTAACTGAGTATGATTTGCATACCGTGCCATTTATCACAATGTCAATTTGTATTTACAGTACCATAGTACCATTCATTTTTAAAGATAAGAAACAAGCCTTATACACTCTAAAAACAGATGTGTTAAAATAACACAAGATGTGTCTAGTTAAGGACAACACAACTAGACACATCTTTGTGTTAATTTAAAAACAACACATTTTGTGTTACTTTTAACTCAACTTGTGTTACTTTCAACTCAACATGTGTTGTCCCTTTTATGTATTTAACACAAAATGACACATTATGTGTTAAACAGCATAACACAAAAAATGTGTTAAAAAATAACACATCCTTTTTTAGAGTGTAGAGCTTCTGTACAAAACATTTCAAAATGTAACATACATACCAGAAATATTTTCTCTGATCCGATTTAGTCTTGTTGGGATTGCAGTGTCAAACCATTTTACAGTTTGCACACTTGATCTACAGTAATGTAGAAGCGAAACAAATACAGATGCCATTCTAAACTCAAATTAGATTGAATCCAGAGTCAGACATCCTTGGCTAACCCATGACAACCTCAGGTGCTACTTGCCGGGCAGTATGTATAGACACAGTTGGATTGATAAATCTAGTGTGAATGTGTACTTGAAAGAAACAGGATATACACTTTGCCAATAAAATGTAAAATCTGTTAAGCAAACACTAGATTCCGCCTAACCACAGCACAGCTGACACGATCACAACACACAGGCTGAGAACTTCTGTTTTGCCTTTTCATACTGAATACCGTAAATACTGAAATAAAAAAGATCTATTGGAAGAATGTATCTTTCCAAATGAATGTCTAGTCTGCAGACAAAAGAAAAAGCTTTTTCCTTTTCCATTGTTGTGATGTGACACCAGCCAAACATCTGGCTGTGATTATATGTTATAAAACAGCCTGCCACATGGGAATGGCTTCTTTTCTTTGCAGACTAAAAAACACTGGAAATGTCTGGCACGACACACAGTCTCACCTTAACCTTACATGATTAAGCACGCAAGTTTCTATGTCCACAATAAAATGTGACAAAATACGCTGTATACAATGTTTCTTGCTTATACATAACATATACTGTGATTCTTTCATTCTTTTTCATCAAATAGAACAAAATGTACTTAATATTTGACACAATATCACACTGGAAAACTAAGACAACTTGGCAAGCATAGTCTAAAATCTGAGTATGGAACACAAAATAAGATATGTTGAAATGAATGAGATTAGCGAATAAATGATGACAGAATTTCTATTTTTGTGTGAACTGCCTTAAAACAGAACCTAAACTTGAAGTACTTGGAGACTTGCAGTGCAAACTAAACTGTCACAAACAGTCTTTAATTTCTTGTGCGGCAAATATATGATATTAACAACCAACAGCATGTCAACTTTTAAAAAGAAGATTTTGTGTACATTTATTTGTGAAATTAATTGCCTGTAAATATCTGTAAATAAAAAAAAAATGCTATTTTTATGATTCTAAAAAAACGATAATCTGCAGAAAAGCATTAAAAACACTTTTCTCAGTTTCCTCTCTGAATCACTTTGCATGACCTCCTTTTCGTTGACTCTCTCTCTCGCTCTCTCTCACTCTCACTCTCTCTCTCTCTCTCTCACTCACTCACTCACTCACTCACTCACTCACTCTCTCCTCTGAGGTTGTGTTGACCACTTCTGCCACTCCGTCTGTATGTGTTCCTGCTTCAGCCAAACAGACAGACAGCAAACCCTCGGATTAACAAACACACAGATTCATCATGAAGAGTTTACGCTTCTTGCTGCTGGTGTTTCTACAGGTTTCTATCTCCTTTGTGTCTCCTGCACCAACTCAATGTCCGAACCAGTGCCACTGTCACGGGGACCTGCAGCACGTCATCTGTGACGGCGTCGGTCTGAAGAAGATCCCTCGCATATCCGAGGCCACTCGTCTGCTTAACCTCCAACGTAACAACTTTGGAAATCTTCCAACCGGGGGCTTTATCGAGATGAAGGGGCTCATTTCTCTACACCTGCAGCACTGTCAGATTCGTGAGATCTCCAAACAAGCTTTCAAAGGGCTGAATAAGCTTATCTACCTCTATTTGTCTAACAATGAGATCAGCTCCATCAAACCGGGTGCTTTTGAGGATCTAACTGAACTTACATATCTCCACTTGGACGGTAACCAGATTTCAGTTCTTTCAAAGGGCATTTTGTCTCCTATGATCAACTTGTTTATCCTCCAGCTTGACAATAACAAGCTCAGTGAGCTGCAGCCAGGTACCTTCACAGGTGCTAAAGATCTCAGATGGCTTCATATGAGTGGCAATGAGTTAAGTTCCCTGCAGCCTGGTTCTCTTGATGAAGTGGAGAACCTGGCCATTCTAACCCTGGACCGTAACAAGCTGTCCACCTATCCTCTTCAAGCTATGAGCAAGCTGCGTGTCATAGAGGAACTCAACCTGTCCAAAAACCCTCTCAGCTTCATACCTGACCATGCATTCAGGAGTTTTGGCCGCTATATGGAGAAGCTTCATTTAAATGACATGGGCCTGGAGAAGGTAAGTCTGTGGCACAGCTCTCTATTTTAAAGTGGTAAAAAGAGATCTAAAGATCAGAACGGATGCAAACTGTAAAAAAAGTTAAACGTTCTCCCTGATGTTGGATATCTGAATCTTAGTCTGATGCTGGCCAAATACATGATTGTTTGTGTTTGTAGAGCTGGTCATGCTAATGTACTGTAACCCACTTTGTAACCCAAGTAAACCAACCTGAGACATAATGATATACAGCTACCTGTGCTGGAGAAAAATATTGACCATGTGCTGCTTCTAAATTAGATCCTTCTGCTTTTCCATTCACTCCTTTCCTATCTTCAGACCTTGAATATACTGTAGACATGTGAGAAATGCATTTTCGTCCTTACTTTAAATCACACATCACAAAATATCACAGACTTGGCCAAAAATGCATTTAATGGAAAGATGCTGTTATTGTAAATATGCTGTTATACATTAATTTACTTTAAAGTACAGTCAAACTGACTTTCATTTCAACTTTCTATTTAAATTTAACTAAATGCATTTTGATATAACTTATTACAATAATATAAGAACTTGTAAAGTCAGTTGTAATTGTAAACTGTAATTTAAAAAAGTATAAAATGAAAAAAGGCAAACTTTTACAATGTACTTTAAAAATGTTTTGTCTTGTATTTATCATTAGTGTCAAATTCAATGAGCTCAACAGTAACAAATTGTAACAGTAACAAACAAATTTGGTAAAAGTTCCTAAAAACTGTCTTAAAATTACTAAAGGTCTGTTTCATATGACCAAAAAGTTTAATGTCATCATATCATGGTGGTTTAAACCCAATTTCTCATCAAGAAACATCAACAACATGTGGCAGGTAAATACCGCTTGTACAACAGAAGGTATAAATATAAAATATGTGAATATATTTAGGGTTTGCTTGCTTGCTGGCCTCCTTCCAAATCCTTCTAATTATTGCACAAATAATATTTTGAAGGTCCTGTTTTTCGCTGTAAACAGGTCAGAAAGAGTACGCAGACATGTAAACAGTACCAGGGTGTTCCGTGTTCCTTGAAAAAGTCAAGTATTTTTAAGCTGACGTTGCCTCATCTGAATAGACAATTGGTCTCTTCAGACGCATTTCTGGCAGAAGAGCACGTCAAATGAAGGAGTGGAATGACATAGAGTAAAAACAAACCTTCCATGCTGAAAGTCATCCATCCTTCATTGCCTTAAATGACCAAACTCTCCACTTTTCTGGCCTTTCTGGAGTGGAAATTTCCAAAATGTCTGTTCAATAAGTGCATCTTTTTTACACTTATATAACACACACACCCACATGCTGTGTCTACACTGTCTGTGCCCCTAAACGGACATCTTTCTATAAAGAAGACGCCATGCTGACCAGAACATCTAACACATTGGTGAAGTTTTTAGCAGTTTTGCATATGCCTCTGAAGTTTGATGGAGGGTTTGAAGAAGAGTAAAGAGAGGTTTACATAAGCCCTGGCACAGAGAAGGGCATGAGAAAGGTCTTTAAAGTGAGAAAAGCTAACTTCCATCATCTTTCTCTGATGTTATGAATGAGTCTGAATGCTAAATGTGAGAATATTGCTCATGCAAATGCAAAGACGTTCTTTTTTGTATGAATTACATCATATCATTCTTATTGTTTATATACAGTGGGGTTTAACAGAATTTTATATTTTATTTATTTTTAGAAATTTTATTTTCGTTCTAACAATTTGTGTGAAAACTGAATTAAAATCATGAATAAATTCTATATTCTATGAATTATTGAAGTATTTAATAAATCCACTTTTTACAATAATAACAATATGCACACAATCAATTTTATGTCATAGACTATTAAACTGTTCTTTGTTTTGTATTTTTGCAAAATCTTTCTGTTTATGTCCAGGTTTAACTTTTCTTTTTTATTCTTTATTACCATATTCTTTTAAAAATTATGTATTTTTAGTAAAATTTCCAATGTGGATTTAGACATTTGAACCCCATATATACATAATTATATGCATAAAGAAGACCTAATCTGTCTGTTTCACCCATCAAGTTCTCTAACGCAGCCTTTGAAGGAGTGACTGCTCTTAAATCTCTGCACCTTGAGAACAACAAGTTGAGATTCCTGCCGAACAGTCTGGAGTTCCGCACCCTCCAGAACATCACCCTGTTTAACAACCCATGGAGCTGTACCTGCCAGTTAGCAAACCTCCGAAAGTAAGTGATAACAAACCAATAGATCCGCAATACTGTTAACACCTGTTATTATGTTTGCTAAAATTTAAAATAGTTTTGAATAAAAGCCATTATGTCCTGTAAACGAATTCAAACTTTATGGCTTAATTTTGTTTTAAAGATGGATGGACACTAGTCGCCAACGTCCTGATGCTGTTTGTGCTTCCCCTGGACACCAGAAACGAAAGCAAATTAGAGACAGCACTGCTTTCTCCCGCTGCAAGGAAAAGACAAAGACAAACAGAGCCCCAAAAGGATCACAACCTTGAGATGGTGAGATGACAGTCCTGTTCATTTAGACCTGGTACTTGAACCAAATCTCACATGGCGAACAGCGACCAAAACAAAACATATGCCAGTGCTATATTGGCATTTTTACCAGAGATGTAGACTCTGATAGGTACAGTGAGTTTGAACCATAATTCAGGTCCATGACTTCCAGGTTTGATACCCACACCCTCAACTGAGGTCCAAAATCCAAAACCAGAACAGATTTATGGTTTATAAAGATCTTGTAAATGAGACCACAAAATCAAGACTCCAGCATTGACCATAAAAACAAGACATTAACCAAAGTCTGACAGCTAGCCTGCAAATATAAACAAATTACGGAAAAAATACAGCTTGGTTGTAGGTAAATAGTTGGTGTTCAGGGTTTCTTGCAGTTTCGGGAGTGGTACTTTCCACCACTCCTAACATAAGGTCTTATGTGTTGAGATGTAGATGGTAAAGAAACCCCAGAAATTCTGGTGATTGCACGTCTGGTTCTGTATCTAGTAATAAGTTTACAATCGTATATTTTTGTTGATAATGAACTAATCACATTCAGCATTAGTCAGAGCTCAAACCAGTCACTTCATTTTAAAATATAAAACAAATCTAATAATCTATTCCAGTAATTTTGTTGAGAAATGAAGATTGCATACTTGCATACAGATTAACCCAAACCAAAAGAATTTTTTACCTCTTCTAAGATGAAAGAATGAGTGGTAATACTGTAATTGTGGTCAGGATATGGGTTTGGGTCACTGGCTTCTGTTATGTTTTTAATTCTATCCTTTATGTTTTTTCTGAGCTCTTTGTCTCTGTTTGTGCTTTTCTACTTTGGGATATGATGTTCTGGACTGTGTGCCAAAGCCAGTCACAAATGTCCAAATACGTGCTTGGCCAACTGACCTGGCATCTTTATTATTGTGTTCCAACAGGAGGACAAGAAGAAGATGTGTCCAGGCAATGAAACTTCAAGTAAAGGAATTCAATGCAAAATGCTACATTGAGACTTTCAATTTACTCTTTTACACTTTTTGTGTGACATACAGTATATATGCGCTGACTCGATTATACTACATAACATGAAAAGCATAAATGTGTGTTAGCAAACGATGACAAGCGTCTGGAAGGAGCAACAGTGTATATTTGCAAAGCGTTTTAAAAAATATTGCAAATGCTTCAAAAGGACAAAGAAAATGTTTGTTAATTTTTCTTCTATGTATTACACAATTCACAATATTACACAAGTATAGTATCAATAATCAGTGTTATGATTCATATACATGCTAACTTGGTGCTTATATGACTTCGGATAGCCCAATCTCTGTGATAAAAATTCTTTGACATTTCTCTGTTGATTTTGAGAGGAAATATTTCTTATTCTTTTAATTGAATTTTGAAATGATATAAAAGCTAAACAGAGTTTGTGATGTGTAAGCTTTAACATTTAAAAACATGGATAATCCACAGACAAAACCAGAATCTAAAGTCATCCTGACTGTTTCAATACAAATACTTTGTGTTTAACGTACTATGGACTTTGTCTGTTCAACCGGTTATTAGTTTATGGTCTTTACATACTCACTGGCAGGGTAAAAGTTTCAATCACTTACAATATATAACCCTATCAAACATCTCCCTCTTCCTATTGCTCATAAAGATTTTTGTTTCAGAACGTTTAGCCATCTCAGCTTTACAGGCCTAGCAATGTCCTGCAAGAAATTTCTGAGGTTTTGCAACCACAACAAACCTAACCTGACAGTGACCAAGATACAACTGACACGTATTCAAGATTTGACCTTTCCTTTACATCTCTGACTAAAGAAAAATGCAACACAGGTCAGGAAGCCAAAGACTCTTAAAGCCATGAAAAAAAGGAAAATGAAAACAGTGTGTCTTTGTTAAAAGCCTGAAGAAGATTAGGTAATAGGAAATCTATTCTAACATGATCATTTTGTTACAGTGATCTACTAATGCTAAACAAAAATCGTAAGAAGCACTAATACAGTATTCCTTCATTCATTGGATGAATGCTGTGGTCACCATTCACTTTTAATGTTTTCATTTTTTAGCATTTTTGTTGGAAATGTAAATTTTACAATGCTTTAAATAAAGAAAAATGGTAAATTCTTACATACATTATGTACAGTCACCAAGCTGTTTCTCTCTAAATATATGGGGGAACTTTAATGTGGATATGGATAACCAGCAGCTTGGGGAATCAGTGTGCAAACTGTACACTTAATTTTCTTAAAATTAAGTATATAAATCCAGCTAAATATGAATAAAGCTATGCAACAGGTGAGCTGGACTGATTGAATTATTAAAATTAACCCAATTCCCATTTTCTACATATTTTTGGACAATTTACTGCCAACAGTTGCAAACAAAGCACAAATGTAAAAGTTGCTGTCTCTGTCTCCCTCTAGTGATAATGTTAACTTACAGCATACACATAATCACAATTGTTTTATTAACTACAAATAACATCCCTTCCAGATTTATGAAAAGATATGTTTAGTGACCAAGTCGGTACTCACCACCATTTCCTTAATACCCATGATATCAATGACCTTCCGGATCACTTCAGAAGGACAAGGGGCACCGGCCACAATACCTGAAAGACAAAATATAAAATCATCAGATCACTGTAAAATTACAGTGCAATCTGCTTGCTCAAAAGGGCTCTCAGCTGACAACTGAAAATGTATGATCTGCATTCAGTAATAGTAATCTTTTTAAGAGGTTAAATTAACTCACCACACTGAACTGATGACAGATCGAACTTTGCCAGGTCACGCTGCCCAAGCATGTCAATAAACATAGTTGGAGTACCGTAGACAAATGTACACCTGTGTGAACAGTACAATATTTTTAGTTTTATGACAATTGCATTAAACAAAAAAAAAACATTAGATGTACAATGTGAATGACCAACACGCTTATCTGAACACTACATACTTAAAAATAATTCGTAGATCCAAAATAGATGCTATTATACTTCTCTTTCTCTATGGCCTCCAGGTTGGCACGTCCATCATACCCCCTGGACGGGAAAACTAACGTAACACCATGTAGAGCCATGGTCATACCACCACCCACTGAGCCGAAACAGTGATACATGGGCACGGGCACACACACTTGCACGTTTTTCTACACAAAAAGTAAAATCAAAAATACTGTAAATGTGCAATTTAAGGTGTAGATTTTTTATTTTGCCAAAGCATTCTCAATATCAGGCATTCCATAATTCAGCAAGCTTTATGCTTTTAACAGTCAAACAATACTTGCATTGAACACAACCATATACCCACCCTCCAGTCGTAGCCCAGGCGCATGCCAATGAAGTAAGAATTGTTGACGATGTTGTGGTGGGACAGAGTGGCTCCTTTGGGCTTTCCTGTAGTTCCCTAAAAATCACAAACACCAAAATATTATATATTCATGCTTTTCATTGCCTTTAGGTCAAGGTTGAAGTTTACTGCATTTAATGTCTAAATGTATATAATGAAATGTGTAATTTTGTGATATTAAAATACTCTCTCCCAACTTAATACTGACAGCACTGACTGACAACTGAGATTATGAGTTCTGCCCAACCGGTGGTGGCACAGGGAATTTCAACAACCCAGTTCCAACTGGTGCTGTTAGTGGGACCGAAATCACACACTTCACCTTTATATAATACTGTCGCAAAGCAGGAAATAGGAAATCTCAAAAAATAAAAACTGTACCGATGTAAACTGAATGTTAATGGGATCATCAGATGTGAGTTTCCTCTGGAGGTCTTGTAGTTGTTTATGGTGTTCGCTGGTTCCTGCCTGCATGAGATCTTTTAGGTGGAAAGCACCCGGCTGCTCACTATCTGTGACGATTACAGTGTGTAGATCTGGTAACCTAAAATAGACAGAGAAAACATCATGTGATGTACCCTTGAGCCTCATTATTTATTGTGCAGTTTTTGTCATATGTACTTTGCACTCTTGATTCCTCCAGGAGGAGCTTTTTCCATCTCGGGGCAAATCTGCCTTAGCATTTCACAGTACTTCTGGGTTTTAAATTGAGTCGGACAAACAATTGCATTGCACTGCACCTAAAAAAAGCATTCAAGTCATTAGTACTGGAACAGGCTGTCCTCGCGTGTCCAAACTGAACACCAGAAACCAATACTTTTTGGCATTTTTGTACGTTAACTTACCTTTCTGAGTGCAAATTCTGCCTCCTGCGGCTGATAAGCAGGGTTTACTGACACCTTTAAAAAAAACAATTAAGTTGGAGCAAGTTAGACCAGTTATTGGCAAATCCTCAAAAATACCATATATAAGACAGAAAGAAACACACTCACTAAAATGATTCCAGCCTTGGCCGTGGCAAACTGCATTAGCACCCATTCATAGATGTTTGGTCCCCACATGCCTAAACGATCGCCCCTCTTCAGCCCAACAGCCAACAGACCTGCAGCGGCCTGTTCAACCTGTAATCAAAACATTTTTACATTTCAATTTTTTGTTTGTTAATGTTTTGCTGAGTAAGAAGAGGGTGAATCATTCAATATCAACAAATAAGACAAAAAAATAAGGCAAAACGACTTTTACTGTTAACCTAAGATCAGTGGTGAGTTTTGCTGACGTGTCTTTTATAACCTTTTATAAGTTATAGGTTATGCATGCTAAATAAATGTTTAACATCTTAAAGCAAATCTATATTGTGACCTTGTACCACTCTATGTATTGCAAGGAACAGTCACATATGTACCATATATGCCCATACCAGCCAATTTAAAGTACAGTTCAGGGTTCAACCGGGTATACATGAATACTTTTACCTGTTGCACTTAGACCTTGAGAGTAAGTAAATATAGAGGAAAGGTCACGCTTACAGACAGCATATGCAAACACTATTAAGTAACTTTTATGATCATTGCTTCATGTTGTGAATTCCTTGGTTTTCTGCATATATTTACAGAAAACTCTTTTAACAAACACATAAGAGAGTAAAAATAAATGTGAGGAAAGTATTCAGTGTTACTAAAATTAGTCTACTATAAATATTAGTTGCATTCTAAATATAAAACTCTAAATATTAGTTAACTCAATACTGAATTTCACATGAAACTTGTGGTAGCACCTTATTTAGTTTAGATTAATAAGGGACTGCTCAGGAATTTTTATTTAGGGATTTGGCACAGATCCCTCATTCCACAACCTACAGTTCCAGCAATGGAGGCAACGTGGACCTCCTTTCTACTTTTTCAATCTAGTTTTGACAGGACTGGCTTTTCAAGCAGGCCTACTGCAAAGCAAGCAGATGCAGGCCACTCACATCTTGATAAAACTCAGCGAATGTCTTGCGTATTCCGTCCTGCACAAACACCATGGCTTCACGGTCAGGGTGACGTGCCACTGTGGTTTGAAGGCAATGATCCACGGTCCTGTATAACAGGGAATGGGAGGAAATGCCGTGGGCATAGCTGGTGATCAGGGTTGGGACGCTGGGTGGGTTATCCACATGAATTGCACTGAAATAAAAAGCAAAAAGACAGAAAAATGCATGACATTTCCAGCCAATTTCCAATTTCCAGCCAATTTTTTTTTTTGCCAATTACTGTATGTAGACATTGAAATGTGTTGGTTACACTGCGGTTCTTTCAAGTGTAGCTAAATAAAACACATAACAGCAAATGCAACTGATATTAGACGTCAGCATTAGTTTGGAGTGACTTGAAAACATGTTTGTCTTATTGGTAAACTTGTTTGGAGAGTAAATCTGTAAACTTTAAACTTTTTAGCATGTTTACAACAAAACATGTCCACACATGTGCAGAATGTCTTGACGAACTCTTACCAGCTCTGTTGGGCAAATATGAAAGGTGTCCGAGATCTCTGCAGAATGTTCGCGGTTTTGCAGAACTGTACGGTCGCGCGCATATTGGCTAAAAGAATCTTCGAAGACATTTTTCACTTCGACGTATTATGTTATAAATCAACTCTGAGGTAAATGATTTGTTTAGAAACTCGGCGCTACCACTACAATCTTCAGTAACATCCAAACATGCAACGTTGGCGTCTAAGCGGAATAAATGCACATAACACCCCTGAGTTGTTTTTATCGTTGAATCATTAATGCGTCCAGCAGTGTATACGCCAAAATCCCGAAGTTACAAAGTTGCAACTCGGTTAGTTCCACTTCCAAGACGACAGTTTATGCAGCTGTAACATACATGAACTGTAGAGGACGCAAAAACAATCGTTATCACAAAACGGAAGCTAGCTCAGTCATATAGGCAATGGTTTTATTCGCCCAAATATGCATTACCATTGCATAGTTGCTTTAACATTTTAGATTTACTAGTGTAACCTCAAAAAGTTTCTTTTGACAAAAGCGTTGTTGTTATGTTGCGTCGCAAATCTCTCTTAAGTGGGGTTTTGGTTGTTTTTGATAAAGCACAAGAATTAATGTAAACCAATATGCAGGTTTTCTGGTCCTTCTATTACTTCGACTCAAAACGTATTTATTATCAGAGACGTTAAATATCGCATTAAACAGGGGCGTGGATTTATTAAAGGGGGCGTGGACTAAATAAAAACGTCTGTGGAATGTCGTAAACATTTACATACCCTGCTGTTTACATAGCCACACTATGGGTAATTTATGTGTTCTTGGTCGTTTATAATATATAAATGGAAATGGAAAAAGTGCACTTCATATATTCTGTCTATAATAGGCACAAAAAATATCAAATATAAGTTTCTTTGGATACTCTCATATACATGTTTCTCTGTCTTTTGTATTTTATTTTATATTAACTGGCGTTGTTTCTTGTTTTTGACAATTGTAGATTAATTTGCATTTAATTAAATTGCTTATAGAAATGACTACTGCTTCCAATAAATAAACAAATAAATACATAAACACAATTCCAAAGCATTTATTTGCTTCGTGTAGGATTATTTTAAATACATCACATTTTTTACCTACTTCAAAAGTATTTGCTTGAATCAGGAAAATAACTCATCTCTGAAGTTCACCTGCAGATGGCAGTCTACTATCCTGAAGGTTTATTCTAGATAGAAGAAGAAGAAGATGGACCTCATTGGTTACTGTAGTCAAGTAGTGGCGCGTACATGAAATAAGTTAGAAGAAGTTGAAAACATTTTTGTCATAGTACTAAACTATTACTACCTGTGCTAAAAGTAAAGTTAATGTCGTGAAACTGGATTAGTACAGTAAATAATGTAAAAAGCGCTTGTGTGTTCTTCAGTGATGGAGGCGATGCGGTGCAGTGTGGAGTGTTTATCTGAATTCAGTGACTGTCAATCACACTCAGTGCGCATCATTCAATACGACACCAATCTGATCTTCACCAGCGGAGACGGTTATGTGCTTGTGTTTCATATACAAGAAAAGAGAGTCACGGCAAGTAAATGTCTACTGTCATTTATCTGTTTGCTTTTTTACATGCTCTCATTAATAAATGTTGTTTTTAGACCGTACTGCAGTATGAAACTCCAGTGACATATATAGCATATAGTGAGGATAAACTTCGACTTTATGTCCTGTGTGAGAACGGTGGGATTTACTGCACCAGTCTGCTTCCACATTTAAGGTAACAATATATTTTTCCATTTTCATTTATTTTCCATTGTAAACGATCAAACAGTTGTTTACATTTTTAGCTATTTAGTGCCCTTCTGAAAAAAATATTATGGTTTCAATTACAAATATTATGAACAATCAGCATATAGTTTCCATTAAAACTAATACAATTTACATAATAACCATTAAATCCATTATAATTTCTATTGTTTGATATAGATTTGCAATGACAAGCACTTTTCATTCTTCATGTTTTTTCCTCCTAGTTCATCTGCTTTCTCATCGAACACAAATATCGACCCTATCGTGACCAAAGTCTCAGATGACAGCATTGTCCTCAGAAATATCAGTCTGCGAGCAGTCGTCATAGTCCAGAAGCTCCTTGTAACTCTTAGTCTTCACACATCCACCTGGAGTTTTAATGTCTACGAAGAGCCTGAATCCAAGCCCCTTCATAAACTTGCCTCTTTCGAGGTCCCGACTGTCAACACAAACACACACAACTCTTTAAACACCCCAGAACATTTAACAAACATAACAGAAAAAGAACAATGTACTCCAGTACTGACTTGCATCTTCCCCGCCGTCTCCACGTCACTCAGAGCTCACAAGTTGGACCTCCATCCTTCTCTTGAGCTTCGTCTCTTCAGACTGTTGTTTGGTGTTGATGCCTCTTTAGTCAGTTCTCCAGTGGTTCTCTGTGGATTACCTGATGGGCGTATTTGTTGCTTTCCTTTGCTTCTTCCCCAACTGTCTGGACCAAGAGGTGAGCAGAGATCACCAATCAGAGTGCTCCAGAGCTTAGAACAACCAATCGTATTTATTGGAACCTGCGTCACAGGGGAGGATGGACCTCAGTGTCTGGTTGCTGTTGGTCAAAGGGGCAAACTTTTGATGGTCAGAAGGAAGGAAACGAGGTCGGAAGGCATGGAGGCTGATTATAGTAAGAATCAAACTATTAATAATTAATAATCGCCCAATTGTTCTTTAATCAACTTGAATCATCATGGCTAATCTTTTAAATCTCTGTTTTACAGGCTTCAATGAACATAGTGTACGAGGACCAGTGATGTGTGCCTGTGTTGATGACAAAAGCCTGTTCTACAGCTCTCTTAATGACTTACAAGCTTATCAGCTCAGCACAACATCATCATCATCACCAGAAGCACCAACCGAAACCCAACTACCAGCGTTGAGCTCCAACAGTCTTGGTGTATGCAGGGTTGTAGCATTGGCTGGACCATATACTAATCCCACAGGTACCATGTGTCCATTCTGCTTAACCTCTTCACTCTTTTCTAGGCTTTTGAAATGTTAGATTGCTAAGGTTATTCTCACGAAAAGTGTGTTTCTTTCTGAAGGTTCTGTCCACCTGTTTGCCTTATCCCTGAGTGGAAAGCTCATACAGGTGAACCTTCCTGAAGGGTCCAATAAAGAAATCACATCAAGGTTCTCTTCATGTCAAGCAGGCCAGAGAGTGAAAGATCTCCTGGCTTCCATTGGCAACGTTTGGGAGAAGTAAGATCTTTTTTCATCATTGAATAGCTGCAGGTTTTCCATCAATGAAGACTAAACGTATTATGTTTTCTTAATGTCCTTTACAGGGCAGAATCCTTGAAACACAAACTCCAGGAGAAGAATGAGTCTCTTAAGCGTCTCAATCAAGTCATGAATGTTTGCAACCTCCTGTTGGGCAATCATGGAAATGACAAGGAATCGAATATGGGCAAGCAACCAATCAGCTGTCACGGTGTAGCTAGATGGAACTCAATGCTCCAAAGAGACTCTTTGACTTTCACATGCGTACTAGAAAACACAAGCGCGTATATGTTGGAAAAGGGCTGGACTTTGTGTCTTCAGGTGCATCCTTTATCCCATTCTCACAGTGCAAATATGGAGGGCCCATCTAAGACTTACTCATTTCCATTCAGGAAACTGGATTGTGGACAAAAACTAAACGTAACAATTCCTCTGGAAGGAGTCGGTGAGCTGCCAGTAAACATCTACTGTTCTCTTGCTTTCACTCTTGCTGCTTTATTTGACTCGGGAGCATCTTTGCAATCTGTTGGTGTTAACCAGCTCCTAACAGGTACTGGGTCCATCAGTGTACCATTAAATACATTAACAGTGGATTGGCTGGATGCTTTAAGGCTAGAAGAATCATTTTCTCCCTGCAACATTATCAGTGCCGCAGAAAGCATCCAGACATTTCTGCGTTCAAAAGGAGTTTTAAACCGAGACTCTGATATTGCTCCTAAATCTGATCCTCTTGCAGTGGTGGTGAGGGTATCGTCAGAGCTTCTAAAGAGCAAATTGAATCTTTCAACCACCAGCAGTGCAGAAATATGTTCATCTGTACTAAACTGGTTGGTTTGTATGCCTGAGACAGCAGAACATAAATCTAGACAAACTCAAGTTGTATGTGCCTACAGCCCTGATGGACAATCTGTCAAGCTGCTAGCCAAACAGGTGTTGATTACTTACAATTCTCACCAATCTTTATGATCAGTTTAAATATATTATAATAGCTTACCCATGTCTTTCCTCTAGGTGACGCTGGGAGATTTTAGGTCTGAAGGACCTCTAGATGTCATAGAGATTCGAGTGGAGAGTTCATCCATGGCAGCGGTGTGTGGACTACATCATGCCATTCTGAGGCGTCTACAGGTGCGTCTATCACAAAATCTTTCCATCTTAAACATAATCGAATTAAATCTAATGTACAGATCATGGAATGTCCCAGTAGGTGCTGATCGGAGACACAACTGCAAATCGTGAGCATACAAAGCCATTACAAGCACAAAGGTTGCGTGAAACCATCCGGCATGTTGAGGTAGATCTCATCACTGTATTTATTTTGTTTCTACAATCCGAGATCTCACCATGTGCATAAGTCACACTTTGTGTTTAGCATTAGTTCATACATTGACATAAATCAAATACAATACTAACTGTCTTCTTCTTTTATCAGACTCTTTATAAAGACCTTCAAGACACCTACAATCAGGCAGCACTTGGTGGATCAACTGAGACGAATAAGAGCTCTGAGATACTGTTTCGCATTTTTCTGCAGCTGAGGGCAAATCCACTGGTTATTATTTGATTTATACAGCACAATTTTTTGTATGATATAATATATGTATATATTATATTTTATGTTTATGCCCATGTTTTCCTTTTTTATGTGTCACTACATTGTGACCTTCATTATCAATAAAATACTCTGTCGACATTAAGCATGTAAAAAGTACATAAGAAAACATATAAATCGATAACATCTTCACACAGGTGTGGACTCCTACCCACAATGCACTTTTAGTATTTGTTGTGTAAGCAACCAGAAATGTTATGTGAAATATAATACAATCTGTATTGTAATATATCTATCAAATAAAAAGCTATCATTTTATTAAATATCTGACTCAGTCCACTGGTTGCGGCTCAGTATGAAAAAGTTTTTCCTTGAGTCGATAATATCTTCCCTCATTGGCCATTAGCTGCTGGTGAGTTCCCTGTTCCACAACCTTCCCGTCCTCAACAAAGATAATGTTATGTGCTTTCTCCACAGTCTCCAAACGATGAGCAACCACTAATACAGTCTGATCTGTTATGTTATTGAGCACATCTTGAATCTGGAGAATGAAAGAATGAATAGAAAAAAACTGATGTTTCATTGAGGTATATTTTTAAGTTAAACTCAACTGCAACTAAAAAATATTGGGATGTATTAATTGTAGAGGAGTGCATACGGCTTGTTGTGTGCTGCAGTCCATGTGGCTAGTTGCTTCATCTAAGATGAGAATCTGTGGGTTCCTTATCAGAGCTCGGGCTAGAGCAATACACTGCTTCTGTCCTGCAGACAGCTGGTCACCACATTCACCAACATCTAAACATAGAGTTTACATTTATCATGAGCAATAAGATTGAAACCTGTGTGGTTTTATATCCACAGTTCGGATAACCATAATGATTCAAACTCAGTACACATCTGCTTGTTAAGTCTGACTTCGCTTGTGGCTCTAAACGATATATCAGATGCCAAAGGTAAACAATAAATAATGCTAAAATACACTTATGGCATGCTGTAAAAACCCAGAAACAGTATTTCTAACATAACAACTTCACATTATTCATACCCGTGTCATATCCCTGCTCCAGGTTGCATATAAAGTTGTGTGCGTTGGCTTTCTGAGCAGCTGTTTCAACTCTTTCCATAGTACAGTCCTGCAAACCGTATTGAATATTATGTCTCACAGAGCCAGAGAAAAGCACAGGATCCTGGGATACCATCGCCACCTGGGCCAAAGAGATTGAAAAACTCACCAAACTGTACAATAACAGAATACAAGTTAGTGTTGCACATGCTAGTTTATAACTGCCTGCCTTTTGGTGGAAGTATTTGTGTTGATAGCGATGTAGAGGTACTCCATCCAGTAACACTTCACCCTCCTGCGGTTCGTAGAATCTCTGCAGTAAACACACGCAAGAAGTCTTCCCACCTCCAGAAGGTCCCACCAATGCTGTCACCTTCCCCGGACTTAACTCCAAAGTCATGGACTGTAAGAATATTTTAGTTAGATCCAGGTGATTTTACTTCAGATCATACTAAATGTGAACCTGATAAATGTTTTTTATTTAAAGTATTTTTATTAATAACAGTAAAAATTTGTTATGAAAATTTGTCAAATATTTATTCTTGAGATCTTTTCATCAATATATAGTTTGTCATTATTAAATTAGAATTCAACTATGAAATATTAAGGTGAATGGTGAAATAACCCAAGTGTTCCACCTGTGAAACTGATGGAACAGGTTAACAGGTTAAACATTCCATTTGTTTTTGCTTTTATGGCGTAAATGAAAAGTTATACCTTCAGTGCTTTATCATCAGGACGTGAGCTGTAAGAAAAGGTGACGTCCTCAAAGGTAAGTCTTCCCGTGAGTTTCTCCGGGGTCAGATCTTCTGGCTCTTTCATCTGTGGCTTCCTGTCGAGCAGCTGGAAGACTTTTACTGCTGAGCCCACAGTGTTCAACATGTCTCCATAGATATATACAAGTTGCTGAGGATATAACGATAGACAGAATTTTGTGTAGTTTGAAGAAAAAGTCTGTAAGATTTATTTCTATAAATATTCCTGGTAATCTTACCTTCATGCTGGTCACCATGTCCTTCTGGTAAAACACAAATGCAAGGAGACTGCCACTGCTTAGCTGACCAGAGGATATAAGATTACGACCTTGGAACAGCATTGCAACCTTCAAACCCACTGTAATAAACTACAATGAGAAGGAAAAAGATGATATTGTTTTATAGAAACAGATGTTTCTGGGTTGCACAAGATACAGTACAAAAAAAGTAGGTGATTTGGATAGCTGTTTATTCCATACGTGTTGGTGCATATGCTTTACCCTTCGTATTAAAAGATGAACAGCACTGTAGATGCCCTTGTGTGTCAAAACCTGGTGTTTCCTATTCAGAGCCCGTTCGTATCTCCTCTGTTCCTGAGCCTCCGCTTTACAACTGCGTTGTCCGCATGGACCCCATGACAGAAGATGCCAAGTCTGCAATCTCTGCATTGCAATCTTGAAGCTCTTTAGATGTTTTCTGTAGGACATGGCACAATAAAAATAGATGATCTACATAACAAAAAACACTGGTCTATCCCTAAACCAGTGTTTCCAGTGGTGTGCCTACCTGCGAGATGTTGTTGTACGTATTTTGAATAAAAGCAAGCAGTGGCATCTCGATGCACGTGAGGAGCGTTAACTGCCAGGATAGCCCCAACATAAAGTACAGCATGCCGCATGTTTTCACAAAACTGCGCATTAACACATTGACGTTCATGGCCACAGAACGGCCCATCTTATCCGTGTCAGAGATCAAACGTGAAGTGAGACTTCCTGTAAGATAAAGAAATTTCTCACATATACACTTGTCAAATAAGATGTCAACATGCTTACAAAAAAAACATGCTTCTCAGCATATATTTTATTTACACTAGTTAGACGTGGCAAAGAATACACATGCAAGGGTTACAGCATCCTGACTTATTGATGTAAAGTACTGTAAGTTACTGTGATGTACAAGCCCTACAAATCCTGATCTCTCTGTTGGAGTTTCTTCTGCAATAATAACCATCTGGCTGTAAATGATCCCTTATTTATTCACATAATTTTAATTGCCCATGATACAACATTGTGCCAATTAATTATTATAATAAACCGTATTATTGAATACCACCACAAGTCTAATGTATATACATCAGTACTACATAATGATGTAAGCATACCTGGTTTGTTTTCTTCAAAAAAGCTTATTTCCTGTTTCATAAGGTTCTGGAACAGCATGTGTCTGATCCTCTTGTTGAGTCTGCTGAGGCTACACATGAACATTCCTCCACGCAGACCACCGAACATAGAACTTCAAGACACAGAAAATAAAATAATTACTCAAAACAACATTATTTTAAATGTTCAGTTGCTCAAACAGAGACGATGTTACAATTACCTTCCCAGCGAGAAGAGTGCCATGAGTCCAACAGCCCATAAGAAGTTGTTGTATTGGTATTTTCCACTTAGTAGGTCAATAACCTTTCCAATACTGTATGGGATGAATGTCTCAACTATAGAAAAGAAAATTATCTTTAACAATCCTTTTTTGTATTTTTAAAAATAACAAAGAATAAGGTGCAGGTTTACTTTGGATCAGGTTTTGGTCTTGAATATTACTTTGAACACACTTTAAGACTTTAAGTCTGTCATAAATATTATTGTTTCATACATATATGTTATATATATATATATATCTCTATCCACCAAAGTGTCCTTGATTTAAAAATGTCAAAAATCACCAAATACTACCATGTGAAACACTCACACAACGCTGCCAGGCTGAGGAAGACGAAGGCAGCCGCGAGATGAAGGTAGTCTGGTCTGGAGTAGCGAATCACTCTCATCAACAGTGCCTTCGCCTCTTCATCTTTCTTTTGGTTTCTGGTACCCTTACCCGATCCACCATGTGGGAAGGCCATCTCCAACACCATACACACAAGAGTAGATATGACAGAGTTCAGGACGACCATGCCAGGATCAGGAACAGGGCTGAAACCTCTTACAGTCCCTTGAAGCACCATCTGTACACTGTCAAACACTGCAGGTAAGAAGCTCAGTAAGGCTACCCAATGCTTCAGGAAGGGCTGGACACCGTTGTCAGCAACCAGTGTGCCCAGTGAATAAAGCCCAGCCCAGCTGATGGCTCTGAAAGCCCACAGGCACCGTAAGTCCAGGCTGGCGTCTCCATCCAACCTCAGCAGCACAGCCCATACACAAGCCCAGAGGACGAAATCACAGCACAACAGATAGACTTGTGCCGTTATTGTAGCAGTGGATATTGGGTGAGCCTTAGGGATCATCTTTAAATATGACACTAAACTGGAAAGACAGAAATGAATCGTATATATTAGCAAAGGCGTGCATATTTACATGTATTTTACTTGTATTATTTATCCAAGGCGACTAACAAACTAAAGGGAGCATGTGCTATTTCGCCTTAAGAGTCAACAATAAACACAGTATGCAAAGCTATGTTTTTAGTTGTACACTACTAAGAACTCGTATGCATACATGCTCTCAATGCATTTAACATTAACACTAAGCGTAAAACAGATACTGAGTCTTACCATCAACTGTTTTTAACAATCATTTAGGAGAGCCATAGCCCATCCGCAATATGTGGAAGAAACACTTTTGGTTTCGGTTTCTCGGTGGGCGGGGACACAATTGATGTCAGTTTACGCACAAAAAATATCTATAAAATATGTATAATTAGCCTTCGACAGTTTCCTTAGTACGAAATAGGCTGCAATTTCAATGTTTTTACCTGATTTATGCGTGTTACGTCGGATCATGACGACAGCAGTCAGCAGAAGGCACTCGATGACTAATTCTTCATCTGGCCAGCAGAGAGCGCTGTTTGGCAAGTATCCCCTATGAGCCATTAAAGGTACAGTTGACCCAAAAATAAAATATGTGACATTATTCACCCTCATGTAAATCAAAACCTGAATATGAATATGCAACACAAAAGAAAGAAATTTCTTGTGTCCATACGGTGGAAGTCAATGAAGGGCAGTGTTCTTCAAAATAGCTACTTTTGTGTTATGCAGAAGTAAAAAACAGGTTTGGAATGAGGAGAATGAGTAAATGATAAAAGAATTTTAATTTTTGACTGAACTATCCCTTTAACAACATTATATTCACAATTATTTATTTAGTAGATACTTTTATCCAAAGTCACATATAAATGACAGAGCATTTAACATTTTAAGAGGCAACAATAAGCATAGATTTAGAAGTAATTATAATGAATAATAACAATAAATAATACTGAAGCTAGGTGTGAGCAGCATAAGACAGAAAAGTTATTTTTAATAATGATATTAAATAGTACAATTAGTTAAATGAATAGTTAGGGAACAAATGACATATTTTCCCATTGACACACAACAGGACATTTTTGTTCACACTACTCACAGTCCTAACAGTGAAAGTTTAAAAAAAACACACAAAGACGCGGTATAAAATTAGTCCATGGGACTACCAAAATGTTTATTGATTGTAATGAGAAAGCACAGCATTTATCTGTATATAGCTATAGTACTACAATTCTGAATATATTTGCCTTTAATATAGAAATAGACTACTGAATACTCTTTAATATACATTGTGGTATATATGACACTCTGAAGAGGCTGAAATCCTCCTCTTTATACAGCCAATCATTTGCTTTGGCAAAGTAAGAAAACAATGACAAGGCAAACCTTAGTGCACATGAGAAAAAAGTATTACCTTCCTCAGATACAAATCCTCACATTGAAATGTGATGCATGTTCTATTATACAGAACTAATGATAAAAATGGGTCTAATAAACACTGACTGTCTTTCATACAGTTCTAATCTGTGAACCTAACAACCCTCCCCAAGGGCACATTCTTGCAGATTAAGAGCAAACCACACTCACAATCATACTGAGAAAGGAAAAATATAATGTTTATGTTGGAATGCGACTGCTATACATTTGCAATTGTCATGACGTGGGTCTTGATTAAAGAAGGTCTGTACTATAGTAACCTAGACTTTATAAAACTAGATTTTCTCCTGATTTATCACACAGCATAATGTTTTACCCTTTGGCATTTGCATGTTGAGACATCAGATCAGTAGTCTCCCTTTAAGGGATGACAGTGTATGTAGGTCATTTAGCATTTGGGGTTTTATGACACATGGTTTATAATATAGTGTGTTATGAACTGACGAGGAGATAAAACTTTTCCTGACTTTTTCTGAGTAAACAGCTTCAATGTCATTATAGATAAAGGAGCACTTTTCCATTTTACTGTAATCAGTTACAGTAATCTACTATATTTACTGTAATTCAGCTGCATTAGTAGAAGGCATTGAAGATCCATGGCACTTTTCAGTGTATACAATACATTTTCATTTGATGTAATACACCTTATGGATATCCTCAATCTGGTTTTGATCTGGTTCATATGTTTTCCATCTCTGAAGATGGGGTATTTGTCTTGTCCCCACCTGTAGGCACAATGCTATACTGACAGTCATCGGATACAGCAGTTGAAGGCTTAGCTGGAGATCCAGAAGATGAATTCTGCATCTTCTGGGCAGCGTCACGGCGATCCAGCCAGTAAAAGGAAACCATAAGGAACACCGCTGATAAGACCACCGAGATACTGCAGGCCAGAAACACATACGTGAAGACTCCAGTTCTGTCAACTAGAATTCCTGATACAAAAATGTAAAAACCACATTAAAATCAATACTTAATTTCAAACGTTTCTTATTCAAAACTAACAAAAGCCAAAACTAAGCCAAAACATTTGTACTCAGTACAACACTTCAAGGTGCAAGGTTATACTTCGCCCAAACAATGACACTACTGTGTAAGAAAATGTGAGTGAAAAAAGGCTCAAACACGCACATAAATCCATAGGCCATTTACAAGAAGAGGCATTCCTTTCTTTGTACGCAGGCATACCGCTATTTTTCATTCTGAATGTGATGTCTTACACTGACATTACTGTTTGGCAACAAGAAACATGCAACGAAAACACAGTACGTATCATCGCATCTGCAACATGTTAAAGCATGTTCTCCAGCCACCATATTACATACACCCTATACAATAAACACCTTAAAGGAATGATTTACCCATATATGAAAATGTTATCATGATTTCATCAACAAGTTCTATATTTCATTCTTCAATTTATCACAAAATAATACTAATACAAATCAATTTTCTATTTTATAATAAAATGCCATCATGTTAACTTATATGGGGCTCAAAATGGAGAAGCTATAAAACACATACATTCATCATTAAAGTAATCCAAATCATTCCAGTGGTTAAATAAATGTATTCTGAAATGAAACATAATGTTTGTGAGAGGAAACATTTAATATTTTAAGCTGATTTAGCGATGAATACATCATGTAACGATGGATACAAACCAAGCAGGTTTTTTGTCATGGATTACTTTAAAGTCGGCATAAAAATTAAAAAAATTTTTACATGGTAACTTTATCGGATGTGGGTGCTTTTAGAGCATCGCCATTTTGAACCCCCTATAAAAAGATAACATGATTGCATTTTATAGACCATTTCAAAAGATGTAAACAACACTGGTCCAGAAGCACTTTCTGTTTCAGTTTGTTTGTATTTCCCAATATGTAATTAAATCTTAAAGATGTTTGTTAAACATTTTGATTCCGGTGTAAATGTTCTGTTGGTATTTTTTTCTGACATTTGTGTAGTAAACGGGACAGGAAATGCTTCTGGACCAGTGCTGTTTACATATTGTGAAGGTAATTGTCTTCAAGTCAAGATGAGCTTTATTGTCAATCCGCTTACATGCGGGGACATACAGTGGAACGAAATGTCGTGCCTCACAGGGACCACGGTGCTACATAAATAAATACAGGCATACAACAATGAAGTAAAAAATGTAAAAATGTAAAAAAAAAGACCTAAAAAACTAAAAATACAAACTGTACAGGCTTATTTGTGTGAACTCCTTTGTCTAATCTGAGTGAACTCCTTTAAGACTACAGCAGGTACAAATGCTGAAAGACCAGCACAACCACATTTAAAACAGCTCTTGTCAAAAGCAAGGGATCTGGGGTTTAGAAGCCTATAGATCTTGTTTATACTTGTTATATGTCTTGTTGTACTTACCTTGAACTGCAAACAAGGTAAACTTCAAACATAATTTCAAAACTCTCAACTACAAGATTGTCATGTTACCTGCAAGAGGAGGTCCTATCAGCAGAGTGACGCTTTCCATGATAGACAGCAGGCCCAGTGCAGACGGGAACCGGCTCATCTCAACCGTGTCCATCAGTACAGTGAACATCAGCGAACCGACCAGACTCATAGAAATTCCAAACGAAAGTACGTATATTAACAGCACAGAAAAACTAGCATCAATGCAACAAATACTGTTACTGAGTCCGTTCAGCAGCAGTGCAGTTGAGAACACGTAAATGTGGCGACCTTTGAACCAGGGCAGGCTGAAGAGCAGTCCAATGGGAGGTCGCACAAATATATTGACAAAGCCCAGGATGGAGAGCAGCAGGGCGGCTCGGCTTTGGTCCATACCGTGGGCCGTGGTGTAAGGGACTAGGTATATAAGCGGCACCACAAACCCCAACATCATCCAAGTGATGCCCAATGAGAAGACCCGAAAGCGTAGGTTACTGCAGAACAGGTCAAAGGCCATGTGTCGTCTGAGAGATGATGCTAAACTTCGAATCACTCCCAGTATGCCCCCTTCAAGCCTCTTTTCTTTGGTGGGTTGGGGGCTGTTCCTCATCACCTCTGACTTTTTGGGCTTGCGAGGCTTGAGGGGTCTCATGACGGCCCCACAAACACAGCAGTTAAGCAGCACAGCGCCAAGAACCAGAAAGCTCCCTCTCCAGCCCAGCGTTTTGTGCAGATAGTGTCCTAAAAAGGGCAATGTAGACAGGCCCAGAGCGGTGCCAGTGGATGACATTGCGTTGGCGAATGGACGACGACGCACAAAGTAATGGCCGAGTATGGTGACGGCAGGCTGAAAGCTGAAGCAGAAACCGAGACCTGTGGAGGAAACACAGAGTTGTATGTTATATAGTACAGATGAATGGTTTTACTTTTGCAGTAGATGAAAACAAACATGATAATGCTATTGCAAATCATTGCGATATACACACTGCAATATGCATTCTGCGATATTCAGTAATTTCAATATATTGTGCAGCCCAAATACAGAGGTCTGTGATCATTATTTGTGATTACAATCACAATCTTTATGTGGTCACTGTTTTCCTTAAGATTAACTGTTTAACTGTAATATCATAATCTCTTCCTATGGGAATCTACAGTACTGACCTGTGATGATTCCAGTAGTGATGTACAACTCAACGATGGAATGTGAGAAGGAGCTGGCGGCCATTCCCACACCACTCAAAACACCCCCGAACATCACTGTTGCCCGGCAACCAAAGCGTTCCACTAGTACACTACAAAGGGGACCTGGAAGAAAAATACTTATGTTTTAATTTAAGGTGGCTTACTATGAGACCTGAGCATGACACGCCATAACCCTACAGCTAATTTTCAACAACCAGCCGTTGGGATTATTACCACCCCAGAATAATGAATTGCTTAGTTCAAATTTGTTAAGCAAATGTCAAATCTTGCAAATAAATAAAATACGAAAGAATGAAATTAAATGTGCACACAATGTTCCTCTTTCATATCACCACTGTATGACGCTTAAAAGGTTCAGCTCTGAATACTACAGGCTTACAGATACACTGGGCTTATCAGTCTAAATCAACAGAGCAGATGACAAACAATGACGACAACTTCCTTATAACAGTAGAGGCGACATCAAGATCTGGTGTTACAGTAGCTAGTTACTTACCAGTCGTCTTAAAACTTAAGAAAATATATCAAGCTACTGATTTTTTCCAAACCTATGCTCCATGACATCCTTACCTCCAGCATGTAGAGCCGCTGTCATTATTGAAGGCACCCAAGACGTCTCGCTGTTGCTGGCTTCAAACTCTGTCTGAAGATCTGTATAGAAGATGCCGATGCAGGAGGGGAAGGCCAGTGTCAGAGCTAAAACAACGATGGTTGCGAGTAAAACTACCCATCCCCAGCCTCCATCTGGAGCATCATCTGTAACTGTATGATCTTGGTCTGAAGGGGGACCTGGTCCTGTTTTATCTCCCTCCTCAGATTCAGCCTCACACTGTTCCTCAATGCTAGATGGTTGTTTAGGCGCCATATTGTCCTGTCTGATGTAATTGTAGTCACTGCCGTATGAGTTTTTGCACCTGGTCGAGGAGGTTTTGGGTTCTTAATAACACCAAAAGGGTAGGGCAGCACATTCCTGCATGTTCCATGTCATCAGAGTAAATGCGTTTGTAACCCACCTGTAGTCAAACAAGAGCTTTTTTATAACATTTCACATGATTTCTTTGTACAAAAGGAACTGGCAATGCAGGGCTTTTAGCATACAATGCAAAATATTGTGCAGTGCTACAAATTTGTCAAACTTTACATGTCTTTGTTTACTTTACATGTTCAGGTGGACTAGAGGGGGAAGGGTGTGTGGACACATTCACATTGAAGATTTTTTAACAGGTTCATGGAAAACTGCTGAAATATGTGATCATGTCTGTAAAAGCCAGGCTCAGATTAAATTGACATATAATATCTTAAAGTCAAAGCTAAATCTGAACATTAACCAAACGAGAATAATTAAAAATCGGTACAAAAAGCCAAATGTGCTTTGTCTACAGATGTGTAACAGTTTTACTGTGGTATTGTACATTATTAAGACCATAACCCCACAGTTTTTACTATTAACCAGAATTTAATAATATTTAGAGATTTTCACTATAGAAGTAGCAATCAATCCGCCAAAAACATTAAATAACTTTATTAACTTTATTAACTTTCTCTATGCGTTTTAGGTGTTTTTATCAAGTCAAATTTATTTCTGATGTTCCGGTAGCGCGCGCGACTTAAGTGAACAACAAAGACGCTAAACGGATGTTTTTGTCATTGTTTTTGTCCAGATAACAGCGAAAACACTCTATAAAACGTAGATGTTTGACCGGATATTTCCCCACATCTGACATAAAACGAAAAATAGCCGTCACATAACATTTAATGCACTTTAAGCCACATCATCAGGGTCTCGTGAGCGAAATAAGACAACATTTCATACTGCTTTCAGCTCAAATTGAGATAAAAAAAGATGCAGTGTCGTGTTTTAATCATATTAAAATGTAAAACTTAAAACGGCCTTGCGAAATAAATAACAAACCCACCTTCTCGGCGGATTTTCAGTCATCCGTGTCAGCGGCGTGTATGTGTTGGGGAGGCAGGCAACGACTGCTGTCATAACAGCGAGAGGAGGAGACACTTCGGGTGGGAGCAGCTTGAACCTCCGACCGAGAAAGCAAACGCTGATTAAAGTACCTTATTCTCACATCGCATGAGCTTACAAAACGAATGGAGGCCTTCAGTGGTAACGGTTCCTTTAACTGCAGTCTACACGTAAGGAAATTTGAGCACCGAGGCATTTCCTTTTGCCTTTTACCCCACAGCGATTCTCTCTCATCCGCCCAGTATCGCTCGGAAGGGTGTTTTTCTTTCTATGCTGTCGCATTTAGAAAGTATACTTCCTAGCCTTGACTTAAATCACATGCACATTTACTAAAGCCATTCGTTAGGTTTTAGGATTGGGAAAAGATTCAGACGATTCAGTAAAACCTGATTACAAGTAAATACCACTTTACTGCTGTGTGACGCAATCATACACAGTCTGTGTCGTCAAAACAAACTAACTCAAAATCTCAAAACAAACGTGTGTTTCGCATTTACAATTTTGTGCATAGTGAGAGAAGTAACGTGTCCTGTTCAACAGTCAAAAGTTTAGACACAAACATTTTAATCTGAAGTTGTATTTCAATGTTTGAAATTACTTTTAGACAAAAATATAATTGTGCAAATATCTATTTTCTTTGATATTTTTTAAAAATTGACCCACAATTTTCCCACATTATTTATGATAGACCTAAAAATGCAGGGAAGCAATTTACAGTCTTGGAAAAGTCATGGAAACTTCTATAGGTTTTTTTCAAATATGCTCAGCTCTAAAACATTTCATTAGCATTATTTTTAATATTCTTGATTCAGAAATGATTACAATGACAATCATGAGATTTCATTGGTCAAGAGCAGGAACCTTAAATTTAATAATTCCACTCCATGAGTTTTTTTTAACAGGATACATACAAAGTTAAAATGCAAACAACTGTAAACAATGAACAGCACACAACTTTGAAACACAAACACATTTTTATGATAAAAATCATACATTATCTTTTTGCAACCTGTACATTGCAAGAAACTGCATCAGAAGACAAACTTCAAAAATGAAAAAATAAAAAGACAGTCTGATCAAGACTATTCATTTCCAGAACACTTCTCCATAACCTATTGACATATTTGACACTTTACACCAATACTGTTGACAATGCAATACACCCAAAACAACAGATGGAAAAGCAGGTTTTTAGCATGTTGAAATGTGTGTGTGTGTGTACTGTTTATTTAAGCATGCAGGTGTTGTTGACTAACTATTATGGCAGAAAGAAATTCTTCTTTTGAACATGGATCTAGTTTTTACCTTGGATGAAGACTTTATGAAGAAACTGAAAAACATCAGCTTAAGGCTATAATTAAATACCTTACACAGGGTGTTGTATAAGCATATTTAGCCTTATCAAGCAGGTTTATCCAGTAGTGTCCACTATTTGATTACTGACTAATTTCTACAGAAAAGAAAAACATTAAACCAGATTTTTTTTCTGTCTAAAGCTGCAGAACACCTATATTTGTTTAAATTCCACTTCTTAAAACCTATTAAAACCTTCAGTCAACGATCCATGCACCAATTCACCTTTATGAAAATCCCACCATATAACATTATATACTCAACACATTGCATGCTTGCCAATTAAGTCTTCCAAAAAAAATATATTTTTTATCTTTATGACATTTTGTCAACAATTCAGATGAGAAACAAGATCTAAAGGACAATGGTGTGTTTTAAGAGAAGAGAGATTGAAATTCTCACAGTCTGGGTAAGACGTACAACAGTCAATGTGACAACCATATCAGTTACCTGAACAGTCCTAAATAAAACTCGATACTGCAAATGACATGTTATAATGTCATGCACAGGGCTCAATTCTTAAAATAGAATAAATTCCAATCCACACAGGGAGAACATTAAAGTTGGGTGCAAAATTAAGGGCCCAAAATAAAAGTGCATAGGGGCAGGAGTGAACATACTGGGACAAAAACAATCTGGGGAAAAAAATAGGGCACATTCAGTACTCGAATCAAAGAACGGAACTGACTGTTAAGAGTTCAAACAAATGAGAAGTAAACAGACCAATGCGTTCCATTGATCTGTGTGTAGCTGCATTTTAGAAAAAGTATATCTTTAGCAACAAAACATTATAACTACTGAGACAAAAGAGATTTTAATCATTGCCACCTGGATCTGAATCCAGTATTTTGCTTTTTAAACAGATCTGAAACGTTATTGTACCTGTGAACAATGGGAATGTACAAGAAGGCCCCATTACAGGATCCTTCAATGACTAACAATTGGGGCTGAACAAATCTCTCTCCAGGAGGGGGAACACAAACCAAGAAAGTCAAGGCCAGTCACATAAATACAAGCAAACCAAACATACAATAGCTCACACAACTCAAATACTTTGTCGTCTTGATATGCTAAATGAAACATTTGATGTGATAGAGAGACCTTTAAATATACTCCGAGAGTGAGAGACAACACTTTAAAACACTGCAGACCATAAAAACATCACATATACCCATATTAGACCGACCTCTAGATTCAACAAAAGTTTAGCAATAGATATGAACAACCAAATACTGTGATTTTTTTTTCTTACTAAATATCATCCATTTGTCATGGATCGCTTCTGTTGTCACAGTAGATTCAGAGATTCCACAATGTATTTTTTAAAAACAGATCATGTTTTTTTTGCTACTAGAGAGAAGAATAATGTCAAACAAATGTGGGCAAACTGTTCAAAGGACAAAAAGCCAGCTTCAATGTCAAAATGAAGCACACATAAAACAATTTACCTGAAAAGATACCGATATATTACATTTTGAAAAATGTCAAGAATCTATGTCCAGAATAAATGGAGCCCTTAACGTTCAACAACATTCCACTGATGTGATCAGACTTTTTTAAAAGAACGAGTTAAACAGTTAAATAGCCAACATGTTATGATATTATGGGGAGAACTAGGTCTTAAAATGTCAAGAGCAGTTTAGCTCTGACTCAGAACACGTTGGCACTTCGTCCAACAACAGTCTCCTAAATCACCAGGACAATATGTTACATGTTTTTTCCAGTCACTGACAAAGAGTTTGAAGGAAAACACAAACAAATCTCAGCTACCAGGCATTTAAAAAGTACATTTGGGATCTCTCTCCCAATCGAATAGAGAAACTCCTCTTGATAAACACAAAAACGACCACTATGGTACAGATATCAACAATTACATGACTTGCATCGGCCTCATCATAATACATATGTTTGTAATATACATAATCCTCACATGCCCTACAACCACATATTTCTTCTATTTTTTTTATTCCTGTTTTGATGCTTTGAAATATCCAGGCAAAAAAATCCATTTTGAGTCAACGCAAGCAAATTGGAAATGTGAGACTTCTTGTGATTCACAGCTATGGACAAACACATTGGGCATCTGATCAGACGATTGGCAGTATGAGTTCTCCCTTCTCCTCTGGTCCTTTCCAGATGGGTAAATGGGTCGCACACAGTTAACGAAATGCCCCTCCGAAGACAAAATACTGCATGTTCAAAAGCTGCTGTCTTCGTTTCATCCGTTGCGCCACCTGCTGTGCACTTGGTCTGACGGAGCAGTTAAAAGTGGATACTGAAATGATGGTATAATTGCGTATATTATGGCAAGACGGCGGTTGCTAATGTCTAAGTAAATGTGCTTGTTACAAGAAGCTGTACTGAATATAAGGAAGTGACTTCGGCTTTGTCTGTCTCGCCCACCTTTGGAAGTCCTGAGGAGAATACGGTCATGTGGACACAGCCTAACTGACCAGGGCAACTGAACCCCTTTAAACTTTAAAGCAAGCCGCTGTAAAGATTACAATGGCAATGATTAGGATATGATTAGGGAGATGACGGCTGCATAAATAAGCATTATGATGAATGATAAATCCTTCCCTGTAATCCTCTCTGAGCAGTCTTGCATCAAACATGACAGTGTGAGGTTTAACCTCAGACGCATTTTTGATTGGCTGATAACAGCAGATAGTTAGTGATGGTGCTGATTGGTTAATGTTGCAGCACTGCAGGGAGGAGGGGGATTAAACCCCCACAGTGGAAAGGCACAAGGGGAGGGGTGGTGAGCTGATGAACTTGGAGTCAGCTGTATGGTGAAGTCGGATCTGGAGAAAGGAAGTGAGGGATGGGAGATCCGTGTAAGCTCAGACACCAGGCATCTCACATCCTGGACCCTCTCTCTTGTAGAATCTGTGGGGGAAACATCAGCACCCTGATGAGATCTACAATGCATTAAATGATTTGAAGGATTTGGATCGACAAAGTAAAATGTTAATCATACCTTAGCCTTCTCGGTGGGTTCGATAACAATTCCATTAGTTGAGTTGTTGAGCTCCCGGGAAACGACACACAGGAATTCTGCCTGATCCTCATTGCCATAGTTATAGGAGGAGCCAATGCTTATGAGCTGGAGATAGACATGCTGAATCAAGTTCAAAGCATCGCAGAGACTTATGCAAGTCCCAAAAAAACATTCTGTTGCTCAAGAAAATCACATGCTCGCTATCTGTAAAATAAGGTGCAATTAGGTCTAAGGAACATCCTGTTACAGGACAGAAGACAATAAAGAGTTTAATCTTCTGCAAGAATGAGATTAAATATGCAACATACATTCATTCATCATTACTCATGGCATCATATTGTTCTCTTAAGCCTTATCTAGACTAGACTCGTTTGTTTCTGGTACGGAAGCCTAGTAAATTAATGTTTCACAGGTGTACTTTGTGATGTCTAGCCCATAGTATATAGCAAACCACAGTTTGTCAGAGGTATAATCCTGGCCGGATAGAAATATCAAAGGATTAGATAATGGATTAGTACCTGTACAGGACAACACCTACCTGTTCAAACTTCCATCCATCTGACATAGTGGACACCATCTGAGTAAGCTCTTCCTCCTGACATTGTAATACACGATACACATGTTTCACAGGGCCCTACAGGAACAATAACACACAAATCACTCTTCAATATATTCACTTAAACAAAACAAACAGAAAAGCTAACTGTATAGAATAGCACAAGCTTTGGAAACAGATAATGTTTTAAAGCATTTTCTTTCAATGTTAAATACTCTATACAGTTTTAATCCTGCTGTATTTATTTTTCCACATACCTGAGACGTCCTGTTTTCATTGTCTCGTATTCTCTCCTTCACAAGCCGCACAAGTGATGCAATATTATAAAACTCTGCTTCCTCCAGAACACCTGCAGTTGCCAGAGAATCAGTTACATCCATCATGTGGTTGTTCTGCTTTGTTATAAATAAATATCTGAAATAATACTGTATATATTTTATACATTACTTTATACACTGACCTGTGTTTTATATATAAAAATGTGTTTTACACCTTTAAATGTTATTAGATAAACAAGAATTAAAATAAAGATTAAACTGGTACAAACTAAAATAATGATAGCAATGCATTTAATTGACAATTCTAAGCAATTATGTTGACGTCAGATTTTTGACAAACACGCACACTTCTTCTTCACTTCACACCTTTCAAAGCCTTTCAATACCCCAAGGGCTCTGTAGGAAATTATCTGTTACGCGAGTACACCATGGTCCCTTTCCAGAAAAAAAGAGGTTTCTAAATGAATCTAGGTCATTACTGTTCCATTATGAAGTTTTCAAGGGCAACATGCCCAGATCATCTCACCCTCCTCAGCAAGGTTCTTGTTGATGATCAGTTTCCCATGTCTCAAGTAGTTCAAGATGGGCCCGAAATACGTGGGGTCCCTGTCAATCAAATACGCTCCTGTTTCATCCTAAGAGAAAGAAAACATTCGATAAAACCTATAGGTGAATAGTGATTGTTCAATGAACAGTGATATATTTCGCAGTCCTATTTAAAGCACATAGTGTGATGTAAAATCATCTTAATGGGATAGTTCACTCAAAATTAAAATACCTTGTTTTGCATTCTGCAGAAGAAAAAAGTAATTAACATTTGGAACGACAATAGGTTGAGTAAATGATTAAAGAATTGTAATTTATGGAGAACTATGCCATCTATGCCATTTAGTCAAATTACACACACGTTTTGAATACATTGGAAACAAATTAGAGCAGGTACAACAGCATATATTATAAACGTTTAGCACAGTATAGCTCACATATGTTATCTTGGTGAAATACAAATTATATTTAAAATGGCAAATATGCCTGTGCTGTGTTCAGCATGAATAACAGGTGATCGATGCATTTTATTTATTTTGTTTGATATAGGACAAACATCAAGCAGTGGGATTTAAAGATTAATATAAACAGCTCTTACCTTATCTGAATCCAAATCCGGATCTTCCTGACATAATCGATACAAAAACGATTTAGGATCCCTGCACAGGGTCTGTTTGGTCGTGACAAAGTAGGTTCCCCCAACATTCAGTCGAACCCAGCGAGATCCAGGCTTCTCTGTGGCTTCTGACGATGGGGAACTGGGGTTGCTCTTCATAGGGAACCCAAACACTGCTCTCGAACCCGAGACCCCCGGACTGGCCAAGCCACTGCGGGGCGGAATCATCAGGGTGGGCGAGGGCAGTCTGACATTCACCGAACCTCTGATCTCACAATGATCGGTCTGCTCGAGGATGCCAGTCGCGTTGGGCTCAACGTGCAACTCTGCCATATTTTCTCTGCAGCGCAAACAGTCAGTCAGTTCCGTCTTGCTCAGACACTGAATTCCGTTATTTTGCGCTCTGAACGGCGCCGTTACGCGACACGGGTTGGGTTTAAACGCGCTGATAATGACGGCAAAAGCGTTGCGATGTGTTAGAAACACTCACACGAGGCGACATAGTTCACAATTTCCCAAAACGCTAGACTTGTCTGTTTTGTTTATACAAACGACCCATGTAAGCTACAAATATTATGGGTGAGACTGAACATTTCGCTTCCGGGTTAAGAAAAAGCACAAGTGACAAAATAAGAGTCTGTAAACCGTTGACTTTACCAGAGCTGTAACGATATCAGATTTCCACTACACGATTGGCGATATATATTTAAATATATATTTAAAAATTAATTAATAATGCTAGCAGTCAAATTCATAGTTAATTTAGTTTGTTATGTGTTTATGAATAACATAATATGTATATATATATATATATATATATATATATATATATATATATATATATATATATATATATGTATATATATATATATATATATATCTTATATATATATATATATATATATATATATATATATATATGTATGTATATATATATATATATATATATATATATATATATATATATATATATATAAATAAGACTCACATATAATAAATTGTTAAATTAACACAACATTAAATTAGTCTTTGATATCACGATTAATGTCATTACTGTGACATCCCAGTATCAGGCATAATGCAACAAAAATAACTTAGTAATTCAACACTAGATTTTATTTCTTTTAATCTTCATATTGGTTGGTAATCATTTAAAATGATCCAATGATTACATGTTTAAAACACTGATTATAATATGCTTTCTTATGTAATCATATTACTCCCACTTTCCACTACTGGACCCCAATTACATACTGTCCATCCAGTTTGAACATAACCAAAGAAACCTTTCAAATGAAGCTTACTGACCAGCTTTAATTTATACAGTGGATTTAGTGCTTAGACCAACATTATTTAAACCACATTCAATGTCTGTCATTAGGTTTTGTAGAGGTTCCAGCACTGGGGCTACATGTTGGTCCAGCCATTCCTGTACCGTGGAGTCAGAGTATAGCAGACACATCTCTTTCCTCACCTCTTGAACCCTGCTCTCCAGAGCATCAATGATCCTGTTTGAAAAGAAGCAGAGAAAAAACATTTTTTAGCCTAATAAATGCTCATGTACATGTATCTGGTCTACACTGTTTACAGAATGACTCTGTTAATGGTAATAAATACATAAGCAATTCAGTATTAAAATGATTAATAAAAGACTTACATTTGTGCTTGTGTTGTAATTTGTTGTGCAATGAGTGGGCTGATTATCTTCTTTTGTCTGTGGTAGGGTGTGAACCAGCCCCTTACAAACCTATTGTGCAAAAATAAATACAAGATTTTAGCAAGGCACAAGTACACAAGCTGAAGTTATTTTAATGTTCTCGTTTAAAATGCAAGACTCAAATGGCCCTAAACTCACATATTGTCCTGAAAATGTCTAATTTCTGCAGACTCCAGCATAGACTCCAGCTTCACTATAAGTTCTGCTAGTTTTGACCCAGCAAAGGAGGAAGACGTCCTGGAAGACAATATGGGACACCATGGTAAAAAAAAATGAGGCCTGTAAATGAGCCTATTTTAAAATAACCCATGGGGTTTTTGTTGCAATTACTCAATCCTTTAGTCTTTTAGGACATGAGTGTACGGTACCTCTCTATGTCTTCTACTTCTACTGTACCAAGTTTCTCACGCACTTCCTTCTGAGCCTCTTCACTAAAGCTACCTGAATCACAGAGACACTCATAACAATTTATATAACCTTTACATAATATTTTGCTAAGATAGCTTTATGTATAAAAACAATTAAAAGTAGTAAAGCCTAAAGACACAGACCATAAAGAAGAGTTTGTAAACAACAAGCCAAAGAGGGCAGGCTCACAGGAATCAGTTCACACAAAACGGACAGGTGGTCGTATCTGAAGCAAAAATAAATATACATGTTGTTGTCTTCACCCACAATCAGATGCAATTCCAGTGACAGACAAAAAAGTCACCGAACCTTTGCCATCCAGTAAGTGCAATTCCCTGTAGCTCAATGTCAGTTGAAATTCTTGATGCCACCATGAGCCACTGCAAATGGTTGTCCACATGTCTCTGAGTGTTGGTTACGCAAGTATGTACAGTAGTCGAGCCCTTAAACGAGCTGGCGACCCACTGCTGTGACATACCCGCAGAGTTATATAGTTCCATGAGCATAACTGGAGGCAGTAAAGATACTTTTGTTGTTTATGTCATCCATCATTATCAAGCATTTGGGTTCAAAATAACAATATCTAAACTGATGAAACAACATACCTGTGCTGTCTACATCAAGAGTGGGACTGTAATTCCACAACATTGGTTGCACTAATCCAACAAGGCCACTCTCTAGAATAAAATCATATAGAGGAATTGCTTAATATAATGTTAGCAAGGTGTATAATCTAAAAATGCAATAAAAATTATTTCAAAGGATCGTAATTTTCAAAAACAAAACATTTAAGGTGCTTGCCTTTAACAGTCTCGGGAGTCATGGATCTGAGCATATCGTCCCACATTATCAAATTAAGGTTGGGAAGAGTCTCTCGAATACCCTTTGCCACCTTTATAACATGACTAAGAAACAGCTCGTGAACACTGTGACCTGCAGCGTTTAACCACTGTTTAGACTCGTCTCCAAGACCAAGCATGTAAACCTATGTATAAATATATAAATGGCTTTTATTATAGATCAAATAAAACAAACATCCTTAACTTAAATGTGATACATCCTTGCATGTACTAAATTGACCTCTGGGTCAATAGTTTAGTGGCAGAAATAATGAACAATGGTTTTCTTTAGAGACTGATTGATGACTTCTTTAGTATGAAGTTGAGCAGTACCTCATCTGCTCCGATGTGCAGGCTGGTACTTTTAGGGTGGAGTTCCATGACTTGTCGTATCATCTCTTGCACCAACTTAACTCCTCGTTCACAATGTGGGTTCAGGGTGCCCAGACAGTAGTCTACCTCCCGGAGCTCTCTAAAGATTTCATGCTTCAGTACAAACTGATTGAAAATATATATTATTTAATATTATAGAGATTAAATATCACATTCATTGTTATTTCTGGATAGATAGCATCTTTTCATACCAAGGGGTCATTGAAGTTGATACTAAAATCTGTTGCCAGATTTGATTTCATATTAAGTTGGCCTTTTTCACCCTTCAATATACTGTAAATCACAATATTATAGTTACTTCAAAATGTCCAAACGTCTGCACCAGAGGAATGATCTCCAGCTCTCTGCTACTGGCAGCATCCTGGATAGATATGATCTCCTCACGGCTGTATGGATTAATGGATTAGGAATTTTTATCCTTTGTCACACCCCATGTCACAGTTTGAAAAATAAATATTACCTTTTTAAAGAAAAACACTCTCATAGCTCACCTGTATGGAGGCTGAACCGTAGACTGAATAATTTTCAGCTCTCCCTCATAGGGAAACATATCTTCATACTCAATAAGCAATCCATTGGCACCAAGATCAGCAAATAACTGGATAAGCTGAAGAAACATAATCATTATAATCATTAATGATTTAAGCTTTACTTACACTGTTTACTAAAAACTATACCAGTAGTTGTACCTCAAGTAGGTAACCAATTTTAGGAGGTGCTCCTTTTAAGTCCAGATGGACTAACTTTTTGCCATTAAGCAATGACAGGTCCATAACGGGCGCAACACATTAAGCAAAATACTTCATTTTAATCCGTACACAATCCTTAACAACTAAGACTCCACAGTGTATACGCCACCTTCAACGTGTTATTTTTTATCATTTAAACAGTACTACTAATAATAATATACTTAGCAAACGCTGCCTTCATGTTCATTCATACTCTACAGTAAGGTTCCGTACAAGAAGAACCTCTGTTTACCATCCTTTACCGTACACGCCCACCAACCTGTTAACGTTTCTTTGTGAAGAACAGCGGGTAATGTAGTTTTTTAGTGTATTGTTAACATAGAGCTCTACAAAGAAAAGGACTACAACACCTTTCTTCCTTTTACAACCGGAACTTATGCAGAACTGCCGTTCTCTTTAGGGATGTTGTTTTAGAATAAGAGTGCTTAAAGTGTCTCTGATTTAAATAAATTCACCCTTTAAATTATCACGTTAATACATTCATATGATAATATGAATATATACTGTATATTCTAGCTCGAAATGCATTTTACAATCCATAATGTATTTTGCTACACTCACCGAAATGAAATAGTGGCATTACTTAAAGGCGGAATGCTAATTAATATAATATGTATTTTATGGCTTCTTTAAGTATATACAAGTATATAATATATAAATCTAAATACGTATACATTTACCTTAAATAAGAATTTCTAATATATTTTTATCTCTGGAAAAACAATGTAAGAAAAAAAGACCAAATATCGCACTCTAATGGTGGACAAGGTTTTCACTGTACTATTTAATTAGCAATATTGATATTAATAGCCCTGTAAATTATTAATATTAGTATTATAGACACAGTTGCCTGTGATATGTCAAACGTTTTGTGTCTGCAGAACCATCAAACGTCCTCACATATTTTCGCTAAACAGAAGAGGGATGAAGAGCCATACAAGCTCCACGAGGGGGCCAGACGCAGTAACGCAGCAGCATCAGCAGTCCACAAGATGTTCACAGGACAGGCGGGAGTGCGCAGTGACTCGAACGCGCACTCACCCACAGAGAACGATTGCGATTGGAAGCGAGGCGGACAGATCGTGTGTTTTGTGTTGCTGCCGCGCAGTATCTTTAATCACAAGTGCTGAGGACTGCAAGTACAGACCGGGAAAAGTTTATTACAAAGACTATCCAACTAACGGGAACGGCCGCTCCCAGATCTTCCTGAACAGAAGGTCAGTATGCGCAGATTTGCGTTCATTCCTATGCTTCAAAGGCGCATTGTTGCAGGCATAAAGAGTTGCATTGTTGAGATTGATTGTTGCACAGCGGTTTGCTACCTTGCGGCCAACCACTTGAACCACGATAGCCGCTTTAGGGTATGTGGTTGGGGAACCCGTTTTCATGTTGCGGCAAAACGTTCCGATCGGGCTTTTAAATTGCAGATATTTATTTCAACACGGATTTCCCTCGCATTAATTATGTGAATGATTTAGACTGAGATCAGAAGGTATTTGCTCTATTTTTATTTACACTTGGCTTTTAAGTATAATAAGCTGTCATTAATCAAACAAAGAGAACAAACGCGTTTAATCAAAGTTATTATGGGTTGAGAATTAGTGAAACGATTTTTACGCATTTTTGTGAGAAATCATTTGTTTCAGTGCGTTGTAATGTATCGCAGTCAGTTTTTTTGTGCTGGAATGGTTATCCAGGTTATCCAAGTTGTCCAGGTATGTATTTCATCTGACTGAAAGTTTTTGAACCGAAACCACCGTATCGGCCCCCTTCCCCCTTTCGTGTACCGGCCCTGAAAGCGCCTTCATCCGGGGAGGGACTACTGGCGACCGTGGTGATTGACCACTGCAGCCCCTACCCAAACAAAGCCTGGTTACCAGGGGAAACAACCCTGCTGGTCTGGGTTACTGAGACTCGATGCTGTCGGTCCATCTCTCTATCTGTATCTGGCTTAGAATGAACTGCTGTAAAGACATTTATTTATACGGGTGTTTTCCCCTGATAACAGGCCTGTGAAAAACTCTTCACAGAGTAATGTCGATATATTCCGTCTGCAAGGTCGCTTTGTGTCCACGGCTGCTAAGTGGCTGAGTGGATTAGACAAACAAACCCGTTTTATGCTGACTGGCTTTGTCCAGCCTTGGTGTTTGTTTGTTCAAATGGGAAAACTGTTTAATCAGAAAGGGAGTCATTTGGTCTCAAAGGGAGTCAAAGGTGATTTAATTATAAAGAAACATTTCTAAATGCCATACCGTTATATCTGATTTGCTTAAGCCACATAGTCTGTGACATCAGAAAGCGTTCATCAGTTATGTGTTGATCACGTGACATTTATCTAAAGATGTAGTTCATTTAGTTCAGTTTGGGTAAAAGCCATAGAATGAGAGATTTGATGTGGAAGTGATGGGCACCACGACAGTAGTGTCAGGTTGTGTACCCTTATGATCAAGTAACTTGTATTGTTTCCTGTTGCGATCAATTACATCTTTGTTCTGGTGCTACAAGTCACTTTCTTTAAATGTGTGTCATTCTTAGGTGTGTGAACCTTTTGTATATGACACCTTAATTTTCAGTCACTTGAAAGCTGTGCCAAAACGGCTGTCTTTTTGCTCAAGCAAAATCAAACAATCCTAGCAACAGATGACAACAATGTTTGTAAGTGTAATCTTATCCAGTCTCAGGATTTTCAGAAGCGCAGACTGTGTTTGGAAACAGATGTTTTGTTCAAATGATTATTCAACACTGTTTGAAGCCCCTGGATTATTTCCGAGGTTTCAGATTTAAAATCAAGCAGGTGGCTGTTTTTTGAGCAAATAGATGTAGATGCTCTCTCGCAAACCCCTGGTCATGCTATTTGCCCTTTTCTTTGTAAATTTACCACTGACTGATTTGAAAATAGGTCACATTGGCTTTTAGTGCTGTTAAATGTTATGTAATGGAAAAGACCACCATGTAACAATGCCTAATGTGATCATGTTCAAAGTGAAAATGTCAAACATGGATTAGTCCTCTTGGGAAAAATGAGATCTAATTTAACAGAGACATGTGTTTTCATACAAGGTCAAAACCGATAGCAAAGTGTTTGTAACCCAGAGTTGCTTTGGTCTGGATCTCTGAATGTTGGTCAATAAAGATAAAAAAGAAGTAAAATAAAGATGTTAATTCAGAAAGAATAATAAGTAGTTGTTCATTTTGTTTGTTATTCAGCATTTTCAGGATTGTAACAGGTGCATGACATGTAGATGCAAAAGTTAATTGCAAGAAATACATTTTCCTTCAGGCATATATTGGTGGAGTATTTGAGATACACTCTCAACCATCTTCCTCCGTGTAAACATGAGAATCAGTAATTTCTTTATGTGTTGGCCACAGCGACATTACTCTCACACCCAGAGGAAACCTTCCATCTGTTTCTTGTTTATAGAAGCTCCTTTTTGGTTAGCAGTCAAGTCCCCAAATGGGAGACACATGGTGAAATAAAATCCTTGTGTGTGCTACTTTTTATTAAATTAGTCTGTTTGCTGTAAATGAGTTCAATGATGACCTGCGCTGCTTAAAAAGCGTAAAAATCGGTGCACAATTTGTTTTCTTGTTTCTTTTTTAAATGCTATACTCTTTTTCACTTGTTACAAATGATTAAAGGTCATTATTCCACTACTATCACATAAAAATGGTCTTAGGCTACTGTGACGTAACAGCGAGACAGACAGAACTGTGTATCACTTTCAGACTGATCCTTGTGTGTATATGTGGATGTAATTGGTAGAGATGTACTATGTTTAGATCAGAGTATGGTTCATGGTGTCTGGGGGGGAAGGGGCAGATTAGGAGAAGAGAAACGAACAGGTTTGACATTAGAATGGAGGGTTACATTAGAGAAAACAAGACAAGTCTTTGTTCAGATTTGCCTAAATGCAGATTGAATTCTCTTACTGTTAATAAAGTGAATTGTTAATCTTTCAGAATAATGTTTAATAACTGTTTCACGGTAGACAGCATTTAACCAGACCTGATCTCTGCTTCTTAACAGGACTTCTAAAGTGCGCCGTTAGTTCAGTACTGGATGTTCTGAGTTCAGTTTGACACGTGTCCCTGTTTGACCTCACTATGTCTGTCTGTTTCATTCTACTTACAGTGTGTTTATCATTTGTGTTCTACTTCAGTCATTTGTTCTTTAATGTTTTTTGTTGTTTATCTCAAGAATATGTTTCTTTTAAAAACTTCCTCTAGGTCAGCTGGCAGGGCATAGTGCTAGTAAACCCAAGATCAAGGATTTGATTCCCCGGGAACACGCCAACTGATCAGATGTACCTTGAATGCACTGCATGTCGCTTTAGATAAGAGTATTTGTCAAATGCGCACCAGTAAACATTGTGTTACGTCTCTATATTGGAGTAAGTGCAGTAAGGCTTAATCCGTTATGTCAGTGAAGTAAAAGGATGTGACATTTTCAAGTTGTTGCCAAGGCTGGCTTGAGTATTTAGTGCAAACTGTGAAGGCTGATGGAGAATGGATTGCTGTTGGCTCTACACGGTTAAATCAATGTTGAGTTTCTTGTCTAGTGGAGGTGGTAGGTGGAGGAATGGTGGTTTGTGCGCTGAGTACTTGCTCAAACAGAGAGAGACATCTTCAAGGAGAGTCCACCAAAAGTTAAAATGTCTTTGGTTGTCTTAATGTTGACACACCTTATTTGGTCTTGTAAGTACCAGATGTAACATGTTAAAGAGGTTGTACGCATTAGGAGAAAGCTGACCACTTTAAGCCAAGAATGATACCCGAGGTGTATCCTAAACGCCTGATTCAATCAAGGTTCTGATGAAAGCTAACTGTGTCTTTCATAAGATCAGAAACACTTAAGAAAACCAAATTATGGTGTATTGTCATATTCCAAACAGCTTACAAAAAAACAATGTAAAGGAAGAATCGTTTCGCTTATCGAGATGTATTTGGATGAACTGTGCATGGGATAGTGGAAGGTTTTCTCAGAGAAGAGATCAGTCTAGTCGACCGTGTGTCTGGTTACAGTATTGGGTTGCGTACAGTTTTAGTAACCTCTGTCAGCCCATCTCCTGCATGGCTATTTTGAGAGTTTCCTTATGTCACATCAAATCCACATCTAGAATTTAACTACACCGCATGGCTTCACACTGACTAATCCGGTTGTATATTTGCTGCCATTTCTAAATGGGTAGTATAGTGCTAAGGTTTTAATGACTGATGGTGTAAGGTCAGATCATTTAAATTATCTGGCTTTAGTGAATTGTTTTTTCATAGTGCTTTTTACACTTGCGAAGCAGCTTTACAGTAAATAGACTTTGATACTGACATTATAGAAAACGAGCAAATTACTGTATGGAATAATGTATGAAATATATGGTATTATTAAAACCATGTGCCGTAAATAATCTCCTAAAGTTTGTTACCACATATTCTGCATGAAGTTTTTCTTAGTTGTGGTCATAGAAGTACATGTGACTTGTAAACACGACATGCATAGATGTACTTAAAAACCTGTGAACCCAAGCCAGCCAATCAGATTCAAGCTCGCAAGGTCAAGAAAAGCTGCCATTTGTGTGCTATATGCATCAGACAGGTCAATGAACTGAACTGTGGGTGAGTCGTATGCATGTCATTTTAAGATTAGACTAGTGAGTTTGGATTGGTGCCACTTTGAACTTTTTCAGATTCACACGGAAAGAAAGTACAGAGAAACTGGAGCAATAAAAAGAGGTTGAATCCAGTTGATCTTTGTATCCGACCCTGGGCTGTCACAGTCCATCATCTTTATACACCATATGTGAACCCAACAGTGTATATTTAACCCAAGAGTGCTTAAGGGGGATTGTGTACGCATGTATGTAAGCAAAGGATATGTGGCAAACAGATGCACAGTGACAGTGGAAATGCTTTGGGGATCTCTGGAAAATGTCACTCAGTCCATTTAAAGATCAGCTTGTGTACGAAAGCGAGAGATCAAGTCTGTTTTTTAGACCTGTCGTTGTAATTTGATCATTGGATTACTGATATGTTGGTTGCCATGGTGTCCTCACGCATGATTAGGTTACCATGCGGTGGCCCTCAGTGGTGAAAATACAGTAGCACTTCTCCTTTAAATGTGTGTTTGTCTGTGAGATTGTATTCACATTACGTTCTATCGAATCTGTGTCTTTCCTCAGGCTGGAATGAGTGGTATTGATTAATAGTACCCCAGTTTTAACACGTATTTGTTTGTGTGTGAGTGTGTGTCATGCTCTGCTAACAGTCTCATTCTCCTTTTCCTCTGCAGAACGGGCACACAACAGGAAGAGATGTGGATCCGATCAGAGTCTGTCTTCTGAATCCCACACAGACAGCTTGAATCATGACGGAACGGGATGGGCGATGCGATTTGTCCGTCGCCCCGGGGCATGTGTACATCGAGGTGGAGTATGATTACGAGTACAAGGCCAAAGACAAACTCATCTCCATTCGGCAGGGAGAATGCTACATGTTGGTTCGCAAAACCAACGAGGACTGGTGGCAGGTGCGTAGAGAAGAGGGTACCAAAGCTTTTTATGTGCCCGCTCAGTACGTACGCGAAGTCAGACGAGCCCTCATGCCGCCTCCCAAACCTCGGGCTAAACCCCCCAACGTCCTCGAGATAAGCCAGTGCCGGACATCGAACGAAAATCTCAATCAACGCGCACCCACGGAAAGGGCCAGCTTTGGGCGTCCACCTCCTTCGACGACGCCTTCCCCGTTGCCAGGGCAACAGACCTCGCCCTTGTTGTTGCGGGATACCAATCAGAACTCAGGGATGAAGAGTGTTGTTGCTGAGCTAACTTTGCTTAACAACAACAACCATCATAACTATCACCATGGCAACCCCGCATTGCCACAAGGGCGAGCGGATTCCCCACCGAGAGAGCATGGGAAACTGTCGGGCAGGTTGTCGGTGGACACAGATGGGAGCGTGTCACCAGGGGATGGTCTGGAGAAGATGAGAAATGATTCTGAATCTGGAGATGAGCTCAGCAGCAGCTCTACAGAACACGTGCAGGTGAGAACGAGTGACTGTTATTTTACCCCACACTTTTCCCAAACTTATCTTTATATGTTCAGAAACTGCTGCTGCGTTATGTTGTGTCAAAGCTCTCGACGCACTGGTTGTTCATATGGCAATGTGATGGATGCTACCAAATATTTTTGTTTGTTTAGTATTTTTATTTAATATTGGTTGGGATCAGTCATTGGATTGGATATGAAGGTGTGTGACTTATTAAGAACTGAATTAAAACAATTTCTTATTTGTTATATCTGTTGAAATTGGACATATTCTCATCATTTGGCAACTTCTCCCCAGTTGTCTCATTTTGTGATATGTTGTTCCAACAGTTTCTACAAGACTAATGAAATGTTTCCTGTTACAAACTCATACTTTCGGTTTCACTTTTCACTTTTCCTTGTCAGACTAAATTGGAGGGACTTTTCTTTCTGCTGTTCCTTTCCTTTCGTTTACAGTTTGTCTTCTTTCATTATCTAGGGGAAATTGTAGGCACCACAATGTATACTGATTTTGACATTTTGATACTTGTTGAATTCAAAATGCATCTTACATTTATCTACTTCAGTTGTGCAATTCATTTTGCTTGTTGTGTGTCCAATGATAAATCGTGTGAGATTGGGGGTCTTTGTTGCTACCCTCCTCCCCCATTTCTCTCTCTGTTTGGGCTGAAAGAGGGTGCTGCTGGGGGAACAAAGAGGATTGTGGGAGAAGAGAAAGTAGGTCATATCTAGATCATGGTGTTGCCCTCGTTTTGTGTGCATGTGTGAATGAGCTGGAGAGATGCTTTTTGGGAAATTCGGGTCCACAGGGTTTCAGAGCCATCAGATTACCTTGCAGAAGCATGTTTGTGGGATGTTAAACCTGCAGCTTATCAGTTTCAAAATAAGTTGTATTTCACAAAACAGATTGCTGAAATTTAACAAGGGATTTCTAACCACTTGCTGTTGCTTTTACATAAACAAAAAAATACAACGCTTCTTTAAATCAGATTTTAAGACCTCACACAAAGACACATATGCGCTTAAAAAGGACATACAGTGCGATAGGCTTTTGTTCGAGGGATTTGTTGTGTCAGGGCTTTGTCCATCAGGGTTAGCTGCTAATACTAAACCCTGTGGTTACTTAACCAGCCCGGGACACCAGCAGCTATCCCTTATCCACCAAGAATATTTTCTTACATATATACTATACAAAATGTTTGGTGTAAAGGAATAGTTCCTCCAAAAAATTACAATTCAGTCTTTATTTACCCATCCTCAAATTGTTGTGAACCTGCAAAAGCATCATAAAAGTTTCAAGTTGTAATGCACCAAAAATATTATGGACACACTGGACTGAAATCCAAAAATGCTCATTTTAAATCTGGTGAATGGTACGTTTAATTACTTTGAGGCCACATCTCCATTTCTGAACGGGCAGCTCCTGTGCTCTTGGACTGAAAAGATTGTTCAAATGCGTTTTCCTCAGCACTTCACCAGAGGACAGATTTAGACCCAAATTTCTTGCTTTTTAATGCCCTGTCTTTATCTTCACCCCCTGAAAGCAGATTTGCACACACACTTGGCTTCTTTCATCTTTCTTATTTTCCTGCTCCACTCTTTTACTTTGGTTAAACATCTTACCTTATTCCAGTTTTCATCCTCATATGATGTTCAGATAGTTTTAAATAATAATAATCCATCAGAACGTGCAAGCACGCTTGACCAGGGGATAAGCGACATGTCATCTCTAATAAAAGATTATGAATAGCTTTTCTCTATTACAGAACTGACGCTTATTCTTATAGACAGCTGCACAAAATTAAATTCAGCCCCCTCAGTAGGGTGTTTTTTGTTGTGTTAACACTCATTGTCTGCAGTCTGGATTGTTCGTCTTTCATGTATTTTCATGTCCAGTTCTGTTCGTTTGTCTCTGAGATTGTGTCTGATGTCATGGATTATTTGTATTTAGGCTTGATCTTCTGTCTGTTGACTTACGCAATAGAAGGCTTACGCTGAAGACGTATTGCTGTTGTGGTGTGACACACAATGCCCGATTTTTCGCTGTCTTACAATGCAGATGTGCTTGTCGCATGTGTTATAAAGATGTGATTGCGTGTCGTTGTAACTCGCATGCATGTTGTATTAAATTCCCTGTTTGTTCATATGGCAAGCTCTTATGGTACCCAAAGGGTGTTCTGCTTCAGTCCAAATCCTGTAGCTTCTTTCCTGCATTAACAGTACAGGAGGCCCCAAACATTCTTGTCATTCCTGTCCCAGTACACACGCAACCGGGTTCTGTCGACTAACCCAATAAAATACCGCCAATCGTGATTCACAGAAAAACAGCCAGCTCACCCAAATCTAATATTTACTCTGGTATCAAAGATCTCTTTCTGTCTTCTTTATTGGTTGTCCCTTGTTGTTTGTGTCCAAATATGGACCTTTGACTAAAAGCCTGTAAACGTTTGCTGTGAAGCTTGTGTGTGTCGCATTTTGAATTGGCTGGGACCCTCGTATGGTGTTGGTGCATCTTTCTCACTTTTACCAAAGTGTTTGGTTTCTCTGATGAATCCAGAGGGTGATGTAAGTTTGGTCTCTCTTTCTCTCACACATGTTTACTTGGATGTCTATAGAGACATAATTTTCAAAAATATTGCTTATAATTAATGCTATAATGCAGACTAACCATAAATCATTTAAACCTACTTTTTGTATAAAGGTAATATAATTGTGTCATATTGATGCTAACTCTAAAAACTATTTTACAGTTTTTCAGTATTTACCCTCAGTATCTCCAAAGGCAAGTTTAGTAGTAAAATGCTTTTTTCATTACTTGTTCAACAGGTTTTCTTTAAATCTGTCTTGGTAATGTAATAAAATTGTCATTTATTTGAAAGAATATGAGCACGGAGTTGATAATCCACGTTAATATCATTTTTTTTGCTGCATTTGGTAATTATTTTTAATTAGTATTTAGTACAGTTGCAATGCTGTTGTGAGACTTTATGAAAGAATGAAAGTCATTGTTTAACCCAAGTGCTTGTGGTGTTTTGCAAATATTATGTAATCGGTATTGCAATCGGCAGCAGCTGTTTTCTCTCCCAGTTGCACATGAGTTATGTCTAAAATGCCTTAAATTTTTCTCAATAGATATTCCAAGATTTAGTTAATATAACTCCAGTTTTCTCACACTTGTAAAATTCGGGTGGAATCAAAGAATAAAAGCTAAAATCAAACAAAGAATGAGAGAGTCAGTGTGCCACTGACTGAACTGAGATGATGTGTCCGTGACATGGCATTATGACCTTTAGATTTGTAGGACATTATCATAACAGCTGGTCTATAATAGAGAGAACAAATGCTTTTGTATGACAGAACATTCTGCCCCTCAGTGTGCATAAGTAACAGTAGTTAACCAGAAATGTAGAATGATCCAGAGTAGTCCACTCACAAACAGATAAACCTCCCACAAATCAGTGTTTTGATACTCTCTCACATTCACACATCATGTGGTCAGCAAAGATATCCATGTGGCTTTATTTCCTTCGGGAATTACCTTCCAGTAAATATTACACGTGCTTAAACTAGTCTAAATATATCAGTTGTCAACATCTCTGTGTGTTCAACGAGGATCGGAAGTACAAGGCCACATGCCCCTGCTGTCCTTGCTTGTGATTGGCTGATCAGCCCCCCACCACTGTTGTTCCTCATGAGTTCATTAATAGAATGGATCTGACAGTGGAGATGGAGGTCTCTGTGTGGCGTGTGTCCTGCTGCGTTTGAAAGGCCATAATATGTTTGATGTCTCTCCAGCATGGACGATTGACATTTACTTGCTGACATTTGTTGATGCTTTTGACAAACCTTGTCAGGAGAATCTTAGGAAACATGTAAAGAATACTTTGTTTATTGGAAATGAACATTATTTTAGTACTGCTAATAGATTTTTATTTTTAATGACATTTAAGAATACTTTCAGCACTAAATTTTCTTTATCACAATGCAAAAAACCTTGATATCATAAATGTAAATCGATATAAATTTACAATAAATATAAATATTTATTATTAAGGGTTTCTTTTTTACGTTTTTTGTTTTGATTTTGTTGTGAAATGTGGCATGTTTTAATGACCTCATCTTTTGGAGGTGTGTGGTTGTGTTTACACAGCTGTTATGATGCCAGACAACTTGAGGAGACCCTCTAAAAGTCAAAGAACTTCACTTCTGTCAAAAACACACATCACATTTGGTCAGCACGATTCGTTTGTGTACATTCTGTCGTGTCGTCTGTGGACAGAGCTTTCACTTGCACAAACACACAGTCTCTGTGACGGCTTTTGTTACTGTGATTTAGTTGTGGCTGACAGACACGGGAAGTAACCACTGAAGAACTTTCGTCTGGAGAACTTCCTCAGACCATAGTCTGCTTGCACTTTCTGTTTTACTGCATGCGTTTGTTTGGGTGACACTTTGAGTTTGAAGTTGAGTTTGACATTATTGTCTAATAATTTGACAACTATTGACAGCAGTAGCATTTTATTTTTCAGGCCAGAGTTTCTTTTGTTGTCTGAACTGTTAATTTAGTATTAAGACAAGGTACCAGCGGCTGGTTAGATAGTCCTAAAGGCCACTTTCTGAAACCCACAGCAACGCTAGAATAAATGTGGTAATCTCCAAGACCTGTGTGATGATAAGCATGTCAAAGAGAGCGACAGTTTGGGGTTATCCTTCAAAAAGACATTCCCCCAGTAATCCTCAGGAAATCAGCTTGGCTTATCCTGCGTTTTAACACACTGTCTATAGTCTGATGGGTTTGGAGACCCTAGTTAAAGACCACTCTCACCATTCTCCCATCACCATCTTGCTTCCTGGGTTTAAAGCAGACGCTGGACTTTTTTCACAATCATGTACCACAAGTTCATAGCACATACACTATTCTCAAACACATCCCACCCCCATTTAAAATCCTCTTATGGTACTTCCATACAAAAGAGGGGGCTGGGACAGATAGAAAAAAGGGATTAAAAGGTTAGCGGCAAAAAAAGTTTGTTTCACTATGTTGGTGATGACATCTCACAGACTTCCATTGTTTTTATACAACGCTAATAGAAATTTTGCATCATCTAACGCTACCCCTACATCACTGTTTCAAAATGGTCTCTTCTTTTATGTCCCTCATGGAGAGGTTAATAATATCGCTTTCTTCCTCTATGCACAGGGTGATGCATTGCTGTCTGCTTGTGCCACTGGAAAGAAAGAAATGGGTGTGGGTTTGTGCCAGTAAGCACTGGGTGCCCCAAAATGCCCCTTTATTCTTGCACAAAGAGAGTCTAAAGAGCCAAAGCAAACACTCAAAGAGCTGCCTGTGGTTTTATCTTTTCAGCTTATGAGATTTTGTGTATTTAGCCTTTTTTACTTTATGTAAATGTAAGATTTTTTAAAAGTTTTTAATTATTGATGTCATCAGAAAGAGTATTTGTTTGTTTGGTTTGTATCGATGCTTATTGTAACGTCCTCATTGATATTGTTCCCACCTTGTTCTTTGAGAAAAGCCTGAGAAGCAGGTCAAAGTGCATAAAATTTCATAGATTAAGTCAAAGAATTTGGAACTCATTGTGACGGTCAAACAAACGATGTACTTTTTACTCAAAGGTCTTTATAAACTGTGCTTCATAAAGGCACGACCAGGAGTCAGTGGCTTTAAGTCTCTGAATTGCATGCCGTGTTATTGTGATTTCATTGGTTACTTATTTGTGACCCTGCCTGTGAAAACCCAGCCAAAGTCATCTTTTGTGATTTACTGTTTTCTACATAAAATCATCCTACATAATGTAAAGAACATGTGAAGAGCCGTGTCAAAAATCAAAATCATAGTGATAAATATTGGTGAAATGAAACTTTAATGCTTGTTATCTCATAATTTGATTTTGAGATTTTAGCACATCCACATTAGGGTCTGAAAGCTCCTTTAGTGGCTTTTGAAAATGCTAGAATCAGAACAAGAATCAGCAGAAACATCAGCGTTCAGTTTAACCTGAACTAAACATCTGCTTTTATCATCAAGTCGTGAAGCTGTAGGCAACTGCAGGGACCATGCTGTCATCACTGAATGACAGACGGAGAGAATGAGCCTGCAGTGGCCTCCAAAATACTGAATGACTGACAAAAGCCACATTATCAGAGATTTGACAGGGGTCTTCATGCCTATATACTCCCATCTGATGAGTCAGCCGAAGGGCAGGAAAAAGGGAACGTCAGAAGAATTTGGTGCAAGTTGTGTGGGTGGGACGAAGAAGTAGATGAGGATCACGGTATTACATTACAGTTTGATTTGATTTACAATTTACTTCATTGTGGCCTGCTTGTTCTTGTTCTGTCTGGCTTTTCTGACTTGGGACCCAGACAGTAAATCTATCTGTTGTGGAAAGTAAGCGACATGACAGCTAATGCAGAAGCTTTTAGCTCACACCCCTCTCTCTTCTGCTTTCACTCTCTCTCCTTCTCTCGTAATTGAATTTTCAGGTCTAGTGTTGGGATTGCAAGAGATGCGTTTTATCCGTCTCTGCCAAATCCGGTGTGCTGGAGAACACCGTCACATCCAAATGTCCTTTCACCCCTCATTTCCCCACCATCTTTCTTCTTTTTTCAACCCTTTCTCGCTGATGCACCTAAAAGGAACATTGTTTTTTTCCTCCAGGCTTTTTGTTGCGTGCTATATGTCCTAAGCAGACTGTCATTATGTGTCCAGCTTAGGTGTCTGAATGCGCGTTTATATTTTAACTTTGCTTTTAAGATAAAAACACTGTTATATGTTATTTTGGCCATTGAAAGCACATTTTAGCGGTCGACTCTCACCTGTACCCCAGACAACACTTCTGTTGAACGTTATTTCCTGTCTTTGTTTAGTGGTTTGTTCCTCACAGTGGTACTATTTCCTCTCTGTCTGTAACAAAGCGACTGTTTCTGCATTTTGCAGCTTTTTGCAGCGTATGTGTATGTATGTATATATGTATATATGTATATGTGTATATGTATATGTGTATATGTATATATGTATATGTATATATGTATATGTATATGTATATATGTATATATGTATATATGTATATGTATATGTATATATGTATATGTATATGTATATATATGTATAATATTATCTTGTGGGTATTGTGTTGTAAATTCATTAGATTTATCTTAATTTCTATTTTTCCTTATTTTTATTCAACATTTATGGTATTTTTATCATAAACTGTGAAAGATAGATGTAGCAAGCACTGAACATGTACTGTATATGGTTGTGTATATAAACAATTAAACTACATTATTATAGTGTTGATAAGTACAGTTTGACTTACACAAACATTTTTCAGTACATTGTCTCATACAACTTATTAAAAATTTGTTGTTTTGTTACTTTCGCAGGAAACCCCTCATCCTAGATTGAACCAAAGGCTTTCAGATAATGTATGTGGGTTGACGTCTGGATCTAATGATTTATGTTTCAGCTAGGGCTGACAGTGACGTGACTAAAGTGCTTTTGGAAACGTAACGCTAAGTGTTTATTGAATTGACAGGTTAAAATGCTGCCCTGTGGATAAACCATATGAGAAAGTTATGTTTGATTGCCGGTTTCCGGGACAGGTTTAATGTTGCTTTATCACGCGTGGCGCTGTGTGGGTCACCTTGAGAGGAGAAAGTGTGGAGTGAGAGGATGCAGAGAGGAAGGAAGCTCTTAAAATGTTAAGCGTTGAGTTGTTGGACCTAATGGGCTGTTATCAATATGACAGAATTGATCGTAGTTACACCTCTGAATAGTATGCGCGTAGATAACACATACACATGCACATAGTTGTGGAGATGCACAGGTTTTCTTGTGTAGAGCTTGCCGGTCACGCTTTAACTTGCTTCTTTCTTCTAAAAATTAAAGTGGATTAATAAAAGCACAAGGATTCATTGTCCCAAATGCATAACTAGCCTAACTAACCTAGAAAATATACATTTCAAATCCTGATTTTAAACTAAAGTGGCCAAATATCTGATGCATTTAGCTGCAGAGTGAAGCGTTTTATCTTCATTGGAGTTTAATATTTTGATTTAAGTCTGTAGTATAACTAAAGACTCTTTTAGCCAAAGACAATTCTAACACACACATTGCTGTATGCATTATTCAGTGTGTGGGGTGGTGTGTGGGTGTGATGTATTGAGCATTAGGCGAGACATGGCCATGTGACTATGATCAGCAGCAGTCTTATGGTGCAGAGCTTGAACCAGCACAGTTCAATCACGACATGGCTCTTTTGTTTAAAACCCTGCCTGGCAACTCTTTGTGCCCGGCCAATGAAATGTCTCCAGTCTGCTGACTCATCAATAGTGGTACTTCGTTTCATTGACGTTTCTCTCTCACATACGAACACTATATAAGCACACATACACATTATTTATGTTTATTTAAATGCAATAATGATCTTGCGATAAGCTGTAGTCTGTTTCACATGCCATGTCACTAAAGTAGGAACGCTCAGTAGTAACCAGCACAACAATGCTTTGGCAACCTCCCTGCCAGTGCAAACCCCATTCACACCCAGACCCTGAAACGCACGAACGGGAACCTTGGAGACTGAAATCGCACCCTTCATCTGTGGAGCGTGTGAACTCCGTCTCTGTTGACCTTTAGTGCCATGAACTTTGACCTCAATGCACTGGTGGCAGACCTTGGGTGTACCAGACCTGCTTCGTCTCTGCTCTCTCTCTCTCTCTCTCTCTCTCTCTCTCTCTCTCTCTCTCTCTTTTTTCCACTCTACAATGGTGGGAGAACACTTACTGCTGCTTTATTTAACTCATTATAATGCTGTCCAAAGCACCTACTTGTTGCCTTTTTGTGTCTCTGGTTTGGAAAACATTGTTCTGTCTCAGATTTCTTGTTCCTGCCTTTTTCTATCATCCCATCTGTTTCATACCTCACTTTTAATAAAACAAGGGCAGTTTTCATTTTCTCAGTAAGGGCCTTACACCCGCAGGAGATGTTCTGTTATCTTCAATGTCCATGTGTCCACCTGGTGAGTGCCTGAGCACTGAAGGAGAAAATGAGATAAATGAAGCGTTACTGGAAGGCGTTTACCGTCTGTAGGGTTCTCGCTCTGTAGCCGAAATTTAAAAAAACTTTTGTGCCCTCACATCTTGACCTTCAAGAAATGGACAGATAATGAGGATGTGTAGGAGTGAAGGATGATGTCAGTTGTTTTTTTTTAGGAGTACTGAGGATGCATTGGCAGCGAGGTGAATGCACATTGCGTCATTGTGGCCGCTTACATCATTTTGCTGATTCTCGCATGTCATTCGTACAAGTGTTCTCATATATACGCATTGTTCTGTCAGTACATTGGCTTTGTTGGCATTGTGAGAAGGGTGCATTGTTTCAGGTCTATTCCTGCAGCTAAAGGTCTTCTCCAGGGCAGGCATGGGTGTCCTCCACAAACATATGGCATCATATTGCTCCATCGAGGGTTGAGAATGTCTGTTCTAGAATGTCTTCTATAAATTTGCATAATTGTAATTCCCTTCCCACAATCTGTCTCAAACACACTGTTCTTTTCAGTCAAAAACTTTTTCCAGAGCACATCTTTCCAAAATCTCCGCTCACCCCTGTCTGTGTTGAGAAGACAGGGGTGAGCTTTTGTACACTTTTGTAAATCCTTTCTGTCTCTCCTGAATCGCCCCTGTTTGTATATTCTTCTTTCTGTTCCCCTTTGTCGAGTCATTGTGAGTTGTTCTGAGTGCAACCGTTTCTGAATAGCTATTGTGCTCTCTGTACCAAGAACCGCCATGCCCTTTAGTCTATGGTGGCAGACGTTCGGCGATCATCTAGGACATATTGTTAACCCCGCTGTGCTTGTGTGTACAAGGGTGACGAACCGACACCAGGGAAGCTTGCAAATAAAACCACAAGTGCTGATTTGGTATCTTGACACCTTTGTTAGAAACTCATGTGCTAAGTGTGATCGTTCCAGAACAAAGTTGGGGTTCATTGGATTGGATTTGGTTAAGACTAACAAAAGCAATAGCAACATTACATCTCATTTCTGTTTTGACAGCATGTTTGGTTGATGCTGCTGTTTGACTTCCTGCTAATTTGGTTAATCATGACAAGATTATGTGTTTCCATTTAGATCAATCTACTCTACTGTATTAATCGTCAAAATGTGATTGTGTGTTTATTGGCGTGTATAATCTTGCTAACTGACAAGATAAAACTAATCATACTTCATATTATGCATGACCACAACAGGTCTGATAAAAAACTGATACAGTACAGTAATTTGTTTTAGTTAAATTAGACTGATAGTTAGTTGTGTGGTTGAGTAAAAGCACAGACCTCAAATGTGGTCATCGACCACAGGATGAACAGTGAGTAAACAGTGATTTGGTGCATCAGATACTGTTTGTAATTGCTGTTGGTAGTCAAACGTCTACACAAGACATTTACCGGTTTTGTGTGTGTATGCGTGTTTAAGTGTGTTTCTTGGTTTGTTCACAAAGGAGACCACCATAAACCCTATTAAGACCCCCAGGTTGTGTCAGGGCATCGGCTGTCTCGGTTGAGCTTTAGTAATGCTATACATTTTAAATGTAATTTTTACTATTAAGGAATATAAATATCATTTGTGCATGATTTTGTCCAGTTATCCACTGTCATTCACTCTTTCCCACCACGGGTACATATTACTTTTAGCCGTGTGCCATGATGTATAAATAACACTGCTGTCACCGGGGCATAAAGCTTGTGATTGTGAACATCCCACTGCCATATCAACCTGCTAAGACTCTTCCAATATAGCCTGGTAACCCACTGCCCGTGTCATTAGGGAGAGCCAATACAATAAGAGAAACCAATGAAGGATTATCTCATTAGTCAAGGAGCTTAGCTTCCCGAGGGGTGTCTGTATAGGGCAGGTGTTGGATGAACATATGATATATGAACACAAGGTTGTGCTGTAAGGTTTTAATCAACTAACCACCAGTTATGGATTAGTTGTGAAATTGAGATACTGTGTAGTGATCTGTGGTCAGTAGAGGGTTAGTGCAATGACTATCATGCTCTTAAAACACTATGAGGTCATCAGTCACTAATTGAAATTTAGACTACAGTCAAGCTATTCTTTGAAAAAATATATCAACTTGTATATAATTAAAAGAGAATCAAAAAATTATTTTAAAATCACAGAAACATGGAAGTAAATTCCATTTGACAAAATATTTGAGTACAATGAACAAGTCACGTAAATTGTCAGAACGAACCAGTGCTTATGCTTGAAGGTCATAGCCTGAAGATCTTACAAGTCAGGATTAGTAATTACTAAGCGCTTTCTGGTACATTCTGCTATTCTAAAGATACTTTAGCGCTTTTATTCAACAGTATGTGGACTAAAGTGTGAAAGATTTTTACTTGGAGGATGTTGCAGTGTTTGCTTTGCTGTAGTGCAGTTGTGAAGTCAAGATCAAAACACACTTACATAAAGTTGTTTCAGGCACAAAAATATAGGAACAGCATGTTGTTCACTAGGAGTCCTTTCCAACATTACTGAATTATTCATTCAGGTTTTGGGGAGATACAGGGAGCCAATCAGAACAGAGGGATTTGCATTGCATTGCGGGCCAGCACCGTCTGCCGTAGCGGATTTGGGACTACCATCAAAGCACAATGCCCCAAAGGTTTTCACAAATACATTTCTTCACATTCATGGTTCAGTTACTTGTTACACATACTGATTAATTACTGTTTCTCAAATCTAATGCTGCCCAGACTGAGATCTCATATTCTTACAGAGGTTTGTAAGAAATGTCAGGCTTATGGAAAAGATGATGGTTTGTGTGTGGTATCACGTAGCATTAGGCTGTGTGTCGTGGACCTAAAGGTTAATTGGTTGTTTCTCTGTCAGAGTTTGAACGTTGCCGAGCTCACTGGGGTGTGAAATGGATCTGGAATTCCCTATAAAGTTTGCTCTCTACCTCCCATTAAATCACCAATCCTTCCAGAGGCCACACACACATTGATGTGTTTGTGCGAGTGTGGCTGTGTCCTTTGGTCTCATATTGTAGATACAGAGACCCCACGTATGGCTGAGCCGACACTCAGGCACATTCATGTGGCCCCAGGGGTTTTGTGTGTCTGTGTGTGCATATGTCACAGATGTGCTAATGTGCTCCTGAGTGGATGCTTCCTGACGGAGGGCACTCGGCTGGAAATGTAGGTTAAGCTGGTCATCCATACTCAGTCCATGAGGAAGACTGTGAGGTATGGCTGTCTTTAATGGAAAAAGAGAAGATGACCATCAGAAAAATGAAAGAAATGTGATAGTTTCTTGTTGCAACAAGAGCTGGTCATGGACTGAGCTGGTCATCCATACTCAGTCCATGAGGAAGACTGTGAGATATGTCTGTCTTTAATGGAAAAGAGAGAAGATGACCATCACAAAAATGAAAGAAATGTGATAGTTTCTTGTTGTCATTTAGTCACACACTAATACCTTTATTTAACTTAACCAAGGTCTTTCTCTGTGGTCTCTCTCTTTCTCTCTCTCTCATTTACATTTTTTTCACATACATTTATATTTTTTATTTAATTAGTAGCCATGTATTAAGCAGGATAAAGCATTTTCCATTATTGTCCCCGTACACGCATGCTTGCTTAGATGTGACACGTTACATGTAGGTGTGAATAAGTGACCAAGATCTTTTACTGAAAAGAAACCAATATACCATAGAATATGTATTTTTTGTCTTCTTTCTACAAAACAAACACTGACTATGAAGTTATGAGGTGCTTAGGAGGGAAAGGAATGCGGGTTGCCTTGTTGCACACAATCCCTTCTTATGGTAATTCAGTGAATGTGATGACTAGACACAGGAGTAAATAGAGTAATGTCGACATCTAGTGGCTGATAACAAGTCATTTTTGCAATGTTTTTCCAGATCCTAGTTCATTGTGCAGAGACAGTAAGTATCCGGCATTGTTTTGAAAACCTGTTTTAAAAATCAGTATTTAAATTTCGCATATTAATGTGGAATTGAATATGTAGACTATGCTGGTTGCTTCTCAATATTTATTCTTCACTTTTTTATTTCTATTTATTGTTTGATTTTTACCCCAAAATCCCGGGCCCTGGGTAGAGGAGGCTCACCTGTCTAAATTGTCCCCGAATTTTAGCACCGACCCTGGCAGCTTAGAATATGGTTGCCTACGGTGATATTTTTTTATACATATAACACATTATTCAACACATGTTGATTGTGTATATTCAGAAAATATCTATTTAAGTTGATAGATATTATTTGCATAGTGTGCATTTCCTCGTGGATTTCCTTCACGGATTTCCGTGTGGCTGAAAATGGATTTGAATATGTTTTTTTGCTGTGTGTACTCTTAATACAAAAAATAAAATTGACTTATAACCTCTGCTTAGGCCCGGTCTGGGTTTTTACTTTTCTTGTGAAATAATACAGAGTGTAATGACAACTAGAATTCAAAATGCAAAATGCAAAATTCTGCTCTTGTAACCGATGTATATGTGGGTGGGTGAGACAGAGAGCAAGAAATGGACAGATATGCAGATGTGTTTGGGTTGAGGCATGTATGCAGATATTGAACTGGATGGTTTGAGTTTCATTAGGTTAAAAGCACCACATAGTAAGAGATTAAAAACTACAGCTCAACAGATAAGCAGGAATTTCTGACAGAAGGTGAACAAATTAAACAACTTGATTTGCTTGTTTTAATTGCTTTTTGTAGTGTTTGTCTTTGTTTATAGGTTGTTTGGTGTAATGCTTTATTTTAAAAGAGATTTTTGACTTAATTGTTTTGTTATTTCAATATTATGTGTCTACTATTAATTGGGGAATAATATACTGTATATTACGATCACAAGGTCTTTTATGATTTAAATTGGGAGTATTGTGCTATAATGACATACTAACTGTATACATTATTCCTCTTATTACATATTTACGTAGCAAATAAATACATAAATAGTAATAGAAAATATTATAATAGGTTAAAATAATTAATGTGAGGACACTGATACAAATTCTCCAGCCATCAGAACATTTACACACAGGATACTAAATAATTCTTTAGAAACTCCTAGAGTCTGTTATTGTACCTAGTGTTATTATTTCAGTATGTCAGAAAGACCCATATGTTTCCATGCATGACAGGATGGATCAGTAGATTAGCCAGCTTTCCATAAAAACAGGAATTTCGTCAGAATTTTTTAAAGGTTAGTAACGGGTCATTGCTTTGTTAGGTTGCTGTCTTCATCTGAACTATGTGATGTTCATTTTTTTTTAGAAATGTTTGGCAGTTCAGCCACATTTAGTGGATTTTTTCACAGGTCTGTAGCCTCTTTACATTTTACTATAAGTATTATAATTTCTAACTAAATTGCTGATGTAGCTTTTTATATTGCTGATTGCTGAGTGGTGCCTTTGTTCATGTACTGTAAAGTTACTGTAAGTCTCAGGTGAAAGAATAGCATCTATTTTTGTACTTCCTGTGTTAATGTTGCCGTTGCTCAATTCGCCTCTGGTTTGTATTGTTCGGTTTGTTTTCATTATGATGCAGTTCACAGCGAGTTACCAGAATAACTGCAGTGAGAATGTGGTCTCTTCTACAGGCATAATTCTTTTCTCCACTTATTTTTAATAATTGATCAGTATTCGTTATGAATTGAGTTTGATCACCTTTCTGTCACCCACAGGGCATATCTCCCACCGCGCAGGGCCGACCCGAGTCCCCCGTTTACACCAACCTCCAGGAGCTGAAGATCTCTCAGTCGTCTCTTCCACCTGTACCATCTTCCTCCCCACTGCATGTCCTGGGTGACTGGGAAACACATAAAGACACGAGTGGAAGAAACTTCTATTATAACCGCATGACTCAGGAGAGGACTTGGAAACCACCCCGCTCACGAGACAACGGGGTCAGCCGAGGGGACACGTCCAACACCGGGGACATGGAGGTAAAAAAACAGCTGTACTGTGTGACAGTATTGTAATAAGCAGTTTGTGTGTATCTATATATTTTTAGTACATTATACATTTATAGTATCGTCGATAAAACTATTTTTATTTTTACTGAGTGACCCAATCATTGATGTAATGTCACATAAACAGGTTTGTGCTAGTTTATTTACATTCTGGCACACAGATAGAAAACGCAACATTTATTCATCAGCAGTGTAAATGTTTGTGACATTAATAAAAAAATATGCAAAAACTTGGTAATGAGAGGTGATAACTGTGTCCACTTGACCTGTTTTCAGTCTCCTGGTTAAAGACAGAATCTACCGAAAGTCTTATTAGAGTTTGTGCGTATTTTTGTATTTGTGAATATTATGAAAACACTCATATATTGTCAGTCATCATCTCTAAAAATCTGAATCTGTTTTATCATTGAAAAATCCACATCAATTGACAAATAAATCACTTTTAATCAGTAAAACAATATCTTTTCATAAAACATGCTTATGTGAGTGTGGAGGTGCGTACCCACATGCTTGTGCATGTGAACGTTTCAACTAGGCCAGAGTTGAAGTAGGTCTTCAATCTATATTTAAGCCTTTGAAAAATGCTGTTCTGATATTTAAGCTCCAACTGAAGTGTGACCCAGCTTCAAGTAGGACTGAGCAGAACAACTCATGGTGGATATCAGTTACCATAACAAATGTTCCCGTCAAGTTGACTTGAAAATGTCTGAATTAACAAAAATAAAATCTTCAACCTGCTTTCTGAATTTTATTTAAGGCATCCAGATCTGAAGTTTGGATCCAAGTTTCAGTCTTTGTGTTGTGCATAGCTGCTGTTGAAATATAATATAAAAAATATAATATATAATATAATATAAAAATAGTTTTAAAAGTATTTATTAAATTAATATTAAACAATATCATTAATAGTCATTAGTTCTAATTATATTTAATAATTTTATTAGTATATAATAATATTTTATTAATAACTGTTCAACTATGAATAACTATTCAAATTGATTTTTAATAATATTTTTATTTAATAGTTGGTTGTACTTTTTTTATCCTGAATTCATGTTATTAGGTAACTTTTTCATAACATCAAAATTCTCTCTTTGTTTTTGTATTTTTCAGCATTTATCATCTGAAGAGAACTGCCCCAGCACCCACTCCAGTCAGTCAGACAGTCAGTACGGATCGCCCCCTAGAGGCTGGTCGGAGGAACTGGATGAACATGGCCACACACTCTATGTGTCTGAATACACCAATGAGAAGGTGCTGAACAGGGCTGCTTTCAAATACAAACATTATTGTATTGAAGATGAAACACAGCATAACATATGTACTTTGTTTGGCAGTGGATTAAACATGTTGATGAGCAGGGCAGGCCGTACTATTACAGCGCTGACGGATCGCGCTCTGAATGGGAGTTACCAAAAGTAAGCTTCACACACATCACTGATTGGCATCACTGATCTGTCTATGTTTTAATCTGTCACTTTCTCTTTTCATTCATGTTTGTTTCCAGTATAATCTCTCTCCTCCAAACTCTGGCGACGCTCCTAAAAGTCACAGTTTGGAGAGGAAACAGCAGGAGCCTATTGTACTGACCAAGTGGAGACACAGCACCTATGCGCTAGACCTCAGCGACAAGGTACATTTAACTGTATTTGTCATTTTATTAGTTGAATGAGTTTTTAAAAGCAGTGATATAACAGTTTTGATGTTGGGTTATGATTTCATATGATATTTATTATTATTGCTAATGCATTTCTAAGTTTTTTACTATTAAAAATACGTGCATTTAGTTTGTATTTAAAGTTCTTTAAAGTTGGTCTTATGTCAATCATTTCAGCTGCCATTCAAAAACAGATGGTTCAGCATTAAACAATTCCCCAGGCGCTTCGGCCTATCACTGTACAGAGAAGTTAGTCGCCTCATTATGCTGTAACCAATCAGATGTGATTTGTTTTCACTTTGCAAATTGACGCTTTTCCGAATCAAGAACATGAATCACGTTGATCAAAACCAGCTTAAAATGTGCAGTCTGTGATTTATACATGATGATCTATCTATACTGTATGGGTGTGTGTGAATGTGTTTGTGCGTGTGATTCATACTATTTCCTCATGTAACTCTCACAACATATTAACAAAACCTGTTCATGTCAAAACAAATGATTTATCTAACATCAATACTCAATATTATAGTTCTGATCCATCCATAGGTTCACTGACGACTTCGGAGACTGAATCTAATTCATTCATCTTTTCTCCCACCTCTCTTCTGTGGTTTAACACGGCTCTTTCTCTGCTTTTTGACTTGTAGGAGTCTGTAAATACTAAACACAGTTCCCCTGAATCAGATTCCTGCCCCTCTTCACCCAAACACCCCTTAACCGTTAGTGTACATCCTAACCCGTGTGCTAGTGTGCATGCTTCTCACAGTGTATTAACCTGAAGTCTGTGCTTGTGCATGTTGCCTATCATGATGTTTATCAAAATTACATAATCACTGAAATTAACATCTAAATTAAACATCGATGTTTTGCTCTTTTTATTTACTGAGGTCTAATTTGTCTCTTATCTCTGTAGCCCTCAGAAAAGTGTGGGGTTCTCAATGTCACCAAAATCACTGAACATGGGAAGAAAGTCAGGTACACACTTTGTTTCTAAATATTAATTTTATTTAAATATACAAAAGTGTGGGAAATGTATTGCCATTTATTTAAATTTGCATTGTAAGTTAAGTTAAATGTTTTTGGTTTGTGTCCTGGAAAAGAAAGAGGGTACATGTAATTTCTGCTAAAATGTCATTTCTGTCAATTTTATGAGTACACTAGATGACTTCCATGCTAATATACATAGATTTAAAGTCTCCAATAGTTACAAATATCCAATTTTGCATTTTTTCATGTTGTACCTTGCAGGAAGAATTGGGCTTCCACCTGGACAGTTCTGCAGGGCTCTACGTTGCTCTTTGCGAAGGGTCAGGGCAGTGGCACCAGCTGGGTATGTGTTTCAGTCAATCGTCTCTTCCACTGAGGAAGCTGTGGAACTGTTTTCTTGAAAGATGTTCAGTATCTGACCCTTCATAGTTTGTAGAGATGTTTTGTTTATATGCTTTGGATATTGCAAGGAAGTGTTCTTAAAATAAAGCTGCATCCACATTTAGTGCTTAAAAAGTTCCAGCTAAAAGAGGCCCTTTTAGCTTTACAGTTTAGATGAGTAAAATAAGCTCTCCTGTTCTACGTTCTTACCCTCATTTATTGTGAGTCTTTGTTCATTCATCTTTTTCTGTTCTTTCTTATTTCCATCTTCTGTCTCTCCAAAGTCATACTGCCACAACGGTTCCTTCCCTGAACTCCTCCTTTCGTTGCTAAGTAACTGGAAGCGTTCAATTAAGCCCCGCCCTGCAGTTTCCTATGCGCACTGTAGGCGTGGCCGGGCTTCATCTGTATGTCAGCCACACTGGACTGAATGTGTCCTTTAAGCTGATCTAGGAACAGTTTTGACTTTATTTAAGCTAACAGTAATTCAGAAGAGTAATACTACAGTTTAGAAAATAGTTTTAAACATGGGTAAAAATGGTAATTAATGTCCTTTAATACTCAGAACCTGGTGGTTTATGATGTTTTCTACAATTATTGCCTTTAAATCAAACCCCTAACAGCATCTAAAAGTTGCTAAACTGCTTCCAGATCAGTTTAAAAAAAGGGCAGCTTTTCTCCCATTTTAATTGTGCACGTCCTACTTTGACACTTACTTATATGCTTAAAATTGGTGGTTTTAAATATTTTGTCATGCCAAATAACATTTTTTACGTTTGCTGGCATGCATTGCTGTATATTATGACTAATTTATTTAATGCCATTGGAATGGCTAAAAACCTTCTTGATTTGGATTACCATAACATACAAAATGAAGCTTAGCATTGCACAAAGCATTTATACAGAAGAATGTGGGAATGCTCTTTGCCAACCTGTGCCATAAATTATGAATCAGTATGTACGTTATTAAAGTATGTATTAAAATTGTGCATTTAAAGTCTAACCTATTACTGGACCTTCTCTGCCTTCCTGGACTAATTCACATGTAAATGCAGTGTGTGTTATATCTCGCTTATGACCCAGGAACACCTGTATAGCTTTTGAGTAACAGCACTGGACTAAAAGAACTGTGAATAACACCATACAGATGGCCAAAATTCCATGCTTATACAAACTATCGTGTTTAATCCAATTTTCCCTTAAAGTTTGGAGGGAACCAGTCCAAACCAGAATTCACAGTGGACCTCAGAGGTGGATCAATCGAGTGGGCATCCAAAGACAAATCCAGCAAGAAACATGTTATTGAGGTGAGAGTCAGCTGATTCATATTGTCTGTTGTAACCATTTCAGATGATTTCATTTTGCCTCTGCTTAATATTGTTTAATTGACCTTGGTCTGAACTTTGACCCCACAGCTGAAGACACGAGTGGGCACGGAGTTGCTGATCCAGTCAGAGATAGACAGCGTTATTAATGACTGGTACAGAGCGCTGTCTGAAACCCTCAACACGCATGTGGGTGGAGTACACACACGGCACACCACAAGATTGATAAGATTAAATCAATAAAAAGCATGCACATGTGAGGTCAGATGCACATGTGATCATGATAATTTGTGTGTATGTTGAAGGCATGGGAGTCTGACGAGGCGATTGAAGAAGACATGCCCGAGTCTCCAGGAACTGAAAAACACGACAAAGAGAAAGATCTTAAAGATGTGAAGAAGAACAGAGGTATGTTAGACAGTGTCCATCTACTGTGTGCTATGATATAAGTCACTCATGACTAAACACAAGATTTGTGATTATTTAGCAATGAAGAGCTCCTCCAGTATAGAGTTGTCCGAGCAGAAGAAGACCAGAGTCAAGCTAAAGAAGTTTCTCACACGGAGACCCACATTACAGGCGGTCCGAGACAAGGGTTATATCAAAGGTAACACGCGCATCTTAATATAGGGACCTTTCCATTAATATGGTAGTAAATAGAGCCTGCATTTTGTGTTGTAATGGTATGTTTTGCTGTAATAAGTATTATTAACAAACCTCTGTGTTAAAAGCCTGTTTTTTTTCTTCTCAGATCAGGTGTTTGGCTGCAGTTTGACAGCCCTGTGTCTGAGAGAGGGCATATCTGTACCCAACTTTGTCAAGATGTGCATTGAGCATGTGGAAAAAACAGGTACGTGTGTATTTCAAGGATCGATTTATAATACTATGTTGTAATTTAAGACATTTTTAATTGACGATGTGTCTCTCTCTTTGGCTGTAGGGTTGAATGTTGATGGCTTGTACAGAGTCAGTGGAAATCTAGCTGTCATTCAAAAACTGCGCTTTGCTGTCAATCACGGTACGAGTGTTTACAATATTGTATGACACTTGTAACTTAACATTCACTAACTAAAAGATCAAAAAACAAGTGAAAAAATACTTTACGGAACACGGCACTGTCAAAAATCAGGGGTTTGAGTCCTATAATGATAAGATGGATAGCTGTAAGTTTCGATGTGAGTATTATGTGTGTTTTCATGTCTGCAGATGAAAAAATAAACTTGGAAGACAGTAAGTGGGAAGACATTCACGTGACCACCGGTGCTCTGAAGATGTTTTTCCGGGAGCTTCCAGAGCCTCTCTTCACTTACACAACCTTCAATGATTTTGTCGAGGCCATCAGTAAGTGTTTTTATGAGATAAGGCCACCCCGGGCGGAGCTTTTAAACCTAACCAAACAAAATGCGACCTGACGTAAAGTCATACTACATAATGTAAAGAACATTCTGTGAAAATATAATCTCGATATCTTTATAATTGACTGAGTAATGACATGTCAAAAATTGAAATCACAGTGATATTTATAGGTGAAATCAGACTTTGATGCTTGTTATCTCATAATTTGATTTTGAGACTTTAGCCTGATTTTCACATTCAGGGTTACAAATATGTCTGGTTTTACAATGAACTACAAAAGTGTTGTTTTCAAGATTATATTGTTTGTAGCAATACATAGTTTTGTTTTTGCAGAATTTTTTGTCTCTCATCAAATATAGTTGTTCTTTTTTTAGTTAATTAATTTCAATTATACAATTAATAACCTGTTATGTGATACATGTATCTATAGAAATGTTATGGGAGTTTAATTTCCTGTTTATCATCACAGCATAAATTTTGAAGTGTTCAGTTTTAGAAATATTGGTGTCTTTATTGCTCGGCTAGAAAACAAATACAACATCAGCCACTAGAGGGAGCAATGTGACCTTGGAATAATATATCTTACCATCTTCATACCTGTCTGGTCCTAAGCATTTTCATTTACTAATGCTGCTTTTTTCGATTTGCAATTTTTAGAAAACTCTGATTACAAGCAGCGAGTCCAATCCATAAAAGACTTAATCAAACAGCTTCCGAAACCAAACCAGGAAACAATGAAGGTCTTATTCCAACACCTGAAAAGGTAAGAAACGGCTCCTTCCTGACTTTTTTTCTTTTAATCCTTGTGGAAGAGTAAAATAAAAGTGTGTATTATATCACGAAGCTATTACATGCTTGAGTAGTTTATTTTATAGGTGCATTTACTATTTTGAGTTAATTAGCCTTCCTTTCCAACCCATCATTATTCATTATTGATTTAGGGCAGTACTGGATAGCGTGTGTGTTTGTGTGTGTGTGTGTGATTGTTAGAGGTGAGGAGGGTGTGGTCCGTGATCTGCACAGCAAGCCTCGATCGAGTTATCTCACTGTATCCATTACTGGGATAGACCTGGAGACTGGCCAACTACATCATTATGAGAGAGAGACATGAGAAGCAGGAGAGAGAGAGAGAGAGGGGTTGGGTGTTCACCATATTCTCCTGATGCATTGCCATGGGGTGTGATGCATGAGACATGGATAGAGAGAGAGAGAATGTCTTGAGAAATAGAGCGAGCAGAAGACAAGGTGACAGAGGAAGTATGAGAACACTACAAGCTTTTATTAATCTGTGTAAACGTCAGAATGTGACATGGGGTGAAATAGTTTATCCAGGAGTGGCTGTCTGTGCCACATGCAGGAGGAATGTAATTAAATTAGTCAATGGGCCGTGTAAACAGTTGACTGTGGTGTCATGCTTTGGACCTTTATGAGAAACGGTACACTTGAACACGTGAAGTGCTTTGGGTCACTTTTGGATTTATAGTCAAGTCACATTTTTAACAATGAAAGAGATCGGCTTATTGTAACAAAAAACACCCACTTAGACAACAAGAGACCATTTGATTGACATGTAAAATAGTCAACCACAGTTTGTTGTGTTCGTATACTGTAGAAATGCATAGACGCCGCATTGAGTGATGAATTGGTCAATGGTGGGAATGGCAGGACAGGGTTGCTGCAGTTTCTCTAGATATAAAGCACAGCTTCTCAATTGATTTACAATCAGCGTAGAGAATAAAAACATTCATGATTCATTGTCATAAGGAATTATAAAAATTCACATTTGTTAAGCATTGATTTGGCAGTAATGAGTTTTACAGTAATACTTTACAATAATGCTGTATTTGTTTACATTAGTAAATGCATTTGTTGATATGAACTAACAATATAGTTTTTTAACATTTATTCATCTTTGGTAATGTTAGTCAATGCCAATACAATTGTTCATATTAGTTCACTGTGCATTAACTAATATTAACAAATAAAACTGTATTAGTAAATGCAAGATTAATACATGATAAAGTATGTTTCGTTGTTAGTTCAATGTTAAATGTTACTAATAACTAATGTTAAAAATGTACAACCATATTGTAACGTTTTACCAGTGCCATTTATATCACAAAACTTTAATATTTATGACATGGTGTTATATATAATAAATAATGGCAAAATAAAAGTGCATGAATAGACGATTTATTTAAGATTTACCTGCAATACAGATGTTGAGACTACTCTTATTTTTCTTTTAGCTTTAGGTTTATGAAGTAACTATAACTATAAATTCCTAAATGTACCTCTGTTATCACATCCATTCAAAACCTTAAAATAATCATGAGCCATAAAGCCGTGCTTCCTCAGAGGCAGGTGAGAGGAACATGAATCTTTTATCAGTTTGGGTTTCTTTAGGGAGTTTGTCTTGTTCAGTCTAGTGCTCTTTATTTCTTCTTCACCTTCATTTTGCTCTCAGCCTCATGTGAAACGCTGGTCAATGGTTCCTTTGTTATTTATTATTAAGCATTATTTGTTATTAAAAGATCAAATTTATTTTTATAACACTATATTTCGACGTGTCTGTACACGCAGATTCAAAAGACGGGTTTTGGTGCCGTCACCTTTCCATCTTGAATACACTTCTCGGTTGAAATGAAGTGGGAAGTAAACAAAGAAAACTCCATTTTCACTCTACAAACAGAGTGAATTATTTTCTTTGCGTTTACGTGCGAGACCGTACCTTACAGTGTCATTCTGAATGTAATTTGAGAGCCGTATTGAGTCCCGATTGTAATTGCTATATCAAACATGCGCAATGACATTTGCTTTTGCCTCCATTTGCATTTAAATGGCTCTCAGCCCACTGTAACTCAAAATGGAGGCACACCATTCCAGAAAAATTACAGCCTGACATTTTGCCGTTGCATGCGGAAGGCATCTGTATTGCTGTAATTTAAGCACAATACCTAAACATTTTTCCTAATGTAAAATTGTTGCCGTTGGAACGCATCATGTGGACTGGATTCGTTTGCGAGTCTGGCCTTTAGATTGTGACTAAGAAAATGCAAACAAATTTTGAATTACCTTCTGCAAACTCACTTTTCACGATTTCATTGTCAAACAAACTTGTTTTTAGAAAAATACAGGAAAGCAGTTGATTAAACCGTAATGTGAGAGTTTTTTGTCTTCTGATTTTCAGGGTGATAGATCGCGGCGAGGTGAACAGGATGACGACCCAGAGCGTGGCTATCGTGTTCGGCCCGACCCTGCTGAGGCCGGAGATTGAGACGGGCAACATGGCTGTTTACATGGTTTATCAAAACCAGATAGTAGAACTCATCCTTCTAGAGTATGAGAACATATTTGGCAGGTAGAACATCTCCAGAACATTGTTCATCTCCAAGTCACACCAGAGAACGTGAGAATGACTCCAGAGAACACAACATCTCATTCGTTGCACAAGAACGTAAAGCATAATGCACCACTGGACCAATAAGATTAAATTATACATGCAAATGTGAGTGGATTTACTGTGATATAAACAAAGATAAATGAATAAAGGAAGGTTCTTTATGCACTTAATATTTTTCGAAGAAATAGAAATTGCTTTCCATCTTTTCTTTTGGATGGTCATTCCTTGGCTTTGAATAAGCTGGATGGACAATTACAGATGGTCATGCGGTCTTGTTGGAAGATGGGAATATTTCCTAAATTGGACACTGGAATGGACTGCGTATAAGCCAGTATTGATGATTATAATAACAACAGACATTTTATCTTTGCAGTGAAATGTTTAAAAAAGTAGATAATCTGACTTTAACTCAAGTATCTGACTTGTATCCGGGCTGTTGCAGGCTTGGATATATTTTTTCTTTTTTTCCTGTGGAATAAGCTAAACGTGCACTGTATTTAGAAGGCAGTATTATTAGACAATGACTACTGACCTATGGACACTGGGGTCATTTAAAATGGACAGTAATCAGTATTAGTTCAGGAATCCTCAGTTTTGAATGGGAAAGACACCTGATGGCAACATGTTTGCACCCTCGATCCACACTAAATCCTAAACTTTCCTAGAAAGTTTGCTCCAGGGCTTCATGCTTACATGCTCATCTCACTTTGTCCACTCATTTGTCATCAAATAAGGATCTCTGAGGTTGAATGAACTCCCTTTTAATGAAATATGAGGACTTGTGGTGTGGTCGTGTTTGTGAAGGTCCCCGTGTCGTTTTCTTGGATTAATCGGACAGTGTTGTGCTGAATTGTGTAACAGTATGCAGAGATCCAGGTTGTTTTCCTGACGTGTTGTGTAGTTTAAAAGCAAAACAGCCAAAGGCCAACAATGTTATCTCTCCAACTCCCCCTCATATCTCTCGAGGCTTCCAGGAAAACGAAAGGTGAGATGCCTTAGATTGGCATTCAGGCCTTACACGGTTTCAAATCAATACACAGTATTCATGTCCTTTTCCCACTCTGCCACTGGAAAGAAAAAGCTGACAGGACATCGGCTGAATGGTACTGGAAATCATCCTGCCGTTAGCCATATTTGAGGGTATACATTGGAAATGCCTTTTTTTAATACAATTCTAGAAGCATATTTACTTTGAAAAGAGCTTGAACCTTGTACAAAAAGAAAAAAATATTAATAATAATTAAAGTGTGATGGTTTGAAGTTTGTGTGTCAATAACAAGCGAAAAGATCTAATTTTGTTGATGTACGGATGAAGAATATGAATATTAAGAGGCGGGGGGTGTCATCATGCATTGTAAACTGCACATTTTGAATGTAATTTTCAGACTAACTGCTGTTTCCGAAATTGACGTCTAATTCTGATTAAAAAGAAAAAAAACTCATGGATAATATTAAAGTGATAATGACTTGAGTTATTGTTTCAGTTTATCTTTATTTTCGTATGAAATGATGCAAGGAGCTATCAGCCTTACTTCTTACAGTGATAATTAAACCAAATTGTATTTGGTGAAAAGCAATGGTTGGCTTTTCTGTTTTTCTTTAGCGGCTCCAGTGGGGTCCTTTCCTGTTATTCAGTACCATTTTGTAATTGTAGCATTACTAAATTATGATTTTATATAAATTCAGATAACTTGATTTTTATGAATTGTATATACATGTAATCATGAAGCTGTAGTTTAATTGGTTTAATTTCTCATGAAGGCTTAAATTTGTTTTACATTTATGCATTTGGGAGACGCTTTTACCCAAAGCAACTTACAGTGCGTTTTATACTTTTTTTTATGAGTATGTGTAATCTTTGGGATCAAACTCATAACCCTGGTATTGTTTTCTCAATGCTCTTACCAATTTAAGGAAACCTATTTAATTTATTAATTGATTATTAAAAATATATTACATATTATATTAAATATATGGTATTAAATATTATATAAAAATGTATTTAATTAAAAAAATAAACCTTTTTCTAAATTGAAGAGCAAACTTGAATTAGTAAAAATGTGATGTAGACAATAAAACAACCATGAATGGGTGGAGCTCAAATGCCTCCTAGAAGTCATGAGCTATTAAAAACAAGATTTTCCAAATGAAAAAACAATTAGCTCATATCCATAATTCATAGCTCTGACCGCAGTGTACAGCAGCCAGGACCCCAGAGGTGTGTGAATTGCACACCATATGCTGCTGTGTGTATTTGGGATGGAGGTGCCAGGAAAGCCCCTGGTCTCGTGTGTCCATGGAGGCCAAAGTCTGGGGAGGAAATCTGAGCACGCCATTATGACCCATAAAACATTCATGACACTTTCTTCACTTTTTCTGTATGTCTGTCATTCACAGACACGGAAACACTGTTGCATCTTTTACACTGTTTGGTTCCTCTTTGCACTTCACCGGATCAATACGAGTGACAGACTCTGACCGAGAATGAGTGCTTTAATGAACATCATGAGATCCATTGTCATGGCTGTGTTTTGGAGCTCCACCCGAATTGAGTAATTGAGTTTATTAAAACACACGTGGAAACATTTCGCTCATTTGAAGCTGTGTAATGGAACCGCTGTGTCACAAACTAACAAATGCATGATAGCCAAACCCAGCTTCAGATGAAGATCAAGCCAGATTTTCTGAAATCCAATCACGTTCATCTTTAATAGCAACATGGTTTGGAAACATTTGCATGTGATGTGGGCAGCTAAAATTATTTTATGTGACAGTGTAACTGCTTTTATAGGGATCACATATAAATGTAAACATAATTTATAGCCTATAAATCTCTTTTTACAGTATGTAGCCTGAATGGCATTTATAGGAACTTCTTACCAGCTTATATGCATTTGTCCACTGTTACTTACAGATTTAAGTGTGGTTGATTTAAGATATTTATTTGTCACACACAGTTATATGCATAACTTAAGTGAATGTAAACATGATAAACAATGTCTGAAGACAAAAATGACAAAATATACTATATATATATATATATATATATATTAAAGTTCAGGCAAAATAAAGAGAATCAAAATGGAAGAGACTACAAGTTTGAAAAATTATATGAGAAAGAAGACAGAAATTAAGATTGAGGTATAACAAAAAATTAAAAAAATGTGCGAATTATTTTGCGATGTGACTGTTTACGAAGATTGAAAGTTTGCAAAGACACTAAGCATGCAAAATAATTTTCAAAAATATTTCCTTTCCTATACTTCCTTTAAATGATTTTAGTTTTGCATAAATGTCCAAATGTTTGTGGCCAAATGTTTTCTATAGAATCTATAAGCTTAAATGCTCTATTTACCTACATTTTGCAAATATAATCTCAAGTATCATTTAAAATAAACCCCAAATACACATGAGCTTTGGCTAAAGTAATCATAGGAGTACTTTAAATGTTATCAGCCCATGCTTTAGTATTAATGAAGTTCGCATGGTTGGACTTGATGGTTTTGCATCGGGAAATTCAATGCATTTTAAATAGTCGACTGCATTGAGATTTACATAAGGTAATTGCAGAAACCTGAAAATACTATGTCTGCATAGGGGCTATTCCCCCTCCTCGTGCACTAATACAATCAACTCCATTAGGTTGGCCGTAAATATAGAGCTGCTGTATCATGCAAGCCTGACAGATAATGGACCCTTCTGCATGTCCATTTACTCATCCAGGGTGAAGCCTGATTGGGTTATCTGTACTCCATCATCTGACCCAGCGCTAAGAGCCTGTAAATTCTGCAGCAGGGTACACCTGAAGAACCTGTGCAGACTTTTATAGAGTACTAGAGCTATAGCAAGACCATTCTAACATACACAAAACAGAACAGAAATGTCTTAAAGGGACAGGACATCTTAAAATTAAATCATTTCATCATACAAATGCTGGTTTAAACATGCGTATTTTACTTTCTTTTTTTTTGGAAAAGGTCTTTCAGATTAAAATTACAATTTATTTTAGTAAGAAAATTTTGATATTGCTCTAAGCTCGGCTTATAATTAATTCTGGTGAGAAGACTCCGTTTACTAAACCATCCAAAACATTATTCACAAGAGTCGTAGGTTATTGAGGCTAACAAAAATATTTATTATTTTTTATTTAATTTCCTAATTAACTTATTGTTTAATTGAATGAATTTATAGAATAAATTTAAAGTTTGATTTTGCTCTGCTCCCCATAAAACAGTCTAAATTATTTAAACCAGTCTGAATCATTTCTTCACAACAGTTGTTAGGTTTTTAAGCTTGACTCACTAAAAGATTTATTATTTTATACATATTTTTTAATAAAACATTTTTTATATTTTTTTTATTTAATTAATTTGTTTTGTATGTAATTAATATATATTTTTTATTTATAATTAATTTAATTGATTTCTCAAATAAACTAAAGTTTGATTTTGCTCTGTTCCTCATACAAAATTAATGCTTTGATGCTTTGTTACTATATGATGCTTTGGCTTTTTTAAGCCTAAAAAAGATCATTTACAACAATACAGTTTGGATTTTCTGTTTTTCTCCACATCATAAAACAACAACACTGTTTTGGGGTGTACTGTTTCTTTAAGAGAAGAAAAGTAATAGGAGTGTTGGATTTAAAAGGGTTTAAATGGAAATATTGAAGACTGCAGCTTTTAAATTTAACACATGTCAGCTCAACCATATCCTGCCTAGTAAAATCCTCCAAGGCATCTTGTGAGCAAGACCGACAGTAATTTAAAAGCAATGCCTCTCTTCACCAGTCTCTAGTGATTCGGTCCCTCTCCACCCATTAATTAGTTTGTCTCCAGATCCTGATTTTGGCTCAGTGTCCTTCGCGTGGTGGGTCTTTTACAGTGTGATTAATCCCGTTCGGGCCTTCAGAGTCATGTTAGACCCCGTCAGCAGCTTATTAGCATGTGTGCCTACTAGCAGAGACCCCGCTGCCCCTGAGGCTTAATAATATGTGTTTCTACAACCAACATTCTTATTAGTGCTACTAAGTGACGATCACGCTTATAAATAGTGCTGTGTGCTTTTTAATTAAAGCCTGTGAAATCATAGGCTTGATGTGTGTGTGATAAATGAGGGGTGTTGGTGCTGCTGTTTTGACTGCTGCTCCTGTGAGTTTACCTCACACACACACACAGTTTATGATTTATGATCTCGTGTACAGCAGCATCTTCACTGTGCAGTTTGGCTGTGTAGACAACATCTTTCTGAGAGATACACTCGCATAATGTTAAACATCAATTAGACTGTTGTTTGTGTAAAGGTGCAGCATTTCCATTGGGAATTCTCCATTAAAATGTACATTTACATACAGATTTGCTCAATTTTCTTTCTTTTTTCCAATCTTTTTTAATTTGGGAGATTTATAATTCACCAATACGTTACATGGCACAAACAGGATTAACTTGGGTGACACTTGTTGTATTTGTATTGTTTACTGCATTGATCAAGATCAACTATTCAGTTATTGTGAGAATAAATGTAACCAAGTTTTGTTTTGTGATTTACTGTTAAAAATAGTAAAGACCATTCTTTGAAAATATATTCTTGCTTTAATATTGACTAATAAGACCATGTCAAAGATTGAGATCAATGTTTACTTTAATGTTTATACTTCCTGTATTTTGAGCAAAAATAATATAAAGGTAGTGTCAATAAAATCATTAATTTCAGTAGGCTATTTAAAAATGATTTATTTTAAAATGATCATTTTGAGTACTGTATTTTAAAATATATCATATAATCTATCATTTAAAGCAATAAACACACCAATTTACCATTTTATTTGTGTCATTTTATGGCTATTACTACTTTTATTCTTCTAATCTAGATTATAAAACTTTAACCTGAATTTCACGGGGTCACAAAAATAAAGTTTAGTAAATATTTTGTTAAATTTATTTTATTTAATTTAGTGTTTTAATAATTACAAAACAAAAAGCTCCCAAAATAACTAGCCAAACCTAACCAAGTGACAGTTTAAGTGAATCAATTCTGTCTTTTATTTATTTATTGTTTAACCTTATAGAAAATGATTAGATTAGACTATTTCCCCACCTTTTTAAAAGTGAAAACTTTTAGAACGCTTTATTTGAGATTTTTCTTCAAAAGTTCATTAAATATTTTCTTGCATTCATCAATTTATTCTGTTGTAATGTTGTAATATGAACACTAGGGTGTAATGAAGATCACGCTTTAGTCTTAGACTTTAGTCTTTCTGCTTTGACACCATCCTAATACTTGCTGTCAGCTTATTTCTTTTTATTGCACATCACTTTCTCTCAGAATCCACCTCCACACTCCTTCTCTCCTCTCTCCTCCAGAGCGGAGCTGGCAAGCGTTGCCAATGCGAAATAAATCCGTTCTGATGTTCTCTTGTTTCCTCTCCCTCTCTGGTGCAATTCAGTTATGTTAAGAAGAGCTCTGGTGAATCGTGCGGTTCAAAATATGCAGTACTGTGCCCTGTTTTTACCTCTCTCTCCATCCCCACACACACACGCACACACGGCTCATCTAATGAAGTTAGTGTGGATGAAGGCGGGTGAAGTGGGTTAGACCTGAGGTGATGAGGCAGAATGACTGATCCAGGCCTCTGTTACTCAGACTCGAGGGGGGGCTGATGGGGTCGCCCCGGATGAATTCCCTCCGCTACTGAAGTGGAGATCTAATTGATTTTTGTACCCTGAGCCATCTGGCTTGGAGTAAATATGTTTCTCTCTCTCTCTCTTTGAGTGTGTGTGTGTGTGTTTTTAAAGAGCAAGACAACAGATAATCTCTTAAATTTGTTTTTTGTCTCACGTTTATTTAAAATGTCTACCATTTTCTGTAGAGCATTGAATACAGGTGTTTGACATGATCATTAGAGCCCATAGGTTGTGAGAGATACTGCATGGGCACAGACGCTTTCATCTTGTATAATCAGTATCTTTATTTTACCTCAGGATGTGTTTATCTAACACAGTCAGAATGCCTCGTGTCATTCATTCTGAAATATTCACTGAGTGAGTAATATTATAACTTCTGTTTGTTTGGTTTCCACTAAAGACATACAGTGTATAAACATCCTTAGATAAACAGAATGAGGTGAATTTACTCAAGAGCAAAATTATGCTGGATATTAAGTGTTTGAGGAGAACGTATTTAAATTCCCATATGCAAATTGTATTAAGCATACATCTAAGCAATTTTATTACATCGTTTGCTGAAAGCAAAAAACATTTGTTAAAGGTTTATGAAGAAATCTGATTGAAGAAATATAAAAGCAAGTCTTATTACTCTTTGCAGTTTAACAATATTTAGATTTGGATGGAAGAAACATTGGAATATATATCATATAAATTGTGCAATTTGAGACACAAAGATCATTCAACCTATTCTGCATAATTTTAGACTCGGCATAAACCTTCACAATTTTTCATACAGTTAGGGAGCTCGTATTACAGCGATTGTGTTGCTTATGTCTTATCTTACAGTCTCCGAAGAAGGATGGTATTACAAGTATATCTGTAACAGGTCAGTAACATAATTTTACTGTAATAGATGCTTGTTATTTAGATTCATCTATAATAATTTGCTTACACTTTTGTTTTGTATGTTGTTGTTGTTGTTATTGTTGTCATGTATATATGGAGGATGGTTTATGTCAGACAAGGCTTGCTTACATTTTGCTTATATTTGTATTGTTTATACAAACAAAAATGGTATTTCCACAACCAGAAAATTTAAGTATACCTTTATTATAATCATAGCAGACGCCTAAAATGAGAATCAGGTGCAGCAGAACACAGGTGCAAATGATTAGAACCTCATTAGAGAGTAAATTGGAGGGCACTGGCTTAAATAAACATCTGAAATTTGTGGTCAGATTTGGTCTCAACATCTGAGGTGTGTTACTGCATCATGCTGAGATGAAAAGAATTCAATTTAAAGCCCTCAGAAGAAACATTGATGTTTCTTGTGTAGGGGTTTTAAATGCTTTAGAAACAATTTATTGTTTATCACTTTGTGCAAAAGATCATTTAAAAGATGAGACGATTTAAGTTTTGGCTACCTACCCAGGCCAAGCTGTTTAAACCAAACTAAACCAGTTAGAAAAGTAATTTGAGGTATAAACAATAGTAACAGTTATTACTTTGGTTATGTGCCTATATTTTTGTTAGCAGAAGAGGAGAGTTTTAAGTCTTTAAAGTGATTAAATCAGCATATATTTAATGATATTATTGTAAATGATTTTAAGTTGTGTGATTTTAGATTTTTGCTAATTTTACAGAAAAATATTACAAGTAGTTTAAAATACACATACAGAGAATTTAAAGAGAATCAATCTATAACGGAAACAAAATCACTTAATTACTGAATAAAAATCTTATAAATTTAGCCGTCATGGAAACATACTCTGTAAATTGTGCTTATTCCACGTCTGAAACTGTTTATAAAAATAAACTATATTGAAACAATCCAGTTAAAAAATTAATAGCTAAAGCTTGGTGACTTACATTTATATAGGAAAGCAAGTCTCTTGGTATTGAACACGGCTTTAAACCCACATTCTTATGCCCACGCATTGTAAAAGTCAGCTTTTAGGTAAATGGACATGATATTCAAGTACAGGGTAATGTTTTGAGCACAGATGTGGGCTATTTGTATTTGATTGTGCTATCCACTAAATTTCCCAGGGGATGTTCTGTTCTCAGTTTCTGCTTTCACTCTTGGCTTGTACCTGTGCTGTTCATCAGCTTTCAGCTACTGCTGGAAACACGACTTTCATTTCACTGTATGCACACTGTATTCCAACCTGCATTACAAATAATTGATAACAAACACACAGTAGATTGTTATTGTAACCTTTTTTGCACTTGTTTGGACTAACCGGGAGTCTAAATTGATGAGGAAAAAGTTATCTTTACTTTAACCTTGGGAGTTCCATCTAAAAGTATAATGCTTTATATTTAAAGTGCATTTAAATATGAGGCATCCATGTGCCAAAGCACGAAAACAATCATTCTAGATTCTGCATCACCTACAAAAAACACAAAAATCAGATCAATAGTTTCTGATGGTGCAGGAGATTATATTCATGGAGCATAAAGGACTTTTATGTTCTCGTGATGTGACCATAAACATTGTACCCATTCATACACGTCTTTCACATAATTTGACAAAGTGACGAGTTAATTAATGCAAAACAAATATTCTAAATCAGAAAGCTGAATGTTGAATTCTTAATTTTTTTTATTGTGAGATGGGGAATCATTAAAAAAACAAAAAACAATCAAACAAAAGCTATCACTAAAAAGGGTTAAAACAGGGACATATAAAAGACTTTGTTGCCTTGATGTAGACAAAGAGTTATAAATTGGCACAACCGAAAATAAAAAACAAACATGTATGATGTTTTGGCTTCGTTAAAAGGGCAGCACAGTTTATGGTTAAAGACAATTTTCCGATACAACAGCAAAGACTCATGCGTGTATAGCATACAATTAGATTTCAGAAGTTCAGTAGCTTCAAAGTATAGTGGGGTAAAAGACGGTGACATTAAAGTGAATGATGTGAAAAAGGTAACAGTTCTGATGTACTTCAGGGGTGGTGTTTTTTGCATTTTGAAAAATTGAAAATAATACTTTTTTCTGCTTTAAAACGCTTTGAAATGCCAGAGTTTCTTCCCCAGCTTTGAATTCATTTATCTTCGAAATTATTCTTCATACTAAAATATATTATTGTATTAATACAAACTACAGTATTGTACACTACACTGTGTAATAAATAACCATAAAGAAAATACAAAAAATACGACACATAAATATAAAAGGTCTCTAAAACTAAAAATGTAAAGTTATACTGGTGAGGGATGGGAGGGTAATACTGCCTTTACTGGAAAAAAAAACTTCACCGAAACAAACAACAAAACAACTTCAATACAAACAAGACAAAAATTAATACTGACAGGTAAAAAGGCTGAATGAAAAAAAACAAAAAACACTAAAAGTGAATTCTTCATTGATCATGTCTGCCTACATTTGTTACCTGAAGGAAAGTGTCGTGCAGCTAAAGATAACAAAGATAAACAAGTGCACCAAACAGGGGAAAGAACTTCATTTTTTCTCCTTTTTGTTCATTGATCGTCTCTCCTGAATTCTTGATGCAGTGTAGTCCTTTACTGGATTGATCAAAAAAGAGGCAGTCTTGTCCTTCAGTCAGGACTAGTGGTTTAGATGCAGGGTTCCAAAATTTTGCTACCGAAAACGAAGACACACGCTGCCTAGCAACAGCGTCACAGCAACGGCACAGCACTGTTCAATGGCACTTCCAACATGCATGTTTTTGCATAAGGTGGGTGGAGAAAGGACTCGCGTTGATCACCTGATACATGATTTCCGACAACCATCCGTGATTACTAAGGTTTATCTCTGATATCTTGGCTTTTAAAAATTCATTTGGACTTTAATGGCCAGCCCTGCCACCCCCAGCATTACCACATTAATCTTTTTATATTTAAGGCTTATAATCCACTTTGAAATGTCGTGCTAGCGAACGCCAGCATGGCAATGGGTATTTTATTTGGGGTGCTAATACTGGAAGGTAGACATTAAACAACACAAGGCCCACATAGGTGTTCCATAGGTAAACTGGGAATATGGTAGTGCACAGGATTGGTTTTCTTCAAATGCAAGAAAATACTGAGTTTTGTTCATTGGCAATAAAAACATATAGAAATCTCTCTCTCCCAACTGTACATCTTTAAGGGTAAACTGAGAGTGACAAAAAAATTAGTAATACTGATAAAAGAAATTGACCCAAGGCGTTTTAGTAATAAAACATTATTAGCCAAAACATTAGCCAAATCTAGCACTCAGTCCATATATGCGACATTTTCTTTTTGTTTTTTTTGTCGTTAAACTTTGCATTTATACAAACCATACTCAAACACTGAAAATCATCTTTATGTGGAAAAAGTTGCTATTTTGTATTTATCAGGCACACCTGGGGGTTTATACACAGTAGTGGGCTTAAATGCAGCGTAAGAGCGATCGTGCTCTCTCTTCTCTCTTCTCTCTCTCTCTCTCTCTCTCTCTCTCTCTCTCTCTCTCTCTTTTCTTACCTCTCGACTTATATCAGTAACACACAGTCAGTTCTGCCGAGAGAAAAAATTGTCTTTTTGTTCCTTCAAATTAGTAACTTTGTAAAACAATGTTGTAAGGAATAAGGGTCATAAAAACACAGTTGTGATTCTCTTCATTTTACATCTCCGTTCATAGTGGGTGTTTCTCCTTCATTTGCACTGTTTTTCTTCTCCGCCAAGTCATTCTCTTTAATGTCCTTCATGTGTTCGAGGGCTTCTGTGTCCATGGCTTCCTCTTCTGCAGTTCGTTCTTCATCCTCACATTCATCCTGCATCACCACGACCTTCAACATCTCTCCATCTTTATCTTCTTCGACCTCCTCCCCGTCCATTTCCTCCCTCTCTCCTCCATCACCATTTTCTTCGACCTCTTCTTGTTCCGTTCCCTGGTCCTCCTCATCTCCCTCATCTCCAATTTTTACAACCTGAATCTCATCTTCGTCCACCATACTCCCCGAACCCATCTCATCCTCTTCCTCGCTCTCGTCTTCTCTGGTACTGCTCCCTCGCTCGTCCGAGTCCAGGTGGGAGGGTGGCGAGGTTGCGGCGCTGCCCGTCCGAGGCTGCTCGTCGCCGGGGTTGTCGTCTTCCTCGACCCCCTGGCTCAGCTCTTGACCCTGAGCCTCTTTCTTACAGTAGGAGTAACGGTGGTTCATGTGTTGTGAGTAGGAGCCGGAGTGAGAGAAGCGTTTGCCGCATTTGTCACACTGGTAGGGCTTTTCTCCAGAGTGCAGGCGTAGGTGCTCTATCAGGTGGTGCTTGTGTTTGAAGGCCTTGCTGCAGATGCCACATTCATGAGGCCTTTTACCTGCAGAAGATGAAGACGTTTTGCTCTATTAATAATTATTTTGAAGTACTTTTCTTATTTCATCACTAGAATACACAACAATACAGAGTGACCTTGTTGTAGACCTTATAATAGGTGGTGTATCTGACCTGAACAAAACCAGATTGAATGGGATGAAAGTCAATATGTCATACTGTACTAAGCTTTAATGATTTTTTTGTCTATTTGTGAAAAGATGCATTTTTCATCTTATTCTTCATATCGTCTCGCTTCTCATGTGCAACTTAGAAACTTGGTATTACACTATTTGTCATTTTACATCAACCCCAGGAGTTGCTTTGTTGCATTATTGTTGCATAAATGTAAATATTTAGTTGGATAAAACAACAGTACGCCATATTGACCTTATTTACCTGCAGTGCATAGTCAGTCAAAGCTTGGAAACACTTACTCACTGTTGTTTAGTTGTTTTTTTTCACATTTTAGAATAGTAGTAAACTGATCAAAACTAAACAAAATGAAATAACACAATTGTAACTGTGGGAATTGCATTGTGATTAAAAGCATCCAAAATAAATGAACACTGTTACATTTGATCATTAGTCAACCTTTGTCTAGAATTTGTAAAATCATACTTTTTGCATTTTATCATCCAGCTTCTTAAGGTCTCAACCTGAGAAGCTTTTTAAACAGCAATCAGGGAATTTCCATCTATGCTGGACTCTTATGGCTGCCTTTTTTCATTATTTAGTCCTAGTAATCCATTTAAAAAATATTTAATAAAATAAGATTTTAGTTTTTATATACAATATGTTTGTACAATTATATTTTTGTCTATGAGAGTAACCTTCAGATTGAATGCTTTTTTGAGATCATAACAAACATTTTTGTCAATTGTGTCAACTTTTGATGGGTACTGTACTTCACAGCCTTGTTTATGTCAAATGTCATCTTCTCTAAAAACCCTTAAAAACTCCTGTCACACAACTTAACTCATGAAACTTCCCAGTTACAAAAAACATTCTTGTAATTTCCAAACACAGTGCTAGAAAATCCCTCCACACCCAGCCTTCACTCCTAGATCTTTCAAGCATTAAGAATTGCATTACATGTTATTTTGTATCCATGGACAATGAGACCAAACAATGAATCAAAACAAGCTGTGGTGCACAAGACAAGCCAGTTCCACCAAGGGCTGGAAGTTTATAAACTGTGGCTTCACAGGAAAAAGAGAGCAAAAGAAAAGACATTACAACTTGTGGTTCAGGGCACAGTGATGTCATCTGGATGATTGCTGCTCACTTCTGGCCAGGTATCTTAACGGCGAAAGGTGACCGTCTCTTGGCTTTGCTGACTTTTCATGTTTTTAGAGCAAAAAAGAGGGGGATGGAGTGTAAATTACTAACAGAGAACTGATGCAACAGCCTGGGTTTGGTGTTAGAAGGTAATGTATTTGGCCAGCGGATGAGGGAAAATAAGTTACCGCACCCTCCAGCACGTGTAATTTAACAGCGGTTGGAACTTCAAATTCTGTTCTGCTCTCCATGTAATAGGTAAAATTGCTGCAATACAATGTACTCTGTCATAATTTCCCCTTCAATATCGCTTCAAATCATATTTCTGTTAATGCTCAACAGCTCAGCTACAACTACTGGCTATTTTCTTACTGGTATGTGTGACAGAAACCCACCTGTGTGCTCATATTTATGGCGGAGCAGTGAGCTGCTCTTCTGGAAGATTTTGTCACACAGGTCACAGGCGTAAAGGCCGCTTTCCGTCCTTTTCATCTTCTTCCTCGTAGGCCCTGAGTCTGAGTCTGTCTGTTCTTCCAATGTTGATGTGACCTCTGACCCCATCTCTGGTTTCTCCTCCTACATGCGTGTAGCCACAAAAAAACAGATTAATGTAGCTTAAAAAATGTTATATGAACGTTTTGCTAACAACCCCCATTCCGTTTTTATAATGTTATGTACTAATGCTTTTTGTACATTTTGGAACGTCATGCAATGACATAATTTTGATTAACATTGCAAGAGTGTTTTTGTAAACTTTAAAAAATCTTTTAAAGAAAGTTCTGTGAAACGCTCCCTGTTAGCTGAGTGTGTATGACAACAAATATCTAACATAAAACATAGCAGACTAATGAGTACAATTGTAAAAGAGTCTGGAGTTTTTCTATGAGTCAGGTCTGTTTAAACCCACTCCCCCATCCTGCAGTTAAATTCTGACCCTAATCAAACACACTTCGAGCTAATCAAGGTAATCAGGTTTACTAGAAAATTACAAACGGGTGTGTAAAAGCAGGGTTAGAACTAGAAGGCTAGTAGCCCTCCAAAATTCATCTGAATAGCCCTACTATAAAAGAAAACAAGGCGGATTTTCAAAGTTATTGTGCAAGCTTGCCTTGATGCCATTGACCTGCAGTATATTCTGCTGCGGTGTGTCAGCACCTGCTGGACTGGAAGATGTAGTGGTGTAACTGTAGGCTAGCTGAGGGATAAGAATGGTCTGTTTAGTGGTGGTAAGTGCACGTAGACATTGCCCTTGTCCCTGGTCAGTGATAGCCACTAGCGTGGGCAGTTGAGTGGTCACGATGTTTATGGGATTGGCACTTGGTTGGCTGGCGTATATGGCAGCATTGGTGCTTGCATTGCTGAGCAGTTCCTTCTTTGTGCAAGTCAAATTCAGCGGCTCCTCTTGAGCCGAGTAAACAGTGTTAACATGACCGCCGGCCACAGTAGCTGCAGCAGCGGATTTTGGTAGCGATAGATCGAGGGGTCCTTCGCCTTCCTCAGTCCTGGCTGGGACAGGACCATCAGCGGATAGGTTTAGTGGTGAAGGGGATGCAGGGATGCTTTCAGTTCCATTCATCCCAACTGTTGTGCCCTCCGCTGGGCTACAGCCTTCCCTCTCCTCTGGCTCCTCTGTGTTTATTTGCTCATCTAGCTCGTCCAGTCCAAGTAATACACTGTGAGTCTCATCCAATTTCTCAGGACTGTTCTCCTCATCCTCAGCCAGGGGTGAAGAGGGGTCCACAGATATCTGTCCCAGTTGCATCTTCTCAAACCACTTCTTCACCACCTCTGCTGGAAGATTGACTGATTCAGCTATCTTAGCCAGCTCCTCCTTTGTGGGTTCATTATTTAAGGCAAAGTAAGCCTTAAGCAAGGAAAGAAGGTTCTTTAGTGGAGGCTGACCTGGACATAGTCCTTCCTCAAAGTCCATCTTCCCATCAAGACTCTTCCCATTTACCCTATGTCCATCTTTACCACAGTGCTTATGTGTTGTGTCATCGTATAACACGCTCTTCTCATCCACAGTGATGGTGGTTTTGTCCCTATTTGATTTAACTGTCAGGTCCTCTGGCAGCTTCTGACCCTTGCCCTCAGAGTTTGGTACCAAAGATTCCTTCTTGGGACTCTGCAGGACTGCTTGGGCCTGTGAAGGGTCTAGGCTGTAGTTGATGATGATCTTGGCATTACCATCCTGATCCAAGATGGGAAGACTAATGGCTTGGATAACTTGTTGAGGTGTCTGAGCAATGCCCACTCCTCCTGCTCCAACAATCCCTGTCCCTGCTTGCTGACCCTTGACCTGGGTGCTTTCCAGCACTTGCCTAATGATATTCCCGTCCACTGCCACCTTCAGTACATTCTGTAGGTCCCCGAGGTTAATGCTGATTGGGGAAACCAGGCCCACTGTTGGGAGTACGACAGCCTGAACTGCACCCTGAAGGGGAGCTGTAGCCCCACCTTGGAAGATGCCATTTACGCCCCTTGTAGATGGAGCCACCACCACAGGCTTGTACTCGTAGTCTAATGGCTCAGACTTGATCTGTGTCAAGGGAAGCTGCTCCTGAAGGGGTTTGCTGTTGTCCAGTTTGTCTCTGACTTGGGCACGTGCTGTAGGGGAAGAGGTGGGCAGGGACGGGGAAGAGCACTGTGGAGTTTTCGCCACCCCAGCGGTGGGAGAAGGTCTCGGCCGCCCATTCACTGAGATGAGGCCAATGCACTTCTTACTGCTGATGTGAGAACTATATGAGCCAGAATGAGAGAAACGCTTCTTGCAGTTGGAGCATTCATAAGGCTTTTCTCCTACATAACACACACAATAAAAAAATCAGAAAACAAAACCAGACACTTCACACATAACAAGTTCTTTAGCTCTATTGCTTTTACTGTTGATGACAGCTGTTTGTGTCTGATATGTGATGATCAAAAGAATGGCTGGGAAATATCTTCAAGTAATTCAAAAAGATACTTTAAAGGTTATAGTCACCTTTTATGCTGCTAATCATCAAAAAATACTACGACTAAGTTTTCTTTTTAAACAATAAAGCCAACAAAAACATTGTGCAATATTTAAAAGGCAAACTAGAAACTCTCTTAGCAAGCCTTTGACACCAAGTATTTGAAGTATTTCAAGACACAATTGCACCTCAGAATTTGTACAAAAAAGTGCAGAAATGCACACAGATATGCATGCTTGCAAACACACACACAGACATGCAACATACAAACTCTAGCAAATTTTAGGCAGTCCTCACCACTGTGGATGCGCAGGTGTTCTTTCAGGTGGTGTTTGTATTTAAAGGCTTTGCCACATTCAGTGCATTTAAACTTTCGATTTCCTCCTCCACCTGACTGTGTAACGTGCCGCTAAAGAATGTCAGAGAAAATGTCTGTGTTATACTCGACTGAATTATAATTTCAATGTGAATTATTGCTTTAAGAATATCTCATTAAAAGGTGGTTAATTTTAATTTCTCTTATATAAAAAATAATCAAAATAGTCAAGCTTTTAATATTTTATAGCTGTTAGAAACACAAGATTCAAGTTTGCATAAATGGTATGCCTTCAAACCACTTGTAAATTAGCCATGTGTTGAATTTAGCATTTTTAGTTTGCTTTTCAATTTATGACTTTAATACAAATATTTTCTGGAAGTAATTTTTATTTTAGAGTTTGATATTTAGAAGATACTTTTACTCAGATCAGACCAGTGTTCAACACAAGTAAGTAAATTAGAAAATAAAAAAATTAAATAGTCACATTACCGGTTCACGGCCAGCTTTGTGTGCGGTCATGTGTCTGTCCAGCTGTGTGCGGTATGCGAAAGTGTAACTGCACAGAGAGCAGCTGAAGTTGTCCTCGCTCTTCTCGTGTCTGTATTTAATGTGTTCCTTCAGCGAGGTGTAACGCTTGTAACCGCGAGAGCAATATGGACAGGTGAGGAGCTGAGAAAATGAGTCTGGTGTGCCTGGAGAAGAGACAGTAGAGGAAAAAAATGAGTATGAGTATATAAGTGAATACAGTATGTGTGTGTGTTCATTATTGTCTTTCAATAACTGCCTTTTTATTGTTTTCTTTTATTCTTTAAAACATTATGAAAATCAGCTGTCAATTAAATTTATTGATAATAGATACACAGTGTATATTCTTCACTAAAATGTTTTTCATGATCTTGAATGGTTTGATTTGCAGGTCTTTAGCAATAGAGAAAACCTTTGAAATCGTTTGAAATTATTTTTGTTGTAAAAAGGAATTGTTCCAACAAACTTTTAAAAATGTATTTTATTATAAAACAAAAAATGTAAAATGTTTTTAATATGGATGACTATTATTCTAAAAATGTAAAAATCTAAAATAGAGGCGTTCCGGTATAAACAAGTAAACCCATTTTCATAGATCAGATAAATAATTTATTGGATAATAATTTATTTATTAAATAGTATGTTTAAAAATGTACTGTAGACATAGATCAATGCACTGGCCAATCTCGAGGGCTGATAACATAAGCTCAAATGAAAAGAAAATGGAATAGTATCTGTGTAATCAAAATATATCACAATAATGAAGTGAATAATTACAGGGTTGAACAATGAATGCATAATAAAAGAAAAAAATCATAATGTTAAGGCTGAATAACATGCCAGAGAAAATCGAACCGTAAATATTAACAGAATAATAAAGCCATTAATGCTGATGAGATATTTCTGTCACATAATTACACAAAACCCACATTAAACTCATTAAGACATGTATCATGTATCATTGTAGTACATACAAATTATGACAAAATAATGTGGAGGAGACACCTGGATGGGTTTCTGTCCAACTCTCACGCAGGTAACATATTACCTGTTAACAGGTAATCTATTAACCTTCCTCCTCCGGTCAGGTGAAACGCTCTCTCTTTCAAACACATGGTAACAGGGACGTGAGAAAGTAGCTCAGGTATGGCAGATTTGCTCAGGTGTTACAGGTGTAATAGAAATGGCAGTTTCAGAGTCACAAGTGGTCAAGGAAAAGTGGTCAGGCTCAAGCCCACAAGTGTGATTTTAAAGAAATGTCAATACAATTGCAGGAAAAATAATGTGAACTCTTAGCAATAACAAACGTCATGCATGTCTTTAATTTAACACTAGGTGCAAACATTTAAAATGTAGGTAAAAATTCAAGAAATCCATCTTTTACTTTTTCCTCCTGTTGTATTCAGAAATGATAATTCCTACAGTAAAAATACATTAGTGTTTGCATTGGGAGTGAGACACATGTGCATTTATTTACCATTTTCATCATGTCCACCCGTCTCTGGCGTTCCCTGTCGTGGTTCATCGTCTGGCGCCTCTGGGAAAATGACGGCCGTGTCTCCTTGCTGGAGCATCTCCTCGACCAAAGCATCTCTGCTTCTCTCATCCTCATCTGACATGCACTCCTCTTTTACTACAACACACAAAAACAACAACCCACTTACAATGATGCTCGCTTGCAATGTAGACAGTGTAAAAACAGTTGTATAATGCACTATAAAAATATAAAGGATGAGTCATTTTAAACAGAGCAGACAACAGCCAAATATACTTTTTTAATGACTCAGTATTTCACAGTAGATTGTGAGAAAAATTATCTATCACTTGGTATAAGAAACATTTATGTGCCATTAATACACGTGTAATGATAAAGTTCATAATCAAAATAATAAAAATGATAAACTAAAAATAATAATATTGCTGTAATATTTTTTAATTACAAAGGGTTTTTACTCAAGGTGCTAATGAATTTTTAATTGTAGTGTTTAGGAATAATGTGTCTTTAAAGCAAAAGTCTAGTGGGAGCAATATTATGTATTGGTCTCAAATCCTTTTTTACTAAAAAAAACATAGATCAGTTTATAAGTTTACAAATCAATTTATAAAAAAGTAAAACAATCTCACACCAGAGAAGAAAACTCTACTGAGCATGTGCAGAGCACAATAGTGTACATACCGTCGCTCCGGTTTATTTTATTGAAGAAATTGAGTGTGTTACAATTGTCCCTGGTCTCCCCTACATTAACTAAATGCTCACTGGCGTTTGAGTGAGCATAAGCTCTGGATACACAGCATTATGTACATACACTCACAAAAACACATATTAGACCTCAATTGCGCATTTACCTATTAAATGCAAATGAAAAAGAAATGACTCGGGTGCAGCTAATTCAATTTCCAGCTTAATGCACAATCTGAGCTCAACCTCGCCATTAAACGAGCTTCTTTAATTTGAGCAATGTACTCTCATTCTCTTGCTCACGAAGGAAAGATCGTCTCAACTAACGATTGCAAATGAACGAGCGGAGGCTACGGGAAAAACTGAGCCCTCGGGCGGCGCGTTGTTCTGTGTCTTAGCTTTGCGCTCTCTCATGCGTACGCTGAAAATGAGTCCGCAATGTCAGCAATTACAACTAATGGCATTCGCCAGCGAGTCAAAACAACATTCGGAAACACCTGAGGACATTTGCGCATTTGTGTGTCGGAACGATTTAGGAGATGCTGCAATATGTGAGGGAGAGAAACAAAATGAAGACAGTTTTGTTTATGTTAGTAGTCTTTTGCTTGTTCTTTTTTCGCTGTAGTCCTTTCCACCCCTGTCAGATGGGATGTCTCCATAAAGGATGCTGATTCAGAGTGACAGTGTTTATTTGTGTGACATGTAGGATTTTCTCACCACAGAGAGCAGTGCTGATATTTCATCATTTAAGCAGACACCAGAATAGAAGATTAATAGGAGACTATGCTAATTTTATAGAGTCATTTGCATAATCATTTCAACTACATTCTAGATATGAAAAACCAGGAACCACTAAAATAAACTGTATAATCCCAATTTGAGGCTCAACAACACGAATAGTTTTCTGCACAAAATTCATGTTAACCAGATGACTTTACCTTTATGATATATTCACATTAATTATCACAGAAAACCAAATGCTAGAAAATGTTCAGAATCAGTCAAAAGTTTGGAAACACTCACTGTTGTTTTGATTTCTTCAACATTTTAGAGTAGTAGTAATCTCATCAAAACCATGAAATAACACAGTTGAACTGCGGGAATTACGTTGTGACTAAAAGCACTCAAAATAAACAAACATTATGTTATATTTTATCATCTTCAAAAGTAGTAACTCTTAGACTAGAATTTGTAAAATCATACTCTTGGCATTTTATCATTCAGCAATTTCTATCTATGCTGGACTCTCATTGGATGCTTTTTATTCATTATTTGCTCCAAGTATTTTCAAAAATATTTTTGAATAGTAGTTTATTTATTAATATTAAATTTGAGTTTTTTTCATTTTTATAATTTAAGAAATTAAAATGTTGGCACAATTTTTGTTATTTATTTATTTATATTTTACCGCCATATCAGCACCAATGGCTATATTCAGGGCGGCACAATTTTTGTCTACAAAGTGATTTTAAACATGGAAAAATACACCATCAAATTAAAAGATTTAAGATCATGAGATACATTTTTGTCAAATGTTTCTATACTTCTGACCAGTACTGTACATGAATATACAACCTGTCCCAATAGAGCAAGTGACAGTTCTGTCACCTGGCCTGAAACTCTCTCACATGAGCCCTATTTACCCCTGAGCCCTTTCCACTGAATTCAATGGCAAAGGTTTCAGTAAATCCCTCCCAAATGTGCACAAGAGGTTTAAGCTGTGCTAAAAATCAGGTCATGAGGTGTTCTGCTTTGACCTTTACTCTCCAGACACTACAGCAGACATGCTGTCATGACATCACAACACAACTGTACCCGTGACAATCTTACATTAGAAATGGGCTAGAGATGTGAATGAAGTTGGTTGAATAAGAAACAAGACACTGTCTATTCTCTGCTCTTTCACACTATGCGCTCCACAGCACAGTTTCCAGGAAATTTAAGCAATCTGTGTTCAACAGTTTATTGCGCCACATTATTAAGGTCCTGTGACATCTTGTTGTGAGGGATAATATCCCCTAAGGTCATACAATAAACTGTTGACAAAAGCAGGCAGTGATTATCTTGTGATTGTACAACACACTGAAAGCTTCTTTGTACAAAAAGGAATGAGATAGAAGTGGTTGATATACAAAACTTGATGCAGTTGTTACTGTATACATGCACATATGACAGATTATATACAATCTCTTGACCTTCCCTTAACACATGCTTGTATAAACCCAAGCATGATTTACTGATTTACTGATTTTTGTGATTTACTGTTTTCTACATAAAATCATACTTGATAATGTAAACAACATTCTGTGAAAATATAACCTTTATATCTATAATACTGACTATGACTTTGATGCTCTTAATCTCATCATCTCATCAATTATATTATGAGACTTTAACCTGGATTTCACAGACAGGGTCACATTTTGGGCTTGTTTGGTTTGAAGATGACAGCGGTTACTATGGGACAATGAATGGAAGGAACTGATGAACTGTAAAAATCTTATGAGGTGAGCTTAAATTGCCCTTTCCATTTTAAAACCCACCAAGAGAAAAAGTTCTGGCTGACTATGGCTATGTTCTCACCGCAGCTGAATCAGACCCAAACTTGATTTTCTGCTCAAATCTGACTTTTTTGTGAGGTTGTTCATATGATCTTTAATATGTGGCTCATATCAGACAGAGGTCTGAAAAGGCAATGCTCTTAAACAGACCATCTGGGATAAACACTGGTACAAAAGTAAACAAATATAGATAAAGAAAACAAACCTGATGTTAAGTGGTGGTTTATATGCATACAGATTAATTATGAAAATAAAATAGCCAATTATTATTATAATAAATATACAAATATACAGTACACATAACCGTCTAAATTATTTGCTCCTGATTTTTACTATAAATCTCAAATTTGCTCACCAACTATCACTACATTTCCCATAATTCAACTGATTAAAGTTCTGGTGGGCTTTCCATTATGAGTCAGGCACTTACACCACGTTCCCCCATGACCAATTACTTCATCACCATATGCTCATGCACTTTAAACCATAAGATTCAAATATAGCATGTAATCCTTCCCAACAGTAAAAATGAGGTAAGCCTTCCAACATGTTCCTTGTTCCATTATGCTAGGTGCCTATGTTCACCGCATTACGTAAACGGCTGACTCCTAATGCCTGTTCAAGAAACGTTTGGTTAAATTACAGGGGAACAAAACGCCATAACGTGTCGAATTGGATACACGGCCTCGGTAATCGTGTATTAGTTCATGGTATTTACCCCATAAAAGAGATAGAAGTGCGTTTCAGAGAATATGAGAACTGACAGCGTGTGCGAAGCCAATTCGATCGTGAGGAATGAAATGCAGAAAAATAGCAGGCGAGCGAGTGAGCAGGAGGGAAAGTAAAAGCGGAGGTTAAGGTACAAGAAATACAGACGGTGAAACCACAGAGAGTCAGCCACAAAGTGTCAGGTACTCTGAAACAGAGATGCCTGCCAAGATAAAAAGAGAGAAAAAAGTCAAAGAGAATATTATGAGAGGTGTGGGGTGGAAATGATTGTGCTCAACCGCTATATCTACTGACTGCTTTACAACTCTGAGCGCAATGAATGATGGGTAGCTTAGGCAGAGAAGTGTATATAACTCAAACACGACATCGGAGAACGGAGAACAATGCGCATTACATCTCGACAGACCAATTTTTCTATGTGACACGCCTCCTTATGGCTCGTATATCTGGGTCTCTCGCTGCAGGTCCTAAACTGAGCCTTTGGCAATAGACTAAGAAAAAGAAGACCGCTAGAAAAAAGGGACGGAGAAATCTTTAGAAATGTAGAAAGTGTAACAGGTGCTTGGATCTTAAGCTGAAACATAGCATTAAAAAATCTGGGAAAACTTCAGAGACGTGCCACAATAATTTATTCCAACATATACAACAAAGAAACAACAGGCTAATAAAGAAAGACTACAAAGAGATGAAGGTGGCATGGAAGAAAAAAATAGTTTGTGTGTGTAGTCCCTCTCTTTTAACTCGGCTTGCTGTGAAGTGTTTAATGTTTGGAGATCTCTGCCAAAAACAATGACTTTCTTCTTCTGATTCGGCAGACTGACAAAGAGAGGTCTGAATGAATTCTGGCCGAAATGAAAGTGACAGAGGTCTATGACTTTCTTGAAAACTGAGCGAGCGAGAGACTGAGAGTCTGCTGTGCAAGCAGTTGCTGTGGTTATAGCGGCGCTATTTTACCAACCATGGTGTATGAGTCCCGCAACACTAACTTTAATGCACAATAGCGTCTTGGCATCTCACACACAACAGACGCCGTGATCACCTGCTCCTCCATAAACATGCCCCATACTGCGGGCAATACATATTAGCAGGAAACACTGCAGGAATGCTATCATTGCAAACAAATGAACTCTATTGTATCCCTGTCTATTGTATTCATTACACAAAAGAGACAAGAATTTGTCATCACAATAAATCCAGGTTTGCATTTAAAAGAAAATACTTGCCCTAAAACCTGTGCTGGCAGCAAAGAGGTTTTTGGTTTTGCTCTCAAACAGACATTAAGGTTCATTTTCCATTAATAAACCATGAACCCTGAACACGTGATAAAGACCAATTCAGTATGCAAATCACAATGACACTACAATTACACACAATCACAGGCAATTGCCTTGCAGAATACATCAGATTTAAATAAAAAAAATAATTAAAAGTGAAGGGTGTAAAAATGCTATCTATTTTTCTTATTTTCATTTTTATTTTGTTCCAATATTCATTTCATATCCAAACCATTTCAATGTTACAATTTAATGGCATCAAAATGAGACAGGGCTTACCATCATCCCATCTGCCGTCTTGGTCGGCCGTCCCATTAGGGTCGTCGTCTGGGGCAACGCTGTCACAGTCAGCCCCGTCCAATAGACTCCCTTCCTCCTCCACAATGTGAAGCTTATCTTCATCGTCCGAGTCTGACTGGCCCTCCAGCACATGACTGTAGTTACTCACTGCATACAGAGACAATAACACAACATTTAGAGAGAACGCTTGCATATGGAGTGTAGCAAGCTGAAGAGGAATTGGAAAAATAGCAGTAAAAGACATATATACTTGGATCAAAACTGAAGCTGACTGTTAATGTGTCAAGAGATGATAGGGACTTAGGGAGTAATGTGGGCATAGTGAGATTGTGAGGGCAGCTCAAACGTGTGAATTGAGGTCATTTACAGTACTGTAGGAAATACAATGTACTTTTTTTAAGATGAGTGATCATTTCAAGAAAACCTAACTAAATAAAAAAATAGTTTGAAACAAAAACCTTTGCTTTTAAGGACTCAAGTCTACACATTGGTTGTCTCTGTGTATCAAGCTGACAGAGGAGAAAGTATCTTAATGCTTAAAATTACACGCTTTAGTATTTAAATACGTATTTTAACAAAGGGGGCCGACTGGGTGACCTCCTTTTCTGCAGCATAGAGAAATAGAGAGAGATAAAGCTAAAACGCCATTGATTTTCTGTAACGGGCCAGACGGCCTTAATTAGTAATGTGTGAGAGAGAGAGAGAGAGAGAGAGAGAGAGAGAGAGAGAGAGAGAGAGAGAGAGAGAGAGAGAGAGAGAGAGAGAGAGAGAGAGAGAGAGAGAGAGAGAGAGAGAGAGAGAGAGAGAGAGAGAGAGAGAGAGAGAGAGAGAGAGAGAGAGAGAGAGAGAGAGAGAGATGGGGGGTGTTTGCATGTAAGACTAAGTGTGATTTGACATTCTATTAAAACAGGGGATGACAGAGTGGTAATGTCACCTAACAACTTCTCGTTCTTTAAGGATATGTGCTGGCAGAACAAGCCCTTTAATGGAGCGTACATAAATCAAGATGAGGTTCAATGCTCAGATTTATAAATTCAGTTTAAGGAAGGACAGGTGACTATTTCAGAACCCTTACCTTTTTAGCAACTTGCATAAAAATGAACAGTGTTACTCGCCAGTTGACATGCAATATTGTAGTTGTTTTAGTACAATAATACCACCAGAAGTTTATCTTGAATCAAAGTGGTAAGCTGTTGTTAAGCTAATGTTCAGTGTCACTAAAACGAAAAGAATAGCTTGTTTTCGTATATGATGCTGCGAGTGACACAATGAGCTGTGATGTCAATGATACATTATTAAAACGGACATTATGCAAGAAAGTGTTAGTGTTTATCATCGTAATAGATGGCAATCGTGATCGTACAGCAGGTGGGCAATTTATTTATTTTTTTGCCGGGAGAGGAATGGAAGGTGCGCCAAAGAGCCCTTTACTCTCTCTCTCCATTTCTCTCATGTGGCCGTTCTCCGTCATTCTTCTTTTCCACTCATCTAAGTACCTCTCTCCGGCCAAATCAATTTTCCTTTGAGAGGAGCAAAGTCAGCAGAGGGGTTGGCCGTATACACACACACACACGCTCCATATCTCTTCTGCTAGCCTTATCTGGCACATTTACATTCAGCTGATTTTGTGCTTTTTTGTAGCACTCTTTAACCAACACTCTCTCTCAATCTTCTTTTATTTCTCTGGCGTGTTCTTTTATTCTGTTCTGACCATGTACATACACAAACCTTTTTGTTCTCCCCATCTCTCACTCCATCTTTAGTTTCCAGTTTCTCTACATGCACAATATTCTTGGAGGTTTTTACATCCAGAAAGCTTGAAGAAAAACACTGTCTATGCAAAAAATGAAAAATCATAAAGATAGAGTCATCGCTCGCTAGCCACGAATCCTGTCAAACCCATGCGAGTGATGTACAGATCACCACGACAGTCAATTCGGTGTCCTGTGAAGTCGACGCTACGGCATCAATCCCATCAGGCTGTGCAGCCAAGGGAAGCAAACGGTGAGGCTAGTCAGCAGAAGACAGAAGTAAAGGGACAGCGGAGAGTTTGTGAGCTCAGAGCGAGTGATCCATAACAAACAGCCACGAGCCGTGTTCCGGCGTTCCACATGAGAGATTTCATTACAGCCTTCAGGATGTACACACAGGAAAAGTGACTAAACAAACGCCTTACAGAGAAAAGTATTGCTCGCATTATGCCAGTGCTGTAATCTAAAACTGCGTAATGGCACGGGTAAAACAAACTGTACAAAACAAACTACACGCTACATAAAACATTATGAGGTTAGAGGTCAGTGTACAAAAACACTAAGATTAGCAGCACTAATTATTTACATTTCCATGCAGAAAAAATACATGTATTTTGCTTCTTTTTTTAATGTTTTTGTTATATTAAGCTGCATCAATGTAGGTGTGGATTAATTATGTTGCAGTTCAAATCTCAATAACAGTATCTGAGAAATAATCACAACGTGACTGTAAATCATACATGCCATGCATATCACTATGAATATCTCAAGTCAGCATCTGAAACCATTAGCCTAATGAGTCTGCATTCCTATTGGTCAATCACTTTTCCAGATTTGCCTCATCTATGGATTTTACAATCAACCCTGTGCAAGGTAATATGCTGACTGAGCAAAAAATGGCCTTTAATCTGCAATGTACCTGCGTGATAAAGCCTGTTTCTGTAGCTACTAAATAGAATCAGATAAAATCTCTTCCGCTGTAATGTCCTCAAGAGAAAATATATATGAAACCAATTTTAAACTTTACAGTAACCGTTAATCACTTAAGAAAACAAAGTGTAAAGTTACAAAAAGTATAATAGGATTTGTTCTACAAAAACTAATTTTTAATTTAGTGAACACATGGTTAATTTGCTACATATTCAAAAAACATGGATGTTACTGTATGTTTTACATTTTTTACCTCGTGGGATAGTTTTTACGAGCGAAGCATTGCAGAAATATTCCAGAGGTGTTTGGCCTTCTGGCAGCCATTTTGGATTTTATTGCCTGTAGTTGGACTTACACCTCCCAGCCACTAGGTTGCAATATTTCATGTTATAAAATAAAGCGAAAGCCTAGGACACCATAGTGTCATATCTCAAGACTCACTGAAAAAACCCTCCAAAAGCACTCCCTCCTACACCTCCTAATCGACTACCTTTTGACAGACAAATACTGATTTAAACTTACCTGGACAAAGCTCAACTGCTTGTTAGTAGTTCATCAACTATGGAGTCTTTAAATAATGGATTCAACTTTCTTCCATCTTGACTCCAGCTCAGATAAAAGACACATGAGGCAGACAAGAGCTATTGATTTGTCATTTAGGAAGGTGAGCTGCAGGTTTCCCATGAGCCTTTGCCTTAATCTTTAGAAGCAGTTGTGATGTGTATGATGTAATTCAATACATGTCTTGGAAGAATGATAGGAATATTTTTTTACCCTTAAAGCTTACAATCTAATTTGTTGACAATTTCCTACTCAATAAATCTTGGTATGGCACACAACTGTGAACATTGTTTGACTGTTGTAAGACCTTTTCTTTGCTTGCTATTCTTAAAACCTAAACAGCATTAGTCGGTAAGAATCACTGCAATGTGCTAAAACTTTACATTAAATCTTTCAGAAATGTGGCTTTTCTAAAACAGGCTTGTCTCTCAGCAGTCCATATTAATCATTGTGGCCTGCGGTTTAAGAAAATAATCACTGGGGCATACCGATACCTTGCTCAGGATCCTGTTCATGGGATTTATCACCAATGAAGGGATTCTGAAAGGGGCACGAGAGCAGTAAATTACAGTCTTCTTTTCCATTCACGCGGACAGCTACATTTACCTCCCAGAGCTCTGCACCACAGATCTGTGTTTCACTTTCATACCGAAAGAAACTATACCTGCAGGTCTCCATGCACCACCATATGAAAACACAAGGTGGGTGTTCTCCCCAAAAAAACCTAATAGCTTGTAATTGGGTTTCCATTGCTTGCAAAGTTATCTTTTGGGCTTAGGAACGTGTTTTTTCCAAAGCTGTCTTTGAAGAGAGAGAATAGGTGTTTGTTTAAGAAGCCGGCTACGGTAAAAATGGATGGTCGGGTTTATTCGTTCGTTTGTAAATCCGAGCTTCTCTATCGCTCCTCCAGGCCTGGTGAGAGAAGCTATGACTGGAATGTCCAATCATAACACTCTCCCTGAGTGGCTCGCCATAACCACACATCTCAGTGTCAGCCTTTCTTACCTTCATTACCTTCAACAGCCGCATACTACACTGTTGCGTTTCAGCTGCTAGGAGTAATTAATGGTGTTTGCTAAGTCAAGCGTTACTATTAGTATTGCTTATACTTGGGTTAAGGATTTCAGGGTGTAACTCTTCCTGCACTGTTAGACACATATGATACCTAAAATTAGGCTGCTATTAGTGTTTTAAGCAATCAGACATACGGTTTACTGCTAGATTACGATAAAACTACAGTATAGATAAAAAAAGACCCAACAGAACAGAGTTGTGTATGGGGACCGAACTAGGGAAACCAGCACGTAGCAACACCTTAGCAACCACACAAAACTGCATAACAATACACAAAACAATTTCACTTTAGCATGTGAAAAATCACGCCTCACTTTTATCCAAAAATGTCCAAATTCATTACAGTAAAAGCAATTTTTTGTACAAGCAGTGTCAAAAACAGTAATATTTTGTAATAACTGTTATGACTTTAACCTGATGACTATCACTGCACATATTAAGCATATACATAAAAATAAAAAATAGTTTTTTTTAACATTTTCGTTTTTTAATTTTAGGTATTTTTATAAATAACATTAATATTATTATTATTTATTATTTTTGTTTATGTTTATTGTTATGAAAATTTGTCAAATATTTCTTATTGAGATGATCTTTTCATCAATATATAGTTTGTCATGATTAGATTAGAATTCAACTATGAAATATTAAAGTGAATAGTGAAATAAGTGTTCCTCTTGTGGAACGGTGACAGTTAACAGGTTAATAATTGTGCAGTGATTAGCTATATTCGTTAAAGTTCTGATAATGGAACCGCTCACTGAAGCAGCATTGAAGTAATGAAGACACACCCTGCGCTAGAAATGCGCTATATATAAACCAAAGCTGTAATACACACTTCTGCTGCTATCTCAAGCTGAATTTGTACAAAATCTAAAAAGATAATAACGGAGAAACTCTTCTGAACCATACTGTTCAGAAGAGTTTTTCTTTATTACGTATAAACTTTGCTTCCCCTGGCAAACACACACACAGTGTCACAGGCTTTAAACCACATCCCCACCCAGCATTTTTTCTCTTGTGCAGACACACTAACCACAACAAGCCAGAGTCATGACATCAAACAAAAGCTTGTCATCTTACACATCTAGAGAGTGTGCAAACTCACTCCAGAGCAAAACACAGATTTACATACATCTTATATCATTATGTTTTAGTTTTGGAGGGGCGAGGTCAAAGTGCACAGCTGATTTTGAGTCGGGTCGCTGGGCTGCACGGTCTGCTCTGAGCTGTAGGGGGCAACCTGTTCCCAAGGAGATGTCACCGAGGCAACAGAGGCAGATGGAAAACAGTGTGCCCCAGTTTGCAAAGCATTTAGCATTCATGTGATGTAAGTCTCTGTTCTTTACTGTATGTCAGATAGGATGAGAGATGAAAAAGAAGTTGTGGGTAATGCAGTTTGATATTAAAGTGTAACTTTGGCAATGTCTGTTGTGTATGTAATTAATCTCCATGTTACCTAGATCTAGAAATGCACGTTTATTTGTCAGCAAAAGTCCACCAGATGACCCAAAACGCATCATCCGCCACACTGAGAGCTGTTAAAAGTTTTGTATTATCCACCAGACTTTCACTGACAAATAAACTTGCATTTTAGTCCAGATAACGCAGATTTTTTACCTATAATACTGTATTGACCTTATATTGTTTTGGACTCATAATAGTCTAAATAGACCCCAGGTAAAACAAATACTGATAAAAAATGTATAGCTTAAATGCACTGTAAATCGCTTTGGATATAAAAATATTAGGAATGGGTCACAAAGGCAAAGGTTGGATCTGCCTGTGTGTCTTTTGCAAGACTGCGACGACAATCTCAAAAAACTGAATTACAACATTAAGACAAGTTCATAATTTACCCGTATCATAGGTGACACTTTAATTCAACTGTCGAGTACATGCGTTGCTAATACTAACATTGTTACACAAATTTTGTTTGTGTGGAACACGTGTACATGTATTTGTATGTGATGCATGTATGTTTGACTTTGAGAGCTCACATCTGACCATGCACGATATGTGCCCGGCCTTCACACAAGAGTATGTGCGTCTGCACATGTGTGCGTGTATTTTGAGCTAATCTTTCTCAGCTCAGCCGAGTTCTTCTAAATAAGGTCAGAGAGTGCGATCATACCTGCACCACGATAACAGAGCAGCCTCATCTGTGCTGCCAATGCGTCAGCGCTTACTTTAGTCTGTTTACGTTTGAGGTGAGACTAACCCCATTCACGGTCATATAACACTCTCTCGGGTGATCACAGAATAAGTCTTGGAATGCATACATAAGTGACTATGGATTTGTTTTTACTGCAAACTTTAAATTAAGAAAAAGGACAGTAAAAACTGCAATGTGACGGCAGCGCATTACCTGTTAGTGAAAGTATGGGCGGAATGTTGCGACACTCGTGCATTATCAGCGCCTGTTTTGTGTCTGCGCAGTCCTAGACTTTGTGACTGCATGTGTGTTTGTGCTTCACCGTTCTGTAGTTACAGAGGAAACATCTGTTGTGCCGAACATGCTGGGTAGTCAGTCCTGTACCTGTTGATGTGGCTCACTAACCTGCCTTCTATTGTAGTTTCACTACCTTTCTTTCTCTCTCGCTCTTTCTCTCTCTCGTCCCTCTATCAGAACTGTCACCCTTTATCTGTAACTCTGTTTCACACTTGTCTTCATAAGCAGATAAAGCAGAGATTCATGGTCCGCATGCTGAATTTAGGCTCTAGCATAACACACTTTGTTTAGGATGGGAAAGTCCGGTCGTCATGGTAACCCTACCAGAATTAACACAGACAATATAAAAAGCACCAAACTGTTGTGCAAGAATACACAGACGTGACCCCGCACCTGTGTCAACAGGAAATGGGGATTTCTCTCGTGCATACGCATAACTGTAACAGATTATATATAAAGAATATTCATTAATATCTATTTCTCTCTTTACTGTGTGACTCATTTGTTGAATTGAGATGTTTATTCATTCCTTACTCAATCTATCCTTTCTCCCACAGCATTGTTTTGCGCATGGTTGATGGACAGGCATGTAGACTTTCATGCATCAGGACGGATTATACTACAAATGTGATGTGGTCACATGTGTTTCCGATCACCTCAAATGTGGTTTAAGCGATGCAAACAAAATCTTTAAGACCCAGTTGGACCTTAATACCACACTTAAGCTAGGTCAAACCAAAACCAAAACATACAAATTTAAACATGAACTCAAACATTTCCTTTCAAAGAATGTATTATAACTGTATGTCAACAATTCTGTCTTATTTTATTTGTAATTAAGAATCTTACAAAAACCACCTGAGACGAGATAATAGTTCGATAAAACGACTCCATTAATTCTGCGATCTACGAAAGAGCAATGATATTTTCCTCTGTGGTTTTTCCAGACATGTAATACTGTCTGCTGTCTCTCACACACATACGCTGTCCAAAAGTTTTAATCTACGAAATGATCAATAAAAGACCGAGTAAATGAGCCGGTCAAGTCTAGACGAAACATTGAACAGTCTGTCCGACTGACCAGCTCAAACCACTCACATAAATACACATTTATTTATATATACACACATTCAAACCAACGCGCACGGCACACAATCTGCAGTATGATTCAGACTTGATTAGTCATTTTGAGTATATTTGTTGTGCGTGTATTTTGGACAAGGCATTTACAAAAGCTTTAGTTGAGTCATATGACATTACATTTTAACTTCAGCTTCATGCAAACATTTTGTCTTATTTAAATTGTGCTTGTAATGAATTTGACTAAAAATTTGTGCAGATAATATTTGCATTACAGTATGAGGCAGTAATTTATACAAGCAAGGACTTTATAAAGTTAAATACAGTTAACACAACTTCTTGTACTTATATTAATCTTATTAATGCATACACAAAATATATCTAAAACTATTGGTTGAGCCTTAAGGCACAGGCTTTCAACCTGTCAGTTTACCAATGGGTTAAAAGTAATGTCATAGAGAAAATGTTATCCCTTTTTAGTCTCCTTTTATTTAATCGAAATATAAACACATCGCTTACGAAATGCAATGTGTCTTATTGAGAACTCTGTGTTTCCAAAGAGTTTGTAGAAATAGTTTTGCAAAAGTCACAACTTCCCTAAATTTTAAGATGTCTTGCTAAGACTTCCTCTATTAATGTACCTCTCCATTGCTCTTTTTATTACACACATATCTCACCCCGTGACGGCAAGGCTAAGAACACCTTAAACTGGATTAAACCGGTCTGTGGTCCACACCGACAGGAGGCCTGCTCTCAGTCTCAGCTGTTGGATTGTGGGAACAGGTGAAGTGTGTAGCAAAGATGACTATTCTTGTTAAAATGGGGGAGGGCGAAATAGTTAAGCCGTCCCTCCCTTTCCAACCAAAAATAGTCCAAATACCAGCGTTCAACAGTATTTATCTTACGAGAGATGGGTACATTCACCACTGAAAAAACGTTAATGACTTAAAAAGACAAAGCAGCGCTGTCAAAGTCCATATTCATCTGGACGGAGAGCTCGCTGGAGGCAGATCCTGTCACACACGGTCACAGGAAGACTGAGAGAGAGGCTGTTCAGATTCTTGTATTTAAAGGTCAGGTCTCATAAAGCTGATCATTCAGACAGTCTGACACTTACAGAGGTGAAGAGATGCCACAGGCGTACACACACACACATTCACAAACATTCCTACTAGAGGCAGAGAGATGAGTCAACAAAAAAAAATCAGAAACTCCCACGTCAAACTCAGAAACAGCAGAGATCTGCACATTTTGCTTCACAATCCCCTGCGACTTGCTCTATGGTGACTATAAAATTACCACAAAGTGACTTTATATATAAAGATCAACATTGCTTGCTCACCAACATGGGTGTTTCAATGACTAATAGCGATATCTTAAACCCTGATGGTTGATTTCCTATATAAAAAGAAACTACAGGTACACAATATTTACTCAAAGATGAAAAAAATGAAACTGTTTAATAGTCATTACCAAAGCTGTTGAAAGATTTTGATGTGACACTGTTAATAAACCAAACATAATTATTGTCTTGTGCTGCTAATCTTAAAATGGCCCAACTAATATATCAGTTTTTGTCATCAACGGCAGGCGCCTTTTGTGTCGCAACCACAGACCTCCTGCTTGTATCTGCAGGCATTACCATCTAACTAAATTACATTAAATTAATTTGAGATTGAGATTGTGCATTTATTGTGCAATTTGCCTGTGGCTGCTTCAGATTCACTTCCTGACATGGTTATACAACTAAAAACATCAGACAATAAATGTCACAACATCTGTTATGTTGGGCACAGGGTTGTGGTCATTGTTGAATGCACAAATGCACACTTTGATAAACCACTATTAACAGTATACCGTCCGTTAAATATTAAAGCATTTTTACATAAAACATACTATCTAGTATGTACACTATACAAACTGGAAAGTACAGTAGCATACGTAAATCACAAACACGGCTCTTCTTTGAGTTCTCTGCCAGCAGGGTGTCTTGTTCCTGGGCAGTAAGGTGGGCTTGAGCCCCCCGTCTCCTGGAGCTCACTGATCCATCCAGTGCTGCTCCATTACACACTACTAAACGGGCAGGACAGCAATCACTTACACAATCACAGACAGTCGAGATATATCCAACCTAACCAGCCATGAGGGAGGGAGGGAGAGAGAGCGAGAGAGAGAGAATAAAGTGATTGAATGTCGGTGTAGTCACTAATTACAAGAAGTGACAAGGATCAGTTGGTCTGTTTTTGCTTTGATCACCGATCACAAGATCTGAAGTCACACACACATACACTAATGTGTATCCAGCACTGCTTAGTCAACATGTCATCCACAAGTTCACACCCTATTCTCTTTCTATAATGCAAGATATTTTAGTGAATGAGAATATTCAGCAAGGAGATAAAACAGGGTGGGGCTTGTTTTAGTCTTGCACGATTTGATCACTATAAGTGGGCGGTGAAAAAGCTGAGAAAAATAAGAAAACATAATCTGCCGTTTCAAGTCATGAATTTAGTAAATTAGAACAAAATGTTTAGGAATAACATACGATGATGAATTACGCAAATGAATGCAAGGATCTTGGCTGACCTGACAGATATATGATGTCACAGGGGACAGACATATTGACATATTGAAGCTTCTCCTTTTGTGTGTGTGAGAGAGTGAGAGAGAGAGAGAGAGAGAGAGAGAGAGAGAGAGAGAGAGAGAGAGAGAGAGAGAGAGAGAGAGAGAGAGAGAGAGAGAGAGAGAGAGAGAGAGAGAGAGAGAGAGAGAGAGAGAGAGATCATGTACACTGATAGCTCACTGACAGAAATCAATGCGTACACTGACAAATCACTCAGTGTAAAACAACACAGATCTCTAATTTCATCTCACCTTTACTAATGAGATCCCTGACCTAGACAAGCACACACACAAAATGTAACAAAACTTCTGTCAGCTTTAACACTAGACCGAGTGTAAGTGTTGTTCAAAAGCACAATAAGAGTGTTTAAAGGGGCATATCTATTGAACTGTACACACTGACCTAATTCCATTAGTCAATGCAACCCTGAACACAACCCCTTCCTGTGATAGTTTCTAACACACACAGCACTTCATTTAAGACACTACACTTTAAAACAAGGTGAACATTAGCGCTTGTGTGTTTGTTTTATACACTTTGAAGATCCCTTGACTTCAGGAAACTTACTTATGCTGCTTTTAATAAACACAATGGGAGGGTGTGACGCAATGCACTGCAAAAAGGTGTTGTGTGTGTTTAGTGATTGATGGATGGATTGTCCCTTAAGTGCAAAAGGGGAAAAGCAAAAGAAAAGAAGAGGACTGGAAGACTTTGATGCAGACCCAGAGGCGGTTTTGGTTTCGCTTATGGGATCAAAACATAAAAATAAGCAAAAACATCTGTAACTCTTATCATTTGATGAGACAGGAGGCATGCCGAGAGTGATTTTATTTAGTATAACAGCACTGAGACATTAAGAATTTAAACGGTTCAGAGTAGAGTCACTCAGTCACTTTTTGCAGCCAAAACCTACAGACAAATTCTGCAACCTGATTTAGAAACAAAGTATCACAACACTTGGTTTTTGGAAGAGCTGCATTCTTTGCTTTTTAATATGTTCAAAATGAAAAGGAAACGGAAAGCTTGCGAATATGCAGATGAGTGGTGTTGTGTTGTAGGCATGTTATTTGTCAGGAATGTGAAGCACGCTCTCACTCTCATTGGGCTAATGGCATTTGATTTTTGTAGCTAGGCAACACTCCCATGCGTGACATTTACCTGCCAGACCAAATAACCAAATACAAAACATTCACGTACAAATGCGAACATTAACGCATGCAGATGTGCGTAAAAGCAAGAGCACATACAGAAAGAAAATGCAAAATAGTCTTCAAACATGCAATTTTACAGACTTTATTAAAAAATTGACAATAACATAAACAGGACTTAAATGTCTATTTGCTTTCAATGTAGCAGAGAAAACTGTGTGTAATACTATGCTGAATCTGATTATATCTACCTCTTTAACACACGCCTACACAAAAACACACCACCACATACTGATGGCATATACACCTAACTTGGCCAAACAGGCGAATTGTTTACCCAAACAATCACATTTGGTAATGTTTTCTCTCTTTAAACACACACACACATACCACAATTAGTGGAAAATAATAATATCAAAACACCAGAGCCTCTTAATCTGACAAAAACAAACAGCACCGCAGATAAACAAAACAGATTAGAGATTACAATCATCTGATAGCGTCTCCACAGGCACGCACACAGACACAAACACACGCTTGCAACAATCAGGCACAGACTGCGAGTCTAATGATTATTGCTACAACATATGATTTTTGTATTATAGGCCCTATAAGCATTATATGCATATGATGATGGCCTGTTTGTGCAAGAGAGCGAGCGAGAGAGCGAGTGAGCAAGCGAGAGAGAGAGAGAGAGAGAGAGAGAGAGAGAAAGAGAGAGAGAGGGACAGAGAGAGAGAGAGAGGGGGACAGAGAGAGAGAGAGCTTTACAACATGTTGCTCTGCAATGCTCGGCATAGCTTAAGAGGAGTTAAGTTATTTAACCCCTAATACACTCTTTAAAACCAAAGTCAACATTATCAGGCCAGATGTTTTCCCTCTGTATCACACATATACAGTGACCCTGAAAATATTTCAACACTTATGACACATGTAAATGTCATTTTGTTACAAACAAAATAACAAAGTAAGAGGCAATTATGTTACAGTAAGAAATAAAGGCACACTTCTCAACTAAACATTTTACAAAGCAAAGTTATGTTTTAAATCTGCAAAAATGTATAAAGGTTTTGGTTACACTTTGTGGAACATGCCTATAGTTAATGTGATGAATTACACCTGTGTTTACACTTCTAGGGGACTGCCGTCATACATCCACTAAATACTTGGTTAAAAGTAATCATGGAAATAGCTTAAAAAAAGTGATGTATAGAAAAAAGCAGATGCCACTTGAATTAGTAATTAGTTAATGCAATAAAATTCATATATGTTAGAGGAAGTCTTACTTGTCTAAATATTTTGGGGGTTGATGTACAGACTCAAACATGTAAACAAACACCAAAACCGTTTGGTTTAGACTGAAACCCAGTCTGAAAAGCATCAGCTTGACAGATGTGTGTACTTTGTGTGCGTTATTTGTTCACTTTCCACCAGCCGGGGATGTGGCACACTAGACCTGCTGCCTTGACATATATCTTTTCCTGTGCCTTTTTAACAATCTTTTTCCAGTCTTTAACAACGTATTTTCCATATTGAAAAAGAAATCAAACGGAAACAGAACAAATGGAAGTCATCAGAACACACACCAGAGCGATATGTGTGCGTCTGTATGTAAACCAGGTGCGCTCCAGACATCATCTCAATCCTCCTTGCGTCTGTGTCTCATCCACCTCTTCCATCTCCAGACGGCTTTATTAAGTCAGCCCAGAAACCATGATGAAGAAGAAATGTGACATCGTTGAGTCTACAGGAAGTTCTGGTGCTAATATTTTATTTACTTATCTGAGTCAGTACTAAAATTCCCCTGACTTCTAATTATGTCTGTGTCTAAAAGCCTAGTCAGTGTATGTTTTTACAGACTATCTATATATCACATTAGGCCATGGTATCATAATGTAACTAGACTCTGCTACTGTAAGTTTGGGGAATTTGTGGAAAGTTGGTTTCACTAAACAACAATGAAGTTTATTTAGTCAAATACTTATGACACACAATCATAATTTCATCCACAAAAATATGCCTATGTCTGCCTAACTAAACATGATTTTCAGGCAGATTGTTAAAAAACTGTATGCCCTTACTCTGGTAAGCCAATCAGATTAATGCTTGCCAGATCAAGAATGTACTTTCCAATTTAGTGTGCAGCACAGATGAGGGGGTCCACGAACAGACTGTGGGCGGTCCGTGGGCGTGACGTCTGATCTCAGATCAAGCTGGCGCTAATGAAACTTATCAGTCATTCTGCCATGAATCCTTAATGCGACAACTAGAATGCAACATATTTCGCTTTTTTTACTGCAGAACGAAGAGGACGTAGTGTTTGTGAAGAAGGGCATGTCCTCCAGGTCTCAAAAAAAGAGAAAAGTAAAAGTGAAAAAGTATAGCTTGTTGACATTGGGTCCATATTTAACCGCCTACGCACCAGGCTGGTCTTTGATGTAGCAGGAGAAATTAAAAAAGGGTGGAACAGAGAACCGAAAAAGAGAGAGAGAGAGAAGAAAAAGAACAGAGAGACAGGAAAAGAAAAACATTGAAGTCATCAAGGTCTCAGTTTCAAAGAGAGGGGAGTCAGGCTACTAAGATGTATGTTACAGACAATTTTAGGTAAAAATATAGAGGTGTAAGTTAAAGGCAATTCTGTTTTTAGCATTGCAATATAAGTGGTGCTTTTTGGCCAACAAAAAATACACTTACATCTTACCCGTGTCAAATTCAGGGACCATAATATCAACAAACCACAAACTGTAAGTATTACATTTTTGTGTGTAACTTGTCCTGTAAAGTTTATACTACAGACATGAATAATAGCTCAAATCATGCAACTTCATGTAGAGAGGCGTTTTGTTGCTTTTTTAAGTGACTAGTCAATTTCTAAGCCTTACCTAAGAAGAAAAATATCACGATGACATGGGCCACAATGACATTTTGCAAAAAAAATAGAACCACATCAGTAAGCTCAAGTAATGACAGCATGGTCCAAATGTTTCATACTGTTAATGTCTTGCATGTATTAGAGTCCAGAATCCAGAATTTTATTCTTAGGTAACACAAGCAACATGAAATGGCATTCTCAGCACAAAGCATTTTTATACAGTGTACCGGCAATAGAGAAAGAGAATTGCATTTAATTTGATTTATCCTAGCTTTCCTCCACAATGTACTGCTCACACATGCACTCTCCACATCCTCTCTTCTCGTGACACTGCCACAATGGCTGAATTCCCACTAGTTCTTATCTGAGGTAATGTACTTCCTGGGTCATGATCTTGGCAGGAGCAACCTCAACTTCCTGTTGAACTCACTACGACCTGATATGCTTTTCCCTTTAAGTTTTCCATGACGTGATGTTCTTCAGCTGTTTAAAAGAGTGGCGTACTTTCGTTTGGTCTCTCGCTGTACTACTAAATAGCAGCTTACATCTGACAACTGAGCTAGATCGAGATCAATCTGGAAACAGTCCACGCTCAGACTAAATCTTGTAACTCCAGGGTCCTTTTATGGAATGCCTTACTAGCAGTATTTCAAAGGGCAACATTAGATTATTTTGCAATGATGGGTTACACTGCAGGATTGAACTATTCAATGAAATCAAGCTTGCTTTATAGACTACAAGTGCTTTGTAAATGTTACCCTGTAGAAGACAGGTACTCTCGTAAGAGCAATTCACACTGACAGTAATTTGTAGAAAAATTGACAGAAAAACTGCCACTGTAGATGTAAAGATCATGTGGCATGTCACGTGATGTAGCTGGATTAAGCCACTGAGCAGGAAATCAATGAGAAATCCTTTACTCATATGTGCTTACAAACACACCAGTTACTCAAAACAAAATGTTTATTTTGCTTGTTTGAGTCGTAAGAAGATGAACTGAATATGACATAAATATCCTCCTTATAACATAAACCCTTCACCTTAAAGTTTTCAAGTTTTCACTTTAAATAAACCATACTGGGCAACAAATGTGTGCAGTAATTCTGACATGCTTGTTTGCTTGATTAAAAATCTTATTTTATAAAAACACTAACACACAAATTAGTCATGCATGAGAGACTAACAGTTGAAAACACACACATTCCTTTGTTGGCCTTTTTACATTTTCATTAATGGATCTAGACTAGTATGTTTATTAAGGTGTTCTCTCGGGAACTGTTGGCTGGCCCCAAAACACAAATGATTTGAGGTTTTACTATCCTTGTGTGCACATTTATTCTGTAGAATGTATGCAAAATCTGAGCCACACACACTTGTGGCCTAAAGCTAGATTCATATAAACCATAAAAGCTCTTTCAGTCTCTAAATGACCTCAGGACCCCTGACTTAATCTGTCTTTAAATAAAGCTCAGAATATCGCTAGCCGGCGGCAAAACTGCTGGTGGTCTCGTACCGTTTCTACTGTACATCTCAGTGCATGCAGGAATCATTTACTGCTACATGACAGAAAAAAACTGATCTCTGATCAGAGAGAGATTAAACTATAGCACATGACAAGTGCATATGGTGAGATTAATTTAAAATGTGTAATTTCATTACAGAGAGAGAGAGAGAGAGAGAGAGAGAGAGAGAGAGAGAGAGAGAGAGAGACCCAAAACATAAATAAACCTTTTTAATTACATAATTTATATTTTATTATATTTTATTATATTTATTTAAACATATTTATTATATTTTTGTTGTCTCCATTTTCATTTACTCCATTTTTCATAATACCCAAACTACACTGCCACAAACTTCCACAAAAACACATAAGTGGGTGTAAAAAACACCTGGTGGGGATTTGAATATGGTAGAATAGAAAATACACATGGAAGCAGAAAACAGAAAATGGCCGAGTGAACAAAACAGAAAGAGAGAGAGCTGAAATATCCTGTCCACCTCTGAGCAGCATGTGCTGAGCGATGATGACCACTTAATCAATAAAGCCTCGTTTCCAAGACAACCCTGATTTCCTGTGCCATGTCCTCAGACACAGCGATTGTCTATGATGCCACCCTAAGTGTGTGGGAGTGTGAGCTGAGAGTGTTGAGAGTGTCAGCATAAAAAAGTAGAGATGAGAAAATTTGACTTGATGGAAACAAACACACATGGAGACTGACTGGTGTTGGTTTAGCAGCATGTCTGTTTGTCATTTCCTGTGTCCTCTCTCAGGCCGGCGCACCCTGTGAGGATAGGATGGATCTATCTGTTAGCAGTTAGCCTGTGTTATTTTCTACGATGGCCTCATTAATCGTGTGCGATAACAAAGAGGAAAAGCAAAAGACAGGTGATAAAACTGCATTCAGGTACACAAATGCGGCCAAATCTCGTTCTGCACGTCTGCTGAGGTTGTTTTGTGAATGAGGGAAAAGAGGAAGCACAGTGACAGGAAGGAAGCGAACGGAAAGACACGGCAGAGAGAGATTAGGAGAAACAGAGTAAAGGAAGGGGTATTTATAAATAGAGTTTATCTTTACACCTTTTACCTGTTTCTCTTCCTTTCTTATAAATCTTGAGGTTGTCTCTCTCTCTCTCACACACACACACATATATTTATATAAAAGCTTTGGAAGATGCTCTTGTGTGCTCTCTCTCTCTCTCTCTCTCTCTCTCACACACACACATATATTTATATAAAAGCTTTGGAAGATGCTCTTGTGTGCTCTCTCTCTCTCTCTCTCTCTCTCTCTCTCTCTCTCTCTCTCTCTCAGACTAACACACACAGCTGGTCTCTTAAGCCCCTCATTTTTGGGTCAGGAGGTTGTGCTTACTACTTCATGTGGCGCTATTTCAGACATAATGTGGATGGATTGAGCTGCACTAATCGCACGGTCGACCCACAGCGGCAAAGCCATGGCAAGGTTACACAAGGCCCCTATGAATCTGTTACCATGAAATGAAATATAGCCAAGCGCAAGTTTTATTCGCTTCAAATTTTCCCAAACTCAAACAAAAGGACAATTTTTGATACTTGTTTTTGTTTTTTTCCAATTTCCACTAGTTAAAAATTAAGTATGTGCACATGATTACTGTACACTAGCACAACGAACATGACACTTTGGTTTGTTCGATTATGATTAAATTATGATTAGTCAAGCGCATTATGTGATTGAAGTTGAAACTATTGCTTAATGTTATTTGCACCACTTGTACGGCCTTGCTTACGTGAACAGATATGCTGTTCAGAGGTGGATTAAGTAAAACACTAACCATGAATTTGGTTAAAAGATTATAAAAACTTTTCAAAAGTAACATACACAATATGACCATGAAAATGTATTATGCGAAGAGGTCAATTTTAATTTCATGCTGTTTTTAAGAAGCGCAGCTGAGAAAATAAAGAGTGGTTTTACTGCACCCTATTGCTCTTCCTCAATGTTTCTTCTACATTAGCCTTTAGCATCAGGTTCCATGTTTTGTGTGGTTTTTACCTAGTTGCGAGTGTATGTAGTAAACAAGGAACTATTTAGCTCCAGAATGCTTGAGGAGAAGCCCTGATTGAATCAGCATGATTGGAGCCATTATCATGTTTCCTGTTTAGACCATGTGACGGGAGAGACGTGGCTTTTGATGTGCGCCAGTTTGGAAGCCCGTGGCTGATACGAACAAGCACGCTGTTATCAAAGTGAGAAAAAGATCCAGATTCCCTCCGGTGTCCTCTCTTCCATCTGGCTACACGTGTTAAAGTGAATCTTTCTAGGTTAGGAGTCTTTATTTGTGTACTCTATGAAACGCGGGGACGCTAAAGTGTTACGCTTTAACATTTAAGTGTATTTGTGAGTGTACGTGTCTGACCTGGTCATTATCTGGCGAGCCGTTCTTGAGAGTAATTGGGGGAAGGTAGAGAAAAAGCTCAATAGAGAAGATTAACCATGAACTAATCATCCCTCTCCGGGTGCTTCAGGTGGTCTGTGTATTTGTGCGTGTACATGTTGGTGCGCAAGAGGCGAGCACCGTGCTGAAAAAACTCGGGTCTTTATCGTAATCCTGGTCTCCAAGCGAGAGTAATCCGCTGCATTTGCGTATTAATAACCAGCCAGGCCGGAAGATCATCATTACACATGGTGTTGCTGTAAATTAATCTCCATAAGACAACCTGGTGCATGACTGCGATGTGGTGATAATGCAAACATGTCAACACAAATCAATAATTTTTAAAACAGGTTAATAAAACAAATGTGGAAGATGTGTTTTTTTAGCCAATATTTTGCCAAAATGTTTCTATCAACTATCTACCTGTCTGTAGATAGTTGGTGTTCGATTATAAAAAAACAAGTAAACTGAAAGACTTCGATAAGAAGAGCTACAAATTCCAAAGGTTCAGCACTACACATCATCCACAAACGTCTAGACATCCCCAGCGTCTGCGGGGCTAAAGAGATTCTCCTTGATTTAATAGATTTATTAGGCTTTGATTTGATTAGGACAGAGAGAGGGCTCAGCCTTAAATGACAGCTTAGGCAGAGGGCACATCGGCCGCATCAAGGCTAAATGAAAGTTTCTGCCTCGGCTGCTTACCAAAAGCCCAGACTTCTCTATCACTCTTTAGAGATTTCAATTCAGCTAACGCTCTCCCTAATCGCTATCATTATCCAAAACGTATCAGGTTTTTAGACCGGTGAAACATAATTGTCAGCGGTTCAGTTGTGCTGTGCGTTCTGACAGCTCCAGTGGTAAAATGATGCCGCAAAAATGACTAAAGACATAAGAAGACTTTCGATCGCATTCATGCACGCATGTTCTCTCTTGTGCAGTCGTTCTGTTGCTCATACTGTCGTAACAAGGCCAGATTTTTTGTCTTATCGCTCTTTCCAAGTACAACTAAGCCAAAATATGAAGAAATGCTAATACCTATGAAGAAATGTGCGTTAGTAGGTTGGGAGTGCGGGGTTAAATGGGGTTTGTGACGAGAATGAGAAGATGCATGTCCAGTTCAAACTGAGGTCAGTATTCAGGTGGAGGTTAGGAATGCATGCACAAACCAAATCATCCACCCACACGCACACACACACACACACACACACAAGCCGACCATGTGAGACTCACACGCTTATCTCATGGGTGCATTCCCATTCCCCACCCTTTCGGTTACCCTCTTCCTTTACAGCTCCTCTTCGCTCTTTCTTACCATCCTCTGCTTGTCAAATGATAGCTTAACAGTTCTCTCTTTCTGCTCTCCTCTCGTTTGCAGATAACACATGCATTAAACTCTGGAAGACACTTGTTTCCTTGTGAAATGAAAGACATGTAATGTCTGAAGTTAATGTGAATAAATGCCTGATTAGTGCTTTGTGCTTAGTGCATTGATTCATAAACTTTTTTATTATGCTATTTTTAATTGCTTGTTGAATTTTTGAAAAAAGTGAATTATCATAAAAGTTACAACTGTAAATAATACACAGAGACTTCTCATTGGATTTAAACATGGGAAAATAAGTTAATCTGAGTTTGGAGCAATATACTTTTATTTGTATTTTAAATGACCAAATTAGCCCAAAAATCTTTCTAAAATAATTTTTACCTGATAACTGTCACGGCAGAAATACACATAAAAATGCATCTAAACTAGTTTTTTTTTTTTTTTAGTTATTTTGTAAACATTTTTAAGTCTTTAAAAAAAGTAAAAAATATTTTTTTGTATTTATGTTTATTGTTATGAAAATGTGTCAAATATTTCATTGTGAGTCTTACACCTTTCCATCAATTTATAGTTTGTCATGACTAGATATTGAAGTGAATAGTGAAATAACATAGGGACAGTTAACAGAATAAATATTTTCATAAAAATTTAAATTCCCATTTCTTAAATTTGCTGTCTCACATCACTCACTTGCATCTAGTAGATCTGTGAAAAATGATTTTATGTAAAACACAATTGGTCAGTTAAATATGAACCCATCATTTAATATAATCTCAGTATATAAATTGAATTATTATTTTCCCAAAACTTGATTGGTTGCTGATTAGCTTAATACATTCAGGCTGGCAGGACAGTGAGCCGGGCTGGCAGTGCCCTCTCAGGCGAGCGGATGCCAGGCAGGAACATGCAGAGGTCTCGTCTGTGCCAGCGAAGGCAGACTCGGGCTTTCAGTGGTCATGAATGAGGCTTATGTATCCCAGCGCGTGAATAAGGCCAGTCAGTGAAAACAGTACAATAGAAGACAGAGGCTTGTTGGCATGCACACAGTGTTGCTAGACTTTGGTATAAGGAATTGGATGAAACTGAAGTGAACAGAGATCCAGTGTGTGAGAGAATCATTTTAACACTCTGTCTGATTGTTAATATTTAAATCATATTTTCATGCATCTTATTTCATTGTCAGGTCAACAACAACTACAAAATTGTATAAAAACTGCCAAAAGTCGCACTTTGTTTTGTTTTTTTGTTACTTTGTTGTTTTGTGTGGGGGCAGGACCTTGAGTCTGTGCATCCTGGGTAAGTAATCTCTCTTAGTCTCTTCCTGGTTTTGTTTGCATTGGACTGGATGTGGCTCACAAACGTATAAAAAAAAGAATTAAAAAAAAACATCCCAACATAATTTTTTTACCTCAGCACATACGTACCTAACAAAACGTTAGTGTTCAGTGTCATTCGCCGTCAGATTGATTCGTCTGTCTAAGAGAAATACAATCAGTATCACTAGCTTCACGCACAAAACAGAAATTAAGATTCCCAGCAGTGTGCAATTCCAGCCGGTCCCATCAGTGAAGGACGAGTTTACAGACACATTGATGAAATGATTCATTTAGCTAAAAATATGCCACGTACAAGCATCAGTAACTTCAGCCTTTTGTAAATAACCTCTGAGGAAAGCAAAGCAGGAGAAGAGAGGCGCAGTAATGATTCAATTAATCACTTTACACATGTCTATTCATGCCCAATCTAACCTGATTAATGTACACTTCTTAATTATTACCCTAACACTGTTTTTAACACTCATTCAATGTCATTCCTGACGACGTTAAAGGCTTTTAACAGCACAATTAACGCACTCGCCAGGTTTCTTTTATGGAATTATAAACTCTGAGAGAACAGAACAATGCCCTCCCTGCTTTTTGATTTGAATTCACAAACCCACTTTCATGTACTCGTCCGCATCCATTAACCAAACACATCCATTTGCCTTTTATTAAAAAAATCCTTTTGGTGACCTCCACGCTTACACTTAATATCAAGCTTAAAAGCTCGCTTTAAAGGAGCCAGGCACTAAAAGGACAAATGATGAAATTAAAAAAAATTGACAGATTATGAAAACAGTGTTTTTATTGCTGTATGCTCTTTGAAGGTGAACCCATGCTGAGCTATTATATTTTGCTGAGCTGGTGAGCACATAAAGACTCATAAAGATATTTCATTCACATATAAGCAGGTTTAGCATTTCTGCATATGCTTACAGCAGAAAAAAGATAAGGACGTGCCTGTAAATACACCATGTGACCCACAGGAAATCTTCAATCTCTGCTTTCTGTCGCACTTCTTCACTCTGTCATTGACATTCCCACTGTATAGCTGTCAGAAATGTGAAAAACTGCTGCATTTGCAGACAGTATACAAGGTATGAACCTATTGAGATAATACTAAGACTTTATATTTGAGAGGGGGGTTTGGAGGTGGCACTGCAGTATGGATGCAGTTCAGTGGTTAGTAGAAAAAATTATTTATAAATATTTTTATTAGACATAATGTTATGGTGCTAAAGAGCCTGTCTGAGAGCTGTATTTAAGAGGCACAGACCGTACAGTTCATTCATACAAAAACACTGCCTGCTAAGTTATTGACTGACTGGGCAGCTGCCTAAAGTTTTGGAACACAGCCCATGCATCTTTACTTTTTTTAACAATTTTAACAGTGTTTTTCCATCCTCACCTGTGTCTTTCCTCTTACTTTAAAAGCTAAATTCATGTTTGTATAAATCTTTCACTCTAAATCATCAAAGGTACCATGTCTTTCTCTCTTTCTCTCTCTCTCTCTCTCTCTCTCTCTCTCTCTCTCTCTCTCTCTCTCTCTCTCTCTCTCTCTCTCTCTCTCTCTCTCTCTCTCTCTCTCTCTCTCTCTCTCTCTCTTTTGTCAGGTGTTATTTATGAGACGTGTAGCGGAATTCCTGTGAGCCTGCAGCACCTGCTCTTGTTGGACGGGGAGCGGAGAGGCAGCTGCTATACTCTGTGAGAGCAGGGAAATGTTGTGAAAGCACTGTGATTATGTTATTTAAGTGTTAGGGGAGGCCAGGAACATTAAAGGACATTGAAAAAGCATAGTGGATTTGTTAAGGGAAGCTGGGAGTCACGGAGGAGAACTGTGAAGGCATTGCGCAAAGGAGAAAGAAAGTTGAACCACATTCTCCTAAATGTTGTAAACATCTTATGAAAGTGTGATGGAAACATTAAGTGGACCCTGAGAGTTTTTAAAAATTAAACATTTAGGTGAGGTGATGGTGATCGATGAAATTAGTTAGAATAATAAGCATTCATCCAGGGGAAAAGCATTACAGACAACAATCAATACAAATGCTGTTCTGTTTTGTAATTTGTAATTCTAATAACCTTGCTTGTATAGTCTTGTTTTTCTGGATATATTATAAAAAATATATTATAGAGATTTAAAATTATTTGCTAAAATGAAGACATGGGTAAACGTGCACTTATAAAAAAGTAAACTGACAAGAAAACTTTTTGGTTTGCTGGCAATGTTCAGTCAGTCATCACCTCCTGTCAGTGTCGTAACCAGGTAAACACAGCACACAGGTGAAAACAGCAAGGTCAGCGTTTGTTTTGATTGCAAACACCTGAATCAGTACAGGTGGACTTTAATCTGCCAGTTTGGACAGAGAGCATCATTGCCAGTAACAGTTAACACACAACGGACAAAAGCAATGCTGTTGCATCTTCATCCTAGTCTGACTATGTATGAATTATCAATGCACACATTGTATTTGTAAATCTTACTATTTTATTTTGTTTTTATGGACTGACATCAACATTCAACATTTCCAACCTCTTCCAACGACCTGTCATATATAGTAGACTACTTTTCACATTCCCCAAAAACGTGATGGAAAAAAACACCACTATATGTATTCCAGTTTCACCCTGATATATGCCACATTCTGAAAGACAATACCAACTGTGAATACAAAATGCACTTTATGTAGACGTCAATGATTGTAAAAGGCGTTTTTTTATAATGAGTTGCCAATTGGAAGGCACTAAGCATGATTATTTCACAAGACATGTATTTGCTCATGATGTCAAACCCCAGTTCAGTATCAGGTAACTATCAGGTAAACTTGGCAAGGCCAAATTCTGTGTACTGCAAACACAGGAGGGATACCACTCCTTGCGCTACGATTGGCTGAAAAATGAAGTGGGAGTCTTTGATACCATCAGGTGCCAGGTGCAGACAGACAGAGGAGGGGTGCTTTTCACATCACCAGCAGAGGTAAACGCTTAAAGCTTCCAAGATGTCAAAATCTAACAGCCTACACAGAAACACAGCTTAAAACCAAATCTGCTTCACATTAGGGTACTTTTAAAAGGAAATGTTGCAATGACATCCTTGAAACCTGATTTCTCCCCAGCTTCACGCAGGACCCCAGCATAATTATTACTGGCGGATGGTGAGAAATTCCTGGGATGCCATTTAGCACATGGCCAGATGACATCACCAAACCTGTGGGGACCTCGGGCGAACATATGGAGCTGGATAGCAGAAACAAACAGTTTACTAAACACTGCTTAAACATATTCATCATCACATGACAGAAACACACACATGCTTGGCTGCTTTGCACACAGACAATGCCTGCTAACACGCCAGAGGACACAACTTAATGATTTTAATCGGGGTAATAGCATCTTTTAATAACATTTTGCAAGTCAAAAATACATAATAATAAATTATGCTTTTTTATTTTAGTGCATTTTAATGCATTTTCAATACTTCTTTATAAGAATATTAATTGGACTGAATTAATTGGATTTCCATTTGTATGTTAAGTACCAATCCTTAGAATTACTTCAAGATTTTACTGTGCATAAAAAACTAATTGAAAAACAGCGTGCTGCCTGATCTCACTGGAAACTGTGAATTATTTTACAAGGTGGTTAACTTGTATGAATTTGTACAATGTAAATCATACAAAATTGTATGATTATTATAAAAAACAACACTTAAGCCTCACCCCTAAACCTAACTGCCACTGGCACAAAAATGTTTGCGGTTCCATGAATGAGATCATATGAATTCATGCGAATCAGCCAGCTCATAAAATTAAGATACAAACATACATAACTACCTCCTGAAATGCTTTAGAAGAGAGCATATCTAGACAAAAACATATTCACCTGTCTGTTTTGTATTCTATAACACCCTAATTCAGCATTTGTTTCCCTACATTTTTGCCTATTGCATCTTTCTCGATGTTTTCCAGTTTTGACACTAAGCGTTGAAGAAATCCTCTCCCCAAGTGACTACTACAACACACACACTAGCACAAGGTGACTAAGTAAAGGCTACATCACAATATGATCTAACATCCTACTTATACAAATCGCTTCTCCAGGGAGATCAGACGGACAAGGACACACACACACACACAAACATATAAAGGGCCATGGATAGAAATGCATTACGAGTACCCCCTTGAGTCATAACACACAGTGAACCCAGAAGAGCTCCTCGGGACCACAGAGAACAGAGATCTCACGTAGGCTCACACCATCCCTGACATTTCATACATCACTTTGATAGATCACCTTATCAGCTCAGCCGCTCACCGGCATAAGAGCTGTATTCATAAGGGCCGCACGGGCCTACGAGCAGATAAAAGCATACGGCATATTCATCATTATCTTCTTAGCGTTGTTTTGATATGATAAGAGCTCAAGACATTAAAAAAGGATGCATTATATCCAGATGTAATTTCACTTTCTGATGCAACAGAGCTGCAAACGTTGAAAGAGAACTGTGACGGCTGAAGGTGTGTTTGTGTTCTTCAAGCCTTTAGGAGCTGTTCCTCATTGCCAACCCTCATGGATCAATCAGAAAATATTGCAGGTTGTTGCCTGTTACGAATGCAATATGGGGATGATGGGATACGAGTGTGAGGTTAGTAAGATTAAAGAAATGAGAAAAGCCTTCTCAAAACTTTCTTTTCTTTTTAGCACAGGGGTAAATTTAAGTAAGGCTTCATCCTTTTCTGTGTTCACACTACACCCAGAATCAAAAGCGAGTGCTTTATTTATCATCACATGTATATTTAGCAAATGTATATTTTTACAACTTTTAACCAATAAAACGGCACCATGTTAACATACAGGAACATTCCCACATGAAGCAACCTAAGGTTAAATGCTTCGCTCCGGCAAAATCATGCTAGTTCATAGATCGTACCTACAACCTTTTGATTACCAGTCCACCAGAGTACACTTAAATCCACTAAGATACACTGAAAAATAAAACAGAGCTAGAGAGAGAAACAAAGACTCCAAGGACTATCCTAACCCTTAAGAGTAGTCCCAAGTCATATTATTAAAAACAATGAATGTAGCACCACAGCAGACACACAAAATTACCCCCACACAGGTTAATTATAAACACTTATATTCTCAGGTGCACAGAAGAAACCCTAACAGGTGCACATGCTCATGGTCATATCCCCGAAGAGAATGCCACTTAAGTTGTCAGCCTCACGACTGAGTCTTTTGGACAGGTGTACACACAAACATAATATCCCCAAAGAGTAAGAGAGTGTGTGTGTGGGAGGAGGTCTTAATTTCCTGTGTGATGTGGAAGCGACCTTCCCACCATGCCTGCACGCACACACACACACACACACACACACATTGGGATAGATGATTGTATTAGATGAGGTCATACACCTCACACACCTGTTCATATGACTCACACTGACAAGGGAACTAAGGAGGAGTGTTTATCTCCAGAGAATCTATTTCATAGACACACTATTAGATGAGATCAACACAATAACGCACCCCAGAATAAAAGACTGATATGAAAACTGCCACACCCATAAACACATACATATAGATGGTGGTATGTGTGTTGATAATGGATTCAGACAGCGCAATACTTGTGAATGATACTGGCTGGTGCTATTCCAGGGAGGCGCTGAAAGTGTGTGTTTCAGAGAGGCCTCCATCAAACATTACTAAGTGACATGTGTGGGTGTGGTTTTATATATAGATTTACTTTTTAAATATTCTCAAGTTAAAAATAATTTATAAATAAAGTAATTCTTTGATTGATTTTTATGTATGCATGTGCATGTGCTTGAATATAGAAAGAAAGGTGTGTGTATCTATGTATTGAAGTGACAAGCATCACTTAGTGTTGTATGTGTGTGTATACGTGTCTCTTCCCACATCCAGACACCTTTAGGATATTTCCGTCCTCGGACCAGCGCTGTTGACACACATTCCACTCGCTCCTCAATCACACCTCTCCATCACAGGAGCACAAACCCTCCGCCTCCACACAAGTGACGAGGATTCCTCTGCATCTCTCGGAGGACATACGGGTCATATGCAAATGTGTGTCTCCGCATGGGCAGTAGTTTCCCACAGGCAGCGTTAGAAAGAGTTTTCCCTCCCTCTCCGTGCTTATTCAATGGTCCTTTTCTTCTGCCGCTAAGCCCCTCTATGGCCGACAGTGGCCCGCTGCATAGGTAGCAAACCCCTTTTCTCCCCCTCGCTGAAGCTTTAAAACACAATAGCTCACTTAAGCATGCACGCACACACAAATACACACACGAACAAACCACCTAATAAAGTACAACCATGCACGGCTAAAAGGAGCTTCGTGAACCTGGCTCTTCTGAGGAGAGATGAAGGAAAATGAAATAAAGAGCAGGTTTTTCTTTAGAGGTAATGCTTCCGTGGGACCAATGGCTAGGCTAATCATTAATCCCTGTTAGTTAAAGCACAGAGATGTTTGGAGCTCTATTTGCAGAGAGCCAAAGTTGGACAGGGCCATAGGAATTAAGAAGTACCTGAAATTAAAGCAACAGAGAAGACGAGGATTCTTTATTCCTTCTTTTGAAAGAAAATTTTTACAATATTTATTTACAACTGCTTTTTACCTTCTGAAACTTTTACTTTTTGCTAACATAACCAAAATAATATTAACCATCAATATATCAACCTAAGGAATTAACCTTATAATCCAATCAAATCCCACTAAATACAATATTAAATCCCACCCTGCTCAAATTTCTGTTTAACTAAGAAACATGTTACAAACAAGTTAAATGTGTTGTTTCATGGTGTATTCTGTGTTGATCATGTTGTCATGTTGTGTTTATTACTAAGGCCTAAGTGGGCCTATCACCTAATAATGGGACAAACTGTTGAGTCCCATCTTCCTTTCTTCCCTTTTATTCACCTAATCAACAAAACAAAAGGGCCCATTTCCTACTCTGACCCTTCTAAAAAGCGAACTAATGTGTACAATGCAAGAGAAAACACAAACTGGACCTCAATCAATTAAAAATGCACCACCACACTCTAGCCAAAAAGTTCTCACTCACATACAGTGTTTTCCACACACAACTCACATTCACACACCGGCCTTTGGCGAGAAGGAAGCCATGTTTGTTATGCAAAGCACAGGAAGAGAGAGAAGAAGAGCTTGCCAGTTTACAACAGTTCTTCACTGTCACCTCAGCAGGCCTCCAAAACACTGACCCCCATCCTCAACAAATCCCTCCCCCAGCTGACCTCCACACAGGGGAAAATGAAAGGAATTGGGGGGTAGGAACAGAAAAACAGGGGCTGCCTCTGAGCTTTGTTACCTAGAGATCCATTCACAGTGTGTGTATCTGTGAGTGTGTGTGTGTGTTGGGGGCTTTAACACACAGCCAATTTGTTACGCTGGACGCCTCACAATGGCACAGAGGGGGAAAGTGAAGTCATACTTGAGGCAATGCATGGGCGCCCATGGCAGAGGTCACTAAACATCACCCGCTACTGTGGCTTAGAGAAGGGTCAAAAGAGGAGAGGAGGAGAGAAGATCTGCTGGTCTTTCTAAAACTAAAAGGATGATGGATATATAAAATTTTCTAAATCTCAAACAAGGAAAGATCCTTCATTTTAGCAGACGGCTTTTAAAATATCCTAGTAGCATATTATCCTACAGAAAAGCGATCAGTTCTTACACATATATGCATGCAAAAATTGCTCCGTAACAATAAAGTTGTAACTTAATGTGCATAAGTAACATTTTCATAGAATAACACATCTGTTTTTATTGGTTTAAACCCTAGAAAGTTTGGTAAAGGGTGTGGAAAAAGCCCAGTGCAGTAATTAAAGTTTTATCAGTCAAATAAATTCCGCTACACCCATTTTATCACAGCGCTGGCAGTAGCCTGATGTTTGCCCACAGCCCTTCGTAAAATAATGATAGTAAACAAGCTAAATATTTCTCATTATTCATTGGGTGCACCATTGTGAGTATTTATAAAAAAAAGAGTTTCTGCATCCAATCAAGCACATTTACTCATTTCCGAAGTGTAAATCTTTCCCTTAAATAGTCTCAGTATAATAATACTAAAGTTCTTTTGAAACATAACCTCCATTTTGGAAAGCCACTACAAAGCACAGCACGCCCAACGACCGCTGCCATGTTTATTTTCTTAGCCATGCTAATACCGGTCAGCCACATTCCTCTATTCCCAAACTGGGAGGTTTCAAATTGCCCTCCAGTACTCCTGACGAGAGCCAAAGGAGGAAGGGACAGAGAGAGAGCTGGCCTGTGAACAACACCTGTCGTCTTGCGGACTATTAGCACCTTTACGTTTACAGCTTAATCTCCTGATCACCTTCATGTTACGCACGGCGAGAACGCCAAGTGGCCGGGAAAGTCATCAGAATCCTGCATGTAAAGGTGAAAAAATACACGCTGGCTCACTGCTGCAGTCAAGCATCTAAAGAACCAGGCTTTATCATTATCATAACGTTCCAAGACTTGAAGTGTTTTGGAAAGAATGTATTCTTAGGAGTGACGTACTCTAAACGTTCAGTGTCGGTTTTTGAAGTGGTCGTAATATAAGCTAGGTGTGCTTTTTAAATAAGCTTCAAAATGTTTAGACCCTGTCTAAGACAGTTCACCTTCCTCACATTCTACAGATATCTTCACCTGAGACGGCTTAAAACACTCTGAAGAAGAGCTGGCTATTTAGCATTCCATTCCTAGATGGAAGGTCTAAATTTGTGGGTTGCTTTGGGTGCCTGAAGTAAAGCACATGAAAACAGGCCTTAAACTTTACTATCTATACAAATTCTATATTGATCTATACATCTTTGCTTTCAGGCTAGGCTGTTCAAGAGAGTCTACAGGGTAAAGTGTGAGAAAGAAGGCACACTCTAATGAATTCTGTGCCTTGTAAAAAATGTTTCACCTGCCCAGCAGCGCTTCTTTGGGTTAACACCCTGCCTTTAGCCAAAGCAACAGGCATGTTACAGATTTTTCACCTGATGGTGAAGTGCTGCTCTCACATGCTTACCATGTCTGGTAAAAGATTCAGGACCATTATTTCCCACCTCCCCCTCTTGCAGAAACCACCCCTTCAAATGGAGGTATATTACTCACAAAACAACACTCTAAATCACAAGCGATAGATGAGATTATGACTTTCTTGATTGCAAAAAAGATAAGTTACAGGTAGGCTACTTGAAATAATGCCCATAACAATGTCTTAAATAATTTAACCCTGTGGCTAATCTGTTAATAGATGTCATTTAGCCAATTGACAGGCCCATAAAACATGTTTGCAGTAACACACATCTCAACTGATTTATCATTGTTGGACTGTAATATCAGTGAATGTTGTGTGAATTATTGTGAAGATGCCACTGTGAGCAAACAGCTTATTTATAAATAGAAGTCAACTTCACAAGGTGCTTTGTAGTTCAGGCATTTCTTGGCTGTTTTTAAACAGCTTTAAAATAGTGTGTTTAAAAATACATTGAATTGATCTTGATTATGGGTAATTTAAATGAAGGTAAGTCTGGTCAACACAAGGTGAATCCATCTATTAGGACACAGTTTGCCTCCAGTGAACATTTACTGTTGCCCTTTACACCAAACGGTGAGGCACTCAGGCGGCCACATTCCAATTATACACGGTCTGATCAACACTCCTCACGGCGACGCGGAGGGGGAGGAACGTATGTTAATGACGCAGGGACGCGCACAGTCAGGGAGCGTTCACTACGCACCGGGAGCGCTGATACTTCGAGGGGTGCGCTCCGAGGACACGTTCAATACGTGACTTCAAATAATTAACGATAAGGGCACTTCGGGACTTTAATATAAGAACAACGTTGTGACATCAAAACCTTATTTAAATTAGCTCAAGCACAGTTTTTGTGATCAATACGATCAATAAAACAAATTGATTTTTAAAAGATGGGCTTCATTTTAAATAATATATCATAATATATCATAAAAAGCTATATCTAGAGTGTTTAATATGATAAAACAAGCACAAGCAGGTGATGTTGCGCGGCTCAGGTGCGTCTCCGTGTTTGCAATACCTGCAGTGCGGTGAGCAGTGCCAAACGCCCTATGACAAAGCACTAATATTACAATCCAGCAGCGCAACATTATTACCAATAAACCACAACAAAATAAATCATTTTACCTTCGGAAACAATTTCAGAACACACCTTAGCTTTTTGCTACCGTATTTGAAAAGGATAAATAGAGATGGTCCAGCACCTACAAGTACCGAGGATGCTCTCTGTGGCGATGTTTTACAACAGCTATTAAGAGTAAGCTCTACAGAAAGCTGGGTGATAACAGGCGCCCATCCTTTCTCTAGTAAAAAACAAATGACAACAGCTGAGAGGGCATGCGAGATACACTGCACATATATCTGTTTTATACCTGCACAAGTTGACATTTGCTGCAACGCGTGAGAAACGCCTTCCGTCTGCTTTCAAAATGAGAAAATGTAACAATCCCTCCTTGTTCAGCGAATTCAGGTACTGAGGAAAAAATAGCAAGACGTTGTCAAATGGTATTTTCGAAAACAACTAAGTGACATTTGTCTTCCTCTTCGATCAGGTAGGCACATATTTACAGGTCGCTTACAAGCGCGTGCAGATAGAACCGCTACATGGCGCGCGCATGTCGTCAGCCTGAGAAAGCGTCTTTTTCTTTACATCTCTCAACAAAACAGCCTATAATGTTAACTCTACGATAGACAGTCGAAATTTACACTGTTATCTAAAATATAGATGAGCTTGTACGAACCCCATCTTAAGGCACGACGTAAAATAATTTTAAAAGTATATAAAGTGCGTTGAGCTTCACACAACCCGTCGCACGCGCACAAACGAGAAAGCGAGTCTCACATTTCTACTTATCGATTTCCTTATCACTTAAATAACATCGTCTCAAGTCAAGTCTAAACATCAGAGCGATGGCACAGCCTACACCCAGATATGTCGTTATAATTCACGAGATCAAATCGCCTAAGCACATAACTACACAATATTAACCTGTTACGGGAGTACTTTGAAAAGCACAAAGCATATAGATACATAAAGTCCCCATAACAAATAAACTGCCAGTGCAATAAGTCCATCTGCAGCAACAGTATCCGAGCGCGATTTATCAGGATTCCCTGCGCTGCTCGGGATGTATACGCATTCCTTATATAGGCTGTAGCAGTTGTTCTAGCACAGCAGACAGCCCTTCAGATTCCATTCCTTTTCTCTTCAGCGTTACCACCCAACTAGAAATGTGGCAGGCTGGCTCCACAAACAGGTTGCTTTAACTGGCATCGTGCTTCAGAGATCTCTGAGCCCCGGTCCCACAGGAGAGCTGGGGACTGGCAGGGCTGTTACATAAACACACCCTTATTTTTGCTGTATAAACTTCAATCGGAGTTTAAGAAGAAACTTTGCTGTCAAACATCGCTGCGAAGGGCAGGCTTGCTCGTTTTTCACAGAGAGAGCAACGTGCTGGTGTTATCATGCACTTCTTATGAGCTATATGGCAAAGTGAGACTTGTAGCTGTGCCACAGAAACTAAAACCAGCTTCACCGTCACGCTGGCGATATGAACGATTTTACTCAAAACATTACATTAGATAAAATGTTAAAAAACAAAATGTTTATCTATTTAAAGGGTCTATTCTTAGTATTCCGCTAGCTCGCTAGCTACCTGCTACCACGCAGACAGCGGAACAACCCATTGCAGATATATCAAAGTTTGTCGTTCACGAAAATAAAACAAAATCTTCACAACCACCCGAATAGTTTACAAACACACATATTTATCAAAACATTTTCACCACTTTCAACTCTCAAAATGATTCGGGTTAAAACAATTTACCCGCATCGGACCAAACAGGTACATTTCGAGCACGAGAATAAGTTTCAATTTGACTGTATCTAAAGAGGACAAACAAACAGTGCAGAGTAACACATCGAGTTTTTTAACCTGAATGATTTATATAAAGTAAAGGAAAGCGAATACACATAAAAGGGGAAACAAAAGCGAGAGTCAGTTATAAGGGACTGGGTGCGTATAACGGTCCGCGCTCGCTCTGTGCACCGCTAGGCGGTGAGAGAGTCGCGAGCGCGGCAGGTATAACGGTACACTACATAGGGGCTATAACACAGCGCTACTTTCCAGCACTTTGACTGACGCGGCTCGGGAAGTTCCAGAGTCCAGAGTTGAATGAAATTAGTCGTCGCCCGCCAAAGTGAGCGACGACCGGTAGAAGCGAAGGGTTTTTACTCACCGTTTGTCCTCCTCGGGTTCGCCTGCTTTCTGCGCTTACACCTGGGGCCATCCGCCATGATCCTTTCGCTGTGTCTAAATGCTGCTGGAGAGTCACCTCCTCTCGCCCCCACACCTCCCCTCCCTCCCTTCTACTCCACCTCCCCTCCCTGCACCTGGTTTACGACACTCGGCTTTACGACATTACCTTCTGGCTCCTACACCTCTCTCTCTGGCGCTCAGACCCCCGTCTCTGCCCAACTCCCGCCCCTCACACCACGCGCTCCCTGTGGCGCTGCTGCCTCATGTGAGGAGGTTATCCCACCCCACCCCTGTCCGAAACGGCCACTGTCCAACCTGTCCATTACGCGGAGAGAAGTTAGAAAAATCTATTTGATTGACAGTTCAAAGAAAGGGTGATTGACTCTAAACAAACATTTCCATGGCCGTCATTAAGGAAAACCGCAATGGTAAACATTCAAACTGAATCAAGAGTCATAATACATTTTGCTCACTCAGACTGGGGGCGGGGAAAGTTTGACACGTGCACCTGTTTGTTGCGCGAATGCACACATACATATTAACTTCGCTTAATATATCCCCTTATAATTTACAAGTATGAAAAGTACGTTTAACCACTGAACATTTCTACAATTACTCCTATAAAGTTGTTCATTTGGCACACTTTAATCTTTTGTAATAACATTTACAAGTTTTTAAAATGCATTGCTGTTCTTGTAAAATTGAAACTGTAATGTTATGAAACATGACATTGTAAAACTGTTAAAGGTAATAAACAGTATAATATAAACAGAATTGTATAAAATAAAAAACGTAACATTTTATACAATTCTGTTCATTTAAAAATATTTGTGTAATTGACTTTTTACTTAACATTTTGACTTAAATAGTTTTTGTGAAAGTTTCCTAGTGTGACAACTAGCCCCAGTCTGCCTGGAGTTATGTACCTTAAAATTACATCACTTAAGGTAACTTTCCAAAACATTCCAATATATCTATCAAGATAACACAGACAGTTTTAAATCTTTTATATGGCTGTCAGTTGTCCCCCTTTACTTTTGAATTATACATAACATTTTTATTTAGTCCATATTTGAATGCAAAGAGACATGCCTGTATCATCAAAGCAGTGCCATTCATTTATTAATTATTGACAGTCATGTCACCTAACTGATGCTAATTTAATGTTATGTAGCCTAGTTTGTTCTCTATTTTTATAAAATAGGTACAGAAAGTTAACCGCATCTGCAATTTATAATGGGAAATGTAACCTTTAAATATCATTTTGATAGTCTGTTTTCTGGTATAAATGTCTATATATCGGTGTTATATATAATTCAAAGTATTAAGAAAATATCACAGTGTGTGAATGTGTGTGCGATTATGTAGGAAGTAGGAATGCAGTGTGTGTCCCAGGGCACAGGGAGGATCATGGGACCCTCACGGCAATGATTCAGTCCTCCACCCAAAGAAAGAGCTCCCTGTTCCCCAGGGATGTTTACTCCTCTGACTCTGACCATGGAGAAGTGCGTGAGTGGGAGAGAGAATGAGAGAGAGACTCTAACAGAAAGTGGCACTGTGATAATAGAAGAAATACAACAAATGAAGGCGAAAGAGAAAATAGAGGTACAGAAACATAGACAGCTTTACAAGATGAAGAAAAAGAAAAATCAAATAAATTACTTTGTAAAATCTAGCCATATGTCACCAATCTTATTTATTTGTTTTGAAAAAAATTAACAGTCACTTGTCACTGCAGGTCAAAATATAATCTCGCGCATGTATACGACTTTGAACACAAGGACACTTTAAGCACCAACGCTGTACCGTCTGAAGGTCTGCCGTTCTCTGTTACAGGTCACAAAAGCAAGTGCTGCGGCAGTGGCGGGTAGGGCTATTCTTGTACCTGATGACTATCAGATTTCTGTCAGACCTCAGCTGGGTGTGGTGTACTTAGTATGGGTCTGCAATGTACAGTCTGCATTGATTGAGTAAATACACTATGTATTCTCACAATGATATTGTCTAAAATGAGCTTGTTGAACAGGCATATGTAAGAAAAAAAATCAATATATAATTTAAGAAATGAATTTTGCCTGCAAAGTGCGTTTACAGTTACTTTGCAGCGTTTAAGTGCCACATATCGTTTAATAAGACAGACATTTTGTATGAGCATGAAGATCATTTCCATTAAAAATTGCTTTAGATAAGGTTTGAAAGGAACTCTGACCTTCTAAAACATTCCAAAGCCATCACACGTTTATTCAAATCTGTAAACACTCACCAGGTGAGCAATGGTCATGAGAACAGGAAGTGGAAAAGGAAATGAAACAATGGCTTGGAGACAAATGACAGGGCAATTTCACTTTGAATGTTTAGAGAGAAGACAAGAACAAGTGTTGAAAGCGATATCCTCAAAGTACATAGTGGAATTTTTGCGAAGAAAATCCAACAATACTTTAGAGATGGTCCCTGTTGGTAGCCTCAGATACCCTCCCCGTCATCTGTCTGAGCTTCTCCAACCCATGGCCTTTTTCACTTCATCAAACAGACAACAGCCAGAGCTGAGTAAGGTGCCTGTCCCTTCATCATTAAGCCAGTTCTCTCTGCCTATGGCTGCTGACAGTGAATTATTCAACAGGACAAAGTGCTCTGTGGCCGTGCAGAGGCTTTAAAGAGCAACAGATAATAATAGCATTAATGTCCATAGAATCTCGTTAAGTGAGTTAGCACTCGGCATTCTGTCTTCCTGAGGTATATATTTATTCACAAGTTTGCATGAGCATATAATGGTAAGGTGCAATGTGGAAAAGGGAGGACAGGTTTGGCTCGCTGTCTGTAATGAAGGGGTTTGAGGTATGTTCCCCTACTGGTCATAACCATCGCAATAAATAATAGCCGAGGTAGAGTTGGAACAAGTGAGGTAAGCAGCTTTCGATGGTGGGATTATACTAACATCATCTTTCTGAACTTTGTACGTTAAGTGCCGTTTTGAAAGAAATTGTCACGGCGGCATTGTGCTGACTTGGACCTAACCACGAGGACTTGGAACAGCGAAATGGTAAAATACCGTTTCGTGGTTGAGCTTGTCTTTAAACAGGCATCAGTTAAATTCTCCCTGTGTGCCAGTGACTTTAGCAGCTGTCCAGCTGAGTTTGCTCCAGGTGCCACTCCGCTCCAGCAGGCAGACCGGCGAGCTCAAAGACACACAGGCACTAAAACAGAGAGAAGGTGAAAAACAGACTTTCCCTGGCGTTTCAGTGAAAGGCAGGCTTCATCAGTGATCAATGATGAGGCGTTTTGAAAACCACACACATGCTCTCTCTCTTTCTGCTAGCGCTAACCAACTGGAAAAAGACAGGGCTATTATTCTGTGGAAAGTCCGGTCTATTCCCATTTTCCTTGGATGCTGCCATTTCGACGTGAAGTCATATTTTCTCGCAACGAGGGAAAACAAAGAGTAAAAATAATGCTACTGCGTATATTAAAACTACATAATAATATCCACTATGCTATTCAAGTAGCAGTACAAATGCCAGTCTCTATTTCCAGTTACTGGTGACAGGACCACACAGCAAGACAAATTAAACTTAACAATATTTGCCATCCAAGAACCGCTGGTTACAATCCACTGGGCACACTTTTTATTTAAGCAACTGATATCATACAACCAGCGGTTTATTAATACTTTTTAAAATATCTAATTATCTACAATATATCTTCTGTCTGTTTTAAATATATTTTCTTCACCTGTTACCTATGCTATTAAGTATATTACTCCATGTTGTAAAACCAAAATTTTGAAATATAGTTTTTTCATGTAAAATTTATTAGGACTGAATCAACATTATACATTAGATTACAAAAGGATTAGATCAGGTTACAATTGTATGTTCCAAAATGTAATCTATTACTGCCACTATAAATTTACCTTTTTCTTCCACCAGAAAGGTAAACGAAAAAAGGAGAAGGAATGGGTCATGAAGACAAGATGTGAGTGAAAAAGAAAAAGAGGAGATAGAAGGAGAGACAGCAACATGGGGAGGGGGGCAGTAGAAAGCCATCCTCACTGCTCTACATTAAGGGATCAGGCCGCGTCTCTGTAAATGAGTATTGATCCTCCTCCTGGCGGGATCATTTAGGAGATTAATGCTGGCAGTACTGTTTAGGGGGGAGTTCCAGTTGGTCCAGGGGGGAGTCGAGTCAGAGCTGCCCAGGACAGAGAGCCTGCTGTGGGGCTACGTGGAGAACAAGCCCCTACCTCCCCTTCTAACCATCTGGACTAACAGCTCAGGGCGCCAGCTGTGTGGGGGAAGGGAAAAGATGGTGTGTGTATGTGTTGGGGGGGTAAGGAAGGAAGAGAAAATTCTAAAGAAACAGGAAAATGTATAGGAAGATAAAGTGGGAGGTAAAATCACTTCAAAGCAATTTGTGTAAGCTCAAATGGTAGGTGCAGAATACAGAGGAGAGGAACAGAAAGTAGGAGAAATGAAAGAGAAACACAGGTGTCAAGCACAACCAGAGAGATGTAAATAGAGATAAACATATCTAAAAACATATTTAAGGAACAAGGTAGAGACTGACAGGTAAGTAATAAAGTTTCAGACCAAAAAGAAAGAAAGAAAGAAAGAAAGAAAGAAAGTGTGGTTACACAATGGATGAAAAAGAGAAACTTATGTGACTCATCTTCACATAAGTCATCTTCTATTATACAATAACAGAAAACAGAAATGTAATAATCTAAAACCAGGGACGGATCATCAAGGTAACTCAAACCGGCATTTGCCAAAGACTTACACAGATTCAAAGACCCCATGAAACAAATGCAGGTTTCTTTCCTGTGTTAATCCTATTTATACAAGAAGTTTGGGTGGGACACATCAAAGAATCAATTACCCTCAATTACCAACGGATATGTTTGGTCTGTTTTTGCCATGTATATCTGCTAAAAGTTACTTTTATCAACTTTTAAGAGTACACTAAGATATAGAATGCCTCTATAGGCAAGGCTTGTAGCCGTAAAGGTTAGATTGGCAGAAAGATGCTAACATCTGTGTAAAAATTGTAACATTTCAAAAGGCCATAAGTGATTTGTTTTTCTTAAAGGTCTGTGGCCAGAAAATTTATTATTACATGATCCAGAACAATAAGCCAAAAAATGTGTGGTGTGATTCAACCGGCTATGCTATTTGCATTTTGTAAGTTATTGCTGTTCATAGAGAATGCAAATAGTAATGCCATGGTGACAAAACTATTCCAGAGCCCAGAAAAACTCAAGGGCCCAACAATGGAAAGTTTTGTAGGTAAGATTGAGACGTCAATCACACAAAAGTCCACCTTCCCAAGAACAAGGTCATTATGATCTCACTTCCTCTTCTCTGGTTTGTCCCTGGACAGTGCTGTGTTTCTGACGCCCAGGAACATTTGGCTTCTCCCAACACAGAAAAAAATGCATGCCAACAAATTGAAATTTAACAGAATTTGTAATTAGATTATGCCTGAAATCCAATTCAGAAAAATAAAAAGATATTACCTTGTGTGCATATAAAATGTTACTGACAAATTGTAAAATTCACTTGTGTTATGCCAAATTTCATGTCTTTACAGGCAGTATTTCAAATCTTTAATAAAACTTTCAGCGCTTAACTAAAACAGACAATGTGTGAACGGATATGAGAAAAATGTGTATGTTTATTTTTTGTAAAATATGTGTGACACTTTTTTAAATGAGTAAATCCAAACATATCTAAGTGCCCAGTAATCGTCTACGGGAAAAAATGAGTGTGTGGGAAGAATTGCCGTAACTAAGGCATGCAGATGCGCATGTGTGCATAAGACAGGATTTTTTTGGGATCATTCAGGTTGTACGGGTGAGCTAAGTCTGTCACGCAGATTAGAAGAGATCCATTCCAAATGTTCCATCAAAAATTCACCTCGCAACCACAGCTAAAATTTATTTTGTGTATTTTGGAACACCGAGACCTATCTTTTACTCATTTGCTGGCATGTCTTAAAGGAAGAATCATGTGCTTCCCACACTCACACATACACACACCTCAGGCTTGTGTATTAAAGAATCCTTCAACATTTAGGTGATGCACAGATGTGAACACACCTGAGAGAATAAATTACAGAGAAATAAATTACAGTGAATGAGAGTGAAAGAGGAACTAACAGAAAGAAAAGTTTGTCATAGGTGTTTTTATTTGAGGAAATTTTCCAGAGAAGGCATTTGGATATTCTTCTTATTACTTTCCTAAGTTTTGTTTTCCGCTGGTTCAGTCTGTTCCTTTTGCATTAGTGGTTAGAGATTTCCATGTTTATTATGCAGGCATTTAACCATTCAGAATTCCTGCCATCATGTGGATAGATTTGCTGTATGAGCATGGTACTAATTTCTTTTCAATATGCTGCACAACTTTTAACTTTTTCTTACAGAAGACAGTTAAGATGAAATGAGTAAATTGTTTCTTATTAAAACGAGGATCTGGGATCTACGACACAAAATAAAATTCATATCTATATATCTACATTTATATTTGCATATAAGAATAAAATTTACATCTTAAATATATACTACTGTACTAAAATACAGAAAAATAATAATATGTGATATTACCTAAGTTAAACTGCAAAAACAACATGGGCTTCTTATTTTATAGTTTAGACCAAAGGGTTAATATTAGGAGATGATATGAAAAGGAACGAACAAACTGGTGGGATTACTTAGAGGTGCGTTCCTTTGAGAAAGATTATTTTAGAGCAGTTTTAAAGAGGAAGCAATAGTGTACATTTACACAATCATACATCTACACTCAAAAGTGGGCTGCTATAAAGGTCAGCACTGCATGAAACCTGCAACTAGCTACAACTTCAGCCTCTCAAGGTGTAACTTACATTTGTATACACAAAAATAAAAGTGGCATCGTGCTTACTGGCCCCTGTGAAATCACACTGTCTTGACTTGTGTCATGAACTCAATGTCAGCTCTGTGGGAGTTAAGGACAAACTTCAAAAGACATATCAAAGAGAGAAAAATGTTTTTCTGGGTTGATGATACATAACTGAAAAGCTGTGTCAGGTGTACTTCTGGGCAAAATTGGAGGTTGAAAAACAACTATTTAAGGAAGCTCTCAACTGAAACTTTCATTGTGAAGCATTTCTAGCTTTTCAGAAGAACGTGTCATGAAATCAACCTGACTCAAAAAGAATCCTATAAGCTTTTCGGTTTATGGTAGATAGTTGACGAACAAGCGGGTCATCGTGCTTACTGGCCCCTGTGGAGCAATTCATTGACTCACCTTTTCTCTGACTCTCTGATGGCCATGACAGATTTTACAGACAAAACCATTCAAATGGCTCCTGTTACAGAACAGACAACCATAAACCATTACAAATATGCCTGAATCAAGCAAGGGAGAAAGGAAAGAGAGAGGGAGAAAGGAAAGAGAGAGCGAGAGGAAAGGAGAGAAAGAGAGACTAAACAAACAAACATCTAAGGATCTTGCTCTTCATAACAATTTCTTACTGCCTCATTCTCTCTTTGTAAACATGAATTATTTCTATCTGAGTGCGTTTTGCATCAAAGAGTTTTTTATTTTTATATTTAATAATCCCTAGCTTTGAATCATAAAACATTAAGATTCTTTCTCAGTGCTGCTAGGAATAATTGAGATAACAACTGAAACTACAATTACAGTTTAGGTACACCAAGGCTGCATGAAGTTAAAAATAAGGTTAGTGAATAACAGTACAGTAGGCATCTAAAATGCATTAGACAAAATTAGCTTTTAACCACTCCTATACAAGTACAATTGTCTAGATTTAAAATAAAGTCAAAATCCCAATCTGTAAAATAAAATCATTTCTAAATTACAGAATTCTTTTTCTACATGCCAAGAAAAAGACTCAAGCATGCCCTGGGTAAAAGCCTAATTTTACCTAACTTTTATGAAATTGCAGATTCTGCAGGCAATACAAATCTCCAAATACAACTGAACTTTATTGCATATTGGTGTCTTCACAAAAGGTGAAAAAAGTTTCACTGACAAAAAGAAAAAATATTCTGCATTCTGCATCAACATGCAGTATTTTATTTCACTCTTGCACACCACAAAGGAGAAAAAATATTTTGGCTGATATTTAAGGAACTTATAGGAACTATGATCCCTTTAAAAATGTTCTGTTTTATGTAGGAAATAGGACAAACTATATAACACATACAGCCTGCGGACACCAGAGTCAGACCTGCTAACCTGCCACCAGTATGATTCCCTGCAATATGTTTCTGTGTCTTTGAGCTTCTAGTAATCGTAACCATTCCCTCCAACATTGACAAAAACCTAATAATATCATCTGAGCCTGGTTCACATTTTCCCGCAGAATATGCTTAAATCTAATAAAAAACATCGGACTATAATGTGCTAAAGTAAACTGTGCTCCAACAACACTTTGCGTGTATTGGCGTGCCGAGTTGCATTTTCGCGACCTCTGATTGGCTGAATTCACAGAAGTAAACCGGTGTTGCCTGAGCCGTACCATTTCATTTTTAAGGGGTGGACTCGCAGCTATATTATGGACTATGAGAAAACAGAGATGCTTTGTTTTTTAAATAATTATAACACACAACAAGAAATAAATACTCTTAGATACAGAAATCATCTACTTGAATGCACTACATTGTTTTTAAAAGAAGAATAACACACTACCTCTGCGTAATACCCATCGGTTGCGATACGAGGTCTCGCCCAAAATGGCTGTGGAGAAACAGTTATGAAGATGTGTCGATGTACTCACCAAATTAGGCTTTTGCATGCTTCAATTAAGCGAAGAGTCCTCTGACCGAGCTGGAGGACGTTTCTGGAAGGTGAGGCAAACGTTGTTCCGTTCATTTCCAGATATGCTTTAGGTTTTCGTGCAGAAATGAGGGTCCCAGTGAGCTCACCGTGCAGCCGTGTTGTTACGACTTCATCTTTAGCCAATAGAAACGTAAAGTGCGATCACACGTCGGGGCCTTCGAGGATGTGTGTCTTATAAAGGATAAAACACAACACAGAATATTAAAATACGTTGTAACGAAGCTTTAGTGCAGAAACTGCAAACACAAGTTCCCGATAACCATTAAAAAATAAATGACATTAGGGGAGCACTATGTCAATATACATACAATAACACAGCTGATGTTGAGTATTGACAGACTATTAAACTATAAAATCAACAGAGTCATGTAACGGTTAAGTATGTTTTGTACTGGATGCACGACCAAGGTCATTTCTGTAGTCTTATAAATATTTCCGTTTTCATTTATAAAAGGTTCATTGGATGAATTATTTAAGGTCGTGACGTATTTGATGAAATGGTTCGTTTCGTTTACATGTGTAGGTAGGCCTGATATTATTTTTAATCACACTTTGGCGTAGTTGTCAGTTGTCACATGGGTGGTTGTCAACAGGTGCTGCTAATGTTGACAGCTACCTGTAGTCCTTTCACATGTTACCTAGATGCATAGTAGGCCACTAAGCGTGCTATCATTAAAGTAATTCATATGATGGTTTTACTTATAGCTTTTATTTGTATTTTGTTACACACAATTTCCATATTGCTTACATTGTAACATGTTTTTCTGTTTATGTTATGTATGGGTGTGTGTTACTTGCCTAATGCATTAGGCAATGGGAAATCTCATGTCTTAATGTTCGCATAGCTGTCTGACTGTGACATCATTTTGTAAATATTGCTGGCCAGCCTGTTAAATGAGGTGCTATAAGTCCTTTTTTCTTATTGTGATTAACATTGCTTGCACTGATGTGAACTTGGAAATAATGCCTCATTTAGCACTAAATCAGGAGTTTGGCTCTAAATTCGCGCGGCTGTCATTAGTAAATCAATCAATCTGTGCTTGTTTGTGGCAGTTTAAAGTAGCAGATTTCTACTGTTGGATTCTGAATTTTAGAATTTGCATTGACAATTCACCTCAAGTATAACATCCTTTTGCTTTTGTTAGTAAAGTCTACTGAATAAGTAGCAGTGTCAGGGAAATTGTCCTGAGCAATATGTGTTAAACTGATGTACACACGCACATACTTGGTTGCAGTTCTTGATGATGAGATTTGGAAGTGGTGATAAAGTGACTTGGCAAAGTGCCATATGTTTGACGAAAGTAAGATTAATAGAGAGGGCCAGCCAGATTTATAGCATATGTGAGCTTGAGTTTATGTGATGTTTTTGTTGCTTATTTTAAAAATATTTAAATAACTTAGAGCACTTGATTGTCAACAATGATGTCATGAGTTTTGACTCTTCTGAAAAGAGGTTTATCTACATAAGTAAGCACTGCTGCACTCCGATTGCAAAAATAAATATAATTTAGCATTAATAATATCATATGTGGTCCAACATATCTTCATGGGCCACATTTAAACATAGACCTGCACAAATGATTTAACTGTGCATAATGAAGATGCAAATTTTAAATTATAGTGTTCCATACATAATGACATAATGTTTGAAAATATAAGCAGAGTGTATTGATGCTTCAATTAATTGGCCATAGAATAACATAAAACGTGATGACCTCAAACTTTAGTGCCGCAGTCATGTTGTCATCGTAGACGAGTATAATATAACCAACATCTGTATAAGTTTGAAAGAAGTTCAGCCATCAAAGAGCTTACATGTCAGTAATATAAAGCTTGAAAGATCTAAATCAGTATTAGTTATCGGTTGCAAAAATCCTGTTTGAAGCATCCCTAGCAGAATGCTCAAATTGTCCGAAAGGGTTAATTTAACGCACATTTCAAAAATATCTTTCTTGATCAAGTTACATTTTTCCTAATCAAAATATTTTACTTTAAACTTAAAACTTCTGGGGAGAAATTAAGGGGATCACTAGGAATCTTCTGATGGTTATGGTGTAGCTGTTGGCACTCAGATTTCATTTCTGTGGTGTCAGTGAACACATTCTTTCAGAGATTTTGCAAAAGGTTATTAAACACAACACTGCACGGACGTGTTGCACAGCAGGGAAACACGCACACTCACGCACTCCTTTTGGAGGATGCTGAGGTTTGTTTTGGCAGTTGTCAGGAAGTTGTGTGGTTTCACATGTGGTGACGGGGGGAGGGAGACTCTTTTCATAGCAGAGATGCTTATTTAACATTTCCGGTCAATCAGAATCATGTCAACATCACTGCATGCGCACACACAACATTTGTCCTATACACGCATAAACCAAGCCAGAACACAGATTGCTATCTTAAACTCTCCTTCAACTTCTTAGCCGGTGACTTTGTAGTGATTACTCGCAGGACCCTGTTCACCTAGCTGCAGGAAGGTGTGTGTGTGGTCGAATACCGCTTTCCATAATTATAGATTAAAACTGCAAAGGCACTTTGATTACTGGGATGGTTCCTGAGCATATGCAGAACAAATGTCTTTGTTGTTACAGCACAGAGTTTTACAGCAAGGTGCGACTTGTGGCCAAGGTAAACATATGAACGTGGAGCCTTGCATATTTTATGAGCAGTTCATCTCTTTGTTCAGGGGACCTGGTTTGTTGTAATTTTGCTGTCAAGATTCAAAATTCTTCATTGTCTTACACGTGCAGAATTTGATCAGGTCATGCAACAGTGTGTGGCGATACCTTACACTTTCCTGTTTATTTTACAAGGAGATGCTATGGAGCGCTCTCACATAATCTTTCACTGTACACTTTTTCCTTTTTTGTAGGCACATCTGCACAAACCTGACCCTTTTCCCTACACCTGAAAAAATTAAGCCTAACTACTCAACACATGCAAAATTTTTTCCTTTTCGTGTTTGTTTGGTTAGATATAAAACAGTAAGCAAAAAGTTTATCTATGTGAAAGTGCTGAATTTGATGTCGTATGTACTTATTGATTGGTGCTGAAGGATGTACAGATCACTTTGCAGGTGGGAAGTGAAAATACATGGCGTTTTTAAATATTTTTTCCCCATATTTCCATTTTATGTATTTTTTCTAAAAGAAAATAAGGCACGAAAATAAGAAAACAAGAAAATAAAGGAATCACCTTAAACAAGAAAAATGCATCAAAATGTGAATTATGAATGTGGTGAACATTGGACTGAGGCTAGAGTGGATGTGGTAATGGACTGGTGAACATTTCATTTTGCTACATTGTACTTTCTGGAAGCCGGGGTATAAAGCTTTGAGAAAACCTTTTGTTGTCAGAGTTCTAATAAAATAATTGCCTTAGGGTGCTTTTACACAAAAGCTTTTGGTCATCAACAGCGAAGCATCAAATCTGCTTGAAAATGTGGTTTGGTGTACATTTGATGTAAAGCAGTACATCCTGTCTTGCAGAAGGTGTGAATCTCTATGAATTTGTTAACGCATTGTACTTGACTGCTTAGGTCTTGATGCAGTATTAGTGGTATTAACAGTACTTTTAACAACTTTTAAGAGTTGTTCTCTATAGAATATGAATTTATTATCAGCAGAACAAATATTTCCCACGGATCTGAACAGACCTTTTTAGCACCTGCATGTGAGCATCTTGCACAATAATTATGTTTGTCTAAGATGATTGTAGTATAACAAGCAGGTAAATAGCCAGAACTGTTTTGGCTCATTTGAAAATCCCTTTAGGAAATTGGGTGCCGTGTGGATTCACAAACGTGCATTATATTGAACAGTATCATTATGATGTTGTGACCTCTTTCCAGTTGAAATCAGGCTTACATGACTAGGATTGACAAACTTTTGCCAGAAAGGAAGTGTTGTTTAGTTTAAAGGTGCTTTCGGTATTACTCAAGTGAATGAAAGGAAACAGTGAAATACCATAATGACGGATCCCTCTGGTATTATTTGTCCATGCCAGGGTCTGTTTTACATGATTTAAATCTGCAGTTAATTAGATTCAACGTGACCTCGATTTCCAAACAACTTCACAATTGCTTGGACACGAAACACTTGCTACACCTCTCCCCGTCTCTCACATTTGTATTTTTAAGCATGATGCTTTTCCTGCCCTCCCGTGTTCTGCTTTTGTTTTGTAGTCACAGTCTTACTTAACTTACCATCTCACTCATTTCTTCCCGACGTCCACCTGAGGAGGTGACTGTTGTGTGACTCAACTGTTCCTTGCGTGGTCGTGTGGTGAAGGTAGAGTAAGTCTAGTCTCAAGTTTTTCCCTTAATTTAAGGTCAAATCTCACCCTGATAAAATGTACTGTTGCAAGCCCACACATAACCAAACACACACTAAACAGCCAGGAGTGTTTGGACACCATCTTTGGGTGTCAATGAACTGTTTTCCAGTTTAATGCTGTGGGATTTGTAAGCGTAAAAGTTTTAACAAAGTTATATGTGACCTTTTTTTGCAACAATAAACTCGCATTACCCTTTTTCTGTCATTTTTTTAAGGTAATGACTAATTTGATGCTCCTAATCTCATAATTAGATTTTGAGACTTTAGCCTGGATTTCACAAACGGGGTCACATACACAAACCTGAAGTGACCTTTTTTACTGTGTTTTTAAAAACATAATGCCTTATTGCAGTCGCTTCTGAGATAAAACAGGACATTTTCCAACGATGCATTTTTACAGACAGCTTAGCAGTTGCTTTGGCTTTTATAGAGGGACAACAAGACCTAAATTGTATCTCATTAAAATGTAATTAGCTCACCTAGGCAGTGCATTCTATAAAGTTTGGCTCCTTATTGTCTACACCAAACCTCAGATATTTCTTCAGGCACCTCTCAGTGCCCTGTAATGGAGAGCTGTGTTGCTGTGGTCAGTCAGTTGGACCAGAGATTGGTAGTCTTCATCGTTTAATGCTTGAGGAATGTTCTCCCTCTCCCCAATGGCAGATCTCTTTAAACCATGGTCCACCCTCTACGCATTAAATTGATTGATGAAAGTTATCGCCGTGTGCTAGATTACTAACCTGCTGCGGCAGATGTGTGTGTGTGTAACAGAGATTTTTGAGATGGCCTATGGGACAAGGGCGTGGCCAGCATGTATGATGCAAAAAGATTGTGTTTCTCTAAGTTGAAGCTTATCGTTACATAAACACATGATGTTATGGCCTCAGAGGAACCCAGTAGGGTTATGAGTTTGTGCATGTGTCAGAGAGAGAGATGATATTGAGTATAGAGTTTCAGAGGAGCATGTGATGAAGATGTGTGGATCTTAATACATCATTTGTTGGCCCATATTTGTGCCAGTAGAACACTGTGAATATTATTTCAGTGTTAAAGAACATCTTTGTATTTGTACTCCTTGCCCCTCACAGGTTTTTTTACATGAAATATTTTGGCTAATTTGATCATACTTTCAGCTGACAAAGTGGATACAGTAAAGTATTAAATTAACTCTTTACCCTGTTAAAATTCACTACGGAATTTCACAGATTTTGACAAAAAGTGAGTCTGCCGTATCTGTCTGGGTGTGCACTCATTGTACATCAACAGGTGTAAGTATACACAATCTATGAGCTGCTAATAGACAGTCAGACTTTTACTTGTTATAGGTCATAAACCAATTTAGGCAAAATTGATAAGCACTTGTGTAGATTTTTGCCAAGTATCCAGATTTTGCTTTGCATACAAACAACTCTATTGGCTTTCTGATGGTTTAGTGTGTGTCTACCAAATGCCCACAAAGTAATTTTTCAACCTTTTGGGGACATTTTTTATACAGTTTGTACAGTATAAAAGTACATGTAAACACATTCATTGAGGTTAACTGCACTAGATCCATGAGCAAAAGGCCTTTAGGTGGGGTTTATGCTTGTTATATACTCTTGATATAAGTTATAGACGTATTCATTCATATATACCCAACTTCCCATATAGTAAAGACCACACAGGTTTAGAGATGGCTCAGAGAACAATACTAATTGATTCTGAATATGAGGTAAAATGTTTATGTAAAGATAAAAGACTTTGATCACAACATAATCTTACGCCTGCATTGTCTTAACGTTATATAATGTTATATACGGCTCTAATGAGACAGTGCTACTGTACTGTCTGGGCTTATTGTCTCTGAGGATGAGATTTCCAAGCCTGAGGGAGTACCCAGTTACAGACCAAACATCATGGAGGGCTGATTTTGTTTATTTGTGTTCTGTTTGCAGATAGACGTGTCTCATGCCCGGTGGTAAAATACAGTTTACAGTGCTGAATTCAGCATGTGTGAGGAATTGTTGCAGTGTGCAGTAACTGAAGTGCTGACTACAACTTCTTACTATTTGGAGCGATTTGCCAAGCTTTAGATCAAGCGCATTAGCCCGTTCTGCAATGATTAAAAGCACTTATTTAATAGCGTTTCAGTTGGAATTACTTCGGCCTATCTCTCATATTTAAATATTTTGCTGTTCTAGTTGTCTTAAGAGCTAGGTCATTTAAATTGAGCTGGATAAAGCACTTCTTTGTATAGATAATGAAAAGGAATCCATTACTGATGATTTCAAATGGTGTATATAATGTAAAGCGAAATAATGCAGCCAATTGAAAACAGTTAATGCCGTAATCAAATGCTGGGCGGAAGACTGTGATGTTGACTAAAGCCAGATTTTGTGTACAATGTGAGCAGATTTAAAATTGATCATCCATGAGATCAAAAGGCAACTAAGCAAAGCTGTGTCGGATGGATGACTGTAGGAGAATTTCTTAAGCATTAAGCACATCTTTCCCATTTCTTAGCACGGCTTGTTTAGAGGCGACCCGACTGTTGTAATGAGGACATTTACGTCACTCTGCATGAGACGCATGGATGAATAAACTGCACGCTGGCTTTCTGTCTGAACGCTTTCTGCCAGCTACATTATTAAAATGTGTTTGTGTGGGTCTTACCTTTTTTTGCATTCTGTTCTTTTTGAACGTTCACCTGGAAGTGACAAGCGTCGAGCGATTATTCATCATGTCAGTGTGCCATTGGAAACACTTTATGGGCGTAAGCTTTTAAGCTGTTTTCAGTAATGCCCACCTCGGTTGTCTGTGATGAGTAAAATCATTCATTCCAGACCTAGATACTTCATTATGTTTTAGTAGATGTTTCACCAATACTATTTTTTTTATTTTGGTGGCACTATTAGGCAAACAGCATTGTCACGAATCACGATTTTCATTTTCCTAGTAAAAAAAGTCAAAAAATATATATGGCTCAGGTAAACGCAGAACCAACTAACTTTTATCCAGTAGGTTCATAGCACGTTCTCTTTCGTCTTCCATATTTCTCTGTTTGATAAACTTACATAGGTTGACCCAGGCAGACACCGGCGTGTGGTGGTCTGTAGGGTTAATGCTGTCCGGCTGTGTTGCCGTACTCACAGGGTTTTAGGGGAAAGATACAGCGCTTCGGCATGTACCTGTCACTACTAAATGATTGCTCATTTCCTGCGCTGGGAGGAGGGGTGGGGGAGAGCAGTAATAACACACAGCTGCCCGAGCTGGACGATACCTTTCCTCTCCTCCACACTCTTGCGATCTGGCCTCTCTCCTCATTGCACTGGCCTTGTATATCTTCCTCTTGTTCTGTCCTCTCTTTCCCAATTTGTTTTTATATGTTTATGTCTAGGATACATTTTGGAATGGCAGGGGTGGACACACACCCATAATGCCTCAGTGGGTATGTTCTCCACCTAGATTCTCCTGGCTTCATTTGCGTGTCTGTGTGGGTGTGTGTTTGTGTGTACACACATGCTTGTGTCAGAGCGTGTGTATGTTAGGGGGAGGATTGGTTTAAGGAGGGGTCGGTAACAAATTCCATCTCGGTTCCAAACTAGGTCACATGACCCAGAATGGAAAGTTCAGCTATGACCAGCTGTAGTCAACATTACGCAGCAAGGGACACTACAGCCCGATCAATTTAGTGAAAACAGGAAGAGATGCAGTTAGCCGAGCAAAGAGTTAGTCGCAGCCACAAATCAGCGGTGCTATTCGATATGAATTTCTTCGAAGGGAATTTAAATTCTGTCATGACATACACACTGCCATGTTTTTCTGATTTTAGTGGAACACAAAAGTAGACATTTTTAAAGAATCGTTACACAATGATATTAAAGTAGTCCATATAATTTGAGGATGATATGACCAAAGCACTTTATGGTGTGATATACAAAAAATGTGGGAGAAACACTCTAACAATTAAGATAACTCTTTCTCATCCTATTTGTAAATCTAGCAATTAAAATGCTGTTTGTTTATTTTTTAGGAGCTTTTTTCTACATTTTTGCTGTCACACCATAGGACACAGTCACATTTATTTGTCAACAACCCATATATTTATATCAGTTTTGAATCTGGACTCGTACACAGCATAGACATGATATGAGAAAGTGTGACTTTAATTTTGTCGTCTGGACTGCTTTTATAGTGTTTTTGTTCATTTTGGAGTCTGCTCACTAAGAGCCATAAAACAGTTTTTTAAAGCGAAACATAACAGCATACTGGTTTAAAACAACATGATGACATGATTTACATTTTTGGATGAGTTATTTCTTCAATTGTGCTTTAGAGATAGAGAATGTTTGGTGATGTAGGTTAAGATGGTGCTTAAGATAAGCTCTGGCTAAGAAGAATATTGGAATATTCTTAGCCAGAGCCTGCATAACTTGACTCAAATCACTAGAAAATGATAAAATATAAATCTTCAGAATATCGTTCTTGGACTGAGAAAAGTGTGCGTGTCAGAGTTTCCCTGAGAAACGCATGGGCTGTTAAAATGCACTAAGAACCTGCCCAGAAGAGTTTAGCCCAGAAGTTTTAAAGAAATGATTTAAAGAAACCACAGTCCTTTCTTGCATCTCTTAAAATTTTGACACCAAAAGCAATGACAGCTATTTTGCTCCAGCCATCCAGGGATAGCAGAATATTATCGTATTTAAACCAGGTACATTAATACACAGAGTGACATGAAACCATAAGAATCATCTCTCACATCACTGCCTCGTCTTTTCACATTCAGTCAGGACATCTGCTAAAAGTAATGCCAAACGTCACGCTACATATAATCCCCAATGTACTCTAGGTAAGCCCTGCTCATGATGTGTTTGTTGTACATATTTAAAGTCATCTGAATTTTATTTAAATAAATTATGTCACCCCACGGATACGCTTGAATCGGTTTCCCATACACGGCGTGGCGTAAAGCAGGGCAGGCTGTTCTTCATTTTGCCCAGATGACTGATGGATAACAAACATTTTTTATAGTCTGTCCGTCGAGCATGTCTGCTATTTTATCACCTGGTCGGATTGCCAAAGTAACCTCCTCCTCTCTCTCCGTTCCTCCGTTTACTTAATCTGTTGTCCTCCTACACATGTTGTTTCCTCTTTGGGTATTACATGGATATTTCTCAAGGGAAAATAATTATTTGTACTCCAATTTTAGGTTCAAGAATAACAATGTTATTCTGAGGACCAATGTTATTTATGTGATTGATACTCATTTTTGTTTTTATTTCATAAAGCTCTAATTCTGGATGAGTTGCTATGTTTTTATGAGAGGGACATGTGGGAGTCTATTTTAGTTCTCATTCACTGATAGTTATGGCCTCTGTTGCTTGTTTTGGGATCATTTGCGATTTGGAATATGGATGGGTCAGACCTCTTTTATTGGCTGTTACATGCAGGATCATGATTTAAAGACCCCTTTACAATGGCGTGGCTGATTGGGGTCAGGTGAACCTGAAACCAGCATAATCACACAGGGCTTCCTTCCTACCTTGATACTGATTAGTGAACTACTTTAGGCAACCCATCAACCACTCGAAATACGTAGTGTTGAGCATTTCCACTTTGGGAATACGACGCTGCGTTTTCAACCAAAAACTCAAATCTTTTTGTTTTAGCTATTTGTTTGCACAACAGAGATGTTTTAGGGATTGTTTAGGGAAAATGCACACTTTTGAAAACGAGTGGATCTGCGTGAATAGGATTGCTTTGACGACATGTCAAATGTTCGTAAAACTTTTTAAAATTGCAGCTGAATTTTTACATTTTTAGTTTCATTTTTGTTGCCGTTTAAATGCAACCTAAAGGGGTGTTTGTAGCCATTCGGAAAGCTCAGTTATGTAGTCTCTTTCCTTTCTGCTTAATCTTAAAAATGTATGAATCTTAATGTCTTTTCATAGTTCTCTTCCTCTTATAGGAAGTGATCATGTGACGCAGCATGTTCAGGATTGTGCAGCGTTGCCTGTGGGCTGTTTCCTGAGCTGTCCTAGGTGATGTTTGTCACGTTCAATATCATGCAGAAATGTCCTCCGGCAAGAAACGCTTTGGGTAGCTCAGATATAAATTGATTTGAAATATTTATAAAAATCGATAAGAACATACTGCAGTGCTTAACTTCTCTTTATCTCCCCAGTGACCGTTCTGTCCCACTAGCTCTCTGCCTCTAAATAACTCTCATGGAAACACCGCTGCACATCTTTGGTCATTATGTCATTCAAGTGCAGGTTGCTGATAATATACTTTGATTACCGGTGAGCAGGCCCACACAGACAGTGTGCAGCAAAACTCGGAAAAAGCTTCTCTAAGATTTTGTGAATGACAGGCATTCAAAGTTGTACACATACCCTGTCTCTGGCATATTCCTTTCATGTATTACTTTCAAAAATTGGCATGTTTGACACGTTATACTGTGGTGTCCTGCAAGTAAGAATTAATGCAAAAATCTATGATGTGTGTCCACAGATTCATTTGAGCTGAACTGCAGGAAATGCACGCAACAAAAATTAAATCATCAGTCTTGCAATAGATCTCACAATGTAAGAGTCTTTAGCACCTCTGTTCATGTTTCCATACTGTTAAACCAGCATTTATTCATTCTTGGCCATTGCCTATACCAATGCTGACAGGTCTCCAACTCTGCATTAGTGGGGAAATAAGTCAAATCCTTAATGCCTTGTTTTTCTTGCATTTTTTTTCTCTTGCTCACCCTCTTAAGGCAGGAAAGGGTTACTTTCCATGTTTCCTGTCTAATTCCCACAGCTCCAGCTCCTTTCGGATCACTTTCTTCATACTAAACATTCCCAGGCTCCCATAACCTCCCGGCTTCCTTACACTGGCCAAGAGAGATCCCAGGTGAGAGCGTGGGCGAACCTCCTGTTTTCTAAGGATAAAAATCTCTCCCGTTTTGCCTCCTGACAACGGTGGTGAAACGTGGTTTCTTTTTTTTTAGCCTTCCTTGATCGCAGGCATGGGAAAACAGTTATGAGAGAAATCTATACCAGTTATTTGGCACAGAGTACGGCCAAGCTGTTGCGATTGGTGCAACTTTAGTGCTGTACTGAGCAATGATAAGTCTTCTCACATACTTTGAGCACTTATTTAGGGCCGGACCATCATTGTGGACATTTCTAATGCATTGCAGGAGAGGCTTTCGTCCAGCACTTTAGCTCATAAATGTTTCTGTGAATTTGAAGGGCACTCATTGGATTTTGGAGCTGTCACTCTTGTTACCATGACAACAAATGAATGTGGTTTTTAACCTGGTTGATAAAAAGATGGTTAAGCACAACTCTTTCAGCATCCTTTTTAGGTGTTACATTGAACATACTTTATGGTTGTTATGTTCTGAAAACTTTAAAATAGTTTCTCTTAGACCTCTTTTAAAGATATTCTGCTTCTTGCATAATACCCTCTCTGTTTTTTTTTTTATTGTACCCTAACATTAAAATGGCTTTTAGGCTTACGAAATAGCCTTATCAGCATGTTATAAACTGCACACTTCAACTAAAAGAAACCTAGTATGGTCATTGTTGGAGGCAACTGGCTTGTGTTTTATAATCCTGATTTTCATCTCTTCTCTGTGTCCCGTTCGCCGTGTGTTTTCCCACGGTTTTCTCCTCCAACTCTCTCGCAGAGCACCTGACAGATGGAGCGAGAGAGAGAGAACTTTGGATGTGCTATCACCCCCGCTTTGACTAAAAAACGCTCGTCTTTGTAAATGGAACCCGGGACAGAGCGGAACAAACAGACCAATGTTATTTGGACCTGACCCAGCGATGGACCTGCTGAGACGATCTAAATATAGGCCCGTGGTGTACTGACTAATTGCCCTGTGAGCAGTAATCATTCCCAGCTTTTGAAACCTCTTAAACGTCAAAGGAAGTCGAGTCGCTGCTGCCCCCCGCTGTGTAGGAGCCAAATACAAGAACAAACTTCTGCACAGAGATAAAGTTGGAGCATCGTGTTTGCAGGTGTCTGCATATACGTAAAGTTGCCTTGAGCAGGATATAGATTGTATTTGGGTTTTAGGTTTGTATGTTGCATTGCAAGATTTGATCTTTAACTGATTGGTGATTGGTCAGGATTTGTATCACTATGCTTGTGGCATTTTAGTCTATGTAAGAGATGCAGAGTGAAAAAATAATGTTTGAAGAAGTCATCAATTGATTTTGTTTGTTTAATATAGTCTTCCTCTTAAATTGCTAAATATTTTGTATTGATTTGTCAGACGGCCTGTGTTAAAACGTATTGCACAATCAGTAAAAATGCACTCTCTTTGCCAAGTAATGTCAGGTTCGGTGTATGATACCTGCTTCCGAGCAGAGCTACACAGACCTGTGACCAAAGCTTAACCTGCGGTTTCACATAGGAAGTGGCCGCCACCCACCGGATATCCTCCCAACTCCCACGGCTAAATAAAGCCGTAGAGCTGCGCGGCTGATATCGAGTGAGATGTTCGCCCTCTGCTGCTTCAGCATATGTTGGTATGACACTGCATCTTGCTGCCACATTTAGGCACTTCCTCTCGCATTCAAGTTAGATTGTGGATTGAGGTTGGGGGCTTCCTGTCCATTTAGTGACAGAGCATATGCTTCTGAAGTCAGGCAGCTGGGAAATGCTGTGTTTATGTTAAAGAGAGAAAAGAGAGAGAAGTGAATGTGTAATGCTTATTTACATTTAAACATTGAGTTTCTAAAAGAATTTTATCCCTCCAGAAAGCAATCTGAGCTACAGAGCGTCTTAACTTCACTTCCCAAAGCCGGACTATATTTAACCCACTGTTTTTTTGGAGTTACGCAAGCTTTATTTAAATTAATAGAGCCTAATTTAAGATGAAATCTAATTAATCATACATGTAACCTAATGGAGGCATATACTACCAGTTATAATAAATTAAGATCTTTATTTAACACAAATGTGAACATAAAAGGTTTATTTTGCACACAGTGCGTGTTCACTGTAGCTTCCTGAACGCGTTTAATGCACCTCGCAGAAACAAAACAAGGAAGCATGTACGAAAGCAGAAGTCTTGAGTCAGCGTCAGTCCTTAAACTGCTGTCCCACCTTTTATAAAGCATGTGATAGCATTTAGCTTTCTGCTTCTTCTTTAAAAGATTGGTGTGTTTACAGATGTGCCTACATCGAATAGTTTACAACTTTGATGTTGCTCATCTAGTCAGAATGCACATTACGTTTTATGTTTAATGTGTAAAGTTGTTGTTGTACTGATGGCAGACTTAGCCTACCTTTATTTGTAATGTGTAATTTGCTGTATTATAATTTGCTGTGTTATCATTTGCAGTATTACTTCATTATAAATTTAATATATGATATATTTATTCTTTAAATTTTAAGCAAAAATAGCTATGTTGTCTTATATACACCATTACTGAAATATACCTCATACTCTAATATAAGATTTTGGTAATACCATCCACCCCTAGTGGCAGAAATTAATTTTACTCTATGTCTTTCTCTTCGTATTTCTTATTTCATAAGGGATAGTCCCGTGCTCCAAAAATAATTTAATTTAGTCTGCACTGGTGTTTCATTTTTAACCCTTCACCTCTCCACCCCTACATCTGTGCTGAGAATTAGCTGGAATGATGTGGCTGTTCTGAGGGCAATCAATTCACTACGCTTAGCATGTGACATCACAGCGAGGTCACCTGTAGCTTTTCATTAAAGGATGACGATCCATTGCATCGTTTTCTCTACCTTTTCCATGTGTTTGATGGGAAACCCTTAAGTATATTTAAATGCTTGAAATATTAAACAAATATTGTAAAATAACAGAATTTGTTTTTGGCACATCTAAGCCAGCTGGATATTAGGTGAGTTGTTGGCAGAGGGTGGGGGTGAATGTAATGATATTAGTAGTGATTTGCTAATTTATGAGACTGTTTAGTTATTCATGTCGATGGTCGGCCATCCATCATAGCAGTGGTGAAGGAAGCTTAACTGCATCGTTTTAAGTGCCAGACCAGAGGGGCACCGAAAGCCACGTCATACTGTGGAAACTACCCTGTGCTCAGGAACAAACATAACGCAATAGTGTAGTTTCAAATATAGTGTCCTATGAGACTAAGTGGAAGGGTTTTGCCCAAGAACCGCAGGTGAATTTGTACAGGCCAACACATACAAATTTTTACCAAAAAAGCCCCATCATGAGGTATGTCTCCTAATAGGAGTCAGCGCTCCACCAACAGGAACTTCAGCAGAGTTATAGCACACAAGGGACAGAAGCACTTATTTTATTCCTCTCGCACTCTCTTTATCTTCGTCATTTAGTCTCTCTCCTCCCTTCAGGTGCTTGTGTTTTTGCAAACACACACATCTTGCGTACTGAACAGAACTGTTTGTCTTATACCAAAACTGTGACGTGAGCTTATGAATGATCTGAGTGTAGTCTCAGTTTCAGACAGATTGTTCACTCACTGTCTGATATAGAGATGGGTCACAAGGTCAAGTCGTCATCCAACAACCTGCTACTCGATTGGTGAGTTTATATGTATGTGACCCTGCCTGTGAAAATCCAGCTGAAGTCATTTTTTGTGATTTAGCGTTTTCTACATGAAGTCACCCTACATAATGTAAAGAACATTCTGTGAAAATATAACTTTGATATCTTTAATATTGACTTAAGGCCATGACAAATGATTGAAATCATGGTAAAATTAATGATTGAAATTAGGTTTTTTTGCTTGATTTCATACTTTGATTATAAGACTTTATCCTGGATTTGTACTTTTTTGTAAAAAATATGTTATTTAAAGTGCTGACGATATGTGTTTAAATAGCTTGTAAGGTGAAAGTATGGTCCTTTTTGAAAGTTGGGTTTTTAAGTTAATTTTATGTAAATAAATTTGTAAAATATTTTCGTTTGTTTTGGTCACCTAATATTTCGCTCAGATGACCCATTCCTGTAAAAGTGGACAGATTTTGTAAAATTGACTTAAGTCTATTTTTGCAAGGCTACCCAACACACGAGCATATGTGTGGGAATCATTTAGATGTTCAAGATTATGAAAGTTGGACGGCTTATGTAATTATACGTATTCATTATGCCTTGTTCCACTATGTTGTACCTCAAGAAATTCAATACACTATATATGTATATTGTATATTGGTGTACCAGTGGGTTCTGGTTCATGTATGCACAGCACTTGTTTTAATCAGATGCGTTTGGAAAAAGTAAAGCTCTTTTAAATATTCATTTTCTGGACTTTGCTGAGGAGTTTCTGCATGACACTCTAAGCCATTATATTCTCCAGAAAACTTTTCAAAGCTTTGGATCATTTTCAACATTGATGAAGTTGTAACCTAGTTTCTATCACTGGCATAGCGCTCCATCAGCATTGGGGTTTTCCATGTGAGCCAGAGGACATATTATCTGCGTTTCCCCACCTTTACCTCACATCCTGTGATTTGTTGGAGAGCTTAATCCAAATAAAACCTTGAGGGTCTCTGTGGGATCAATTTGAAGAGATCTCTCCTCCCCATTTTCTTGTTCTTTCATATTTTACTTTTTCTCTATTCTACCTATGCCTATCTACCTATATTTCTCTCATGACTCATTGTACCATGTTTAGAGGAAGATGCTTTTGGGTATCAGTTTGATCTGCAGACTGTGTGTTGTCTCTGGTGATTGGCCAGTCAGTCTCTCTGTTTAGTTAGGTCTATTGTGCCAATTCCTGGCACTTGTTAATGACTAAACATCTCCATAAGTGCAAAAACATTATCACAATGATCTAATCATATTTCAAAGCTTTTACATTGGGAATTTTTTTAAATCGACTCCCGAGGTATTTGACGATGGCTTTTGTACTCTATTAAAGCTTATCTTGCACTAAAAAGGAAATGCTCTTTTTTGCCTTTAATGTGGTAGAGAAGAGCGTATTTGAGAACAAGTGAGAGAGACGGACAGGGTTGTAATAGATGTCTCAGTAGACTGCTCAGACTTAAACAGGCAAAGGGAACCCGCGGGCTTGAATCTATTATTCACGTGTAGCTCTGCAGCACTGTAGATCCTCTCTTTTAAACACATGCACACATACACGCACACAAAAGCGAGGAAATGAAAGCTGTCGGCTGTTTGCAGTCACGGAGCAAATGGACAGAACGAAGGCCTTTTGTCAAGACATGAATCTCCAGTGACTCTACAAAGACCTACTAGCAGACACATTGTTTGAGAAACAAGGACGGATACAGTATCTGTATTGAGGTGAATGAGCTAAATGGATAGTGTTGACCCCTATAGCTGATAACGGTTTTGCTTCGCCCTCTGGGTCTACTAGCAGCTGAGATGTTTGAATGGTTGTAGTTGCCATCACAAACCCGATCCTGAAGGAGTACTTGAATCAGTATTCTGCGCGATGTTACCTTTACTTTCTGCTATACTGTATATCTGCTACCCTTTGATATATTCTAAAAAACGCTCCAGAAATACTGTTCACATAAAAAGTTGAACTTAGCTGTCACTTCCTAACATTCTGTCTTGTCTGTTCTTGTGAGATTTTTCCTCTCAGTTTACTCTGCATTTGAAAGGCTTGTTTAACATACTTTTCATTAGACACCATTGGCCTCTTTTCTGTGGTCACATGACTGGTAATAATGACATCATTGAAGCTCGCCAATTGAGGTTTAATACCAGAGTCCAAGGCTGAAGCCTGTAATTTTGCCTCTCCTCCTTTTGACATGCTGTCGCTCCGGTCTAATTTAGGCCTGGGTACAGCTGTGCCCAATCCTAACCATACCCTGTTAAATCTGTTTGTTTCTGTTGCTAAACTAGTGTTTTTAGACGACAACAAAGACACCTGCTGCCGTGTTATTCAGTGATGTGCTGAAAGCCCTTTGTGTTTTCACAACTACGAAAAGACTGTTTTATTGCAATATTATTTTTACAATCATGTAAAATAGTTCTTAAATATACTACATGGTTTTTGCAGGGTTCATATTTTTTCTAGATGCAGTAAAGTATCACTCTCTGAATGACTCTGTTTGTCCTCTCATAAATTTTCACCACAAACAAGCCTTTACTATAATAGCTGCCAGATTCACGTGAAGGACTCAGTTTGTATATAAAGCTATGAACACTTGCGATAATGACTGCTGACATCATCAGAATCAACACAAGAGTCCTGTCAGTCTCACACAAGGAACGGACAATGAGCTTGTGTCTTAATGTTGCAATAGATGCCGAGGTCACACTTAGCAATAATGCAGTATGCAGTCATAAGACGTCGCACTATTCAGCCTATGTGTAATTACAGACTCCAGGTCACATCGCAGGACTGCTTATATGGCGTTTGTGTGTACAGCGTGCATGCATGAGATAATCATGTGTTCACTAAAAACCATTTTAGAGCTCAAACACAAATACACACACACTTGGCTGTCTGCTGGTGTTTTATCGGCAGCTCTATCAGGGTAAACACTGTGCAGTGTTTGAAGTGGAAAGCTTTAATCAGAATAGTAATTGTTTACATTTGGAAGCGGCTTGGCCTTGTGCGGCTATGTATGTATGAACAATTGGCCGTTTGTTTGCGAGAGTGGACACAGTCATTAGTAATGGTTGCTAAGGAGAGCGTAACATACTATTGCTCAAACTTACGGAAATGAAAATGAATGAATTGCTTTAAATTACTAGTGCAAATGGCCCATCACATTGAAGTATGAACCAAAGTCTTATCTGAGTACCTGAATTGTTTTTTAATAATTGGATGGGTTCATTTGACCTGGGCCAGTAAACAACTACAACTATATGACAATACTAACACTTCAGCAACTCCATAGCAACACCCTGACAACCACCCAGCACACCCTAGCATCATAGTAGTGAGATTGGCATCTTCCATTTTCTTTCCATTATATTATTTTCCATTATATTTTTTAGATATGTGTTTAAATCATAGCATTTGTGCACTTGTTTTACATTTAATGTCTTATTTTCTGTGCCTTTGATATTTGTATTTTTTGTTAGTTTTAGCGACTACCAACACTGCACAATAGATATTTAGTCTCATCCCATTTCGCATGTAAAGTTTGGTTTAAGCTGTTTTTAATTGGCATTATTAATACACAATTGAATGATTAGTGCAAGCCAAATTTAACATAATTAATCAATGCACATCTCCACACCAATGTTAAACTCTCATTATTATCATTATACTGTATTTGTTCTAAAAACACAGGATGGCCCAAGTTTTGAAGCTTTCCAAATGAAAGCCTAAGGTTTATTCATTTTATTTGAATACCATGTATTTGAGTGTCTTATACATTATTCAGCGACATAGAGAGCCACTTTGTGAAGCATTATGAATAATCAATAAGCAAACCTCAGTAATACATCTTATAAAGAGATCATTTCTCCCCTGACTGTAAAGCAGATTATAGTCATACAGACAGTAAAGTGCAATTTCATACGGACCTCATGGTGAGGTCAATGGTATCTGGGGGCTAAATGTTATTGACCGAGCACTTCAGCATCTGCTTGCGTCCTGTTGATTCCATTTGACCCCTTCACACGCACACGGCCAAGGTGAGGGCCGTAAGCCCTGTGTTTACCCTGATGGGACTCCAGGGCCCTTGTCTATCGCATTGTTTCGTCCAGATCATTTATAATTTACAGACGAAATTAAAAAAGGAAGTGTTTGCATTGCAAACACTGTTGTGCAGGTGTGTACTTGCATGTGCTCCAAAACAAGGCAGGTGTTGGATTTGATCTCATCTCTGCTGCCTTGGTGTATGATCTGAGTTTCATTTTTATTCCCCATCAGTGCGAATAAAGAATACTATGTGAATAATTCACCTGCAAAGGCTTATTATTTATTTAATCTTAAGCAGTCTTGCTGTGTGCTGGACACATTGTGTGCTTAAAAGGTGTTTTAATTGTTTTGTGTTTTTTTTTCAGGTGAGCGGAGGGCTGAGGAAGGAGAACAGGATCGTGGGCCATCTTGGGAGAAGGACACTGGAGATTCTTTAGGTAATATAATCATCATTCAAAGCTGAGTATGTCATCAGAGTGACACATTAGGGGTCGTTTTGCTGATGATTTTAGCATGTTGTCTCATCTATCAGCCTGTCATTTTCTTTACCAGTCACTAACACACAATATCAGTTGTTTATTGCAGTTGATAGTGGAATGCTTTGTATTCAGTTATGTGTTTTGGTGATGTACCGTTTATAGTCTGTAGCCTTCAGTATTAAGTGCTGTATCCAGCTGTGCATTTCCTGTGTTTACAGTCATTGAGGGACCAAGGCCTTTACAAATCCCCTCTGAAGCATCTCGGGATATCCAAAAACTCCCTTTGCTGCCATTGACCTCATTATACAATAGACAGCTGCTTCAGTCACTCTTTTCAGTATAACCATGCTGTAGAATTTCGCTTTCAGAACGTATTGCATATTACATATTAACATTACCTGATGTCTGAAAATTGAAATGAACAGTGTCACACATTACTTTTATCACAGCCTACCAGTAACGTTAAGACACCAGCAAAAGGAATGCTTACTAACAACTGTACAGCGACCTGACGGCCTCCAGTTATAAAATCGCTGTCAGTGTGAACTGGTAGCTTAACCTCAGTCTGCTTCAGGCACATCATTGTATTAAGTGCTTTGCTCAAGGGCATGATGGTGATAGCTCATGGTTTGCTCCTCGAACCTGCAACCTTTCAGCAAGTTAGCCGGTACACCACAAGTGATGCCACATTCAGAACCAAGTATGAAACGTAGAAATGTGCGTATCATTTATTATAAAACAGTTCTGTATAGTTCTCGAATCTGATTGGCTGATAGCCATGCAATATTTTACCAGTATCATCACTGGAACCGTTTTACCATTTGTATCACGCCGCCATTCGACCTGTGGCCTCGTGCCTCTGACCTAACCTCAGCCGTGATCATATAGAGCCATATCACACTCCTACTCGAGTGATATTGCTATAATGTCGCATTCAGTTTTAAAGGTGCACATCAGTTATGACAGCTGTCAAATAGATCTAACTAATAAAACTTTTGTTCCTTTGTGCAGTTAATGTTACCTACAAACAGGACCTTTAGAAGTGTTTCTAAATCTGTTCATGGATCGTGTTTGTTTGTATTAATTGTATGCCCAGCTTTAGCTTAGCCTTATATTTCAAAGCTCCGACCTGATTAGTTCCGTTGTAACTGTGTAACTCTCTTTATTTAGTGAATGTTTAGGTATGATAAATGCCCTCAATCAATAAATAACACTCCAAACCCCAGTGTGCGGTTTTTCACTCGTCTCGTAAATACCTCCTCTAATGAGAGAAAGAGAGAAATTTCTCATTAACAGACCGAAGGCTGAGCCTGCTTAATTTAACAGCTTTACTGTTGGTTACCGTGGTAATTACAGCACCACTTCTCTTTGATCTCACCAGACAATGTTTCCCAGATTCTCAAACTCATCAGAGAAACAGCTGCTATATCAGAGAGAGCGTCTGTATCGCGGGGAAATGAGAGACAGCTCCTCCATTGCGTGGCATACGCTCTGAAGTCTAGATTTACAACTGGTGCCTTTGTTGAACACAATGCGCGTGATTCCTGCGGGATTTCAGAGGGATAAGGGTATAACGGCATGCCAGAGCTTAAAGGGATAGTTCGTCCAAAAAGGTGAATGTTGTACAAACCTCTTTGACTTTGTAATATAGAACACACGATGTATTTTTGAAAAATTAAACAATGAAAATATATGATCAAATAAAAATAATTTAATTTTATAATTTCATTACATAATTCCATATAATAATTCCATATTGCTCCAAAAAGGCAAAAAAGTTAATTGATTCTCTTATCTCAGATGATATATTAGAGGTTTTGGATTTCGATCACTCTAATGCTCTTTCTGTATTTTCTTATTTTCAATTATGTTTTTCAAAATTCAAAACAGCAGACAGTGATAATAAAATAAAAACAAATAAACTTTTTCCTGCAAATCACACCACAACACTAACAACAAGCTGTGTTTATGTGCAAACAGATGTCCTGTCCTATCTAAATAACCCTTTCTCATCTTATTTTTCATTTCTAGATTTTTTTAAGCTCAACGTTAACTCCCCAGGGTCCCCAGTACTGAGGCAGGAGTATCTGCATATGCTTTGATGCTCAGTTTCATATTCTCTAACATTAAAAATGTGCATATTATAACAGGCTTCTTTTCCCCGGCCTTTCTGTTCTGATGTTGAAGATGTAGAGTTTCCAAGATCTTTAACCACACCCTCCATTACTCCATCAAAACTTGATGCGGTTTCTTGATCTGGTGCCGATACTCCTGTAAAAGTTAGTCTTTCATACTTTGTTGCTTTTTCTTCAAACCAAAGGTGAGTAGCAAAGAAAAAGACAGGGAGGGAATTTGGAAATGAGGGCATGGTGATAAAAAGAGAATAGCGCAGTGAAGAAAGGTATTTGTTAGGTAAGAAAGAGGGAGTTATTGCAGTTGGTTTAGGGTGGATTTTGAGAATGGGTAATGTACTTGTGGTCTGACCTACTTAATGAATACAAATGTCACACTAAATAGCAAAAGGTCATTTAAAGGTTCAGTAAGGTGACTCACATACACACATATATCCTCTAGCTACAGGCTCTTGTACCCACACAGAATGTCTTTATTATAGTTTCTTAGCTTTTCTCATATACCCTTGATATCTTTATATAGGTGAATTATGTTACCCAAAGATGATTGCCAGATTTTTTTTGGATTTCTGACAGTGTCAGGCATTTCAGGTCGCAGTCCTGCAGTGTAACCGCTCCTGCGACTGCCAGCCAATAAGAGCACAGCAATAGATAATGATACTAAGGTTTGTCATAAAGAGCGAGTTGTTCAATAATTGCAATAACTCTTTGCTCATCTACGACACAATCTAAAAAACTCTTCACTTTTTAATTTCAGTTTCAGCCACAGCATTGCAAGCAAAGGCATAAAGCAGGGGTTTTGAAAGTCTGAAACAGTAGTTAAACTACTTTAAATATTACATATTATTAATAAACTAGTTCTATTATGATTGTTTTTACAATTTTAAGTATAATATTAATGTGTTAATGGTATTATAATATTAATAGGTTTCTAAATGCACTTAATTTTTATAGTTTTTATTTTATTTATGATCATGCACCTATCCTTATAAGCTTTTGTAAACCCTTACGTTTCTAGGGTTTTTGTGGTGTTAGTTTAATTTTGTGTGTCAGTGAAGATGTCTGAACATGACATGATTGATGAGGTAATACCGACCATTCAACATTGTCAATCGCGTCCAATATCTAATGATGTATATTTTACAGTTTTATATACAATGCCATTGACGTTGCAGTCTGTCTTAGCTTAAGCCAAGTTGTCACTGGGGTCGTATCTAGCAACAGTTGTACATTTTTTGACAGAATTGCTACTTCTTCCTCTCAAGAATAATAATTGTTGAGTCTAGTCCCTCCCAACGCTGACGTTCACACAACATCAACCCAAGTGTGTCGAGAGTCTTTTTGACTGTCGCAGTCACTTCCACCCCAGCGCTTCACCGTAGAGGTGACACACACTGAGTTGCCCTTGGCGACTGCATTCCGTAGGTCAAAGTTCAACACCTTGATTTACAGCATCCTGTCTAGTCGGCTCTGCGGAAATGAGGCTCCTCACCACGGTGTCTTCCAGAAAAAAACATTGCCAGGAGAAATTATGACACACTGTTATCTTGTGACTCCTCTGGAACATTTACATGAGATGTTCAGCAATTCTTTCCCAGACGTGTTCATTGCTAACATTTTTGTACTATAAAACACAGGATCAAAAGTGCACTTTTTTTGTAATGTATGTAAGCATCATATGGCCAGTCTAAATACTAAAGGTGACTAAATGATATTTAATTTATCTTATTTGTGGATGCACCTTTAAATATTTATATGCAATGAAGTAAGTGGTTCAGTCAGTGGGGATATTGTTGTTGTGCATTCTGTCTTCTTTCTGATGTGGGATGCTTTACCTATTGATCAGTCCACATCTGCGTGTACAGGCAAGCCTGTAGTTTTGAAATTGGAATAGATTTTTTTCCTTCCACATTGATCGGCTCAGGTGACAGCTAATTACTCAAGACTACGCTTTATGCGTGCTTTATGCAGAGTTAATGTTATTTCATATGGTCCCTTTGTTACGGTGCTTTAGTTGATTGACACGTTTTCACATCTGTTGAAGTATTTTTTTACAGTCTTTCCGCAGGAGTATGTACTAAACGTGCTTGGATGTACTGGCATGTTTGTGTTTTCATTTCCGTTGGTTAATATTTTGTTGTTGTGGTTGCCTCTAGATAAGATACAGCAGGTATGTGTGTGTGTGTGTGTGTTTGCTGTGTCTATTTCTGCTGTGAAGATGTCCCCATCTCTTCTAAACGAGGAATTAATAACAGATTTGAAAACAGTGATACTGTTTCTTTGAAAACGGCTCCATTCTAGGAGAGACAACCAAGCTTGTCCTTTTATTTAAACACACATGTGAACACGCTCGTATACATCATCACAACAACTCTCTGGAAGATATCTTAACCTCCCAGAGAAAAGTAAAAGATATTGATCACATATACAGTGGACTTAAGCCAAACTTAACATGTCAATTTTATTACATAATGTAACAAAATATCAAAACACAGTGGTTTCTGCAAACAAATAATGTTGGAGTTTTTCTGAGAACCAACTTCTCTTTGCTGTTTTTGTAAACGAACTTGTCCCAAGGTCATTTTTAGTAGATGTGTGAGTCATTTCCTCTTAAGTGTACACAGATGCCTTAGTAACCACAGGTGTAGTTTGTCACATTAACCGTGGACATGTTATATACACACTATATATGTGTATATACGAGATATTTTGTTATGTAATATAATGACATTTGTAGGTGTGTAAATACTGTAGTATGAGATCAGCAGTGGAAAAGACGCTAAACATGATCAGATAATACTTCCTTTTGCAAATAACGCTCTCTGTTTTTATTTCAAACAGACCAGCAGATTCTGTTTCGAATTCTGTGAAGAAACTTGGCTAAGATATCTTAGCATGTGCAGTTTATTGTCTCTTCATTATTTCCTGATTTTGTTTATTTTCACACGTGTTAACGACTTCACAGCTTGCCCAGAACAACAGGGAGAATACGCCAACACGGAATTGATTATATAAACGGTGCGACAAGTCTGTATTTTGTTTAGCGAATGGGAAGGACGCAGATATGACAGATGAGTTAAGTATGTGCGTGCGTCTTTAGCAGTAGGAGCTCATGGCCGCCGGATACGGATGTTCTAGCCAGAACCGTCGTGTGTGTCCACCTCTCTTATCTCCCGCAGATCCCTCCCTTTCATCTCCGTTCAGACCTACAGGGTACTGGACTTAACCCCTCCCTAAAATATAGTCCCCCTGTTACACACACTTTGCTATCTCACAGACACAGATGAGGGCCTTCATGTACCGTCCAGATGACCCTCCCCCCATCCAACGGTTTGTTCCCATCTCACCTGGCTTGTTTTATTCTCCCCTCCTCCTTGGTTAACTCTCTCGCCCTCCCTCTTTATCCTATCCCTCCTGTTGTTTTTCTGCCTTTGACGTGACTCTAATCTGAGCCTGTGTGACATCTGGAATGTCCTCTGGTTTTGATCGAGATAGTGGGAGAAGGGGAAGAACATCGCAGAATGCAGACAGACACCTCTAAACACTGTAATTTACAGCATCTATTGTCTTAATTACACAGCTGAGATTCACTTCTGTTCTCTACATTTGTTTTTCTTCTCTTAGGATCTTCAGCGACCGTGTGGCAGACATGAAAACCCAAGAGCATCGTTCCAGCCCTCTGAAATCACAAACACAGAGTGAGTATAGAGATCATTTTACCATAAAAGTTGGATGCACATCTCTACTTTCCATATACATGTAATTCAAAGAAAATCATGCCTTGGGTTTGATTAGGAATGTTGCAATTGTATTCAGCAATTAGAATAAAACTACAAAATCCGAAAAACATTTTTACCATTAAGTCAGTCTGTCAGGTAAATTCCCGACCCATTAACCAACATCTGGCCCCCTCAACAGATTCCTTTCCACGTGGGTGAGAAACACACACACATGCACACTAATTTCATTCCCACGTATGCATTCTGGTACTTGCAACACAAAACAGACGTACACACAGATATATTTGGTGGCCGGAGCATAACCCTTCTTCTAACATAAACACCAGATCTCACCTTTGAACTCCTCACCTTTCGTCGTGCTAATCGGTCCGTGATGCTCCTCTTTCTTTCGTGAACATTACTGTGGCTAAAAATAAGTCCTCATTTCTTGCTTCTAAAATAGCATACTCTCCTCCCCTTTAACTGTTCTCATCTTCCTCTTTAACACCTGGTAAAAACCCAGCATTTGTGATGTTTCTGTTTTTAACCTAATTAATTCTGCAGTGGTCTTAACAGGATTAGGAATTACCCTGATTTGTGCATGCAGACTTCATTTAAAACTTTTCCACTTACATCAGCAATCTTTACAGCTACACTTCTCTCTTTTATGTGATTTAGTTTTCTATTGCTAAACTCTGTTTAACCCATTCAAACAACGTTCTGCTTTGGTCCTCTTTTCTTTCTATAGGGCAACTGATAAAATATTCGAAGGTGGAGTTCCCCAGAAATACATGTATGATAAATGTATAATTTGAATGCAGTCGATTCAGCATCACTCCATCCCGCTATCCATTATGCATTTGTTAGGAAGAAGTTAGCCAGGTTGTGTGGATGATCATGGTAGCATTGGCGGGAATGTGTGAGTATGGGTGTTTAACGGTTATTCCTGTTTGTAATAATGCTTCTGCTGGGAAACATTCACGCTCTAACAATGGTTTATTCTTTCTGCAAGTGTGTATGTGTGTGTCGGTATGCATTAGGAAGAGCTAGTATGAACAAGAGCAACACATCAACCCTGATTAAAGGAGGTTGAAAGCTTTGTGTATAAGACAGAGAGAATGACAAAATAGACAAAAACACATACGCATGTAGCAAAGAGATCTGTGCTAGACGTTTTTATTTTTTGTTTACTTTTATTACATTTGATTTATTAGGTTGACTGCAAGACATTTTCTACTTTAATCTTGTTTTGACAGTTGATGTGCGGCCCCTGTCCCAGATGAAGGTTCTTCAGTTTCGCAGCATTGCCCCCAAAGCCCCCACAGTGGTTCCATCATCTGCAGTTCTGTCCTGCCAACCTCCCTCAGCCCTTCCAGAAGCCTCCACGGCTGTCAGTCCCAAATCCATCCTGGTCCCTGCCCAGAACTATGCCCTCATGCAGGTGGCTGGACAAGAGGGAACCTTTTCATTGGTGGCCTTACCTCAGACACAACAACAACAGCCAATCCAGAAAAACCTTAAGCTGCCTATTCCTAGATACCAACCAGTGAGGAATAAAAGCACACCAGAAAAAGGCAATAGCAAAAGTCCGGCCAAGGTTTCCGCAGCCACATGGACTCAATCATCTGTGGCAAATATGGAGCAAAGTCCAGACCCGCTATCTGAGCAGCTTGTTATGATTGATGCGTCTGCTTCATCTGAAATCTGTGTCACACCCTTGATTCCAAGTTCACAGACAGACCAAGCCAGTGATGCAAGTCCTCTTAATAATTTACACCACCCTCCCAGAGCCTCCAAAACCACTCTGGTTGCCCCTGTCAATAATATTTCACCAGTGAAAACCCCAGTAGATGGTCCAGTCTCATCTGGCAGTGCCATTACAATGCTTTCTCCCACTATCTTTAGCAAAGCTGTTCAAATCATTCCATCTCCTCCCAAGGGCAAGCTGCCCATTCTGCCCTATGCCAAGGTGAAGAACTCCCTCCTGGCACCAACTGGCCTCGCCAGCAACCCATTCTCAGAGCAGACTGTAAATAAAGCCAAAAACAGACTAAAAAGCCCTCCAGACATCAATGCCAAGACCACAGACAGCAAAAATCAAAGACTAAGCCAAGCCTCCAACAACACCCAATTTAAAAAACCTCCAGGCAAGAAGCGGGGGAGAAAAAGGAAAACCTTGGAGGATGTCCTGGCCTTTGAGGCCAGAAAGAGAAGATACTTGTCATTTTTCAGAAGAAGGGCACCTGAGAAACCCTCGGTTGGTGTGGAGAGTTGGGCCTCTCAAGAGAAGGTGCTTGACATATCAAAGAAGTATCGAAGCATACGACCCAAGCCAGTACTAGTAATGGAAACAACTATCCCACAACTTGTACCACTTCCTTTGTCAACGTCTGAGAAACCTGATCAGGAGCTGTTATTAGGACAGCAGATATCACTAGGTGCTCTTCAGTCTACTGATCATCAGCCTGTGGTAGATGGTAAAAGTGGCGGGACAGTGGTTTACACAGCAAGTCGGTCGCTTCATCGATGTCCTACCTGCAGCAGGTGTTTCCAGTTTAAGCATCACTTGCAGAGCCACATGAACAGTCATAGTAACCTTCGGCCCTATGTCTGCCCGGTATGCAGGAAGGCCTATGCTCACTCGGGTAGTCTGAGCACGCATATGAAACTGCACCATGCGGAAACTAGGCCAAGGAAAAGCCTTTGCTGTGAATTCTGCGAGAAGTCATTTGGCTACGTTGGTGTCTACTTCAGCCATTTGAGAGAGGTGCACAAAGTCATACTCACGGTGGAGCCGTCCACCAGTCAACATGAGGACAACATGCCTGTAGAAGAGTAAGTAATATGTATTTCGTCTAACTTAGATCCTATAGTGCTGTACATGATCTTTTCTTGTCTGGCAGGTCTTCAGAAACTGACAAACAGGCCTCAGAAGGTGTCGACCCAGTCGAGCTACAGATCAAATGTGGTCGCTGCCAGGCCATAACACCTACCTTTGCTGACATGAAGATGCATTTGCTTTATGTACATGGCGAGGAGGTCCAGGTGCGACTGAGGAACGGGTCCATGCGGGGAGGCCGCGAAGCAGAGGATGAACTGGTCAAACATGCGGCACATTATTGGAGGCAGCTCAATGAAAAACGCAACCTGGTGCACTGCGGCACCTGCAACGAGGAATTCTCATTCTCCAAATTCAAACGCCACCTTCACTCTCACTATCAAGAGAGTCGAGGAGAGGAGGAAGAAGAGGAGATGTTAGGGAGGGAGGAACGTGCATTACGGGGTTTAGGTAAGGTCATGACCCTGAGGGTGGGGTCTCACATTAACTGCATCCTTTGCAGTAAGGTGTTTTATAAGAAACAAGAAGTTATGGAACATTGGAGAGAACAGCACAATTGTGAAAACCCTGCCCTTCTGTGGGATGTACTGGAGCTCAGAGGGGAAAACTTATCTATTGATGGGCCAAATTAACTGCAGATGGGTAATTTATTATTTGCTCTGTGTGGTTCATGCAGATGTAGTGACGTCGATGCAAAAAACAATCCATGTGTAGCTAACTCTGTAGCTATGTTGTTTTTGATGTTTTCTTTTGCACTGTTTTTTGATATCACAACAGTTTCGTAATGCTTGAATTTTGTAATGTTCTTTTTTTTACTTCAATGTTTTGATGTGTTTTTGTGCATAGCAACAGCATAAAAATAAATAAAAAATCAAATGGCATGCATTATGGCACAGTTAATATAAATGCCAGCAAATGGAGTACCCAATGATAATAATCGTAATTTCTTGTAAGATTTGTAAAGACGTGGTAGACTCCTTAAAACACATTACCCCAACAAATATAAATAGAGCATGATTAGCATGCCTGATATATAACATGACAAGGAATATGCAAAGTAACAACAGATTATAAGTGACATTTTACAAACACATATAATCACACAATTACAGCCCTCATTCCACAAAGTAAATAAATGCTGCTGGAAAATATCAGCTGAGTGTCATTTTTTGGTCTTTGACAGGCAGATCCACTAATCAGAAATATGATTTCAAACATATGTCTGAGAAAATTACATTTCAGTTTGGCGAATCTTTAACTGTTGGCTTTAGTATGAATGTATGTGTGTGTGAGTGTGTCATAAAAGTTTAGTGTTGTATTTTTAAATGGAGATGTTAAACATTTTATTTTTTTCTTTGTAAAATATGTGATGATTAATTTAAATGATCTAGTCTATGATTCTTGTTACGAATCATTAAAAATATTATGACAGGTAATGGAATGTTTAAAAACCCTCCCATTTGTTACAAATGTATACTTGTATAAATAGATTAAAATATGTATTAAAAAGATATATATGCAGCTGTATATGAAGAATATATATTTACACAGAAGTCATCTTCCACTACTGCTTTTTCCTAAATTAGTAATTATTGGACTGTTTTATTTACATTGTTAAATGTCTTCAATAAACCTGACGTTTTATCAACACCACTCATCAAAAGTTTGAACACATTTTACTGAATTTGTGTCTTAAATGCTTAAAATTTCTTTCATAACTTGTGCCTATATGTAGATTTCTTAACAAAACTTTTTTTCATTTATTTATATTTTCATTATTGTCTTTGAAAAAGCTAACATAAACAATGGTTTTGAATTTGTTTAAAATTAATCACTTTACAATACCTCCATTTGTGATATGTCATAATTGTGATTATTTTATTTGATAAATACTAAATTTAGACTAAAAGCGAATACTAAAAAAACAAGTAAGTGTGTCCAAACTATTGAGCGGTACTGTATGTTCTGTAAACATTCATCTGCTTAAAGCTGGGTGTACTGATATTCAATATATTCCTTAAATGGCACAAAACAAGCTGTGTATCCCAAAACATCATTTGAGTTTGTCTTTCACGGTTAAATTCTGTCAGATAATCTTAGTCAATATTGTTATCGTCAAACAGACAAGTGTTGTTTGTCATGTTACAATTACCCCCTAACTATAATGGATCTTGTTTTTGATGTATTTTCTCTCAAGCCTGATTTTCCTTCAAAAAGAGAATGAAATGTTATATTTATAATGTGGTATTATTATATCAAAGTGAATGTTTTTAATGGACAAAACATTTTAACCAATTTCAGATTGTCTGACATGACAAGAAAATATTAGAGTTAATAAAATTCTGAAAATAATCTTTACCCTGCCACTGTGATATTTGAACGTGTCTGTTAAGCCCCAGATAGCATCTTCCCACATCACTGATAACTGGTGCCTGAATAAAAGAGATCTAACTAAAATATGATTTGGTGTGTTCATTACATGCAACATCCTCCCTTCCGTCTGACTGAACCTGACCTCTCTCATTACAACTCTTATGAACACATGTGCTGCTACATCTCAAGACTTACCTCCATACAAAAACATTTACCGCAAGACTTCATTTGTGGGTTGCACAGAACAGTGAGCAGTGCAAGGCCAGACCTGAATTAAATCAATTTCAGCTGGACACATGATGGATTCATATTAGTCTGTGTACATCATTGGCAAAACCTATATTCACTGACAGAATACTAATGCTTTTTACTAATGTGTTCTTGAACGTTTGTCTTAAAACATAAAACAGCATTTTGCATTGCATGATTAAAATGCTTTGCTTGATTTTAATGCAACATGTTGCTATTGTTTACCTAGTTGCTTATCACAAGAACTGTTTTATATTTCAGGCAGCTCATCCTAAGATTTAAAGCTTAACATTAAATGATCATAACATCTCTGTCCCAACAGTACAGTCGCTTCAGATGCAGGTAGTGTAGGAACGTCAACACTCATGCATATTCCTCTTTATTCTGTGCTCCATTCCTTCCTCTCGCTCTCTCTCTTCACACCAGAAACATGATCGCTCATGGGAGATCAAAGCCCATCCTTCTAACAGGATTAGAGGATGGAGCTTTAGGAAGAGAGAGTCTGTTTTAAAGTAAATGAAGGATGTAGGGATGTTGGTGAGACGCAGAAAGGAGGTTGAAGAGTGAGAGAAAGGAAGTGGGCGGAGATAGCAGAGAGATGATAGTGCTGGGCAAAATAAAGCATGTAAGAAGAGACGGCAGGAGAAAAAGAGAGAAAGTGTAGAAGTGGCGGACTAGCCCTTGCTTTTCATTTTCAGAGATGACCAGATGATAATGAATTCTTCATGAACTGTGATGAATGGATCCTGATAAAAGAATGATGGCTAGTGACAGAATAACTGATGATGAGGTCTCGCACCCAAAAAGAAGAAGCAGGGCTACGAGGAACGGCCGTTTAAGAAAGCATTAAACCGTGTGGACACTAATGGGAGCAAGAAGCTCTATTGATCTGTCTTCATCCGTTCAGAGGAGGAGAAATAGGGATGATGTTTAGCTAAAGATGAATGAAGGAATGAAGTAACGGGTGTGTCCATATAAGTAGATACTGATCACCTGCTGTCTGGCCTGTCTGTTGCCAAGAGTGTGATATGAACAATCACACAACCAAGACAAGATTATAATAAAGTAGATACAAATATCTATAAATAGTAAGAAATTATATAGGCCTGCTTATAAATAAAGATATACACTTTCTATTTTAAGTCATCATCTAAACAAACTAAACTTTTTTATGGAATAATGCAGTTTATTATGAATAATTTATCTGTGCATATCATAATGTTAAAAAAATCAAGTGAAAAAAAAAAGAACTTCCCCCATTCTCTCCGAATAACATCTCTTCTGTTTATGGCATGTTTGGCACGAGGGCGGGCTATGTTCACTGTCCAATGGCGACTGTCACGAACTGAACAAAACTTCACTTTGGTATGGCTGAATAACAATAACAATAAACATAAAAAATAATTAAAAATTTTATTGTTAATGCTATTTAATAAAAATATCAATATGTGAAAAAATATATTTTTACTACAATGTTGAATAAATAACAGACATCTCAAAACCTCTCAAAAGCATTTTTTTCTAAATGTTAAAAGTAAGTTATAGTTATGTGTACATAACTTGCTTGCTGCCCTGCTTAAGTTTAAAATATCTGAATATGCACACATCTGCATTTGTACTACACCTACAACCACTCATGAGTGTGAAGCCCTTGTCAGTGACATTGCCGTGTTTTGGTCTCTCCTGTGTGTTGTGTAGTCCAGATGGTACAGAATCACTCTGTTCCACTGGGCCCCTAGTAGACCGCCCGGAGGGACACTAGCCATCTGCCCGGGACATCACACTACCAACACACACACATTCACTGATTCTGACCTGGAACACACAATCAACTACACATCGAAACAAAAGAGCCACTAAACTGCTCATCTAGAACATTCCCTGATTTCTTCATCACTGGTCACAGTGTGGCCACCTCATAATAGAGCCCTGACTCCACCAAGGGCCAGTCTGGGTTATGTTAGATTAACAAGCAACAATTATTCAAGCAATTAAAGTTTTATTCTTGGTTAGTGTGCTTTAAACAAACTGACTGTTTTCATTCTCAGCCGGTCAATCACCGCTGAATCATTCACCAGAATAGATTAGTGATAATTGGCTCAGTGTTGTCAGTATTTGAGCACCCTAATGAGAACAGTATTTACGAATCTAGAGAGAGGAGCGAGCGCTCCAAGTTTGAGTGCTCTTAATGAGACCCAGGTAGGCTAACTGGAGGAGTGTGGAGTAATTAGGAAAGGATGTAGAGCATTTTTCTCCCCGATCCCACCTCTTGCCATCTACCAGTATCTTTCCACAGGGAGGACCTTGACAGCAGAACACTGTAGGGAATTAGGTCTGCCTGAGTGATAACCTACATTTACCCAATCCAAAGTCTTTCTTCTCTCGGCCTGCAAATAAGGCTAATGACATACCGCTGGCCTGCAGACATGCATGAATATTAAGTTTATGTTATGTGCATGTGAGCACTGCATTAACTAATATTCAAAAACCAGCCACCCACGCCCGTTAACACGTGCTAATATGTCAAATGCATGCAGAACACACATTTTCGTGTGTTTTTTATGCACACCTACATGCACAATGGTGCTGTACCACAAACACAATCCATAAACTCATAATGTTACACTTATAAACACACGCACTGTTGCACAGGCACACATGTAAACTATGCTGATGCTTCCTTGCTCTTTTGATGGCAATTACCTGCGGCATGCTCTAAAATTCTCTTAACCTTATCTGATGGGTTAATTAGCTAATGCATGTATGCCACACTGGATGCTGGGAAAATGTCAGAAGTGGTATGGAGGAGTGTTGGCCAGATTTATTGAAGTCTCTTTACTACAACTCTATTTAAGCCAGTCTTTTCATTCTGTCTTTTATACCTCAGTCACAAGACTAGAGGTTAATTATTAAGGTCTGTTCAAAAAATCTAAAGAATGGCCTATATTTTGCTGTGTAAATGCTGCACTTTTATAGCTCATGTCACAGTTTTTAAAATTAGAATGAACTAATGAACTAACAATGTGCAATATTTTTTATTTATCTTTTAATGTTAATTCATTGTGCATCAATTAATGTTTTTGCATTAGCAACATACACTTAATGCTTAAAAAATAAATGCTGTAAAAGTATTGCTTATTGTTACTTCATGTTAGCTAATGCATTAACTAATGTTAACAAATACAACCGTGTGCCTGTAGTGGTTGTACCTCTAAAAAATGGATAAAATAATACATATTCCATTTTTAGGATAGAAATATTAAACAAAAGAATAACTATTAAATCAATCCCAAAATTGTGTCTGTGATTAAAAAGCTGCCTGCCTAGGCAGCTCTGTAGGTTTTGGAACGGAGCATAAGAGTTCATTTATCACTACAGTTGTCCATTCTTCTGTTTTCACTTTTACACCAGTTTGCAGGACTAATGGGTTCTCACAATTTGCAATTAAGAAAAGCATTTTATCATTATCACCTCCAGGTATATTCCATCCCCCATTCCAGATGGAGCGTTACCGTGTGGCCTCCCACTGTGACAGCCCCCCCTGGGAAACCTGGATCCCACCTCAGCGGTCAGAATCAATTACATCCATTTCTCTCTCTCTCTGTCTCTGTCTCTGTCTCTGTCTCTGTCTCTCTCTCTGTCTCTCTCTCTGTCTCTCTCTCTCTCTCTCTCTCTCTCTCTCTCTCTCTCTCTCTCTCTCTCTCTCTCTCTCTCTCTCTCTCTCTCTCTCTCTCTCTCTCTCTCTCTCTCTCTCTCTCTCTCTCTCTCTCTCTCTCGCATGCGCTGCTCTTTCCATGAGTCACATTTTGCAGGCGCAGCATTGACTCCCCTGTCAGGTCCTGAGGAAATGCTCCTCCTCTCAGTGCGTTTAACAGGTTTAGAGGGGGCACAGGAGAGGTGATAAATTCACTCAGAGGGAGAGGAAAATGGAGTGAGGGGAAAGGTGTATGTATGGGCTAGGGAAACGAATGACAGGTAGGAATAATAACCAGATGGACGAGGGAGGAGAAACAGGGATAGAGGAAAGAAAGAAATGACTCTAGGGTCTTGCCAATGACTCACATTTACTTAAGTTTTTACAAAATAACTACTACAAGTTTGTTTTGGCTGATTCATATCACTGTAATAGGTTTTGTACACAATCACAAATTAATCCAACTGTGCTGATTCCAAACCCAAGACCAACATGTTAAACTCTATGTCTGTATAACCTTCAAACCTGAAGCTTTTATACTAATGTTTATATTTTAAGCAAGTCTTTGTCAAGCCAGCAGAGTTGGGGTTCAGGTCTGTAACCATCAGTTATTTTCAATGTTGAAATATTTGGCTTACAAGTTAAAAACATCTCTTGAGCAAGCACTCATATTCATTTTTCTCTGAGAGGGCTGTCTTGGTAACAGAGAACCCATAAAAGAAACATAAAAGAAAAATAAACACCCAGAAATGGCACAAAAACATTGGCAGGGTTAAACCAAACTGTGTGTATTCTCTTCTGTTCAGTACATGTAAAACCAATCAAATAGGAACAACGTTTTTATGATGTAGAGATTCCATATCAGTGTTGTTTTTTTGGTTTCAAACTGGCGAAATGCCACGCATGATAAAACCAGTCAACATTACACAACATTACCAGATTTAAGGGTCCTGGAATAGAGATTGTGAAACCTTCAATTCTTTACATCTCATTTTGTAAGGGAGATCTGAACAGTGCTGTCAATAGAATGTCCTGTCTCACATGTCTTTATAATCAATAACATGTAACACAGCCAATGGAAAGAAGAAGAGAAAGAAAATGAGAGAGAGAGAGAGAGAGAGAGAGAGAGAGAGAGAGAGAGAGAGAGAGAGAGAGAGAGAGAGAGAGAGAGAGAGAGAGAGAGAGAGAGAGAGAGAGAGAGAGAGAGAGAGAGAGAGAGAGAGAGAGAGCAGTTCAGAGCTTTCCTGTATTAAACGGCTGAGTGGATTTACAAGCTTTTTCAGCAAGGTAATGCATTGACTGCGCTTTACCAGCGTACAGTTGAGTTCTGCATACAGCTCATTGACCTCACACATGTACCTGGACCACACGTGTCATGTGACCCTATTACAGCCCAGTATAATCAAATCACAAGCATCATATTCAGGAACACATTCAGGAGCTTTAGAGCCTGTAGGACTTTCAAAACTGAAGATTGTTTTTTTCTTTTACAGTAGATTTATGATGAAAAATCCACATGCTGTTTACTTGGACAGTGTCGAGAAATTACACATCAATAATACCCTCACAGCAAAACACTATCCCTTACATCCTAACACCCTTTATAGCGCTTACACACTTACGGGTGCTTTTAAAGGGGAAATTAGAAGAAGTTTAAACTGTGTATGAAAAACTGAGGTAAATACTGAGGTAAGAAAATATTAAATTTTTTAGAAAGAAGCTCAAAACCGTCACTTTCAGCTGATTAAGCTTTACCTTTCCAGAACCTGCAAATACTGATAAAATGTTAATTGAACGTTGAAGGCAAGTTGCTTTGGATATGTGTCTGCCAAATCAAAAAATACTGCTGTGTCAATTCCGAAATCTGTTTAGAAATCAGTTTTGTTTATTTGTTCGTCATTTGTTAAACTACAAATATGTATTTCTTTAACAACACATAATTGATTTATTCAATTAGAGAACCAAAACTGTAGCAGCATTCAGTCACTAAACATTATATATATATGTGAAAATATCTAAGATTTGTTGTGTATGTATTTATTTACTAATAATTTATGTATAGAAAAACATGAAATCTAAAAGTAAATTAAGGTTTTATTCTAAATACAACAACCTTTTGCTTTGTAGAGTTTGATAGACTCAGTTTGAGAGCATGTTCATGTGTATTACAAAATAAAACTTTCAGGATATGACCTATTGTTCTGAGATAATGTGCTATGTAATGTTCTCCAGCTCTCTTGGACAGAGCATGGTCAACGAAAAAGCCCCATCGCCGCAGGCAGCAATGAGCGCCAAGAAACTGCACCTGCCAAAGGCAGACTCCATCACGAGAGCCGTATCAGGTTTAACTGCAGGGGTGTGTGTGTGCATGTGTGTGCCTCTGAGGAAAAAAGCCTTTAAACACCTTTTTCCTCAACACATCATCCAAAGGTACAAGCACAAGCTCCGGGCGATGCCTTTAACCCTGGGAAAACATTACAACACATGTTCAACTTCAGCACAATGAAGAGAGAAGGAAAAATGAAAGCATAAAGGACTGGCAGAAAGACGTGCAGAGTTCTCCAACCTTGGAGGGTAATTTTGCATGTCTTTTGCCTGTGATGAAACACACGATTAGTCATACAAATGAGTATCCACAAGTAAGCCTTAAACACATGATATGACATTATTTCATATTAATTCTCATAGCTTGGTACTGAAATCAACAACTTTCTAAAAACATTTCACATCTGGCCCTTCAAATCCTTGATATAAAAATAAGTTAAACACAGATCTGGGACCAGATTCTGGTCTAATCTTCCTTTTACTACAAAATTTTGTTCAAATGAATTTCCCATAATTTATATCACAAAACTGTTTTTGTTTTCTGGCGGGAGTATTTCACATTTCATTAGTGGAAAGTGATTAATGAAACAAAAATAGACATCAATATTTCCAATAGATTTATTGTCATCTCTTTAGATACAAAATGGAGTTTCTGCATGAGCCTCAGTACACAACATACATACGACAAACACATCAAGCCAGGCCAATAAACACTGAGATATGTAGAATGTAAATGTGCCTTTACAAATGTATTTACAAATGATGTCAGTGATATTTCTACCTAGATAAATATAAGTAACTGCTTTAAAATTATGATGTTAAATAAGTCATATTTTCACTAGAGAGCAGTGTTTTGCTTTTCTGTTTGAAGGATATTTTAATTTGAAAGCTACAATCATTGTTTTTTCTCCTCCTTCGGCATGGAATGTAAATCGGAGAACAGACTGTCTTTCCTAATCTGTTGTGTTCTACACAAATATTTTCCAACAACAGCACACACTAAACCTGAGCTGAATGTTATCCAACAAATTAAGCGGTTCTGGTTTGCAATGTGTTTGTGTGTACTTCTAAAGTAATGTTTATTGTGATGTGTAGCCCAAAACAGCACAGAATGTATTTAAGTTGTATAATACAGTATTTCACAGTTCCCTACATATCACATGTACAGTATAATAAGGCATTTTTTTCTTTTGATGAAATGTGTGTCAGCCTCGAGTGTTATGTTTTGTCAATGAGAATGAAATGATATATATATCTGAGAAATGTAACTAATTCTTTCACAAAGCCTAAATAAACATCCACATATCAGCATCAAAACAGACGTCTAAAAAATTCTCGCCTGTGCATAATTGCATTGAGAATGAGTGTAATCTCTGTCTCTCTGCTTTTGCACTCCATCCCGCATCAAAGAAACAGAAAGGAAACATGCAGGCATTGTGGGAGGATTACGAAACTGAATAAAAGGTGTGTGTATCAGGAGCAAGAAGCAAATCACAGTGTGGGAGACTGGGATGGTTTAGAACACATGAATTACAGGGTTTACTCTGCTCATATTTCAGACACACACACACATATATACGGTAAACTGCAGTGTAATTACAGAGTGTTATCTATGATTACAGTGTTGGCTTTACACCTGATGCCAGAGAAAGTGCAGCACACTTTAAATATTTAATCAAATCCTCCAGAATGAAGGTAATGAGGCGGAGGGTGATGGAGGAATTACGGCTGCTTACAAACACTGAACATACCTGCACACTCACACACGGCCTCACGCTGAAGAAAGTTGGCTTTTTAAAAAGGAATGTGATGGAAATGAGAGTTGAGAGAATTGGGGAAAGAAAAGATTAAAAGCGAGGAAGGAACACGGAGTACAGAGTGATTGTTCTGCGTTTGACAGTACACCTTTAGTCTGAGTCTTTACTACTTTTGTAAAGTTTAATAATTAAAACATGGCGTGCTCTTTTATCTTTTTTATTTCTTCTGTTCTTCTTGTGAAAGTGTTGGCTTTATACCGTTGTTCTCTATTGCTCCCATTTTAAAGCTGTATTGTCTATTTTTGTCTATTTACTAAAAAAAAAAAATATATATATATATATATATATATATATATTCTATTCCAGAATAGACTGTGTCTAAAAAACAGATATGTAAAAAAGATATATTAACACAATCTAGATATGTTAACACAAAAAAAATCACAAATGTATATGATATATAAATATATCTATGATAGTTTTTTTAGTCAGAATGAGATTACATGGAAAGCAAATGATTTTTCAGATTCTACAGATTTTTCTAAAACAAACATTCCCATAATATCATGTTTGTTTCTTTAAAGTTACAGATGAAATCTTATGAATGACTAATGTTAAACAATTCATTCTAATAAGAGTTTTGTAGTTTATTTGTTTTATCCCTAAAATTCTCAAAAACACACATTGTTGACATACATGTGGAGTATAGATCTATATGCAGCTATCTATGCAAGGTTGCAATTAAATGTAAGTTAAAATTTTATTTTATATGTTATATATTTTACATATTTATATATTTTTAAGCACTATTAAACATATTTTGCTATCCACATTCATATAATAAGATCTATACTTCTACTATGTATGTCAACATTGTAGGGGAAAACAAATAAATTATACAAAAATCTTTATTCATAATTAATTGTTTAGCTGGTTTACAGGAATATGTACTGTAACGTGATCACAGAGACCTGAATATGCACTATAATTCTAAAAACACACATTAAAATATTGTCTGTTGACAACACCTGGATTTGCCATTGCGTCTGCAATGCAAGAGACAGATGATGTATTAACTTTTCTTCATTTAAAATGTGGACTATTGGTCCAATTTCCACAGAAATTGTGAAACAAATGTTTCTTTCTTTACTAAACATTGTTTGCACATCTTTAAACAAACCAAAAGGATTAAATACATTATGCTCTTATTTCTGTAAAGATAAGGAGAAATACTGGAAAAAACAGTATACTATCAGCTATGACTAAACACACACACCTAACCCTCACACAAACCTGTTGACGATATTAGATTTAAAGGAAGTTAATAAGATTTGCTCAATTTATGAGCTTTTATTTCTTGTGAGAACCACCTAAAATGTAATTTTCAAAATTTAGCCCTCACCCAAACCTGTACACACACACACATACACCTTGACTCCATCACCCCTCCATCTGCCCCGCTGTCTCACCTTACGTCCCTTGCGGGGCTCTCCTTTACTCAAGACGGTGTAGGGTTTGTGCACAGGGTCCCATCCTGAGTGTAAACGCCCCCTCCACCCCCCAACACGCACTCACACACCCTGTTCATTTCCAAAAAATAATTGATTTCTCTGCTACCCAGTAATGCTATCATCTAGAAACAAATCCACCAAGGAGTTTAGTTTGATCAATTCATATCCCAACCCACCTTTCTCTCTTTCAGAGGTCACAGCGGTACATATGCACCCGTATGCAGGTGGCTTTATAAAGATCATCTCCCTCCCTTCTGCGTCCCTGTGGAAATGGATGTCCATTAAAGATGACATCACACAGGCACTACAGCAGCCATGAGCAGCTGTGGCCCATAAGAGAGTTTCAGCTATCCTGTAATGTCTCATATGAGCTTAGCAGACTCATGCACATACACACACACCCAACAAAGTCATGGCTATGGGGAAAACAAATAGTCACCTAACACCAGCGGAACAAACCCTTATGAAAAATTACATTTGTGTTACTATGGTAAAACTGTAGTAACCATTGTTATGTTTTTGGCAGATTGGAATTTTCATTTGCATAGTTTTGCTACAAATATCATGGTTGAAATGTAGTTACTGTAAGACAGTGTTAAATTTAACTTTACTAAATAGGTAAACTATAGTTACCGTAGTAAAAAGTGGGCCTGTAATTTCTGTTGCTTAGTTAGTACAGCATAGTGATATTGCAATACCACGAAATGCAGGACTGTGATAAACCTAAACTTTCCATAAACTTTAAATAAAAGTTTCTGCCAAATGTGTGAATCTAACATTTATACAACACTTGCTGTTTACTTGAAAATATAGTTTAATAGTTTAATATAAATTATGATTCTTTGATAATTTAAATACCTTATTTAATTGTAACGTAAGTCATTTCAAACCTGTATGTGTTTCTTTCTTCTACAGAACACAAACAACACCAACCCCAATGATTTCCATGGTGTGGACACAAAACCACTGCGATTTCTCAAAATATCTTCTTTTGTGTTCCACAGAAGCATCGTATACACGTTTTGAGGACGAATAAATGACAGAATTACATTTTTTGGTGAACAATCACACAGATGCACTCCTACTTATTCACACATAAATGTGCACCAACACAGATAATTGAATAAAGAATAATTAAACGTATTAATTCTCTAACACAACCTCTCTTTCTCTCTTTGTAAAGCGGTAACACATCTGACAGGTGCTCTCCTCTCGGCCAGCTTGCTTTGAGGGACGGCAGCAACTGTTGCGTCCACCTGTCTTTGCTTCTCTTTCTTTTCTGTTTAGTCTCTGTGAAAACAGTTTCTCACCGAGAACAATGTGCTTATTGGCCATTGAGTGTTTGATGTCACGTTAGAGTATCACGATTTTAACAGAACATGAACTCTCACTGAACATGTCACTGGCAAGGCTGATATTAAATCTGTCACTGTAAAGTCCATACTAACACGCACACAAACAAACTCACTGACACAAATCATAAAGGTACACGAACGCAGCCCTGCAGGGCCCCCTAGTGGTCCTAAACACACACTAAAATTTGCGCACACACACAGACACGCATGCACTTCTTTGAAATTTGACAGGTTGTGTTTTTCTTTACTCGTGACTTAATGCCTTCCAACACATTTGCTGACTGTGATTTTCTGAGCTAGTTAATTCACAAGGATATGAACTTCAGTCCACACAGTTTGTTTTAAGGCTTTCAAGGTTGTATATGCAGAGGAAAGGTGATAACAATTTACTTTTTTTACATTCCAAAGTTACTTTTAATGCATTCAACCTATGCAGTTTAAAGGAAAAAATATATATTTTCCCATCATGCATTTAGGCATGTACCAGATCTAGCTTATTAAACCACCCATGGTCATTTTCGAAGGTGCTGAATGCTTTAGATGGGAATCGAACATATGACCTATGATGTGTCAAGCTGTGATTGAGAAATGTGTCTTAAGGTTATGGGAAACCTGTGTGCTGAGTGAGCAATATTACTGTGATGTATATCGCCCTCCTGAGGGATGCAGAACACATGCTGTTACATAAACAAACAGCTTGGAACATGACAGGAAGGTGTTCGAATTTCTGCTTCTAGTTTTTCTCAAATACTAGGAGAAAAAGAGAGGAAATGTTTTAGTTCAAAAACATACCTTAAACACTTAGAGACCGTCACACTTTTTCACCTGGAAGATGATATAACAAGTAAAAGAATTAGACCTGAGCAACCACCCCAAAAACATCCACCACATAACAACCCACTAGAAACCATTTAGAACACATTAGCAAATGCATAGCAACCACCTACAACACCCCGTCTTTGTGATGGCAAGTTTTGCATAGACAAGCGCCGCTCACATTTTCATCAGAAAATACAAGATGACAGCTAGTGGATACAGGTTTTCTCTTGGCCAGAGAACAATCTTTCATCTATTGTTTCAGAGAAGGCAAAATTGAAAGCACATTTTGGTAATTTGGCATGATCTCCTCTAAATGGAAATACTCCACAGATCTGCTTTTCTTCAAGAGAGGAGGCGCCCACAATCACTGTTCAAGGTTCGAGATTAGGAGAGTTTTTATCTTTCAGCTTTAAGCCGGTTCCAAAACACATTTGTCTCATTTTGGACATGAGAGAAAGATATTTCACATAAAAAGGCACATTAATCTGACAATGATAATTTGTTAACAGGTTTGAGAAAAATTCCATTATACCTACACATGAAGGCAAACACGTGCATGAGCACACACCTGGAACAGGAATGCTCGGAAAAGCAGATTCAGTCATTGCATACTTCCCTGCAAGAAAAACAAACAGTCTTAGAATCTTATTTAAGTTTTATCCGATACTCGCATTTGTAATCAAAAGCACCACAACCCACTGTTTGCCAAATTCGTGAGTGATATTTTCCTTTCTCATATTCTGAGCGCTTTGTTATGCAAGGTCCTTTAACTTTTGATAGAGGTTATTGAGAAAGAGCCTGACATTTACCAGCATGTGAAAGCACAAACAAAAATTTACATCCAGATTTTGGACTCGCATATACAGGGCCCACAGTAGTGCTACGTTTCATTTATTCGTGGACATCAAAATTCAACACAAATCCTTACCTGCATGAAACAGTCTTCAATTAAATGCCTTGAATCGTCTTTAAAATGTAACAGGGACCAGATTTTACTCTTGCTTTGCACCTTTAACTGGAAACATGAAAGAAAATGTGTCTCCTCTAAACACATCACTTATCTTACACATCAATCACAGGCTTGGCATTGGCACAACTCTAAACCGGACCACTGGCTGCATAAACTACAGCTCATTGATACAGACTTTGGCAAAGAAAGCATTTATCTTCTTCCCAGCGCACATGTGTTACTGATCACGGTAGAACCAATCTGATTTATACAACCTCATCCCTCGTGTTCAAAGGGTCAAAAGCCAAGCTTCTAATTATTGTTAATTCAGAACGCTTGTGAATTCGGGCTTCTGAGATGTTGGGGTTACAGCTGTGAGAAACAAACACTGTGGAGTTGAAATATAGCCAGTTGCACTTCTTTCAAGTTTTAGCCTCTAATTCTTAATTTGTACATCATGTTTTTTGTTCAATGTAAAATGTTGTTTATTTTAAAAATTAAACCTCTATTTAGGCAAATACCTTACAGTTTTGGACATTTCCACTATTACTGCCCAAAAAACGAGATTTTATTGAACACATACTGACGTGTTGTGACACTTTGATGACATACTTTGATATTCACTCTAGTAAGGTCTAAAAACACAATAGTATCTAGTGTATTGTAGTATACTACAAGTATACTAGAGTATTTCTATTACTAGAGTCACATAGGACACTGTTATCACAGGCTTTTCAAATTAATTTATTTGTGCAACTGGACTTTTGCCATTATATTAGAGGCTTTTTAAATTAATTTAATTCTTCAATTGCACTTTTGACTCAAAGTCCCTGTGGCAACTTCCCCATGTGACAACTTGCCCCGGCCATTCTTATTGCTACATACTTCATGTATTATTTTTCATTCTAACGTTACTTTTAATCCTTCATTTCCTTTCTTTCTCCACATTCTCCTTCACTCATGCCACCTACTCAAACACAACCTCACTGTGTACACACCACCCACTGTAATGATGGATCTGTCAGTCTGCATCTCTGGCTCTCTGGAGAGGGCCTAGTTAAGACAGATTTGCACCCCAGGTCAAAAAAACTCCAACAGGGCATGTTAGGCCGCAACAGTAGGCCTCCTCAACCCGGGCTTAACCCTCACCCACCACGGCACTAATACAGAAGGGGTGCAGAGTGGTGGTCCCTCTAACTGCTCTCCAAAATTAGGCCGAAGAGACATACATGTGCGATGACAGCTTAAAGTTCATTTTGAGTTCCTGGTAGCTTGGAGCAGTAATGTTAAAGAGCATTAATTAGCCTCATATGTAGGCAGTTTAGGAGCTGGTATGACACAACATATATGTTTAATCTAAGTACAGAGAAGTTGCAAAGGTTATTTAAGGTCTCTATCCATTGTGAATGTTACTGCCTATCGATTCTTGACCTTAGCCATTTATTTTACAAAATAAAACACACTTCTCAAAAGGCAGAAAAATGGTCTGCCTGGAGGACTTAAGGACCCTGAATTTTTATATTAACATCAAGACTCCAGCTGACATTGTTCATTATCCAAGCAAAAGCCACCTACCGCTTTTACACCTGAAGCCCCTTCTCTTTGTGTTTTCTCTCTTCTATTTTGCCAAAAGCGCTGTGTCTTGCTTGCCAGAGAAAACTAAGCCTTCCTAAGCAATATTTCATCTTTTGCATGAAACGTCAGATACAAATCCACTTTAAGGTTGGAAAACTGGCAGTATTGTCTCCACCTTGGATATATGAGGATTTTTAGTGGGTAACTTTATTTAAAACAGATTAAATTGATGGCATGCATTTTTGAGAAAACTGAGTACCTGGATCTAACAAATTTATCATAAGTTATAATTTATAAAAATGATTTATGAAGCACCAAAATATCAACAATAGGCTGTATTATAACGTTCAGTTTAAATAAATCTGTTTCAATTAGGTATCAATATCAATTAGGTCAAATATTTTCATTATAATAATCTGGCTAGTCCCCAGAATGTAGGTGGATTTGATGTTTTGGAGACATTTTGGTGCTCACAATGATAGACAAACAGGAATACACGCAGAAAGGTAGCACTCTAAACCTGCACATCTGTATCTAGTTTTTATGGCAGAATTACTCACAGGTCCTGTCTGTAGCCAGTCTTATCTCTTATACCTAATAACAGATCACTCTCATCATTCTGATTCCAGAGGGAGCCGTGTACCATCCACGCAGCTGTTGGTTTGAATATCAGAAAAGACACATCATCGAAAGATGACATCCAAATATTTTTTATCCTCATTCTTGTTCTGGCTTTCATTTCCTGCCCCTAGGAGAAGGGCGTGTATGTGTGTAGACCTGGAAGTCCAAGCTGAACGTCACATGGCTTTGGTTTAGGTGGAAAATCAAACACAGTTGTGGGCAGGCACCGATTTAACCAAAATAGGTGCTTTAATCATTTTTATGGATGGTGGGAGTTTATAGCCTTTATATGTATTTATGTACTCTCAGCCTAGGAGAGAGGCATTAATCATGTGGTCCTTGCAGGAGAGAGAAGAGGAGAAAACAGGAGGAGAGAAGATATAAGAGTGCTAAACATTCATTTAAGAATCATTTTATTTTGATTTACGCTTTTGGTTTAAGTTTTTATATTTATAGTTACACTAAAGGATGTTTACTTTCAATGTGGGGTGATAGGGCATATTTAAAATCCACGCCAGTAGCCGAGTGATTCACCTCCATTATTTAAATAAACAGACCTCATTACTCTCTATTATGACAAACTAATTAGACCATTAGACCAGGTGTTGGCATGAAAAAGGGGGCTTTTGTCACCTCGGACTGAACTTTGTTGTGGAAGAACTCAAAAAGCTTTCTCCATCCCTCCCACACAGAGTATTTTACAAGTCAACTCCGGCCGCTGCAAAAATAATAATAGGGTTGGTTTTTGGAGGTTGAAAATAAACAGGACGGGTCCTTGAGCTGTAAACCTGAGTTGGGGAGTGTTGTTTTTGTTTCCATGGCTTTCGAAGCTCCACGGAGAGCTCATGGAGAATTGATTGGGTCTGAGTCACTCCCTCCGCCTGGTTACGGGACCTTTTTGTTTGTTTTTCGCTCGTTTGCTAGTCTGTCTAAAGAGGTGCGTCTGACCCCCTGTCTCCCCTCTGAACACATTTTGGGAAATTAGTAAAGGAAATTTGGCATTTATACACAATGTAATATTTACCACAATAAAAATCACAGCTTAAGCATGGTATGTGTGTTTGGGGGGTATAAGGTGGGATGGTAAGGTGCTGCATACATAATAAAGAGAAAGTACTGACAAATAGGTTTGAAAATGCATTTAGGGTCTATATATTACAATTTAACCTGTTAACTGTCACTGTTCCAAAGGAGGAACACTTATTTCATAATTAAATATTTCATAGATGAATGTAATCTAATCATGACAAACTACATATTGATGGAAAGGTATAAGACTTGAGACAAAAAAATAGGAAAAAATATTCATGTTATTTTTAAAATACCTAAAATTAAAAAAATAAAAACATAAAAATATTTTAAAAAAGTAATATCTAAAATTAGAAAAATTATAGTCCAGTGACAGTTATCAGGTTAAAATCACTATAAACAGGTTGATAACCCTACAAACTTTAATATAAGTCAGTCTGCATTTGAGGAGTATGTTAATTCAGAGCGTTAATTCAGCCAGCTCAACATTACAAATGAGAAGAGATAAAGAAATGAACAAAGAAATAATAAAAAAGGTTCAGAAAAAAGAAATACTCTCTCTGCTATAAATCCTTTGGCTTGTGTCTCTTTGAAGTATAGCTCTTTCCATCATTACGCAGGAAGAGCGAGAACTCTTTCCAGAGGAGAAAGAGAATCAGAATCAGATATGGCAAGACTATATCTACAGTGTTGCCTTACAAGTGGACCCAGAAGAAATGTCTTAGCAGAATTTTGACATCTGACACTCCTTTAGACTTAGTTTAACCAGGTTTTACATAACTGAAAGAAGAAATTCCATTTTATTATCAATAGATTATGTGGTTAAGGCTTATGTCATTTATACTAATAATTTGTTCAGGATGACTGAATTATTTATCAGCTGATCAAATTGTGCATTTCTCAGCGGTTTCAATATCATAACCACAGAATGTATTTTGGTTTTCTATATAACAGGCTATTTGACTGGATGTACTTCTAAACAATGTCTTTAGAAGAACCCCAAAACTATTAATTGATTAATTCAATTTAATTCGGCTGCTCAAATTTTGCATCACTTAGCAGTTTCATATCACAACCACAGAATGCATGTTGGATTTTCTATATATTGAGCTATCATAAATGAACTGAACTATATTGTATTTTCATCTTAGTGAGCTATCAAAAACAGCTGTCATGTTCTTCTAATGAATGTGTAAAAATGATCTTAAAATGATTAATCAATTATTATTAATGGATAATCAAGCTCAATTATAAAATGATTAGGGGTTGAGCTAAACTCCCATAACCAATGTAAAACAGTAAATGATTTAGATAGTTCAGATGTGTTTTATCAATGTTGTTGAAGTGAAACCCTGCCGGACTATATGGTCATCCAGATTGAATTAAGTTTAACTGGCTTTTCTAACACTATTATGCCTACACTTCACACCAAGGTCACTCGTGTTTGAAGCCAATCATTGAAAAAAGACAGAAGTGGGAAGCAGAAAGACTAGGAGCATCTACAAACAAAATTAGTTATGTATAAGAAGGAGAAAGGCCTGCAAAAGAAATATAGACAAAAGTGCATATTCATAAGTAAATACAGATGATGGTAAAAGAAGTAGGGGGCTGAATCAATCGATTTATCTGCTGTGATGTTCTTATACTGGCAATAAAAGTGGAGAAACAGAAAATCATGACATTCGCCAACCTCCAGGATCCATTGTTCTGAATCTACCTCCTTTTTGGTTAAAACCAACCCTATTGGAGACTGTCAGTATGGTGGCTGCTAGCCAAACGTGCTAACTGTGCAGCAAGAGATTGCAGAGTCTCCACTGTGCCAAACTGTGTTGAAATTAACCCAGTAATCAGAAACATTATGTTCTTCTGGGGAGAGCCCAGGCGATTGGCAGATGGCTAAGAGCATTAGAGAGATACCTGCCAAACGTTAGCCTGCTCTCCTCTCCTGCTGTGAAAGCCATTGTGAGGAGAAAAGAGGTGCACCCCTGTGTATCTACAGCATATGGTGGGCTAAATATTGACTGATATTATAATTATGAACAGCATAAGATAATAATTAATCATACACATGCTCACATATTTAAGACTCAAGCAGACACATACTGATGGAAAGCCATTTGCACATTAAGCAAGGAGAGTATGGCAGATGCCACAAGGCATGTGGTTGTCTACTGTGCATGGTGACATGATGGTATATTCAGCAATATTAAATAATTTTAAACTGTTGATCTTTAATAACTTGCAGTGCTGTAATGGATGTGTTTGGTGAATCTCAACAGCTGTTCTGTACTATCAATGATGCTTTAAAGGACAGTTAAAAAAGAGGTCTTTTTCAATTTATTAAAACTAATAATATTACTGTTTCACTTATAAAAGTGGTGTTTTTTTAATGCAGAGTATGTGAGGTGAGCAAAGCTCATGTCACGATAGGTTCAGATCTCCTCTGTGTAATTACTCTGTCTCCACCTGACTTTTTATCTCTCTCTGAGATCGGTCCACATTCAGACAGTGTGATGAGCTTTAGTTTTCTCATCTGTTCAAAGAGTGAAAGAAAACATGAGAGATCTCCAATGAAAACAGCCAGGCACAAAAAAGTGTTTTTCTTTAGGTCATTTGCTTAATGAACAGATAACCTTGCCTCAAGGTCTCTCCACTGTCCAATAAACATGTACAACACCTATTTCACCCATATTTATTTTACATTTGCTTATATTTATTTTTCATAGTTAATCTCCTACACATTCCATTCACATGCACATAACTTTATATCTATATACAACATATATGTGATTGTCTTCTATAATTTTATATATTTTTCCTTTCTATGTGATTGTATTGAATTGTATTATATTATCATTAGAAAATGGTCGTTCATATTTTGAATATATCATGTCATAGCATACAAACAATAGTATGCCACAGTAAAATGTGAAACTTACAAATGCAATAATTAACAGGTTAAGTTTTTTAACAGGTTTTATATTTAAAGTTAGCAAGATAAATGATAAATATTTTACTTATTTTACATGTATCACAAATATACCTTTGTTACCTTTGTATTTGTATATTATGGTTCCTTTATAATAATACATTATAGGTGTAGAATAATAATACAGTTACCTTTGGACCATACCTATAAAACTATTTCTTTCAATACCTGAACATTTGTATAGTTTATCCCAAGTGCGCTACAAGTCAGAGAGCTCCAGCATGCGAGAAAATCAGCTTTACTGCATCACCCCCTGTTGGTAAAACCACTTAAGCACAACAGCTTCTAGGAATATTGCATTGGTCGAAATTGAGCGCCCTAGATATAGATCAAACATTAAAAATGTAAAATTACACTCGGATAAAATATAATACTTATTTCGTTGTTTCTCCAAATTAATTCAGACTGAAATCACGTTAGAAACGTACCAGGACAGAGTAGAAAACGTCACCGGAAATGATGTTAGGAAGGTTCCCTCTCGAACTATGCACGGTATGATCCATATTTTACCATCGTCACACAACTACTGTTCCCATGCCTGTGCTAATCTGTTCAGTGTCTCTGGTATATCGGACATTTTTCGTGCATACTTAAATGTAAGCGCACGTTTACATTCTCCATCCTTAAAAACGCGACACGCTGAATGTAAACATGTCCTCACAGTACGCATGCGTATTGGATTTTAACGTAGTCGTATGTTGGGACATTGTGCAGAGGAGCCAGTCTGAAAATGGGCGACACACATCAATAAAAGTAAAGTAGTAGGTTCATTTAAGACATTTTTGACTAACCGTTAGTTTTTCGACATGGGGAAATTGTAACGATTTATGACATGTGGTGTTACGTTTAGTTAAATCCGCAATTTTTTGGAAATAACTCTATTTAATTACCTCGATGGCTAACAGTGGCTAGCTAGCAGGGAGGATCAAAATGGAGGCGCATTATTTATTACTAGCTAAAGTTAAAGCGTTAATACCTTTTAAACAAATACATCTTAACATTTTGAATTGCCAGAAAATATGTGACCCCGTCTGTCAAAACCAGTCTAAAGTTTAAAAATCAAATGATGATATAACAAGCATCAAAGTTTGATTTCACTTATAAAGTATCACTATTTCAATCTTTGACATGTCAGTATTAAAGATATCAAGGTTATGTTTTCACAGAATATTAAATTAATATTGATTGTTTTAGTTTTTGATTAATGTTAGTTTATCCAGTGATTTTAATTTAATAATAACAAAAGTAAGGTTGCATACCATAGCCAGAAAGAATAATACTTCATTTCTTGTAGCTTTCTGCAGCCTACATTTGAATCTTAAAGCGGTAATTTGCATGCTTGTCTCTTATGCAATTAATTGTAATAGCATAATAAATGTTGTTTTGTTGTTCATACAGGTCTGAACACGCCAGTCCATGGATTCTTCAGATGAGCCACCAAACAAGTTGATGTGATGACAAACCCTAAAGGAGTCATGGTTTATAGAACAGAGGTTCTTCTTCACCATGAGTATGCGTTCCAATTGTTTTTCTAAAGTGGGATTATACTCGAAAAAACTTGATTTCAGCCCATCAAAAACAGGACACCCGGTTAGTGTCCGAAGAGGTTGCTCGGTCTCAAAGCTACGAAATGCTGTTGAACATCTGATTTTGGACAAAAGTGTTGGTGTAAAAGTTGAAAGGACTTCATTGCCTGTTAAGCACGGCAGAGTGTTAGCCGTAGCTTCAGAGGCTGGCTCTGAGGGCACAGTAACACTGTCCTCTCAAGCTAAACAAATGGGGGGTGAAGGCACCCCTGTAAAAAGTAAAACTCCTCTTGGACAGACCAACACTATTGACAACAAACCAGAGTTTGTATCAATGAATTCTCATAGTAATTCTAGAGACCCTGTAGGTGAGAAAGGTGTGAAAGGGTTAGAAACTATGGGGGCGTCACATGATCACACGGATGGTAAAAGAACAAATATGAAGAAGATTGTGGGTCATCCTCATTCACAAGCCACTTGCCTTAAACAACTGCTTGTGCTTCAGCTGGATTTGATAGAACAACAACAGCAACAGCTGCAGACTAAGGACAAGGAAATAGATGATCTCAAATCAGACAGAGACACGGTATGTGGGATATATCTACTTGTGGGATACTCATTTTATGTTTTATTTTAAATGATTATTGTATTAAATGTGTTGTATTGGTATCTGTTTTTCAAAGATGAGTGTTAGAAGTTTGTTTTATGATGTTGTCTCTATCTGACCCATCTTGAAACAGTTGCTTGCCCGTATTGAGAGGATGGAACGGCGTTTGCAGTTGTTAAGTAAGGAACCGCGTGACAAGAGGCTCTTTCAGCCGTTAGAGCGGTGGGTCCCTGACACAGAAGATTTTTGGGAGTCAGATTTGGGGGACAGTCCTCAGACATCTAAGTCAACCGGCAAGGTGCAAAAGAGGTAACGAATGGGAAATTCTGCAGTCAATCACTCCTCTCCTGTTATTCTTCAATCACCGTTCTGTCTTCTTCTATTTGACTTACGTGACCTGTAAATATTCTGTCTAGGAAGCTCAACTTCTTAGACAATAAGAGGTCAAGGGGTAAGGCCTCAAGAATGACCCCCCAAAAATTAGACACAGGCGAGACATCGCCATGTCGGCGTGAGCTGCGAAGCAAGGAGACACCAGAGAAAGCAAGCACTGCAAAAACGGCCAGACAGAGGGATAAACGGCAAGAGGGAGAAGACAAAATGGAAACTGAAGAACTTCCAAACATGACAACACCTGAGGGGTACTTATGCTGCATGCACCAGTCTCCAGCCTCTCCATTACTAGAGGCTTCTCCAAAGAAAGAGGAGGATGTTGCAAGTAAGTGATTGGCTCAGATGCATAAAATGCAATCATGAACATCATTGTTTTTATGTGAATTTACACATTCTAATGTCAAAAATATTGCTTCAGTCCCATTATGGAGGGAAAATATCATTGAGCCTCTGCAGAAGGAGGATGCCGTTGACATCCCAGAGGTAAAAATCACTAAATCATACACACTCTCATTGGCACCATGTATCTTCTACATAAATCAAAGTGTCTAATTTACATTAGGCATTTAGCAGATTTAGAAAAAAAATCAGAAAGCAACATATGAAATTGTTGTTAACCCTTTTGTTTGTTCATTTTGTAGAATCTTGACGACAATGTTTTTCTGAAACGTCATGCAAAGCTAGAACTGGATGAGAAGAGACGAAAAAGGTGGGAATACTTAATTTGGATCTTGCTTAGAAATAATATTCAAAATCCTCATATATGAGAGTCCCCATATTTTAACATAAACCCACCAATACATGTTAAAATATATTCATCTCCAAATGTTTTTTTTTTTTTTGCAATTTATGGTGTCACATTCCAAATTTAGGATTTTATCCTTGTTGTTAAACAGGTTGTGGGAGATCAAAAGAAATTTACTAAACTTTTGATATGTGAGGAATGAATATTTATTTGGGTAATTTGCTGTTTTTCAACTTATGTAAACTAATTCAAATTAGTCTCAGGTTTTGCTAATCGTTTTGTGCTGGACATTTGTTTACTATGCAAATAAAAGTTGGCAACATTTATGCCCAGTTATGCCACCCTAAATACACCCAACCCTTTTAAAGATCTTAATTTACTTGCATAGTTCATCTATATTTCTTCTGCCAGGTGGGACATTCAGAGAATACGTGAGCAGCGAATGCTTCAAAGACTGCAGCAGCGCATGGAGAAGAAAAAGGTTAATGTTCAGGAGAGTGAGCCTGAGGTTTCCTCATTTTATCCTAATCCAGATAATGGTATGTCCGTCCCTTCCTTCCATGCATTTATGAACAAATAAAGCAGTCTCTATAGTAATTTTTACTTATTCTGTTTACTATTACCTTGTTTACAGTGGAGTATATTGAAGTCACACCCCATCTGCCTGTAGTGGCCTTCGGTCAGCCTTTACCCAATTTGCCTGCAAAGTAAGAATAGTTTACCTTCATAAAATCTTCCAAATTAAATAACATTTCACTGCATTTAAGTGATGAATCATTTATGTGTTCAGTCACATAATAATCCACAGGCATGTGTCTTCTGTTTCTTTAAGGAACTTCGAGCTGCCATGGCTTGACGAAAAACCAAAAAATCCAAAAACAAACTCCCCATAGGACCTGTCGGAAATGAGCGGCAGAGATTCGGCAGAGCATGTGTCCGAATTGAGTCCTAGACATGGAGGAGCACTGAATTGTGTCCAGTGTAAACTAGGGAATCAAAAAGGGTTAAGGATGCTGCCTATGCGGAAATAAAATGAGATTGGCAGGACTACAGCTGTGTTGCTGTCATAATAAGGCATGAACTGCCATCAACTACTATTTGACACATAAGTGTGTGGACGTAATCCTGATTTAATCCTGAATCTTTAGTCCTGTTCTGTCTTCTTTCACTGAGGAAAAATCAGCTTGACTCTGCTGCAAATAATCTTTTAATGTGCACTAAACTGTGGTGATGGAGTATTGATGCACATTTGCATGTGATCCTTAATATATCTGTGTTGAGAATGGCTGTAATAAAAGCTTGTTTTGTTAGAACTGTATGCATGAACGTCTTGATAAATCCAATGCCTAAAAATGTACATATTTTTGTAAGCATATCATAGACATTTAGACAACAAAGAGACTGAATTAGATGAGGATTCTGACATGTTTAGAAGTATAAAGAGCAGCAAGCATTTTTATATGACTAGATGTATGCTGGAGATTTAAAAGTTTAAGGACAATACCTTTAAACTTGTCTATTGTTTTTTGGATTGATTCGTTTTTGATCTCCCCCAGTGTTCTTTTTGAGTTTGTTTATTCTCGTTTTTCTTTAAGGCCCTGTGCCCAAAGGTGTTGCTAATCTTCATTCAGTTTGGGAAACTTTGCCTAAGGATTTGTAATTAATTGCAGGGCATTTGTGTTATATTTCTTAAAGGTATTCCTTTTGTTATCATAAACAAAAAAGGTTGTTTTTTGAGTGTGTGTAAATGTGTTGATCTTGTTAGTACCACAGACATTGAGAGTCTTTTTGCTTTTTCCTGAATGTGTACAACTGGACCTTTTGTAAATAGTTTAATATCACACATTAGCTGTAAATAAAGAAAACAATGCTGTTATTTTTTTATTTAATGTCAGAATGTTGTATGTCTACATGTCCAGTATAGATGATATATTGATAGTATTGTTTACAGAAAATAAAATGATTAATACACACTGTAATTCATTTATTTTTAATTGTTTACAATATTTGTTCTCATTGTAGTTTGTATATGCTGAAATATATATTTAGATTTTTTTGGGATGTTTCTATGGCCACAAGGACAGACTTATATCAGTGATTTCATGATTTAAGTAATATACTTGTCTATTTTAAAATCTTTCACACAACGTTTATCACTTATAAATATGAGCTTTTAATTAAAAACTAATTTTATGCCATCTGGCTGTTCCTATATCCATGTTAATCATGTTTATATACAAAACACTTGGGGACTACTTTCTTTTACTTTCTGCATTGTAAAAAATCTTAAAAGAACTAAAAATTCACCTTCTTTATGCTCAATGTCATTTTTTTCTTTACATTTTGAAGTGAAGTATAACCCAAACTGATTAACAAACATGCAGCACTATAAGCAATAAAATGTATAAAGTGGCAGCCAGTGTACATCCAAAAAATATTTTTACATAGCAGTCAATAAATAATTCATGGTAAATGTGAAAAAAAATCTTTATTAAACCAAAATGTAACAAATGCAAAAAAAATAATTTTTTAAATATAGCTACCACCACTTTGATCATTAACAATGATATTTTTTAATATTTAGTAATAATCTTTTTTCTTATCTTATTTTGTTTAAAAATAGCTTTAAGAAACTAACTCCAGATTTTTTAAATTAAATGAGATGTTCTCTTATACAAATGGAATTAAAAAAAAAAAGGGGTGTATAGGGACTAAGGATTCAATAACTTTAAGAAACAAAATATACAAACCACCACATTTATTTTATAAGGATATATACCATTAAAAGATAATGATAGTATAATAGCAAAGTTGTTTTATAGACAGCATAAATGTATATGGACAGATTGAAAAACAGTGACTCAGTTTTGAACAATTTATAATAAAGTTCAGTATCACAATGCACATTTATAAGACCAAAAATATGATATGTGATAAATCAGTTTATTTTAGAAATATTTAGTGTTTTTAAGATTTGTCTAAACAGAAGTTTCAAAAGCAGTCTGATGCATTGCATCTTCATTTGGGTTACTTGTTTGGCAGAATAACATTTATACAGCACATCCTAAAAGAAGACTGAAAAAACAGACGCATAAAAGCGTCAAACATCCGGGAAAAAAAAGAAAGAAAAAAAGACTCCATCCACATACTGCATTATATGTCCTCTTTTCTTTGCATCAGTCTAACTTTTAGTAAAGCAAACTTTACCCAAACATTTCTGTATTAAAACTTTACTAAAAGTCTCTAAATTTTTAGTCTCTCCTGAGGTTATTCAGCCTCTCCTCCAGGTCAGCATCAGCATCTGCCAGTGTGGGCTGTGGTTCAGCTTTCTTTCCAGCTGTAACCGAAAGACTTCCTCCAGTAGAAGGCAGGCCTGTTTAAATTCATTGAAAAAAACAATATGTGAACATCTCGAGAATTATAGTCATGTTGGGGCATAGTAACTATGGTGTTTTCTCTTACTTGAAAGTTCGTCAGACAGATTTAGACCCAGCTCATCCAAAACTTGAGAAACCACTGCATCGCTACACATAGAGTAAAATAATGCATGTCATGAGAGTGTTTCCATTTGGAGCCATATATAGTATTCATTTATTTAATTTCTCACCTTTCTTCTTCATCGTCTTCATCTCCCATTGCATCATCGATTGCATCATTCATCATCTCCTCCTTCATGTCCATGATTTCACTTTGGCGTTCAAACTCCATCATGATCTTCTGAATCTGTGGCAACTTCAACTGCATTGAGATAAAAGGACTTAATCTGCTGTTTTCTATTTACAACATAAATAAAGATATTTACTAATACAGTTATAGCAGTTGTACCTGTCTGTTCATGGTGGCCATAGCTTTGGTGACTCCTTTCATGGCCTGTGCCATGCTGTTGTTTGATTTCAAGGTTTGGATTTTAAGGCTAACAGCTTGAATATTGGCTCGCATCATGATGAATTTCTTGACATATCGCCTTGTGCGAACCAAGTCCTTGGCCATGATCTTAACAGCATCCTGTCACACAAAATAGATCATTTACATTTCATTAGGACATCTTAGTAACAGTGAACTACACATGCAAAAAACTTCTCCTTACCATCTGTCCTTGCTTGGCCATTTTTTTTATGTCAGCAATTATTTTCTTCTCCTGTTGCTCCAGTTTCTGGCGTTCTCTGTCTAGATCTCTCATTGCTCTATTTAGTGCTCTCTGATTCTGTCTGAGCATCTCCTCCGGAGTCTTCCTCTTTCCAAACAGAAACTCCATCTGACAAGACCAAATAAAAAATCCTGATTTAGAAAATTTTATCTTATTGACAAAACATAAATGTTTAGGCTGGATCAAAACAATTAGTCTTCACACCAAAGAAAGAAGATTAGTCAGAGAAACGGAATTTTGATTTGCACAGGTGATGTCATGAATCACGAGCACATGCTACCATGACATCATTCTTAACAGGTATGCCATAACAGCAGTCCTAAATCAACAACAGATTATTACAGCTATTGTCTGTTGACATACTTTACACAAAAAGAATCAACTGACATTAGCCATTTTGTAAAGCTTATGGTATTTTACATTTTGTCTTTAATTTCAAAATGGTAAAACTTTCAGCAACGCACGTCATTAGGGTTGAGACAGTTATAAACAACGAATCGGCCACTTAGCAAACTAAACATCGAGTCAAACACGACAGGACACTGATCATTCAGATCCTTAAACATTACATACAGAATATTACATATCCTTTGACAAACTGGATTTAAGTCTCGCCCCAAGAAATGAATAAGCTCAAATTTAGTTCAGCAAAAGAAAGAAAACTGTAGGGCCTCTGACCCCACATCACTCTCGGTTTTACCTTTACTTTTCTTTATATAGAAAATGTCCACCAGAGATATTAGCGTATGAAGTGTTACTATATTACGCCGCCGTTTGTTTCTTCTAATCCTTATTTGAAGTTACTGTCGATCAACCCGATTGTTTTCCCCACTCTCACTTCCGCATGTAAATGTCAATACTTCCTTTGAATTTGTCTACGTCACAGGATATGCGTCATGAGATAATTTTCCATTAATTAAACAGCAGAATGTAATATGTGGAAATTCTAAACATAATATGCATTTTTTTAGAGGTTTAACAGTACCTGAAATCAAAAGTCTTTTTTTTAAGTAAAACGTGAGCTAAAACGTGTTTCTATTTGTAAACATAATTTAATTTCACCTTTTATTTATTCATTTTTCACTTATTGTACTCTTCTGTTTGTAATTGTAATATTTTAACAATTTAAAAAATGATGACGGTTCATGAATATAGGTTCATGAGTAATAAAATAAAATCAGACATACTGCATACAGTTATTTTTGTTTATTACAAATACATGGTAGGTTAGAGATATCTGGGTTAATATTCAGTTACAGTAGTCTAATAATAACAAAATCTAATCCAATAACACCACACTATGGTATTACAGTTTACCATTAGGTCAATTTCTCATCTATTCTTATAAAACTAGATGACATCTATAATGACTAGATGTCATTGTTACCTGGCTACCAAACCTACACTGTTTTGGAATACTACTAAAAATGTGCATGCTGATCATTACACAACACAATCGGATAAAGACAAGCTACTGTAAATAATACAATGTGTACTGTAGCTGTCATGTTGTACGCTTTAGTAAAAAATGGTGCTACTTTTGAATCAGCAGATGGCAGTACTGTCGTCGCATTCAGTACAGACTGCCTGTGGTGAATTAACAGAGGAAGAAAACCCGACAGAAGCACACAATGCAGTTTGACTGCTACGGGTTATCCACCCAGGCTTCATGTATGTCTTTAATAAGAAGAAATTAATATATCTTATTTTCACGATCGGGGCGAAAAGTGAGCTTTCATAAGTCAGTTTCCACGTTACGTTTGAGTGAAAGCCAGCTTCTGCTGCGGAGACCGAAATCTACAGCTTCACCGGACTGAGTGGCTCACACAGCGGGGCCGCGGAAGGAGGTGCCCGACCTGCGCTGACGGAGCTGCGCTGAACATCTCTGACGGTGCAACTCCAGCCCGAGGCTTTGAGGCCTGTTTTATATTATTATCGTTTTAAATGGAGGCTTGGACGAAAGCAGAAGCCAGAGGAAAATGGCCCTCTGTACAGCTCGAATGGTGGGTGTGATTTGTAATTTAGTTATTTTCATTCGTGTCTGTACCTTTAAGCATTGTTAAAAAACGGAAATAAGTGCGTCCGTTCAGTGTAAAAAAGTAAAAATATGGTTTATAAGTGGGTTATTAAAACCCATCGCACAGAGATAGTGTCCCTTTTTATCATTTGCTCGTCTATGATGGCTAATGAGCTATTGTGGGCTTTATCAGATAACATTTATTTTTACATTTGTAAGTAATTGTGGTTCAATGATTGTGCGATGTTTATCGTTTGGATTTATGTACTAAATTGGGACAATTAGTTTGTTTTTTTCTTTTTGAAAGGTGGGGTGTCAACGAGATACAGGCTACATGGTTAGCTTGTTTTATTGGAGTCGTATATTAACAAACACATTTCGATTCATGAACAAGACGTTTTACAAGATAAATTATGAACTGGAAAATCGTAAAACGATTGAACGATTAAAGATTATTGATATTTTTTAAATAATGATAATAGATATGTGGTAAGATAGTAAATGTAACATCAGATACGTTGTGCTGTGCTGGCTCGCCTAGTTGTTTACACCGGATATAATCATTGTTGAAATTGACAATATTACAATAACAATTTCCATACTGACATTTCAAGTGCAATAATTCAAAATATTACGACTACACCTTTTATGTTTGCTTAGAAACAAACGTATTTTAATCCGTGATCATAACGAGGTTAGCTAACTAGCAAGCTAACATCGTCAGCTGAAAGGCTAACACTCTCAGAAAACGATTTTATTGTTTATTAACCGATTGAAATGATTTACGATAGATTATAAGATTTATTATTATGTAAGATTGATGTGACTATGGGACAAATGGGACTTTGTTTTTAACAATCGTCTACCGTTTTACTGAAGTTTACTAACCCATACAGAAATCTGATATATTGCCATTGATGATCTTGTGTTTAAAATATATTTCACTATATCAGATTTCTGTTTGAAATAAATAAATGTTTATTAACATTTATGTTTATAAATATACATTTATGTTTAAATAAATGTTATTTCCACATATATTGCCTATAAAAATTTATTTATATGTGACCCTGTCTGTGAAACCCAGGCTAGTCTCAAAATCAAATTATGAGATGACAAGCATCAAAGTTTGATTTCACCTATAAATATTACTATTATTGACATGACATTAATCAGTCAGTGTTAAAGATATTAGTACTCCGTACTGTTAAAGGTTATTTTTTTACAGAATGTTCTTTACATTATGTGTATTCACCGGCAGAGTAACACATATTTAGGTTTTGTTTATATAATGTACACTTTGAAATGAGTTGCATGTGGTTTACTTTCAACACAGTCAATGCATGTTTTCTCAGTACACCAGCCATGTTGAGTTGGTCTTTAAAACCCTAATTATGCCACTGATGGGTTGTTTCTCCTTTTTTCTTCCCCAGATGACTGTGACAATGTCTTGACAGAAAGACAATTACTGGAATATCGACAAGCATTCATAATCTATGTGTTGTTGGAAAAAACAGCCCAGACATGACTTTACTTGGACTGCAGTGTGCTCCCACCTTAATGCCTCCATTGGACCCTATTAAATTATAAGGCAGGAATAATAATTTTTCATCTGTGTCCCACAACACTGTCCTGGACGTGTTCGTTTTTATTCAGTAATAGTTGTAAACTGTCCCAGGGTTTACTTTCTAAGTGCCTTCGTAAGGAGATTGGTGCGGTGCTTTGACATGGATGGTCCCAGTCGAAGCGGTGGGTTCAGGCAGAGCCGCCGCTCACGCTCGCAACGTGACAGAGAGCGACGGAGGAGGAGAGCGGACCTCACTGAACACAGGGCCTCGTCGCCATCCTCGGCCTCGGACCAAGAGCTCTGCAGAAGAAACTCACTGCTCCGTGCCGGAGGAGGAGAATGTAGACCCAGCTTTCCAGGGGCCAGACACCGCCCTCCACGTCGAAGGAAGCGAGAATCTGTGTCGTGCGAGGAGGATATTATCGATGGATTCGCCATAGCCAGCTTCGTAAGCCTGGAGGCATTGGAGGTTTGTGTGATTATTCATCCTTTACTATTTTCTGTCTAAATGTATTGAAGACAAGGTAGTATTTCTTTGGAAGTAATGAAGTATTTGACATTTGTTAATAACAAAATATAATGTATGTAAATGATTTGCATCTCAAATCAGTTGGACACCTTATTACCATAAGGTTTGTTGATAAATACAATTGATTGGTGACATCATGTGATCAGTCAGTAAATTGGATTACAGGATAGTGGTAGATAATATATCAATGATATTTTTCAATGTGTTGCTTTGATAGATGGACTGTTCTCTGAAGCCACCAGAACGATCTGGCTTGTTAATGGGTAGAGGAACCAAAAGGAAGAGAGGCCTAGATGAGAACGGAGGCCCTCTATCAGAGCCAGAGGAAGGACCTCCTGCCACGTTCACTAACAGCTGGGAACAGCGCAGGAAAATCAAATCAAAACTCAAGAGAAAGGGAGATGCTAAGGTCAGTACAACAGTTTTATCAGCCCTTTTGGTTTGGTAGTGCTTTGCATAGAAACAAAAACACAGCCTTTTAATGTTTTTTTTGTGTATAGTAAGACAATTGTACTGTCAGCCTATTAAGAGTGTTTTTTTTTGTTATTTCTTTTGGTAAATTGGTAATTTTTTCACATCCTATTTGGGCCAGTTTTACACATCGTCTTAAATTAATTTTTATATCTGATATCTTGATCTCTAACTACACTTCTGAATACAACGAACAAACATTTCTTATCACAATGTGCAAAATAATTCTGGAGATACAGGTTGTCAAGCTGTTATGAATGTCAAACACACATTTTGCAGTGGTGAATGAATTAATTCGTTAAAGTGTTACAATTACAGTGTGACATGTTATGATCATGCATCTTTAGTTTTTCCAGAAGAGAACAGAGAAAATTTCAGAGTAACAGAGTAATTTCTTACTTTATTAGTAGTAACCGTTTATACAAAATTATTTTGAATAGGATGTACTATAGATCTGTGAAGCATTTAAACATGTTTGGAATAAAGGCTTAACATAATAATTACCCTAATTCTAGTTTTGTACATAAATGTGGTCAGTTTTACTTGATAAACAGGCTTGGTCTGATTTTAAATCATCACTTAGGTAAGCACCAAGTTCATGGGAATTCCTGTCTGTGAATCATATAGGGAGTTGTCTTCTCGATTGAAGTGTTAAATGCTTTCTTGTGTTTGGTGATTTCTGTGCTTTAAGCCTTGCAGTGTAAATGCGCAGTATTTGTTCAAATATAAATATATGCATGTAAAACAATTGCTATTAAAAGGTTTTGATATTTCTGCTGACAGCTGACATTTCTATAAGTGTTCTGTCATCATTGATTAGTTACTTAATTGGCACTTTAATAGAGGTGTTTAATGTAGCACCATTATACAGTTGTGACTGGTTTATGCTCATTTTGCACAATATATGAACATGCATCTTGTTCTGTTAGGATTTCAGTGGCTGATACTAATGTGACTGCATGTATAGCTGCAGCTATACATAGAAATACAAGTCAGAGGAAGCCAAATTGCTCAAATAAAATTCTGTTCGGAAATTCTGTTCTGTTCTGTAAATTGGAAAATGGATATTGTTTATAATCAGCTTACAGATCTGTCTGTATATTTTAGAACTGACACAAACTTGGTTGATCAGCAGTGTAAACACTTATTGGCCAGTGCTGATATTCTCAAAATGGCCAAGTATTAGCTAATAAAAAATGTTATTTGCAGTATTCTTATTTCAGTGTGGTTTGACTTCCAAATGTCTGTTTTAGGTGTCTGGGAATCACATGGAGACAGGCTACATTGTGAGTTATTTTTCCAATATGTCATGACTTTTTGCTGCTGATTGATTTTATTATTTATTTACTTTTTTGTTCTTAGAGAATACATATTTACCTTTATTTTAACTCTAACCCACAGTGTGATACAGAGAGTGAATCTGGGGATAAGGTAAAACAATTCTTTGCTGCCCTTTAGTTTACATAATGTATTTAGATTTGTATTGGCATGTTTACATTTCTTTTACATTTACACTGTTTAGGCTTCTGACAATATGGAGCCAGCTTTCATCGTCCGCACAGGTAAATATCTGCTGCATGTTTCCAGTTGGAGATGTATGTGTATGTTGATTGGCACATCCCTGATGGTAGAAACAGGTTGCTTTTGTGTATGCTTAAGTGAAAGTATTAAATTTTATCTTATTATCATTAAGGTTTTTTATTATTATTAAGGTTTAGGCACATCATCGATTCCATTGTTGCTCTTTCTTCATAGCAGTTAACTCCAGCTTGGCAGGCTCTGCCGCAGCAAACGGATGCCCTCTCGTGCCCTCAAATAGCTCGCTACCCCTTCTGTCAGTCACACCTCGGGTCTCTGGTCTGGAAAGGAGTCAGGAGAGTAGTATGGAGCAGCCTTACCCTGAGCCTATCTCTACCTCATCCTCCCTCCCCAGCCTGACAGCCCATTCCGCTGTCTCCAACTCTCTTCCTGAGCACCGTATTGGTAATGGTGGTCCCAATCACCGCCATGATCCTATCCCACAGCAGCACAAACACAAACCTTTCCTCCCTTTCCTTGGAAAGTCACCATCAATCTACTCAATGGGAAGCAACAGCAGGTCAGTGAGGTGAAACATATTTAACCCTCAGTAATGACAAAAGTTTACTTTGTATTAGTTCATCTGGAAATAAACTTGTTAATTTTTTTAGGAGCGGTACCTCATGCAAGCCTCCATCTTCATCGGCCTCTTCATCATCAATCAGGCCACCTACTCCTGCTACAAGTGTGTCCCTTGGTCGAGGGCCAGGGGGCGTGGGAACAGTGCGACCTTCTTCTCGACCAAGTCCGGGTGCTGTCTTCACATCGTCCCCCAGCCTTCCTCCACCACCTCCTCTTCTGCAGGTGTCACCACACCCATCGACAGGTAAGGTTTATCAAACATAGCTGCTGTAAAATACATAATACTTCTAACTGTACGGGTTTTTAATTAAATTAAAGTTATGTAGTTTATAACTTTGCTATTTGTTTCTTCGGTTTTTCTGTTCGCTTGCATTCCTTTATAGTTCTGAAAATTATAGTTCTGTCTTTTCTCTTCCATGAGCAGATCAAGATCTGATCTGTCAGGACCTGACAGAAACAAATGCACCTGGAGGACCGTCTGTGTCCAGTTCGAGCTCTGCAACCTCCAGCAGATCCTCACAGGCCCAGACAGCCATCCCACCATTGGCCTACCAGTTCCATCAGCACAACCACCAACACCAGCACACTCATACTCACCAACACTTCTTACATCCCACAGCGGCTGCACCTCCACTGGTGAGGAGTTGACTATAAGTCTTGTGTTGCTCATTTTAAAATGTATGGAATTTCATTGTTTCTTGTTTGTTGTTTTTCAGTTTGAAAAGTATCCGGGCAAGATAGACGGTCTCTTTCGACACCCGGTAAGTGTAATATGGAATTTTGTCTTTTTTAAACGTAATGGTTAATAATTCTGAAATCGACAGTCAGTTTAGCACTGTGTTATTTCTGTAAGATGCAAGTGCATCTATTTTGTAAATGTTAATGTTTTTCTCTCTCATGTGAAGTTCTTTCCTCAGTACCCACCATCTGTGCCTGGAATACAGCCTGTTCTTCCGCCCACAGGACCTTTCAGTTCATTGGGGGGAGCTTTCCAGCCTAAGGTATGTGTTGGATTTTATTTGGTCCATGTTTTGAATATTGAAATCTCAGAACTTTGTGTCCTGCCCTTCAAACGATTATTAAAATCAGATCCTCGAGAGATTATGCACATGAAGACGTGACTTTGTTTTTTAAATGGCAAATGAATGATAGTTTCAGTGTAGTATGCACAAGATTGTTTATATTTATTTTTGCCAAATTGTATTACTTGTAGTTCATACTTAAGGCAAAGTCTCAGAATGAGGTTGTCCTGAAATGTGACATAAATTTGAGCATTTGTTTTCTCATGTGGGCCACTTATAGATGTTGCTGAAGTATCTTGCACAAAAAATAGTTAGTTGTAGTTTTACATGACCATTTTAGTAAAATAATTTTGTAACAAAGCTTATGTGCGGTTTTATCTTTAACTTTACTATTTTTTTTTAACTTTACTATTATAATTATCAACCGGAGTAACAATATCATCTTCTGGTGTTTAGATAATAATCTATATCATTCCAAGTTGCTGCATGAATAGGTTTTCAAATGTGCATGTAATAAATGAGTTTTCCTGTATTTTTGTTGTGATTGCACAACCATTTCAGTTTTTACAGCTTTGTTTCTATAAATGGTGTTTGTGGACCAGCCAGGGTGTTTGGAGGTTTGAAAGAATATGTTTACATAATACATCAAACTCTATTTCAAAGGATTTTTAACTGTTTGCAACCCAACCCACTCACATTCATTTCTGTTTTTATTTTATGTCCTGGTCATAAATTGGGTTACAATAGTTTGTTGTTATTGACAGCTTGTTGTCCTTCAGGGAGCTGCTCCAGAGATGAATCCTGGTTTGGGAGTGGTACCTCCCCATCTGCCACCTAAAGCTACAAGGGTAAAGGTGGCCCATCATATATATATATATATATGTCTGTTAAATTGATTACATTTTATGTGATCAATAAATTTGAGAAATACATATAAACAGTTGTGAAAAAACTATCAATACTGGAGTAAGCATGTTCTTTATAGGTATAAATTGTAGTTGATAATGTATGGTCATTGTGTTTCTATTTGTGTTTGCAGCTAACAGACCCATTTGCACCACCTCCAAAAGTCAGTAATGTAAGTTAATCTGTCCTTTATTTTGCACTTGTGTTATTCTGTTAATGTCAGTCACTTTCTAATAACACTTCTTTGATTGTCTCTGCAGAAACCTGGAAAATGGTGTGCTATGCATGTCCGTGTGGCCTGGATGATATTAAGACATCAAGAGAAAGTCAAGGTTTTGGCTTGCTTTGGTTTAGATTTTAAATAGCCCTTATAAAAATAGAAAACTGGTAGAAATACTTTTGAAATATTTTGTGTTTTTTATACTGGTATTCTGTTTGCATACGGTACACATTTTGAAAATTGAGCAAAATACTGTTTTGAAAAATAATATTGACAGTTGTGTATATACCTTTTCTGTCACTTTCTTACTTAGCTTATGCACACTGATCCACAAAAACTGGACTTCCGTAATGACCTGTTGCCTCGACTTCCTGGCCCTGGTATTGGAGGACTACCAGGTATAGGACCACTTGGTGGACCCCTTGGCCCAACTCATGATCTTACAAGACCAGGCCTATTTGCAGCTGCTGGTGAGTAGTACTTACTTTTAATGTAGTTACTTTGTGTGTAACATAACCTGTGATTGTTCTTAGAAACTTGGCTATACTGTACATTATATAGCCGAGAATTAAATTTACAATTCTCAAATTCTGAATATGGGATGTGAGGAGGTTTTGCACTCTAATTTGAAAAGCTTTAAAGAAAAAAAAGCTGGCTATCACTCAATGAGCAACACTCGATGGTAGTCCATATATGGGTGTTAAAGCTTTTGTCTGAGTGGACCCATGTCTTCTCAGGTGGAGTCAATCCGTCCTCCACACCATTCATGCCTCCATCAACGCCCCACTCCTCTTTCCTCACCCCAGCAGCACATCTGGGTAAGATACTGATTCTGACAATGTAGGGGCATTATAAGACAATATGACCATTTGATTCATGCTGGATGCTGCTTTTGTAGCTGTTCTCCTGGCTTGCTTCACTGGCTGGCTTTTTAGAGCATAAACATTCCCAGTATGTATTTACAATATTGAAGCCTGCTTCAAGATCAATAACAGGCATTTGTCTTGTTGCAGACCCATATGTTCGCTCACCCCCCTTTTCCTCTCTGGGAGCCCTGGGGTCTGGTGCCTTTGGGGGCTTAGGCAGCCCTACGATAGGTCTGTTGTGCCATTTTATTTATTAGTTTATTTAGTGTGTATTTATTTCTAGAATGACTTGGATGTTTCATGTTCAACATTTTCAGTGTCTGATTAACATTTGTCTCCCAGTGTTTATGTAAGTCACATCATTCTCTTAGCAGAAATTAAGTTTTGTACATTCCATTTTAGCTGCCAGTGTTTTTGGACCCAAGACTGAGCCCTCTGCAAGTGCAGTTGGATCATTCCATGATCCATGGAATCGTCTGCATGTTGCCCCTGCCTCCTTCCCATCTGGATCCTCTTGGGTCAAAGGACCAGAGAAAAGAGATGACAGAGGAAAGGACATGGAGAGAAGAGAACTGACTCATATAAAAGATGAAAAAGACAGGTATAATATTGTATAGTGGTTCATGTCTTTCTGTCTGCTCATTAAATTTTATATTCAAATTCATGATTTAATTTATTTTTATTCTGTCTTTTTTTTTACACAGGGACAGTCTCTTGTATGGACGGCAGCCAGTGCGAATGTCGCCTGGTGTCCCAGCCCTCAAGCACCGCAGCAGCACCCCCAGTTCGCATATGAATGGTCTGGGCCCACTAAGTGGCGGTGGGATTCAGTCTGAAAGCAGAGACCGTGAACGAGAGAGAGAAAGAGAGTCAGACAAGAGACAACATTCTGCATCTAGAGGACCAGTGTCTGCTTCTGCTGCAGCACCGGAACGACCTCGATCTTCAACATCATCTGTTCTTACAACATCTCCTCCTAGTGCCCCCTTAGCCCCTTCTCCTCACGGCCTATTTCACCGGCAGCCACCACACACTCACAACACAGAATCCAGTCACTCTTCACAAAGAGAAAACAATGGTCCAGCCTCTTCCTCATCCTCTGCTGGTTCACTTCCAGTCAAGAAACCCGATCGGACCACTACTCCGGTAACTAAATGTGGTATAAACTCTGGATTGCTCCTCCCCCAAGTCAAAGTCAAAGAAGAACGTAAAGAGGAGCCTGAGCCGGTGCCCATCTCGTTACCACATCCTGCCGTACCTCCACACAGCTTTGAACGGCCTAGTAGTCGACACCATCACCACCATCCATCCACCCCTTCCTCAACCCTCTCATTGACTCCTACACCTGGCATGCATCATCTTCCTCCTCCAACTCCACACACTCCCCATCATCCTCTATCTCTCCTAGATCGTACACGTGCCATCGATGCTTATCTAGGGGGTGCTGGAGGCCCAGCCGGACTGGTAATAGGTGCTGCTGCTGATCGATTCCCACCACATCCACACGGTCCACCTCAGGGTCATTCCCAAGCCACTCATAGCTTTCCCTGGGACCCTTGGAGGGATCTGGCTGCCCAACAACAGCAGCAACGCAGGGATGTATTGACTCTGAGATCAGATCCCCACCTTGCACTTCGCTCTGATCCACACTTGTCTCGATTGCTCCAGCATCAGCAAGTACAGCAGGTACATCGCTATTTGGAGGCAGAGAGAGCTGCTGCCGTAGCAGCAGCTGTGGCAAACAGTTCACACCATCCACCTACCTCATCTTCTGCTTCTTCCTCAGTAAGCAGACCGGAGTTTGCTTTGATGTCCCATTCGTTTGATGAGGAACAACGTGCTCAGATACTGCGAGAAGACTTTGAGAGAGCACGGTATTTTGGGATGCATCCACACCTGACCACACCTCACCTTTCTGGCCCATCTCATGCTGCCCATTTAGAACAGCTTCATGCAGGCCTACTGTCTCACTCTCATCTCCACCCAGCTGGACCATCCGCACCTCCACATCACCCTGGCCTCTACTCTAGACTCGGACCTCTGCATTCACACCCACATGGCATTCTAACCAAGACCCCAGGTCTGGTTGGGGCATTGTCAGTTGGGGCTCCACCTCCTCTTATTCCATCTGTGAACAGATCTTCTACTCCACCCCGTGGCTCCAGACTTGGTGGGCCAGGAGACTTGGCCCTTTTTACCACACATAAGGATGGGGAGTCCAGATAGTACTAGGTAAAGCGTATGGAGTTTATATAGAACTGTGCAGAAGAAACCACTCTTCATGTGGAACGTTTTGCAGGACATTCAAAAAGAGCTATGCTTTGAATGACCATACACAAGTGTTCTGAAACAACCTGGGGAAACAGAGAGACTTCCCAGGGCTGTTTGATATATTTATCCACTGTGGTTATGTTGGTGCAATTAAGGTACTCTTTTGTTGTGCCCTGGTTATATGTTGGGTTTCTTTCTTTCAAAAAAGCCTATGGATGTTTAAAGACTCTTCATTACTACTAATAATATGAAAACAGGCTGTCTTGAAGAATGATGGATCCAGAATTGTGTTAAGAGATACAGTTATCATTTTTACAAATCAACAGACACCTGTTGTGATCCTTGTGGAAAACATACTGTAGAGTTAGGGTCCTGAGCTTTGCATTTAAAGAGAACTTGGGACTGAAATAGTCAAGTACTTCTCTGCCTGTGTGATTCTGCACTGTCAGGAAATGTATGAATTCAGAGAAACACATCGTCATCTGGTTTAAAACATTCAAGTCAACCATCAGGCAACTTTCATGAACATCAGAATGAACTTCAGATTTATTTTATTCTTTAAAAAAGTTATTATGAACTGTACATCTTGTCGTATAATATTTTAAGATTAAAAGGGAAAGAACTATCTCCCATTCATTAGTCTGATTCAGCAAAAAAGCTTGATCAGAATATAGTAGAATAGTGATATTGCTTTTGTAATAATTATTGTTAACATTAATTACCTTCCATAATAAATATATTCACTGTTTATGTTATAATGTCATGTTTCAGGTCACACCAAATGCACTCCCTTGTAGAAATGAGTCAGTGATGATGATTGTCCAGCAAAGCACTACAGTGATATTGCTTCAATATACTGGTTATGTTCATGTCAATGTATTGAGGATGTAACAGAGCCAGCTTCTACAGCGCAGAGAATTGAATATATTTATACTTTGGGAGAGGTGTGTGTTTTTATTGTTTTGTTTTACAGTTAAGTCCTATGAAAGTCTTCAGGAAAACGAACTTCATCCAAACATGCAACACAGAGTGATATCTGTTGACTGGACAAAAAAAGTACAAGTCTTGTACTTGCAGCTAACCAGGATTAAAAGGACTCTTGCACAGAGATACATTCTGGATTAATTATTTGAGCAAAAACAATTTTATACATTTTAAATATGTCCCCTCTCCCTTGAAAAAGAAAACCACAAAGATTAATTATTAAACAAATGGTTGGTTATTTACAAGTGTGTTAGTGTATTGATTTATTGTGTAGGTAACTAATCCATGAGGCATCATCTGTAATATAAATTGCTTATTACTATAACCTAAATCTTTAAGTCATAATATACCTAGATAAACCAACACATGGCATGTAATGTTTAGTGCTTTGCCATGTCTATCCTATTGATACATTTCTTATTAAGGTAACTCGTGCACTAATATTACTAATGCACCAAAAACTTTATACACAAAGTATATAAAACACAAAGCCATATAAAGTTGGCATATAAGGTTTAAAAAATATTAGAAATGTGTATATAGTAAAATCAATAACTCATTGTCAAACTGTCTTGCATACAACGCCGAGCGGCACGTTCAAATTGAGGAATCAAAACAAGTATGTTTGCAAATGCTACCGACGCAAAATGATAATTTAGTTTATATTTAGAAATAAAGAAAAAGTATATTTCAAAAACAGCTTCTGCATCTATACAGCAGCATCTGTCTCTGAAGTCTGCAGTCAGTGTAGAGCGCACTGAGCCAAGTCTCGCGAGAAGACGATCCGCTCCGCAACTTGGTCAGCAGTCGTTCGTTCCTCCATTTCGCTGCGTCGAAAGTCTCCTCCCCGCAACCGCTAGATTCAGCGATCCCGAACCCAGTCTCTCTCGGACCGTTCTTTAACTTGATCCTACGAACCTGCCAGTACCTCACTGGGTACCGAGAGACAGTTTGGAATAGTCTCGTGACGGATTGAGTACGATTTAAAGCGGATGGCGACTCCTTCAGCGAGAATTTTGTGAAAGAAAAGTGCTCGGAAATTTCAGGTAGGTGGGAACTTAAGATGGCGGCGGTGAGAGGAGGGGGGAATGCTGGGGAGGAAGTGATGGGAGGGGAGGAGGGAAATGGGGTTACTGGGGGGATTTTGACATGGCGGGACAAGTTGACTTTCAAGCAGTCTAGCGGTAAACGTATCAGTTTTTGGTTGGACCTTAACAGTATGACCTTTATTTAACGGGCTTGAATGGATTACCAGCTCATGTTTATCATCACGAAAAACTCACTGTAGTTTTGGTTTAATGCAAAAAGGCAAACAAAAACTTTCACAAGTCACGGGGTTCCGGGTTCCTTTGTGCTACACACTTCTAACACCGCAAGTGAAAATAAAACCGCAAGTAAACCCGTTGCTACGAGTCCAACAACCAATTTTACATCAATTCTGCGTTACTTGGCCTCCAGTGTGTTTTATAGTCAGTGCAACCTTTTACAAACTCTTTATTTCTCCATAGTAATAATAACTACTAGCCATATAATAATAATAATGAATATTAGCCATTACCATTTTTAAATGGTTTCTGTTTTGCTTCAGTTAATGTTTTGCTATATGCACTGAAATGCATTAAATTGTGTGTGGACTTCAGTTGACTGGCATTTTTGTTAAGCGTGACCCCCACGCAGTGACGTCATAAGGCTGTTCCCTCTGTAATGGGTAAAAATAAGATGTAACAAATACACTTTTGTTCAGTGACAAGGCTTTAAACCCATTCGAAAGCGATTATGATAAATTACAATTTCACATCGGTCACTGCATAACTTCACGTGTAAGGCGATGTGTGCACGCGCGCTCTTTGCCCGAGCGGTGTGCCCGGTGCGCGCGTGAGAGGTTCAGTCAGTGTGTATTTATATTTGTATATGTAAGATAAAAAGCTGACAAACGCCATATCACATATGTTTACACAACACATTAACTCCCCGTTATTTAAACTCCAACGGAATAAATGAGGCGATATGGTATTAGCTCCATGGTAGAGTCTATGAGCTGTTAGCTTTGCTAGCCTGCTAAAGGCCCATGTGTGCGTCTGCCAACAGTGCGTCTTATGCATACGGAACTGCCGGTTGCAGTTGTTATCACTGGAATAAACGTTCACCGTAAGTGTCTGCCGAAGCTTATATGCAGCTATTGGAGAATACTGTCTAATTCATCGGTAACCCGTTGCTAAAGACTGGACGCGGAGCACCAGCACTATTGTACTGAATGAAACGGTTTGTCTTAGCCAACCGGTTTTAGTGCTACATCCGTTTTATGACTAGTTTTAAGTGACCAAGTTTCCAGCTATATTTTTACGACTGACCTTATTTTGGGCTGGTATGTACTCTAAAGACGGCGGTTGTGTAAAGTACTTGAAATTATGTATGCCTTTTAATTTCATATTGTATTAAAATAGAGTGTTAAAATATGTTTGTTTTGTCTGAATTATGTGACTGCACTTGTTTTATAACCACCAACATGTAGAGCAGGACAGGTTGGAGGAAATTGCATAGTACATCTGTACCTAACTCACCAATAGGACTTTGCTTTCTGTGATTTTTTTTTTGTTTTGTTTTCTTCTTTTTCTTGATGTTGCATAATTTGCTGCTTTTCCCATGGTTACTTACTTGATGTTACGAATAGTTTATCTTTTTATGTTGCATATGGAGTTCATATGTTGCATTCATTTCACTGCTAGTGTTTATCTCTCTTAGATGCAGTGGTACCCGTGATCTCAGCATCCTGGAAGAGGAAATCACAGAAGAGACTGGTCCTTTATTACATACAGGTATTTAGTTACTTCCTTACAAAATTTTTCATGTGGTTTCATTACAAACTGATGAATTTATAAATAGTTTTTTATTAATAAAAGTATTTCTCTAGAAAATAGACATGTACATCCTTAGATAGATAGATATGCACATTGTAAAAATGAGTCCTAACTCTTCTTTCTTCTGTTTTCCAGGTTCAGTGTGTGGCAGTGCTGGTTCTGAAGCAGGACAGTCTGGGGAAGAGGCGGTGCAGCAGCGCACCTGTCCCGCAGTGGCTGTGCTGGGTGGCACCTCCGCGGCTACGCAGAATGTGGCCGGGCCACCCCAGCATGCCCTGCAGCCAGTTGAAGCTGCCCCTCCACCATCATCGGCTGACATTGCCACTGGATCGCAGCAGCAGAAAGGAGACTCAGAGGCTGCATGTAAAGAACAGACCACCACTATATCAGAGGATATATCTGTGCAAAGAGGACTGGTGTCAGCTACTGCTGAAGACTTACAAAAGCTTACGAACACATCGGAAGGCCAGACTTCCTCAGACAGACATTTCGAGAGTGGGACGGATACCATTACAAAAACTGATTTACTTTACGGGTGTAAGACGGGCAAAACAAGCCTTGTGCAAAAGGAGACCGGTATGGCAGAGCAGTCCAGCACAGGCCACTGCCAAGCTTGGAGCCAACAACTTGGAGATTCAGGGGCTGTCTCTGCCTCTAATGACACAGAAAAGAGACCCTTGCTTCCAGAGACAATCAGAGACATGGTGCAGTCTCAAACAACTCCCCATTTTCAGACAAATCGGACTGTCCTGTTATCCGAGTTTAGCATCCCACCAGAGCAAAGTACTACAAATTCAGAGAGGCAGGCTAGTACACACAATGACTCTAAGGAGACTGTGGAAAATGTCATGCGAGATGTACCTAAAACAAAAGAAAGTGGTGTTAGTTCATCTACAAGAGCAACTGAGGAACAAACACAAGGATATAGTGGAAATTCTCTCTGTTCAGGATATACATCATCAAAACAAGGAGAGCACATTACCCCGGACAATGGAAACAGCATGCCAAATGTCTCTGATGAGGAATGCAGTAAAAGAAAGCAGGAGTTTGAGTTGGCATCTGCTACACAAAAAACCCTTTCTAAAACACCTGCCTTGCCCACCTCATCCGAAAATACACAGTGTGTCCAAAAGCTTAGCTTTCTGTATGAAAACTTAAGTGAAATGCCCAAAACTTTTCAGTTAGGTAAAGAGATTGGTGCAGGGAAAGGAAAATGTAATGAGAACCCTGTAGATGGAGAGCTGTGTTCTAAAGAAGTATTTCGTGAAATTTCTATTGATGAACCAAAGCTGTCTGGAGAAGAGACTTGCACAGACAACGTACAGGTCCATATAGTGAATGAAGGGTCACAGGTCATGGTATGTGGCTCGTCAGACATGATTTTCAAACAGAATGACAGTGCCAAACAGATAGAAATGGATGGAAACATTCTGCTCACACACACAGAAAACTGTGTGACGTTAGAGGGGCTAGAATCAGAGCAACCAAATCTTTCTCCGACGAGCATTGACTGTATGGTCCAACAGGTAGAACAGTCCATACCTGCAGATCATAAACTTTCACAGATACAGATATGTTTAAACGACACACCGGAAATCGTGAACGTAGAAGACAGGCAGGAAGAGAGAGCAGAGGTTCTGTCTGAAATAAATGCTGTTGAAATGAATAATTTGATTGATGTTGGTATTTTAATGCAGCCAGATATGGAGAATACCTGGCTGGTTGTAAGTGAAATAGATGGCCAGTGTGAGGGCATCGAGCATGAAGAGATGATGGAGGCCAGCACAGAGACTCTGGTGCAATGCACTGAATCTCAGTCAGCTGTTGCTGTATATGAATGCACGGTGCCCTGCTTTACCTCAGCTGCCATACATGGTGATGTTAAGCTGCTGTTACCTGAAAAAGAAGAGGAAGAACTTGCAGATAAACAAGCTCCTGAACCAATGGACACATTGGTGGAAGAGTTTACTCCTCAGTTCTCACATGTCCAGAGTAATCTTGACACTCAGACCTCATCTAATCCTGATACTCTACAACTTGCAGCAGAGTTGACCACCGTGCCCTCTGTGCAAGAAGAAGAAACTGTAATTATCAAGCAGAATGATTCAAGTCCCACTGAACTTGCAAACCCCACGCTTGGGTCTGTGCAAGACCAGCAAGAGTCTGTTATGGTGATGGAAAACACACCAGGTGTGTCATTAATTTCATTGTCCTGTGGCACTATTGATCCCAAGCTACTGATACTAAACAAGGGTGACAACCCTGTGCTAAAACACCCTTCCTCCTTGTCTGTTGAAAACTCACCGGTCCAGACCGACAGTCCCAATGATGGATTATTTAAAGCTTCAGAGTGCCTTGTAACAACTAATGACACTTTGCTTAATGTCTTCACCACAAAGGAGGATGCTACGTTACCATCAGACTCAAACACACTTTCTCAGTCCTCTCAAACTTCTAATATATTGTCACAGAAAAGCACATCAGTGCAAGTCCATAACTCACAAAACCTTGTTCCATCATCTTCTGGAGATAAGTCCTGTGTTATCCCTGAGGATAGGTCTAAACGGTCTGCTGCCAGCACACAAGATTCAATGTCTTTGGAAGGTGAGCTGCAGCAGGAGTCAACAGATGAACGCTTATCACCAACGCAAGACATGCAACAAAGCATCCTGGAGCCACTTGATGCTTCCATAGAGGAAAGCAGTGATGGAGAAGCTGACAGTTCCATGGAGGTTCAGAATGATGACAGCAATGCTTTGCCCGTTCCTGCACCTAATAAGGTATAAGCAGTTTATTAGTGGCTTAGGTTTTCCAAATAGCCTATTATTACCTTATTAACATTAAAAGTGCTTTCAAGGCTGAGATGTTTTTTTGTTTTACATGCACATGATGATAAGAGCTTAAAATGGAGGAAGTCATACAAATTAGAAAAATCTATGACCTAGCCTGTTAAAACCAGGCTAAAGTCTCAAAATCAAATTATGAGATAACAAGCATCAAAGTTTGATTTTACATGTGTATATATCACTATGATTTTAATCTTTTACATCCGTATTAAAGATATCAAGGTTGTATTTTCACAGAATGTTCTTCACATTATGTAGGATGATTTTATGTAGAAAACAGTAAATCACAAAAAAAAACTTCAGCTGGATTTTCACAGGCAGGGTCACATATTTTAAATTCAGATGTTTTTGAGTCTGTGTATAGTAGAAAGAATGCACTTATTGGCTGTATGTTGAGCCATGTGTGTTTTCTAGAATAGGCAGAGCAGAACAGAGAGAGAAGGGATTTTATTGAAGGTAAGAGGTGTCAGGCATTGTAAAGATTCTCCTCCTTCCAATTTACTCTCCTTAAATTATCTGTTTTGTCGTGCTTAACCTGACAGAGCAGTAGGAGTGAGTACACAAAATTGTTCTATAACAGTATTTTTAGAGCACTGAGGGAGGTAATAAGATGTTTGTTCAGCAAGATGACCTTGTAGACATGGATGTTTAAATGGGCATCTAAATTTTCATCTTTTTGTCTGTTCTTGAGCACTCTATCACTCTTCTGCACTCCATGCTGAGATATATTGTGCAGTCATGCATTCAGATCCTCTGCTTTGTTTGTTTCAAGGTTTGCCAGTGGATTGCAGGCAAGGTCGCAGCAAGCTCAACTCCTTCTGCCTCCCCTGTTCCATCTCCATCTCCTTCATCCAGTGACTGGATACGTTCCCACTCGGACAGAGCTTCACCTGTACGAAGCTCTCACGGCAAAAACATGCCCTCATCTTCCTCCCAGGGTTCTCAGTCAGAGCAAACAAACACCCCAAAATCTCGCTCAGAGAGGCATACAGACATGGCAGAATTGGCAAAACATGTGAGTAAAATATTTGATATGCATTTAAGGTTTTGTTGTTCTCACCTTGTGACAGACTTTTTAGGACATACCTGGATTAAAGTGAATGACTGAGCATTTTGTGCGTTCTTCACAGGAAGCAGAAATAGAACATCGAACCCTTGCGCTAAAACGTGAAGGTTTCTGGTCCTTAAAGCGTCTGTCTCGCATACCAGAACCAGTACGGCCCAAAGTGCAATGGGATTACCTGTGTGAGGAAATGCAGTGGCTTTCTGCAGACTTTGCTCAGGAAAGACGATGGAAAAGAGGTGTAGCTCGAAAAGTAAGAGAAAGTTGTATTCTTTCTTCTGAAATGTAAAATTTTTGAGCATCTAACCAATTAAACATCTTCTTTAGGTAGTACGGATGGTGATGCGTCACCATGAGGAGCTTCGACAGAAGGAAGAGAGAGCAAAGCGTGAAGAACAGGCCAAACTGAGGAGAGTTGCTTCATCTATTGCCAAGGAAGTCAGAGCCTTTTGGAGCAGCGTGGAGAAGGTAATGTTCTGGTTTTTCTGTTTAAATGCACCTGCTATTTTATATGAATGTCATTTAAACATTTGAAATACCTTCTTTAACATGTTAACATTCACCTGTTGCTGTAAAGGTGGTCCAATATAAACAACAGTCCAGACTGGAGGAGAAGCGGAAGAAGGCCCTGGATCTCCAGCTGGATTTTATTGTGGGTCAGACGGAGCGCTACTCTGACTTGTTAAGTCAGTCCCTGCATGCAGATCCAGCACACATCACATCTCCACCTAAACAATCACAGCTGAATGCTGTTGATGAGGATGGTAAGGACTGGCTTTGTTTTACTGTTGTTTTTATGTGTTTAGATCACACCATACAGTGTATAATTTAAAACCTGACAAACTCTTTCTTTATTTATGAACAATTAATGTCAATGAAGTGACATTCATAGATACATTTTAGTGTTAGACTTACAATTATAAACTGTCCATTTTCTATTGCAGATAGAGACTTTGAGCCTCCAGGTGAGGAGGAGGATGATGAAGAGACCATAGAGGTGGAAGAGCAGCAAGAGGGAAATGATGCTGAGACGCAGAGGAGAGAGATAGAGTTACTGAGGCAGGAGGGCACTCTGCCTCTGGACCAGCTGCTAAGTACCTTAACTCTGCCTCAGGTACAACAGTCTTACAGGATCAGACAAAGCATTCATTAGTCATATACACATTGCTACTTTTTTAAATACTTAATCCTGCACACACCCAGTTTATGGGAGTGACAACCACATTAATCCGGTTAGTGTGTATAGAATCGAATTTAACTACTTGTTAATGCATTTTTTTACTTTCAGTATCTCACTGACGCATGCATGGGTCGTTTTAATATGACATTATATATCATTTAGTTTTCCCCTTATTAAATAGTTATGTTTTACTGCGCAGAATGCTGAATCAGAAGATGAAGCCTCAGATGTTACCTCTTCTACAGTTGAAGATGAAGACAAGGAATTTACTGCCAATGAAGAAGATGGTATGTGGATTTTTAAGTACTGTGAATCTTGTTGAATTGCAGGGAAATATAGGACTTAGATTTTGTCTGTTCTTTAGCGGAAGATGAAGAGGACACCATTGCAGCTCAGGAAATCATTGAAGGAGATGGAGATCATGCAGAGGAACTTGATGACCTTGCTAAAGAGGGTAACAGAAATGCATTTCTTTTTATTTCCAAGTGTGAGGTGTAATGTTTTTTTCTTAATAATAAATGTTAAATTATGGCTTTATGAAGATAATGTTGTTACTTATTTGTTGTACAGGGGAGATGAGCATGGAAGAGCTCCTAGACAGGTATAGAGGAGCGTATGCCTCTGATTTTGAGGAGCCGTCAGCGTCTGCATCTCCTGACTCCTCAGAAGAATCAGAGGGCACTGAGGAAGAGGCAGAGGAAGAGACGGAAGGAGAGGACAGTATTGATGAGAGTGGCTCCTCCTCAGGTAAAAAAAATCTTTTTTATGATAGGAATGTAGAGTCACTAAAACATTTAAATTTAGTGAATATTACAAATAATAAACTGTGGTTTGCTCAATTTTCAGATTCCCAAGAGGCTGTAGACAGTGATGAAGATGTTGAAGAGGATGCAGAAGTGCAGGGGAGTGAAGAGGAGGAAGAGGAGGATGATGACGACGGAGGTGAGGGAATGGAGGTTCTGCTGAGAGAGGGAGACAATAGTCCTACCCTACCTACATCTCCACGACCCAAAAAAGAGATCAGCCACATTGCTGCTACTGCAGAGAGCCTTCAACCCAAAGGATACACACTGGCAACAACAAAGGTAACTTCACACAAACCCTTTGAACCACTGCCTTAAGGACACTTTGTAACTATCACTATAACTGTTAATTTCTGTTTATTTGTTTTTTATTTAAGGTCAAAACACCGATTCCTTTTCTGCTTCATGGCACTTTGCGTGAGTACCAGCACATTGGACTGGACTGGTTGGTCACCATGAATGAGAAGAAACTCAATGGAATTCTTGCAGATGAGAATGGGACTGGGCAAAACCATCCAGACTATTGCACTGCTGGCACATCTAGCTTGTGTTAAGGGTAACCTATCCCACATAAATTTGCATTTGTTTAAAAATGGGTGATGGGTGCAGTACTACAAATGTTACTACAATATTCTTGTTGTTTTTGCTCTCAGGCAATTGGGGTCCACATCTGATCATTGTGCCCACCAGTGTAATGCTCAACTGGGAAATGGAGTTGAAACGTTGGTGTCCAGGATTTAAAATCCTTACCTATTATGGGAGTCAGAAGGAGCGAAAACTTAAGAGACAGGTATTACATGTAATAATATTAATCATTAATATTTATTTATTTAGCTTTTCATTCATTATGATTTTAAAATGATTTTGTCTTTTCTTAGGGCTGGACCAAACCCAATGCTTTTCACGTCTGCATCACATCATACAAGCTAGTGCTGCAGGATCATCAGGCCTTTAGGCGCAAATCTTGGAGGTACCTCATTTTGGATGAAGCTCAGAATATCAAGAACTTTAAATCCCAGCGCTGGCAAAGCTTGCTCAACTTCAACAGGTACTTTTCTATGGCCCAATAAAAGCAGACACTGATCAGTTTATAATGTTTATTCAGTATTTCACCTCTCTGTTTTCTTTTTTTTGCAGTCAGAGGAGATTGTTGCTCACGGGTACTCCCCTCCAGAACAGTCTAATGGAGCTGTGGTCTCTCATGCACTTTCTCATGCCGCATGTTTTCCAGTCCCATCGTGAGTTTAAAGAGTGGTTCTCCAACCCACTTACTGGCATGATTGAAGGGAGCCAGGAGTACAACGAGGGCTTAGTCAAACGGCTTCACAAGGTATTAATAGTTGAAGCACTGAAATTATGAAAGTCTCATTTTTTTATATATAACATTTATGCAGAGATTGGTGCATCCTATTGCAAAGAAAAAGCTTCTATGTTTATCTAACAATCTTTGCTTGTAAAAATAATTTAAGTTATATGAACACATACAGAAATTTCACTTTTACATTTCCTCTCAATCTGTCTAGGTGTTAAGACCTTTTCTGCTGCGCAGAATCAAAGCTGATGTGGAAAAACAGATGCCTAAAAAGTATGAGCATGTGGTGCGCTGTCGACTCTCCAAAAGACAGCGCTTTCTCTATGATGACTTTATGGCTCAGGCCTCGTAAGTATCCGGATATAGGAGTGCTTGGGAAACACCTAACAGGCTTTTTGACCATGCTGATAACATTCAAGCTCATGCCACTGAGTGCCCTATTTATTGCATCCTGTTGATGATGATCTCATTTTTGTTTATTTTTCAGGACACGAGAGACTTTGGCCAGTGGTCATTTTATGTCTGTGATCAACATCCTGATGCAGCTGCGGAAAGTTTGTAATCATCCCAACCTGTTTGATCCGAGGCCCATACAGTCTCCCTTTATCATAAGCCCTGTCATCTATTCTACTGCTTCACTGGTTCAGCAGGCTCTTGAGATGTCACCTTTCGAGGTAAATAGTGGAAGATCAACAGCCACTAAACCTAAATTTTATTAAACCTAAACATGTACATAAACAAAAACGTTTTTTAGTTTGCCTTAAATACAGGCCAAGTCTCTTTGTCCCAGTAAACGCCATTGAACTCCATTGAAGGTTAATAAATCTTTTTTCCTCACAGCGCTGTGACTTGTCCTTGTTTGACCTTGTGGGTCTGGAGCGACGTGTATCTAGATACCAAGCAGATGTTTTCCTGCCTCAGAGAAAAGTGACACGTCAGCTTATTCAGGAAATCATGGAGTCCCCTGATCCTCCTCCCAGACCGAAGCCTGTTCGCATGAAGGTTAACAGGTAAGTTATTTAAAACACAAGTTTAAATTTGAAATGAAAAAAATAGAGGTGTGGCAATATCTTCACTAAATATTCTGCATGTGTTTGTGCCTTTGTAGGATGCTCCAACCTTTACCTAAATCTGATGGACGTTCAACAGCTAATACCCCACGGACCTCATGTCCCACCACCACCACCAATGTGGTTCAGGCTCCAAAGCCTCCCCTTATCACAGAGGTCACCCCTACACAGGCTCCCTCTCAGCCATCACCCCAAGGTCAGCTGAAAGAGCCAAACCTTGCATCCCGATCCCCAAGTGACTGTCATGTATCATAATACAGGACGATATTAACTTTCTACTTCTGTTTTAGTTTGCCCTGTTACTCCCGTCACTGCTCCAAAAGCTCCAATGGTTCCTAGCAGCGTTCCTCCTGCAACTGCAGTCAGGCCTCCAGCCCCCCAAGCAGTGTCTATACGGCCCTCAGCACCCTCCAGTATCCCTGCTGTGTCTACTGCATCAGCAAGCAGCCTCATGACTCAGAGGGTCCTGCTCAGCCCAGATATGCAAGCTCGGTTGCCATGTAAGTTCATTTTAATACACCTTTATAACTGCAGCTAATTGTTTTGTGGTGATAAGCACAGTTCAATTGTTGTATTTATCTCACATGTACAGCTGGAGAGGTGGTGAGCATTGCTCAGTTGGCGTCTCTGGCCGGCCGGCCTGTATCGTCCTCTCAGGGCAGTAAACCAGTCACCTTCCAACTTCAGGGCAATAAGCTGACGCTCTCCGGGACCCAGCTGCACCCTGTGCCACAGCCACGCCCCATCCAAGGTAACCGCATTCCACGTGTGTGTATACATATGTATCTTAGCATAAGAATAATCTGCTTGTGGAACTGATCCACTGATTGCTACGGACAGGTTTCACTTTTTCCTGCACGCCTTCTGTCTTTCTGTGTTTGGTGGATTCTGTGGCCTAACACTTTCTTCTGTGGTTATGCCCTTTAGGAAATGTAATGCATCTGGTTTCCAGTAGTGGGCAGCACCACCTTATTAGTCAGCCAGCTCAGGTGGCAGTTCTTCACACAGTTAGTCAGTCAGGTAGCAGCTCAGCAATTTCCCATCCAACCAGCACAACCCCAACCTGCTCTGGACTAGCAGTACCTTTCACCGCTACTCAAGGTACTTGTGCTGTCCTTGAGTTCATCTTTGTTTGGGTACAGCCTGTATCCTGAGTACCAAACTACCCGTTTTATAAACGGAGCATGCGCATGAGTATTCTGCCATTGGTTCTTTGTTTGTATCAGCATGTGGACTAACTGAATAGCTCCTTTTAGATAATAAGGTATTGGACAATACATGAAAGTTGTGGAGTTTACATGAGATTTGTGAAGATTTTTTTTCTTTGATTTTTGATTGACGGATTTAGTTTATATGGTGAAATAAATGTGTACTTCACCGGAGATGTTTCATTAGTTTCTCATTATTATTTTTTAATCGAATGTATGCAGGTTACATTTTTGACTTCTTTCATTCTTTTCTCATCTTTTCTCTTTGCTTTGCACCTGGCACAGAGATGGAAGTCAAAAAGTCATTCAGAAGTATTTCATAGTCAAATCAGGTGTAATTCCTGTGTAGTAACTATAAATACACCTTTATTTATTGCAGTTCCAACATCCATGGTAAGTGGGCCTGGAATTGTAAAGATTGTTGTTCGTCAGGCAGCAAGTAAAGAAGCTGGATCTGTCCCCACCCTGGCTGTGCCTCCTTCTCCTCGCCCTGCTCCTCCCCAATCAGTTACCCTGCATCCACATGGCACGCCAAACCCTGTTCTCAGAGCTTCCGTTTCATCGCAGCCGCCACATCGACCTCCAGTTTATGCCGCACCACCCCGGACTGTTGCTTCATCCCAGACTCCACCCACTCGTGCTGTGTTGAGGGTGATACAGGCACCAGCACCAAACCCAGAACCAGGTACATTTGGTCCAAATGTAATTTTCTTGACATTAAAAAGAGTTTCTAGAGTTTTTTTTTTTTTCCTTTACATGACACAGTTGTCTAGTAACACTTCTGTATAGATATATCTGAATGTTTGAGGTATCTGTGTGGTGTGTGAGCTGTAATCATGCCTTGCTTATTATAAGAGCATATCTAACTATCTATAGCAATAAAGAGTCACTGGTACTAAGCGTCTTGTGAGACATTTATGTAAAACATTTGTTGTTTGTGCAAATAAGTACACAGACACATGCACAACAAATGACAAAACCAAATCAAACGTAACAACTTAACAACAATTTAAAAGCGTTATTGTTGGTTTACTGTAGTAAGGCAAAAATACAGTTTTGAGATGGTTGATGGTTGAGAGGTTTTTGTATGTAATTTTAATATGTTTAGTGGAATGAAAAGTTAAATTTAAAGTATTTCTCTGTGCTTATTAAGTAGTATAATCATGCAGAGTTATGAAAAGTATTGTGATTGGTATATTTTTAACTACTGTATTAACTTTTTTTTCGGTAGCCAAGATTAATTCATCATCAGCGCGTGAGGAAAGTAGTAGTGATGTCATTACTTTGCGCATGAGCACTTCTAAGCCTGCATCCTCATCTCAGAGCAGTGGGTCAACATCGCAGCGCCCGCGCATTCAGCCTCTCCCGCCACCACCACGATCCCCTTTCTATATGGTAATTATAAATTATTCATCCTAAAAATAGTTGATAACAGTTAATAAATATCACTGTTCTTACTGATCTCTTTTATATACAAACCTTTATATACAAACATAACAGTATGTGTAATATAAGCATAAAAATCTCTATCATAAGGTTTGATGTTTTGTGGGTTACACTGTATATCAAAACACATCAGTAACTTATAGTGCATTTAGTTTAAAAGTTTTTGCAGTTAAAGTATTCAATTTTTGCCATAGAAGTTTTGGTAGTATAAAACATTATTGACATATTTGCTGTGTAGTAGCAGCTTTTACTTATTTGTCACTTTGGTGTCTGTCAGTCATGGCTCAGACAGTCGAAAAGCCCAGCGAGATGATAGGATCTCTCAAATCATTCGCATCAATGAGCTGCACTGCAGTGCTAAGCCTGTCTATGGTCGTGAGGTGTTGGACTTCCTAACCTTCCTCCCAGGACCTTGTCCATCCCCACCACGTCCTGTTCTGGGGAGCTGGAGTTACTCTGGATACAGCTCCTGCCTTACTGCCCAGTCACAGGATTCTAGTGACTACCTAGAAAAGAGCAAATCCCTGAAGGAAGCCATCCACAACTCAGAGAAGAGGCTTCAACTTCTCAGTGAGGTTATAGACAGGTATGTCGGTCACAAACACCTTAACTCTATTCAATAGACTCTCAAGTTTTATGTTTCTTAGTTTTTTAATCGTTTCCATTGTTCTGCTCCATAGGTTCACTTTTGTTATTCCTCCAGTGGAGGCAAAACGTATCACCATGCACAGCTGCCACCCACCTCCCTACCTTAGACATCAACAAGCCCTTTTCTCTTCCACTCTATCTTCCCATCTCTCCCCACTTACTAAGAATCTGCATCGCATCCAGTGTAACATGAGGACACATTTTCCTGACCTGAGGCTTATACAGTATGATTGTGGTAAGTACCAGGATCACAGTACAGACAGTCACGCAATCTACATTGCAAGCAAACAATGCATTGGAGAATGTTGCACACAAACATTGAGTGAATGCATGCTGAATTGGAAAACTAGGGAGTCTGTCACCACTATAGTGATTGTAATAGGATGGCACTGTAATAATAATGTCATATAACAATCTAATGTATTAAGAGTTTGAATGACCTGTTTTTAATGCTGTTACAAAGACAATTTGTCTGTTTAGGATGGCTGTATAGCCTGCAAAAAGAGTGGCTTTTAGGTGCCTTAGACAAAATAAGTATTTTATTTCACGATTTTGCTCATAATCTTTCAGACATTTCATGGAGTACTGAAAAGACTTATTGTTTGTCTATGCAGGTAAGCTGCAGACGCTTCACCTCCTGCTTCGAAAGTTAAAGGGAGGAGGGCACAGAGTCCTTATCTTTACTCAGATGACACGCATGCTGGATATCCTTGAGCAGTTCCTCAACTACCATGGGCACATCTACCTACGCTTGGATGGGAGCACACGCGTAGAACAGAGACAGGTATGTTACAAATAACTGCATTAAAAAAAGCTTGTCTGCAGGAGTGGTTTTATGTGTACAAGTGTACATTTTTTAGTCTCTCTCTCTTTCAGATGTGACACTTTTGGCATGTTTATCTACCCTCACAGGCTCTAATGGAGCGATTCAATGCAGACCGGCGTATATTCTGCTTCATTTTGTCTACTCGCAGTGGAGGTGTGGGTGTTAACCTGACTGGGGCAGATACAGTTGTGTTTTATGACAGTGATTGGAATCCAACCATGGATGCCCAGGCTCAGGACAGGTGCCACAGAATTGGACAGACAAGAGATGTCCACATCTACAGGTAAAATCGTTACTCATTTACAAATGCTTTGATACTCATAATAGATTTAAATAGATTATAAATGGTAATGGATTTAAATAGATCTAGCATGATCAAAAGTGTTGGTTATTGAGCACAGATTATAGATGTACATTTAATTATTTTGATATATTTGTATAGGCTAATCAGTGAACGGACAGTTGAAGAAAACATTTTGAAAAAGGCCAATCAAAAGAGGATGTTGGGTGATATGGCTATTGAAGGTGGAAACTTCACCACAGCCTTTTTCAAGCAGGTATGGCATATTTTCATTTTCAGAAGTCATAATGTAACCTTAAACTGTGGAACAATTAAATGACCAACCATTTAATTCCCACAGCAAACTATCAGGGAGTTGTTTGATGTGACAGAGGGAGAGAAGAAAGAAGCAGAGTCAGGTGTGCCTCAGACAGATGATGATGAGTCCATCAATAAACAACAAACCACAATTTTGGAACAGGTAATTGTTTTAATATTAGTCCCTTGTTTTGTACATTTTGTGCCGGTCTTGGTTTTACACAAGGTAGTTTTAATGTGTGTTAAGCATTTTTTACTGGTAATTTGCTTTATTTTTTCTTAAACCACTGATAAAAAAAATTATATGTTCTTTATACCAGGCCCTTTGTCGAGCTGAGGATGAAGAGGATATAGTGGCTGCATCTCAAGCGAAGGCTGAGCAGGTGGCTGAGCTTGCAGAGTTTAATGAAAATATTCCTCTTGATGATGGTGACAGTAGAGACCAGGAGGAGGAGGAGCTCTCCAAGGCTGAGCAGGAAATTGCTGCTCTAGTTGAACAGGTAATGCTGCATTATAATGAGTTTTTTTCAGTCAACAAATCTTTTTTGTTTCTAATAAATTTAATTTGCCTCTGTTTTGAACAGCTTACTCCCATAGAGCGATATGCCATGAATTTTCTTGAGGCTTCACTTGAAGACATTTGTAAAGAGGAGCTAAAGCAGGCAGAGGTAATCATTAAACCATTATCCTAGCTTTGATGCTTTTGTATGGAGTCAGTGTTCAGCAGTCATCTAAAACATTTCTCTCGACTTTACAGGAACAAGTTGAGGCTGCAAGGAAAGGTTTGGATCAGGCAAAGGAAGAAGGTTTGAAACTGCATCAGTCATCCGACAGTGAAGAGGATTCTATACCTCCCAGTAATGAGGAACCTACTCCTGCACGCCGCCCTCGAAAGCACAAAGAGAAGGGTGCTCCTTCTACAAGGGTCAGTGGCAGGCTTAGAGGGACACCTGCTGATGATATATCCCTAACACAGCCATCCCCAGATAGGGAGAAAGGAAGAAGGGGAGCATGGATAAATTCTACACCCCTACAAAGAGAAGTGCCTGAAGGGTTTCGAAGTGGTTCGCGTGGACGAGGGGCAACCAAAGAATCATTAGAAAATGAGAAAGTCCAAACCAACCAACAGCTTTCAAATTCTGAAAATGTGTCTGCTACTCTGCGTGGTTCAGATCTAAAAATCAGAAGTGTGCCATCCCCTCACCAACAGCCCAACTCCCCATCAAGCTCTGTGCCTTCATCTGCTACATCTCCTGCAATGGAGAGAAACTCTGGTGGTCACCAATCCTCGTCATTGGCTTCCTGCAAAGAGGAGAGTGAAGAGCGTCCGGGAGAAGCACTCTCTGATACTGTTCAGCATACCAAAAGAGATAGAAGAGCATCTGTATCATCTGACTCAATCTGTTCTCCTGAGCATCACTCTGATCAGGATGGTCACCTCTCCCTATCTCCTACTCTGACATCCCCTAACTCTCGCTCACCACGTAAGCGCCAGTCAGCTGAAAGAGAGATCCTTATGGGACTTCCAGAAGATTCTCCATCGGCCAAGGTTCTTCGAAAGCTGCCAGGTCGTCTTGTCACAGTGGTGGAAGAGAAAGAGCCAAGGCGAAGACGCCGGGGCGCTAGTGGAAGTGGCGGAGTACATGAGGGTTCATCAGAGGAGACCGAACAGGCAGAGACGGTACATGACCCAGCTACTCACTCTTTTGATGGAGCTGGTCAAACTCTTAAAGACTCTCCTCCCAAATCAACATCCACTTCCTTAGCTTCCTCCTCCCCACAACAAGAGCAGGAACCAGTCTCCTCTTCATCACAGTCTAGTCCAGGCAGAGGCCATCTTCCATATTCTCCAACACACCATTCACCAGACATGCCCGTTCTACGAAACTTACCTGTACGACGGAGGCTGGAAACAGAGTCTCGAATGGCTGCGCAGTTAGGAGAGCAGTTTGTAGGTAGAGGTAGAGGACTGGATCGGAGGTCTGCCTTGTCACCAAAGAAACATGAGGCTAATTCAGAAAGGGACGGTTCTGCAATTGTTTCCGTTCCAAGTGACTCAAATGTGAATAATACTGTACCACTAAAGCGCAAAAGAGGCAGACCTCCTAAAACGCCACCGATGGCTCTAGAGCTGCCTGAACAGAAGATACCTGTAACCCAGAAAACAAGTCCCGAACAGAGCCCCCCAGTCTCACCAAAACGAAAAAGGGGCCGCCCCCGCAAAGATTCCACTACAAGTACAGCAACGACTTGCAGTGCTGAACAACAAGAACAATTATCTCTATCTTCTTCTTCTGTGGAAACTCATTCATCCCAAGAGCCAAATTTGGCACTATCCAATGTTATGCCTATGACTTTGCCTAATGACAGCAAAACATCACCTGTAAGCTCTCCAACAGTCAACCCTGCTTCACCCTCAGACACTGCTTTGGTATTGTCATCATTATTATATTATCCAGATTCACAAACAAACCCGACCACTACATCTGTTTTACCATCTCTCATGCATGAAGACCCTCTAAGTAAGTCTTCCTCAGAACTTTCACATGACGATACTGCACATACTAGTCCAAACCCCATAACTGCACACACCGACTCCCAAACCAGTACACTTAACATTCCACCACACAGTGACAGCACTTCTACAGCATGTTTTTCAGAGAGCAGCACAGCTTTGTCCCCTACACTACAACTTTCTAGTCATCTTGAAGATCATCTAGCTAATACAGATCCTATCAATACTCAGCAGCATACCCTTACACCCGTACTTGATCAAACCGAAGAAATTGCAGCTTCTTTAGAACCTTTGACTGTGTCAGGCATAGACACAGAAACCGAATTAAACCCACTCACCAGTGATCAAAACATAGAGGAATTGCAGCAGTCAGATGAACAAATTCAAACAACTTCACAACCGTTACACACAATGTCTCTACAAGCCCATGTAGAGAACAGTTCTTGTATAGCTGTACCTTTTACTTCCCCACATCAGCCATCCACCCAAACTTGTACTGTACCTGCTTTGACTACTGGGACGGAGCCAGTGTCATCTTCGGAGACTGCCACACCAGAACCCCCTGTTATACCTACTGTGTCAACAGTTGTCCATCAGTCCATCCCTATGCCTGTTGAAACATGTGTTCCCCCCTCACAATCTCAAACTACACCAATCCAAACAGCAGTAGATTCAACAGACTCCCTACTCACGTCACACCAAACGCAAACTTTTGTACAATCCCCATCCACCCCTAATCAGACAACACTGTCCACATCCAACAATGACAGTACAGATTCTTTTCAACCCCAAAACATGTCAACTGAGACTGTGGCTGAAAATCATGAAGGCCAAAATCCACCAAAAGAAGAGGCTAGTACAAGAACAGAAGAAATGGAAATTGACAGTGTTGGTGAAAGTGATACAGAAGACAAAGGCATGGACTCATCTCAGTCAAAAAGAAAGAAAATGGATAGTTTACCAAAGGAACAGACTCTTTGTGCTTTGGGGGTTGCCTCAGATGTTGAGACCCATGATGATCCTAAAAATAATGAACCTAACAAGCCATCAGAAGAGGACAGAGAGACAAGTTCATCCAAAAAACGACGCATCAGTAGGCAAAGCAGCCAGGAGTCAGTCCGTTCCTCTTCCCCCTCTTCTGTATCCTCCTGTGGTACGAGATCATCTCGATCCAAAAAGACTGGAGAGGGTAAGAGACCTGTAAAAAGGAAACGAGAAGATATAAAATCTGAAAGGGAGAAATCAGAGGAAGAGTCTGCCCAAAAACACGAGTCTAAATCTTCGTCCCCCTCTTCCTCAGACTCTGAGGATTCTAGTAGCAGAAACGGATGTCTTACAAGGTCGGCCCAAAAACAGCTGAAGAAGGATGGGAAAATTGCTGTGAACAATGATGTGAGCTGCAAAAGACAAAGGCAGGGAATGGAAAAGAAGGGTCAGAACACCAATACAGATGGGGAGTCCAGTGGTGAAGCGTGTTCAAGATCAAGCCGAAAATCCACAGTCTCACAATCCAACACTTCGAACTCCCCTGAACCTGAGGTACTGGGTAAACGCTGTTCAGCTCTAAATGCTGCAGCCAAGCTTTTGGCAATGAGAGCAAGAGGACCAGATACACCCAGTCCCAAAACAAAGACAGCTGGACAACCAAGTAGACCACAGTCCACTGAAAAGAGCTGTAAACCCAAGGGCAAAACTGGACAAGACTCTCCCAAAACAAGTAATAGCAGAGCAGGTAGTGGCAGACAAACCCCCATTCAATCAACTGAATCACCTCAGTCTTCTGCCGCCAGATCTACTCGACAGCGACCAGGTAGCCTGGTTCCACCCTTGGAAACAGAGAGGGTTAAAAAAGAAGAGAAGAAAAAGACATCAGATCCTAAGGAAGAAGGTGAAGATGAGAATAGAGAAAGCAGGTCTTTAAGAGGCCACAGTGCCTGCAGTAGCATAAGCAGCGAAAGAGGAGCAGGCAGCAGCAGAAGTCGGAGCAGCAGCAACAGCAGTCAGCGCACCCATAGTCTAAGCTCACAGAGTACAGAGCCGCCACGCTCTCGTTCCAGAGCAGCTTCCTCTGGTAGCGATACGGAGAGAGGAAAAAGTTTCCGAAGGAAGAGTGATGGAGGCAGAGGCAGGGAGAGCAGAAAAGAGAAGGGCTCCCATAAGCATGAGAAACCTGAACTTGGTGTCGGATCAAGTGATGGGACTCCTAACAGGGTTCTCAGAAGTGTAGCTGCACTGGCAGCAGCTCAGGCTCGCACTCCTGCTAACAACACACGCTCTTCGTCTACTCAACACAGACACTCCAAGACGTGATCAGGAGAGGAGACGGTTTCTTTAGGTCTAAATGAGAATTAGAACTGCAACAAGGAGAGAAGGCAGGTTTTATGGATTCCAGGGAAAAGAGGATCAATTTCATTAAAGGCCATAGTTTAGCGGTTTGAGAGAGACAGAATAAAGATCTTTTGCACATTGTGATTAGATCTGACCTTGCCTTTGCCCTCTCTGCTATTTCAAGCCATTTACAGTGTGGGAAGGGACAGTGATGACGATTTGGTCACCTATTATAAATGTGTTGTGATAATTTGAGTTAAAACGAGATATTTCACCCTACCACAAAGACTTTGAAACTTCAAAGTAGCTGGGCAAGAGGCAAGATTATTTGTTCACACTATGTACTGTAATCAAAGACTGGAATACTATGTGAAGTTTTTGGAAGATTGGTCGCATAGATTGTACTCTTTACAGAGTGTACTTGTGCTGCAAACGGTATTGATGAGGAAGCAATTCATTAATGCTACATTTAAACGATTTAGTGGGGATTGTACAATTGTAAAGTTTTTAGACTGTTGCGTTCTGGATAATGTTTGTCAGCTGTTTGACTATTGTTTGTTTCAAGTCAGTTGATAAATTAAGAAAATTATATTTACTTCCAGGGTATGAAAAAGAGGGCAGGTCTATAAATGTGATTTTGTTTTTTTGGGGGCTGCACTATGCTGGAGTTACTCTTTGCTTAGATCACCTGTCTTGTGTAATGTCTCTTTTAAATTCTTCTGCTGCTTGCTTTTTCCCATTTGCACATCTAAATCTTACCAGACTTTGGTGTGCATACGTGATTTAGGTTTTTTTCCCAGGACATCATCTTGTCAAGACATCTTTACTGGTACCTCGGTCTGCATTTTGTAGGCTCTAATGTTGTATCTCTTGAGCTTGTGATAAATCTTGAAATTTGCTTGTCATTTGCTTTATAGCAGTACAAAAATGGGAGACATCCTTTTTCATTTTTTTCCCAAAGTGTTATTCATTATATGATCATCTTTACACATTAAATTGTATTCTCAAAAACTGAATCCAAGATGAGTTTAATAAAAGGAGAGTGCCTGTTGATCTGTACAAGGATCCATGTTAACATAGAGGTTTGGATATCCGTAGTGCTTTAAATGTAATAAGCTGTTCCACCCGTTACCATAAAAACACCATAACTGTTTATGTGCAACCAAAACTGAAATCAGTTCTAAAGTGAAAATTGCTACTGTTGGCTATTTTTGTTTCTGGAGTATGGGTCCTTTTTATAGAGAGACTGATGCTGGGTGGCTAGTAGACACCTTAAGGATCCTCTTTAAAAGGAACATCTTTATTTGCCGAACATTAGCAGTCAAGCGAGTTGTAAGGTAACTTTCTGTGACCTCTTGGGACAGAGAGACGTTTGGGGATATTAGTAGAATATGGTGATGGTCTTATTTTCATTTTGATTTGTCTCTTCTGATTTGTTACATTCCTTATGTTCCCTTGTAATTCCACATTGTTTTACTTGAAAGATTGAAAACGTTGAATAAAAAGACCAAAAATACACGTTTCTCTATATTTGGCATTTCTCACAACTTTTGTAGTTAATTGAATGCAGACTGTATATTCAGGTAAAGTCTCAGGCTGTAACTGCGTCTTGTAAAATTTAGCCTCAAACCCAGTAGACGGGCATGTAAAGTAATCCTTTTAGGACATTAACGTTTTTTTTCTGTAGGCACTTCATAGGCTAAGCCTGGGATCTGCCATGAATCACATAGAACTGATGAGCCAAGTAGGCTACCACAGCCAGATCGAGAACCAATCAGAGATCGAGTAAATTGGGATTGGACGGCTCTCTTGACCTCGTGCTCTCATTTTGTTTTGCTAGCACTTGGCAACTCAGTGGAAATGAGAAAATCCGATGTTATTTCCTTAAGCAGCCATGAAGATTCATGATCCTGCCTCGCGCTGACACCTCTGCACATTTTCATAAATAAAGAAACAGGTGCGTAATTTCTTTTTATATAGATGCGGGAGTAGGGCTTCGCTAAGTGTGTTTTACTGTCATTATTTTAGCAACATTAGCCGGCTGGCTAACCTGTTAAAATGCGTTGTGTTGCCATGGCAACTGTTCAGGGAAAGTCATGCGCTGACGAAATCAAATACGACAGTATTTTGTTTTAACCTGGTTTGGAAAACGATTGAGGTAAATCACTTTTATTTTTATATTAGGTTAATCATCTTTAAAATGCAAGAATATTTACGCAAGCGTCATATTTTAATATTTGCCCTACAGTTACAGTGAGAGTAAAGTTATTTCAATGTCAGTGTAGTTTGTGGTAAGGTGGACTCGAAAACTGTACGTATATTTGTTAATTACCATTTCCATACCATTCATTTACATATAATCTTTTGTTATATTTTGCATATAATTTGTGTGTGTGTGCACTTGGTAAATAAAGATTATTCGTGATTATTTTTTATTTATCTGATAATCACTTTTAATCATATTTAAGTAAGTTATTTTTACTAAAAAGTACTATTAATTTAAGAAAATCTACACTGTAAATATTATAGTACTGTATTATTCATTAATAATAAACTGTGACGTTTGCTTAAATCATAGATGTCTTGTTTTCTGTCACTCGCTATAGCATAATTTTAAGAGACATTGTTTTAGAAATCCCATATGGTGTTACAAACAACTTCTGTTCACATATACTTCATTGCTCCAGCAACCAACCACTTTTCTAATCACTTTTGACAAGTAATGGGGGATTATCTTTCTCCTCTGATTCTTACTCTGTTGATGTATCAGGTTAAGGTCTCCTGTGTTTTTAATAGGTCACTTGATCTTAAGGTCTCAATGTATCACTATGTAAGTATATCCAAGTATGGCCACCCAGGACAGAAGAGATAAATTTGTTTCATTTGTCAGGGATTACGTCCCCAGACAGACAGCTCACAGTAGGGAGGATGATAGCCTTCTGCTGGACAGCCAAAGCTAAGTGGCGTGGACAGGAGAATTTTCTGATCTCCTTTTGCTAATCTCCTTTTGGAGAGTACACAGGTTAGTGTAAAATGCTAATTCATTTATTAAATGTGTATGTTTTAATGGATTTGCCTGTTGTGTGTTGTTCTTCACTTATTTTATTTACCATTTCCTATGAAATTGCTGAATTTCTCTTTTCTCCATTTTTGGTATATGGACATCAGACCAAACTGAGGTGTTTTCTTTTTGCTTTTCTGACTTTTTGGTAATATTACACGCCATAAAGGACACTAGGCCATTTTGTCCAGGAGTTCATGGTCATTATCCAGGTTACTGGATCAGAATACAGTTACAATCATCCAAAAGTCTATGATTATTAGAAAAAATAATAAGACCTTCTGATTATTAGAAACAATAATAAGGCCTTCACTGAGGCAAAGAACAATTTTACCAAAATGTATAATTGAGATCTCACATATTCATATGAATTAGCCACCTTGTAAAAAAGTAACAAATTGCTGTGAGATTGTGTTGGGTCTCTCGCAATCTTTAGGGATGCCCTACTGCTATTACAAAAATTTATCTTGGCTATTTTTACTAGCAGTTTTGTAGTGAAACCATAGTACCCACAAATTTACCATGCTCTCACTACCTTAGCTTAACTACTATATTTGTACTATAGTAATACAAATAATAATCAGTCTGCCAAAAAACATGGTTACTACACTTTTACTATAATAAAACCATGGCTGACTTATTAATTGGAGTTTACTTTAACCTTAATTTCACCTTCTTTCCATAGGCATAACTTTCACCTTAAGCAATGTTTTTTATGTGACAAGTTTCCTAACAACATATTAACAATATTTTTTATCACTCTGTCCAGATAATTCTCCTTGGTCTGTTTAGAATGTAATGCTGTTGACAGCTAGGGTACTCATCTGTGGAGAGCAATGAGGACAGAAACATGATACCAAGCTTTAGCATTTTGCCCTTTAACAGAACCACCGATATGGCCGATTGAGTTTCAACTAGGGCATGTGACATGACACAATATTAGATCTTTCTGCTCACGAGTTCTTGAACAAAGGTATATAACTAAATCTAGAAGCCTCTTAAATCATCGCTGTGTCTTCATCAAACATTCATGTGACAGAATGGAGACACCAGAGGAGAACTCGGCGAGTGAAGCGTTCAGGTGTGATCCTGAGGCAGGAGCGGAGGGGGAGGGATGGGGAAGTGACAATAATGCACGGCCCTGCAACACGCCGATCCCTCTATCTGCAGTGAACAAGAAGAAAAAAAGAAGAAAGAAGTAAGACATTTCTATAGTATGCTATTTATTATTCAACATACCTGTGAGAACCTAGAAGTTTCATTTCAATGATACATTTTGCTATGATTTAAATCTGTGACATGGCCTTACCTGGTCAATAGTAATTATATTAAAATTATATGTTCTTCACATTATGATTTTGTTTAGAAAATAGTCCATCACATTTATATGACAATAGCTGGGATTTTACAGACAGGGATACATATGTTTATGATTGAGGTAAAGGGTGTTTTAATATGATTAATGTGTCTTTAAAAATCTCCAGATGTGTGAAACAAAACAAGGAAACTTTTAATTCTTGAACAATGCACAGGTCTGTCTGTTTTCTTTTTTATCTTTCAGATGACTGTGGATCAATCTCACCAACTGCAAATACGAGAGTGGTGAGTTTTTGCTCTTCAAAATGCGTCACTTTTGTGCATTTAAGTTTTAAAATTTCTTAATAATAACTAATATTTAAAGCCTTGATTTAACATTATTATGGTTTATGTAGAAGCACACTCTAAATCTCTTTTTTTTTTTTTTAAGTACGCCGTGCTGCTCGCAGATACGGGCTACGAGAAGCCGCAGATGGAGAAGACTGGACTTTGTTTTGGACAGACTGCTCTGTCTCACTAGACAGAGTCATGGATATGAAACGTTACCAGGTGTTTTGCTGTCAAACATCATCAATCTCTCATGTAATGCTATTCCCTTTTCTTAAATGTTAACAAGATGTTAATGCTTACGTTTCCTTCGCACAGAAAATCAATCATTTTCCTGGCATGAGTGAAATCTGCAGAAAGGACTTGCTTGCACGAAACATGAACCGTATGTTGAAACTCTTCCCCAAGGAGTACAACATTTTTCCCCGCACTTGGTGCCTCCCCGCAGAGTGAGTCTCTTTAAGTTCAGCTGTGCAATGAAGTCACGATTCAGTTTTTTAATGGGCGCTGTCTAAAAAGCTGTCTTTATGTGTTTCAGTTATAGTGATTTTCTAGCCTACACCAGAGCCAAAAAGCACAAAACTTACATCTGCAAGCCAGACTCAGGTTGCCAAGGTCGTGGTATTTTTCTTACCAAGTCCAGCAAGGAAATTCGGCCAGGAGAACACATGATCTGTCAGGTGTATATAACTAAGGTAATTCAAGAATTCTAAATCAAGCAGTTATAAAAGATGCAATCTGTAACATTTTTAATTAGTCATAATTAATATTTAAAAAAATTATTAAGCCCACATTCACAAGGACACTTATAAGAATTATTATTTATAATTTCAGCTGTCACTTTTTCCACAACATATTGAATTGTTGATCTTTGTTTCTTTAGCCATTCATCATTGATGGGTTCAAGTTCGACCTGCGCATTTATGTGTTAGTGACCAGCTGTGATCCTTTCCGTGTCTTCATGTACAACGAGGGACTGGTCCGGTTCTGCACAACTCAATACACCGAGCCTACTGGCAGCAATATGGTAAAAAGACAGAAATCTGAAATCTAAAACAATTTAACACACAATGTGATTTTATAGAAGAAGAATTTCTATGCATTTCCAATTCTATGCATCTTACCCTCTGCAGGAAGACGTTTGCATGCACTTAACCAACTACGCCATCAACAAGCACAGTGAAAACTTTATACGAGATGAGGATACAGGCAGTAAACGGTAATCTATATGCTCACAAATTTTGATGATTGTTTTTGGAAACCGCGTAATTAATACAGAAACATTTGCAGGAAACTCTCTAGCTTCAGAAAGCACATGGAAGCTTTGAATTATGATACAGAGAAGATATGGACGGACATTGAGGATGTCATCATAAAGACACTGATATCTGCTCACCCCATCCTCAAACATAATTACCACACCTGCTTTCCCAATCATGCTTCTGGCAGTGCCTGCTTTGAGATCCTGGGCTTTGATGTGTTACTGGACCATCGACTTAGGCCTTGGCTCCTTGAGGTTTAGGTCATTTTATTATTTTTTTTAACCTAAATGCCTTTAACTTAAATGTAAATCTTTCAAACATATCTTGTGTGTTTAGGTCAATCATTCCCCCAGTTTCACCACAGACTCCCGTCTGGACCGGGAGGTAAAGGACGATCTGCTTTATGACACTTTGGTGCTGATAAACCTGGGAGCCTGTGACCGCAGAAAGATCACAGAGGAAGAGAGACGCAGGGTGAAAGAAAGACTTCAGCAGAACCGTTCTAGAGAGGCCAGGTATCTAACAGCACAGTGACAAATACCTTTTATTATGGCTGTATAGGGATCTACAATCTTCAACGACTGAAACTAACAACAACTGCGCTCTTAACAGTAGCTAATTGCTTATAGTAGCTATTAAATCTTCCTATAAAGATTTTGGGCAGTAAGTGTCATGTGTGTTGTGTTATAAGGAGTGAGGAGCTTCGGCAGTCACAGGCTGCTAGTATGGAGCAGATGCAAAGATACGAGGCAAAACACATGGGTGGATTCAGACGAATCTTTCCTCGACAGGAAGGGGAGAAATATGACAAGTATTTTCAACACAGCGGATCGCTCTTCCAGGAGACGGCAGCCTCCAAAGCCAGGGAGGAATGTGCTAGGTATGTATAAGGCTGTCACAATTTCAGATTTTTCCTTCTTTGTTATGTTGGCCGAATGAATTTACAGTAACAAAGTTATGATAATTTATGACACTTTGAAAGTAATAAAAAAAAAATTATATTATTAGTCAAATTCTTCTTTTATTTACTTTTTTTCTCTTTTTCGGCAATGATTCACACTCAAAACATAAGTGTTGGTAACCCGCTAAATGTGGCTCTTATATCAAAATGTTAAACGGCATATTCCACCACCTACCATGTTTAAATGTCATCCAGATACTGTGGCAGGATTATTTACAATATTAGTTTTATTATTATATTATTACATATCAACGCAACATCTCTAATTTCTGCGATTTACTGTTTTGTACATAATATAATTCTACATCATCTAAAGAACATTCTGTAAAAAAATGTAACGTTTTACTGTGAAATGTTTGTAGGCAGCAGTTGCAGGAATTGCATCTGAAACAGGAACAGAAAGAATGGGAAAAGAAAGGCTCACGTAAGCGAGATCTTCAAGGTGAATCTGCAGGAGAAAGAGTAAAACCGAGAACGATTCAGGTTCAGCCCAAACATCGGAACCCTAATTCTGTGAGTGATAAGATTGTGTGTGTATGTGTTTTATATGCCTTAAAACTTATAAAAAAAGTGGAATTGTGGATTTGCTTAAAGTGATGCTTATAAAACTGATCGTTATTCTAATGTATTTGTATCATTGCATAAAATGTTCACTAATGTCTGCTTCTTGGTTGACTAAATATACAGTTCCTATGACCTACCACCAGAGGGAGCCCGATGTCTATGTTTGACATCTGAAAAACTCTCAATGAATACATTCCCTGTGATCTGATCTGTTTCTCCAGCTACCAGCTATGCTTGATCATCCCACCCTGACAGAAGAGACAACTGTTGCCGTTGCCCACTTATCAGAGGAAGAGGAGGCAGAGAGAGTCAGTGAGCTTCACCAGCGAGAGACTCTGCTGCTGAACATGGGTGTGGTTAATCAGGTACGCCAGCTACTTCAAAGTGCCAATCGCCCTTCTGAACCTATTAACCACCTCCATGAACAAGCCAGGTTTCCTTCACACTGCAGACATGATCACAAGGTATGTAAGTTGTATGTATGTATGAGTTAAAAATTTTAAAAATTCAAGAAAATGTTCACTGGGCACCTTTATCACCCTTTATATTATAAAATTTTGTTTGTCAATAATAAATGTTACTGCATCTCTCCAGCTGGACCCCTTTGCAGAGATGTCATGGAGGCAGAAAAACCTCTGCACTATGATGCAACAGCAGATGTCTACGAAAGCCAAACCCTCACTGCAATATCCACATTCCCAGATCGTGCAAAACCGAAAGCCCTGGCCCTCCCTGGAACAAGGGCTGCTCCAGCCAGTCCATACTGAAGCAGGTGCTTTAAAACACTGTGCAGTGGAGGAGACACCAGCATCGAACGCAGAGCAGCAGTCGCCTGCCTGTCTAACAAAGCCTGCTAGTGCCCAGCGAATACCTTGGACAAGTAAATATATTTTAAATAGCCTTTTGGTTGTGTACTTTCATATCATACAATTATAAATTATTCCTTTCTTCTCTCCTCTTTACAGTGAGTGGTTCTTTCGCATGGCGTCAGGGGAGTTTCAGCTCCTCTTTGGCTGAGTCGAAAGCGAGAGCTGCAATATTAGGAGTGCCTCCACTCATTCCAGGGCGACTACAGGGTGCCACAATGTCCCGTGACCCCAAAGCTCTTTACATCATTTCCACCCCTGCTCCTCTTGTCCCGAGGCCGCATCTCTCCCACACCCTCCGTAAGGCCACTCGCAGAATCTCCCCGCATGAGCACGGCCACTAACGCAGGACTTGTCTCTGCTCAACATAAACATATACTCAACACCACAGATGTGAGATCTGCATCCACTACCTGTATTCCATACTGGAAATGTGAATTTTCTCTCTTTTCCATGTTCAGTGGAAATTAAAGTATTTTCTTATTTTTATGCACATTCTGTTCTGTTGTTTAGTTACAAGGTCTTAAAACTAGATTTTGGACAATGCAATGGACTGGTCCCTGCTGTAAGTAACCACCTATTTTTTTTTCAAATGTGCATCTTTAGTTTGATATAGACCATAAGGGAATATTTTCAATGTACATTCAGGGATATGATGTTTCATATGTCTTTTTTTATTTTATATAGCTTTTGTAAGATGCTATTTTTATTCTGTTTTTATTTATGTCACTAAGCCAATGTGAATATTTTAAAGTGAATGGGTATTTTATTTTTATTTAACTCTTTTTTTAGATTTGATAGATTTTGATAGATTTACTAAATATATACCTAAATTTATGTAACAGAGAAAAGTTTGTAAAAACAATGTAAAAAAAAGTAAATTACAATAAATTACAATCGGCCGCAAATCTGCTTTTTACAGCACAATTTTTTTTCAAAAAGGTGTTTTAGTTCAGGTTTCCTGAAGGAGTAAGTGAAACTTTAGTAGCATGTAAAGTGTGCTTACTTCTCTAACGATGCTTTTGGGAAAGGTGTAGTTAGGATTAAGTTAAAACGTCAGTAACAAGAGACTGCGGAGCAAGCCCATTAACTTCTTTTAAAGGATCTTCTGTGTTATTGCAACATCAATATGCTACACAAAATTCCAGAATAAAAGAAAAAATTATACTCAGTAACCCGTATACACACGTAACTAATAACCCTGAAATGGCACGATAGACGACTCAAAAACCTAATGTAGGTAATCGTAATTAATTGCAGTAATTAATTATATCAAATATTTTCTCAAAAAAAGAGATTTAAGTTTGTGGATATTTTATTTTAATTTTATTAGAGTAAGATTCAGTTCAGTTGGTGTACGTAATATTAAATATGTTTCACAAGTTGTGTTCTTCACAACCAAACGCATTTAAATAATTTTGTCTTAAATTTAAAAGTATTGTTTTAGAATTTTATATAAACTGGTCTGTATACAGGGCTTAATAAACTTTAATTACTACAATCACAACAAATACATTTATTTTAGTAAATCTCTGTGCAGCGATAATATTTTTTAACAAAAATTCTTGCATATTATATCTTATAACATTTTTCGTGTTACAGTGACAAACTTCTGGAGGTACATGAAGTTTAGTAAAGTGTTTTTATAGTGCATGCACTTTACGTCACATAAATTAAAAAAATTTTTTTACTTCAAAACAAGAATGTAACCTTTTTATTTTCCTTCTAAAATAATTTTACGTTGAATTTATATTGTCATTAAAACGGCAAGTAACGGCAAGTAAAAAAAGGAAACATAATGTATAAAAGCACTGAAATACATCCATGGTACGCACAATGATATGAAAAACCTGTTTCGTTATTCCTCCCACTTTTTAAACTGATTTAAAGTATGAAAGTATAAAAAATGACATATACATTTTAGTAATAAAGTATAAACATTTATAAAATATATATATATATATATATCATATGGCTTATGATGTATCCAGACGTGAGCAGTTTCTTGTCTTTATTTTATTATGAAATATCGTTGAATACAGTTGTACTTAAACTTTTATTTTTAATTGAATTTTTAGAGAGCAGAAAAAATATATAAAGAAAGCACAGTAAAGCTCAAAAATATGAATTATTTAACTTAGACTCTCATAAACATGCACACAGGCTCTTCATCATAACAAACTCCATACAATTCTTCTTATCTTCTTCTTATTAATAATATTATTGGACGTATTTATTGTTGCACTAAATTTGATTTTTTTTTTAAACTGGTTGCTTTTCCACATGGTAATGCAGAGACAAAGGTTGTTTTCTTGATACAGAATAAGCCTACACTTAATTTTGCGTGGCTTGATGTAATAGTGCATAAAATGGAGGCCGTAAAATCTAATTAGTTGTTTCTCTGGTCGTAAAGTAACTGTGGGAAATGAAAGCAACCGTGGTATGAAAATATCTCGCAGCTGTTCAGCACTGCATTGTTTGGTTTCTCATTTTCTCCGGAATATTACTTCCTTGGTTCTGCTCACCTTTCATGCTGCAAACAAAAATAACCTTACCAAAAATAACCCTCAAATGTTTATTCGATAATATAATACATATAAAATTAATGTATTTTCAGGACAATTTTATTGGTTAAAAGTTTATCAAATCCATAAAACTGTTAGATTGTTTTAATAAATACCCTTTTTATGTCAAGCTGTTTATCATCGTCCTTGAATAAACTTGAATGAATTTACAAAGTTCACCACACGATGGCGCTGTTACTCTAAAAGCTGATAGCAAATCGCATCTACCCACACTGTAACCTGCAGAGAAACCAGTCTTTTTTTCTTACAAATGTCCGTAAAATACCTTAAATAATTCAGGAAAATATTATTCAACCTATAAGTCCCAAATATATTAAATAAAAAATTAAGCCTACATAAAATCACAAATATTAAACGAGGACCTTCTCTCTCATGCGAGATGCGAGAGTGGTCGCTATAAACATTATGGGTGGTCTGATTAAACCAACAAAAAGCATTACATATAATTTTGCACACTGAATCCATTTGCGTTGAAGACGGAAATTGTTACAGGACAGCATTCAATCAACTTACAGTATAGACTTAATCATCCAAATATTAGCTACTAAATATCGTGTGTACTCTCGGTTGGCACTGAAATGGTTTACCAATAACACTCCAATCCCCCCACCATCACCACCCCACCTAAGAACCCCCGCCTTCCCAAGAACTCCCTCTCTGCCCTTTTTCATCTCCCCATTTCCACTCTCTTCTGCTCTTCCTATCACAAGATCGCGCTTTGTCTGTTGTTTGGAGATGGTGAGGCCATGTAAAGATAAAAGGAATCAATAACTGACGCCCATAAGAAATGCAACTCACTATCAAAGATAGTAAAAAGGAAAACTATTTATTGCTCTGGAACCCTCACGAAGAAGTCATGTGAGTTTAGCTACGGATAATATTAAAATCGGCTTGGCATTAATATTTACGACATTTTACGCATTTGGTTTCCATCTGGATTAACTTATTTTTATTGCAACAGTAGTTTGCAATTTGTATCCAACCGGAGACTGTGTGATCTCAATACAGCAGTCAAAGTTTTTTCCGCGAAGAGTTGATCTGCACGCAATGAGTTCTTACTTCGTCAATTCCCTCTTTACAAAATTCAAAGGAGGCGATTCTCTGCGATCCAACTACTATGAGTGCTCAGGATACGCGCAGGATCTTGGAGGCAGACCATCTGTGCTGTACGGTCACAACACAGGATCTGCTTTTCAACATACGGCGCCGTTCACGGACTTCTATCACCACGGTACATCATCCTTCTCCCACGCATCTTACCAGCAGAACCCGTGCGCGGTACCTTACCCCGGAGAAGCCACGGGAAACATCTTAGGGCAGGACGGTTTACAGAGACAGTCCTTCTTCGGCTCACCGGATGCGGATTTTACGCAGTTTGGGGATTGTAATTTGAAGGTAAACGGTATCAGGGATGATCTGGAAAGCGCAGAACCGTGCGCAGCGCAGCTCTTTCCGTGGATGAGACCACAAGGTGAGATGAGGAAATAGAAACACCTCGAGTTGCTGTGTCCTCACATAAAACACTATAGACAATAGTAGGCCTACTTATTACCCCCAATTAAACGCTTTATGGCACCTATTGATTACTTGGGAATTGCACCCTTTAAGAAAGTCGGGATTGCTCCGTGCACATGGCTTAACAGCAATAAAACTCTGTTGGTCTTTTATTACTCTTCTTATATATATTTACAGAGAACAATTTTGTTTGTAGATTTGAAACAACACATCTTTTTTCCCACAGCCACCGGTCGGAGAAGGGGCAGGCAGACGTACAGCCGCTATCAGACCCTCGAGCTGGAGAAGGAGTTCCTGTTTAATCCTTACCTGACCCGCAAGCGACGCATCGAGGTGTCTCATGCTCTGGCCCTCACCGAGAGACAAGTGAAGATTTGGTTTCAGAACAGGCGCATGAAGTGGAAAAAAGAACACAACAAAGACAAGTTTCCCAGCAGCAAAGCGGAACAGGAGGAAATAGAGAGACAGGGGCAAGAAAGCAGCCAGGTATCCGAAAAGCACACATCAGACGAGGACTCCGAAAAAGTTTAGACTTTCAATAAGAGTCTGTTGACCATTAAAAGATCTTGGCCTCAAACGACTGTATCTGAAAAAAATACTGAGTGGTCACAATGACGTCTTTTGGACTTTAAAGACTATGTATATCGAATACAAAGGCAATCATATATTCCATCAGTAAATATGTTATCGAATACTAGCTACAGCCTATGAGGCATTTGTGTTTTCAGCGGTTATTCAGCTACGATATTAAATAGAAGAGTATTTAGGTTATTTGTATTTGGGTGTTTGGATGAAGCCATATCAGTTTCTCAAGGTTCCACTGGTGTGTTTTGTTCCTCTTGTACATTACTTTTGAGGTTACTGCTAGGGCTGGCAAATAAGGCAAAGGATGTGCATGGCCCCGCATCTCTTCAAAACATTAAAGATATAAACTCATAATATTCGTTCTCTTCGGTAACTCTGTAGATGAGTTGACAATTGCTCTTGAGGATGAGCAGTAGTACGTGCATTGCTGAATTATGTCTTACTGTAGGAAAATGCACTTTTTGTGATTGTTAATTACTGTACGAAATGATGAATCAGGTTTACAGCTCTTCAACCGAACTACCTAATCTAATGGGTCATTGCGTCAATCATTTTGTCAGTGTATCCATGCGTTATGCTTTCCTTAGAGAGGATGGATAAAACGCACAATTATTATTCTGCAAAACTTTGTGTAAATATTTGATAATCCAGTTCCGTGGAAGCACTGTCCTATTGTATTTTCTATTGTCTTCAACTGGAAGTGGTTCCTGAAAGAAGCCACAATAAAAGTGAAGAAAAGAATCCTTCGTCTCCTTTGTGTTCTGTCTTTCTTTCAATTGCAGTGCTTTAATAAAAAAAGGTTTTCTTCCGAATACAAGACATTAGTCCCCAAAGACCTCAGTCTTCCACACGACATATTACGGTTAAGCCCCCAATATTTAACCCATTAGAGGTTTCAAAGGTTTTAGAGCAACTGGGTCTTAGTACAGCAGGAATATTTTATTGATGAGTTAAATTTAAATATATTACAACGAAAAATAAAACAAACGTTTTAATAAATCAACACTGAGAAATAAACCACATTGTTTTAAATATTTACCTATCACAGGAGTATAGCTACTGACAACAAAGACCCGACCAAAATCATTTGACCCCAAGTCAGAGTTCAGTAAGAACTTCTAAGGAGACGGTTTATTGGTCTTTATTACTGATTAGATTCTCGAGGAGTCTGGTCTGAGTCTTTGGCTCCTCTGTGATGTGCTGCTTCTTGATGTGGTACATTTTTTTCAGTGATGTGGCTGCCGTCAGTCGAAATTCATTACCTGAAAACAAATATTTGAAGATACTAAACACAGGTCTATTTACTAATTACTATAGGCCTAATTTACTAGTGTGCATTGAGAAAGTGATTTAGAAATAGTTTGTATATTAATTTTCATTAATTATTGTAAACAGATAATATAATTGTTTAGACGTTTTCTACAGTAAATCATATATCATATAATCATCTAATAAAAATGTTTAAAATACCACATTATGAAATTGTGAGTTAAACTGTAATTTTAAAGATGGTTACCAATTAGGTCAAGAAAACGTAAAACACGCATTATTTGATTATTTTCAACTCATGATTGGGTATAAAAAGGGACAAACCCAACCGTTGGTTTATGAATTAACCTATGTTGGGTTGTTTTAGCTCATTTTCTAGGTTCATTCAACCCAACGGTTGGGTTTGTCTTAATACAGCATTTTTTATAAATAATAATATTTTATATTTTTATTGGAATACGTAGTAAGAAATGGTTTAAGAAAAATAATAAAGAACTTGTTAAAAACTGGTTTAATTTTTGGTTGTTAGTGAAACGTAGCCTTTCTTTGCCAACATAAAAACAATTAAATTCAAATTTCATTTTCTATTTGGTTTTATCTAATTTGAAAAGTTCTAAACCAGCTTATAAAAGATGCTATATTATATTTATTTATACTATATTATATTTATTATATTAATACGACCTTTAATAAAAAGTATGTTTTTACGATCTGAATATTAAAGTTTTAAAATGTATTTTCCAATTCACCTTGCGATGTATGTTCAGAGAAACATCTCCTATTTCCTTTCTTTTTCTGCATTTGTATTTGTTTAAAATTAACCAGCTATTAAGTAGTAAGGAAAAATGCACAGGCCCCTTTACACAACAGATTGTACACTTGTTTCAGTAATTTAACAAAAGCCAAAAGGACACAGACCTAGGTAATGTAACACCAAGCACTCCACTTTTGTGACTCCAAAAAAGCATACATCTCAATAACAATTTACACCATTAAAATATTTTACATGAAGATTTTTTTTTTTGTGTGTGTGTTCACACTGTTCACAATAAGACATGATGTGAACAAGGAGACTGTACAGTAGACTAGTTAACATGTGAGATGTTTGTATATGTGTTTGTGTATTTAATTTTTTATAAACCTAGATTTGAAAAAACAATGGCATAGCCAGACTTAAAGGTCACGTTTATATGACGTGGATAATACTGATATCGAGTAAAAGAAGGTTATGAAATTTCATCTAGGTTGGACGTAAGATTTTATAAAAGTGTTCTTGGGACCAAAGTTGTGCGCATTAGCATGCCACATTGCTTATCAAATCATTTTAATAACGGATAATATTTTGAAACAGTTTCACTTAATATTAAAGGCTGAATATTTTCATATTTCTAAAAAACTAGAGCATTTAAAAAAACTTATTGTAAGGTACAATAAAAAAATTGAGAAGCTTTAAACAATACAACAATTTTGTTGAAGTGCTACGTCACACTTTGTTTGTCGAGTCTACTTTCATCTGATTTTATATGGGCAAAATAACAGTGCAACTGTACATGGAAAAAGGTGGAAATTATATATGGTTTTATTCAATCGTATACAACCATTTTGGTGGGTTTAATGAAATGAAATCCCAAAATAAAATGAAATAAAATAATAAAAAATGAAATTTCATTTTCAAAATTCCCTAAAATAAGTTACATATTAACACAACAATGCTTTGATGTAATAAAAAGAAAAGACTATTTATGTGCATGTTCAGAATATTCTAATACAGGTCACCAATACAAGCACATTTACCATCGATGTAACAAAAATACTTTAAAGCTAAAATTAAACCTTTCTCCGTACAATATTCAGTTCGTGACATCTATTTTTTATTTTCGCTTATTTGCGTAAGGAAACTTTGTAGATAAGCTACAGGGTGAGTGTAAATGGAATTTCGAACTTTAGAAACATAGATGAAAATTATTACATCACAAAGTTCTTAGAACCAAATACAGAAAAATATTATTTGCAATTCGTGTCGATTATTACACAACCTGAACCAAAGAAAGAATAAAATCTTTGCATTGTATATTTTGCGTAGCAAACGTTAATCTTCTATTCTATTTAGAAATGTAAATAAAAGGTTTGTGTGAACGAATATAGGGTAGAAACAATGTCATTATTTTAAAATACAACGTTTTGCATTACCTGCTATTTCCCACTTACTGTTCGAGCACCAATGGCACAGAACCCACCAACAACGTCAAAGTACATTTCTAGCTCAAGTTGCTACTGAAGAAATAGAAATAATTCCTAATATATACATCTTATTCTGCTTTTGGGCCCTTTTTGGACAGCATGCACTGGTAAGCATCAAGAGCATTTCCTTCTCGAGGGTATAACCTACAGCCCATGCTCGGTCACTTTTGGGTTATACTGTTTTATTGCCCCAATAAACGTCGGAAATAAGTGTTTGTTCGTAGATACAGGAAGCAATTCTTTCCTCCACGCATGTTTAGTGCTGTAAAATGCTTACACGTTCCATTTGTCTATTCTTCTCTTAAAGTCACCTGACAAAAGAATGCACACAATTGAAAAAAAAGAGCAATTGCGCTTTATTATTTTAGGGTAACTGATCTATTTCTGTTTTGGTCCCTTGTGCTACATTTTATGGAAAACTGACAAAGCACATTTTCTGTTTGGTGTGGTATATCATCAAACCCAATTTTTGCTGTGTGTAGATTAAAAAATCGCTTGATACCTTGGTACAAGTGACGTATAATGTACCTGATGTATAATGTAAAATCAATGTTACAAATAGCTCTCTTTGCTAATGAAAATATAATGCTATGTCTACGGTTGTTAATGAAGTGCAGTCGTGCTTTTTCTTTTTTAACGAATAAAGATGGCGGCGGCCGAGTTGCTGCTGAAGCAAAGCAATAAACTCACAGCTGTTTATGAAAATTTACAACTTTGTGATAGAACTTTATGTGTGATTCGGCGAGTGGATTGGCTGACAGAGGTCACGTGAACAGCTCTCTGTGAACATGAACTTTTTATGATTTCCCAAGTGGCTATAATGCAGCATTCTTTTGGTCAGGGCGCAGTCAGCAGCACCTCTGTCCTTACGCACTTAATGTTTTTACGTTTTGTTAAAGCAGAGGTAAAATTATTTCAACTTGACCGAGCGATTCGTGTGCGTTAATATGGATGGAAAGCACGACGTCAGGCTAGTACGAAGCGTCTTGAGATTTTCACATCAGCTAGGAGTGCATGGGTCAAGATGCACTGAGGACCTCGGTTCATTCCTCTCTAATTTGTCAAGTTTTACCTCAGTCTATCTTACCCTTACATCCAACAACACGGCGTGGGATGGTTAGTGGATGAATCTGCGTGATTATTTTGGATCATTCCATTGAACCGACGATGAAGGGAAAAGCAAAGGTAGGACTGGACCTACAAGGTTCTTTACTTTTCTCCAGCGATGTCATGATGTAAACTGGTTTACACCGAGTAGCTTCAACTCTGTCCTCTTTAGCATGCATTTGGTGTACAAAACATATTAAGATAAAACTTATAACATTCAAGTTGATAGGAACTGGTATAAAGATACCTCGCGCGTCCCATGATGATGTGACGCACAAAGATCACCGTGATGTGTGTCGCAAATATTTCTGGCTATTCTTTTAAAATGCATAAGGTTTAATTTAGCGGGAAGTGTGCTTTAAAAAAATTAGGCTTTTATTTACATGCCGCGTTACAAGATGGCGGCTCCGTTCAATGATTTTATGAGATTTAAAGTGACTTGGGGTTCATCTTTATAAATCTTTCTAAATAGCAATACTTATCTCTTTATAATTGCTATGTGAATTGATTTCGTCATTTTCTGGTGATAAAGGAGCCGAAAAAAGTTCTAGCTTTGTTTTAGTTATTGGTGTTTGCTAGACAGAGTTTCTCAGATATTCATACATTTTCCCTTTTTAATAGTGGATTATTATTTTGACTATCAATGCTTACTATCAGTGCTTACTAACAAATTGGTAAGAAAATATAGAATCTCAAAAGCAAGGAATCTCATCAACAGCTCATTTATTTATTGAGGATCTTTGGGGGAAATTGAAAACTGTTGTCAGTGAATTTATTACAATGTACAGTACTTTGTAACCGGATTTTCTTGTGGACAGTTTGCTGTTTCTGATTTAAAAACGAATAATGAATCGAAATAATGTGTGTTTGTGAAAACAACCACATGGGAAAATTGTACCCTAAACATGCACACCTTATCTCAATTCTTGCTCCGTGATGTCATCTAGTGACGAGATTTGGTAACTGTGCTGAAATTCTCAATGTGTGTGTTTGGGAGGTGGTGTCTCTGTGCATGTGATCTGACTGACTTCAAGACCTAGATTCTCGGTTAATTGTTGATAATGTGTGCAGTTTGTTAGATGTAGTTCTTAGTTGGTCTTTTCTGATATTGATATTAATATTAATTCAGTAAGTTAAAATATATTTTTCCCTTCCTTTGAAACTGACCTTGCTGTCCTCTTTCTTTCCTTCTTTCTTTCTTTCCTTCTTTCTTTCTTTCCTTCATTCTTTTTTCTTTATTGCCTTCTTTCTTCCTTCTTTCTTTCTTTCTTTCTTTCTTTCTTTCTTTCTTTCTTTCTTTCTTTCTTTCGTTCTTTCGTTCTTGTCTGTGATTAGGGGCCCATCGTACATGTTATACTGTAAAAAACGGAAATGAATAATAATCTTTTTGTATTCACTCGCCAGGTGAAAAATATTAACCATTATGATATATCATAACAAAAAATATATTATATTTATATGTTTATAATATATAAATCATAATATATAACATTCTCAGCTCTTTGAGAATGCACCAGCACTTTAAGGGATAAACGCACAACAATAACGTCATTGTGTCCTAATGAAGCTACAGCTTATCGATATTCAATAATACCTCTTAAGATCAATTTTTATTAATTTACAGAAATGGAGAGTGATTAATGGTTAGACTTTTCGTGTGAGTGTTAATCACAAGCTTAATTGTTGTATATTTGATTATATTTAGTATAGTAAACATAATATTTCTAATACAAACTTACACGAACACTGACGTTTACTTTTAAAAAACATGAAGAAGTCTAGACTTGAATTGGAAACGAGGACAATGTTTTAACTCTGAATTTTGTGGTAACTATAGGTTGGATTTAAATTTGACGCAATTTAACATTAAACGCATTGTTTTTGTTTATATAGAAAAGGGTTTTGCTGTGCGATTTAGTTTTGTAATGTATTGTTTAAACAAGCGTTCAAGCTGATTTCTTCTAAAGTATTAAATGTAATTTGTCTAAAGTATTAGGCAACATATTCTATTCATGACGTGCTTCTGTAGAAGGTCATGCTATTCAGTAGTGAACCAAAAAATAAAGACTTAATTCGCAATATAGGCCTTAAAATATTATTCTAGCGCCTTAGAGAAACTGTTGGTAAAACCAGAATTAGTCCTTTGAAATAAACCTATTGCATTCGGACAGTGTTTTTGCCTAGTTTGTGTTATTGATGTTATCGTTTTGTAATAAAGAAACGCGCTTTATGTTGTAAACAGCAAATTGTTAGGGGACTGTCTTTTATAAATATGGGATGGTAAAGATTTGTTCGTTTGAGAAAGAAATATAGCCTGTTTTTGAATTGGTGATTTTCAAATTTCAATTTGACATTCACATTTCCAAAATTATTAAATTATTAGACTTTAGATTTTAAAGTCACAATTTTGCACTTTGCGGTAGAGGTGAGCCACATATTTCGTTATAAGATCTGAAAAAGTGAAGTATGAACCACATACTCTTATAAAACGCTAAATTGTTGATATTATTGCTTTTATATTTTTATTTAGTTTTGCGTAAAACGCTGTTTTGATGTGCCCGGGGATTCCATTCTGTGCAACAAGAGGGCCCCCACCTTAAATGTTATCCTGTCGCCAGAAGTGCTCAGGATTGGTCAGACACTGATCAGCTGGTTTCTTTCCCCGCGGTCTCAGATTGGCACCTCGCCACCCCCCTTCGGCTAAAACCAAATCTCAGATAAAGTAATGGCAAAAACCACTTGGACTATAAAACACAACAAATCATAACACCCGGACAATAACACTGGCCACCTCATGAGTTCCTATTTCGTCAACTCAACTTTTCCCGTGTCTCTACCCGGGGGACAGGAGTCTTTCTTGGGTCAGATACCGCTATATTCCTCTGGATATACAGACCCTTTAAGACACTATCCAAGCGCCACGTTTGGAGCGACCAATGTCCAAGACAAGGTTTACACTTCGTCGTACTACCAGCAAGCTGGAGGCGTTTTTGGGAGAAGCGGATCCTCCGGCGCTTGTGACTATACCACATCCAACATTTACCGAAGCGCAGACCGTTCGTGCGCTCTCGGAGGTTTGGAAGAGTCGCTGGTCTTAACCCAGGATCAATGCAAGACGGACTGCACTGAACAGGGAACAGAAAGATATTTTAACAGTGAAGACAAGCCGTGTACTCCGGTTTACCCGTGGATGCAGAGGATGAACTCGTGTAACGGTAAGATATGCATTGTGATGCTTTCTGCATGTCATAGAAACATAAATGTAAGACATATTACTTTCAAGTACGTTCTGTGTGTTTTAAAATATTGTTGTTTACCCTTTGAAAAGACATAACCTGCATTCTTTAAAAAGTTATAGTAAGATTATATATTTACCAATGAATATTGTGATTTACAGAAAAAACTACGTTTTGATCTTACATTTTTATTCAAAGTCGTTATCACGACGCACTCGGTGTGTTTTCACAAGCTGAATGCATTTCGACATAATTCCATAAAAATAGATCCAATGATTTACATGCACAATAAACTCAAATGACAAATCTGATGTCACTGAAGTAATAACAATTATTATGATAATGATAATGGTGGCACGTGTAACGATGTTATTTTATCTTGGCTGGCTTGTCTGTTTTACTGTTGACGTAGCTGTTCTTCACTTTTTTGACAGGAATGCCTGGCAGCACCGGTCGCAGGGGTCGTCAAACCTACACACGGTTTCAGACTCTTGAACTGGAAAAGGAGTTTCACTTTAACAGATATTTGACCAGAAGGCGAAGAATTGAGATATCGCACGCTCTGTGTTTGACGGAGCGACAAATAAAAATATGGTTCCAAAACCGTAGAATGAAATGGAAAAAAGAGAATAAAGTGATGAACTCCACAAAAACCAGCGAAGAGGAGGATGGTGAAAAAGCTGAACAAGTTTAAAAAAGTAGTTTATGAGGAAGCCCTAAAACACTGTACATAAGTATTCTGTAGTTTTAATTAATATGTACTGGTCTACCCCAACAAGAAAAAACTACCTATTACATTTTTTTGTAATAAACCACAGTTTTGTGGTTTAAAACTAGACATCCACATCATTTCTGTAATGACAGGAAAATATATGAGGGATACTTTTACCACTGTTGTATCTGGCCTATCTATAATAAACTAATAAGACAGGCGTTTTCTCGCTGTTTGAACACTGTAATGCCTATTTGAAGGAAATCTTGAGTTTATGTTTAACATGCTTAAAGCTTTGATTAAAGGTCTGAATATGTATTTTAGTCAATGTTGTGTGCTAGAAAGGGGGGTTATTTTGATGCTTAATTTATTTGGGTCGTCACGTTTGTGTACGTGTTTGTGTATGCACTAAGAATAAAACATTAGCAATGTCATTTTGTCAATAAAAATTATTGTTTAACAATTTTGGTTATCTTTGTGTATGTCTGCATGTGTGATTGTACTGGTTTTAAGTGTTATGTGCCGCGTTAGCCAGATATATATATATATTATATTTCATTATCGCCATATTTATGCGTTTGTGTAAAGCACTCTACTAGATATGATATGATAAAATGTTTTATTTCATATTGGTGTTTTGTATTTAGTTCAGTTTTCATATATTTAGAATAAGAATTTCTTTATAGCATCGTAAACTGGTTAAACGGGGCAATTAAATACTGTAATAATCTGGGTAGTTTTAGCTCGTTTACCTGGACCCAGACCTTAGTTTGACGATCCAAAAGTAGATGTTTCATACTGAGACACTTTTCGTATGGAAAAACAGAGTAAAGTCGCTAAAGCTCTCGGGGCTGATTTATAGCTATAAAACAGACAATATTTGTTTTCAAACGTCAGTGAATATTTATCATTTTGCTTTCATTTTTGCTTCAACGTGTTTGTAAATAAAACAATTCACTCTAAGCGTTAAAATACAACGTTACAAATCGTGCAGTAAAGAGCTTCCCGAAATGTGCAGGTGTTTCGGCATTTTTCAGTTCCCCCAGTAGGTGACGCCCTCTGCTAACGTGGGATGTGGCGCGCGATGGGGAGGCACCATTGAGTTGAACCTAACGATCATCATTTCGTCATCATTTGTAACCATAGAGCATGAATTACCTCTTGAAGTCATCAGAGAGAATTTACGACTGGTCAACAAAGGCACGTGATGCCCTAACGCTCTCCCATATTTGGCCGCATACATGGCAAAAACGAAGTACAGTGCATTGCTATAATTCATTATTACATCATAAATTGTGCGGCGCTGGATTTTAACGACCAAGATCTACAAATCAAGACATTTTAAAACATCCAAATGAGCTCTTATTTTCTAAACTCGTTCTCAGGGCGCTATCCAAATGGGTCTGACTATCAGTTACTAAATTATGGTACTAACGGCGCTATGAACGCTTCTTACAGGGACTCCAGCAGCATGCATTCCGGGTCTTTCGGTTACAACTACAATGGAATAGACCTTAGTGTAAATCGTCCCAACAATGGCCATTTCGGGGCAGTTGGAGATAATTCTCGCGCCTTCCAAAACCAGGGTCAGGACACCCGGTACAGACAGTCGAGCTGCTCGCTCTCGTCTCCAGATCCCCTGTCTTGTGCCACCAGCGAGACTCTGGATTTGAAGGGTTCATCTCCTCCATCTGATCAGAGCACACCGACGGGCAACAACAGACTCACCAACGGCAACAATCTCACCAGCAGCAATAGCACACATTTTGCAGACACAGACGAGACCAATGTCTCGTCCGAGACCGAGGATGGAGCACAGACAAACAGCACCACGCGTACGCAGAAGCAAGAATCTGTCGCGAGCTCGACTACAACACCAAACGACGGTCAAAGTCCACAGATATTTCCATGGATGAGGAAGCTGCACATTAGTCATGGTATACACGTCTCTATTATTTTTATTTAGGCGCCATACTGTACTAAATTATCTCACATTGATAATGCTCAGAATTAGTGATGTCTTAGTAGTGATGTAAAATGCATGCATTACTCGTTTTAGATTTGTAACTGCTTTATTCGTTTTGTACTATAGTCTGTTTAACAAAACAAATAATGATTAAGCGGACCATTGATTTTACCTGAGTTTTAATACCACTCTTTGGGAGGTGACTGTAGAATTATTGCGCACCAGTATAGGCTACTAAATGAAACGTCGCTTTACAGTGCAAAATTTACCAGACTTGTTGTAAGTCCCATTGCGCGAGTGATGTTTGCTTATTATTTCTTTGCCCTTGCTTATGCTAGATATGACTGGACCAGATGGGAAACGGGCTCGAACAGCCTACACTCGGTACCAGACGCTCGAGCTGGAGAAAGAGTTCCATTTCAATAGATATCTCACGCGCAGGAGGAGAATAGAGATAGCTCACGCGCTGTGCCTCTCAGAGAGGCAAATCAAAATCTGGTTCCAAAATCGCAGGATGAAATGGAAGAAGGACAATAAGCTGAAAAGCATGAATCTGGCTACAGCGGGGAGCGCATTTCAGAATTGATCCTATAACGTTCTCGGTTGAAATTTCGACTACTGTTACAGCGCTGCACCTTTCAGCTTGTTGATATCACCTGACAACGTGTAATTCCCCCGTGCAACTCAAATTGTCAGCTGTTGAATATTGTTATCACTTATGCTTAACTAGTTACAATTGCCATAAATGAGTGTGAATGTCAAGTGTGTCAAGTTTATACATTTGTGGAGGAAAGCATGTTCCATGTGAGCTATTCGTGCAACGTACTCTAGACCTGTTACGAGAATTATGTACAACTCGCACTACCTAACTATCTTAAACGATAGTGGAAAAAAGCAAACTTTTGTTGTATCCTTGAACCTGTATTGAAACGTTATGTATTCTTCACGCAACATGCTATATTCTTGTTATGTGTCAGGCTTAATGATTTCTCGTAGATGATACCTGTAATCGCGAGGAAAAAAATATTTTCGCACTTACAATTTGTGTACTTATAGGTTGCAGCACAAGATTATTTTGGGCTCGTGAGATGCCCTATAAAGAATGTCTTTATACAGTAGTGACCAATATGTTATTTGTAGTGCACAACGTGAGTTATGGACGTTCTGTGTTAAAAGTTGGAGAAAAAATGTTTTGTCGTTGACATATTGATGGTATCTGCCTTTTTGTATTTCTGTCTAAAATGAACATGAGTTGATTCAAAAAGAAAAATAAAGTTTTCTCTCAGTCTTATATGATAGTTTCTGCTTGCTCTGTAAGGCCCGTTTGGTTAGTGATACAGCTGGACCATAAATTTCATCTGCTATTTGTGCTCATTTTATCTACCAGTTTATCGCCTGATATTTTACACTTAAATAATTACTTTGAAATTAAATTACGTAGCTTAAGCTGCAGGTCAAACATGTTCTGTTTCATAAAACTGATTAATAAAATGAAAACCACGATCAGTTAACGTAACTATTGCTGCGTTATGTGAGGACACTTTGGATTTCTTATGATGATCTTATTACTCAGCACTTGTGTAACAACAGTAACTCGACCACTTAAGTTACCTAGCAATGCTTAAACCGAAGACTTGCACGCCAGTTTTACAGGTTATTTTACAATTTGGATTATTTGTTTAAAACACAACCGACATATTTTCTCGTGTATTTTTCTAATGTCCATTTTATAACAACAACATTTAACTCTTGGTAGCTCTAAAAAGTCACGTGAGGTCCATAAAGTTAGTTTTATGGTTTTAGGGGGGTTGACAATGTGCGACATAATTCACATTCTTGAATGTAACTGACTGTTTAACTGCTTCAGCGGGATTCTAAAGGTTGTGGGCAGCATGCGGAGTCCTCTCAGCAAACCGGGCAGTCGTAATATCCCATGCTGACTTGGCTGTCAGCAATAATTTTCATATATTTTCTGCTGGATGCGAAAAGATAAACAAAATGTCTCCTTTGAAAAAGTAAGTTTCTTAATTTTGTATTTAAAATGGTATTAATGAATTGTTTTCAATGCGACCAGGCTTTTAGACAATGGACATTTTAGTTGAAGGGTTTTTACGGCTTACATTACTGATAACATTTATTTTGTATTTGTAGTGTAATGTTGGACCGACTAAATGTTGTAATTGCAAAGCTCTTTATTTCTAGAAAATATGTCACTTTCATTGTCACGAATAGGCCTAGCCGTAGAGAGGAATCTAAAACTTCTCGCTTTACATTTTAATATGTACTTAAAAGGTTAGTTACTGTCTAACAATATATGGATGGAGATATCTCCTTTATAGTTGCCATTAAAGTAAAACGCGCAGAGATTACGTGGGAAATTGTATCCATCAAACAAACAAAACAGCGGAAAAACAGATTTATCAGGTATACACTCTTTTGTCTTTTACATAATTAAATTTCGCAAATGGGTTCGAAAATTCAAAGACACTATAAGAAGAAAATATAATGTTGGTTCTTGTTTGTGTTTAGTTAAAAGGAAACCACGACATACATGTAGTGGTCTGAGAACAGGGTGTAACTGTACAATTTGCCCGTGGTAAAAACGGTGCCTCGATTCATAACTATTAAAATCCCATTGTACCCCTATAATGTGTTTTGCATATTGATAGGGGTAATCTGGGCGCTGTTCTCATTAATTATTCATTGGGAAGGGATCACTCTGAGGTCAGGAGACGAGAGTGGCACACATGCCTTCCCAAAGAAGCACAGGGTTCATGCCAAACTGGATATTAGTTCTGTGCTGTTTGCATTTTGGGAACAAACATGCGCATTCACACAGAAATACCATGTGTGCTGATCTTAAAGGTATTCTTGTCCTTATAATAACTGTGAAATTGTTGAGAGAGACACTTTTGAGGGGACCAGGGAATATACAGGTACAAATTAGACTATTATTTTTTTAATAAAATATGGTACTGTTGTGTGTTTTTACCATGATTCGCAATAAAGCAAGATGCCGTGAACGTCTGGTTTTGCTGTCATTTACCGATGTAACACTGCTTCATCACCAGCAGGGCCCGCCTCACACCGGGCTCCTGATCGCTTCTTCATCATTGTGAATAGCGTAAAATTTTGATGTTTCATGTTTTCTGCGAATTTAAATTACATTTAGCGGAAAATTAAATGACATAATACGCAAACAATTGAGACATTTCCATTGGGCAGTTTAAAATGTAGTTGTTTTGTTGTGTGACCCATATCTGCACAATATTATTAGCAGAATACTTGACTGTTTTAAAATAAAACTATAATTGTAAAGATAGCCACGAAATAAAAACGAATGGCTTGTGGTGAAAAGTTTACAAATATCTATGCTATTGTTAAGGACAAAAGAATATAAAACATAGAAAACATAGTACTGTGGTAGTGCCTGTCATGGTGAAAGATCAAAGTTCATGTTGAGGTCACTATAGGCTCTGGTCTGGGGTTGTTGGCATCATTCTCAGCTCCTGTTGCAATGGCTGTACTGGAAAAAAAGAAACAAAATTATAGGAATTGTTATGCAATTCTAAGATACAGTAGCCTATATGCAAGTTAAACCAAACTAAAGCATTTATGGCTCTTTAAAGAACTCTTAATGTTTTTAAAGCCATTTAAATAAAAATGTAAGCAATTGTTGTGTTTTATTGTTAATAAATATACGCATTTAATTATGTTTGTATACCTATAATTGTACTTATTCCCTTCCCATGCATCATAAAAAGAAAAGTAAAGAGCATACCTTTGCGTAAATAAATATAAAGAGATTCATAAACTATATGGCAGGCTCATTTATAAATAAGATGGTATTTTTACTTCGTGGTCTTTTTGCATGTCTGTTAACATTTTGATAACACATTCAAGAAAGAATTAATCGAAGTTTGCAGTAGCCTGATGCTTAATGAAGCTGATAAATGGTATTTTGCTTAAGGTTATCTTGAATTTTTCATCTTAAATCGATCGTATTGCGCCCAAAAGCTTCTGTGATGTTCGATGTTCTCAAAGAAGCTGTTGGGAGGCAAGTCCTGCAGAGACACACGGAATTAAAGTCTGACAGAAAACGCCATATGCTTAATTACGTAAAATTGCAGAAATGGAATTAGTGAGCAAACTGAAGACAGAAAAAAATATAGCTACTACGGAAAAAAGGATTGAGGACCACAGTTTGAGAAGCAAATATAGTAAGTTTACCTGTCTTTTTGCATGCCCACAGGATTTAATTTAGCTATGAGCAGTAAATCAAATTTGTGGGATCATGGTATTCTCATTCCTGTTTGACAGTTATTATTGATGTAAGTGATGGGACAATATGTTTAAAGAGAACCATGTTTAGAGAAAATAGGAGCAAGATGATTTAATGTTGTACAGGTAATGTAAAAAATTAGATGAAATGTTGAAAGTTTGAGTAAATGGCAAATAACAAGATAAATGAAGCAACAAGGTTCTGGAAGTTAACTGTGTTTCTTGATCAAATAATGCATTGCTAACCAGCAACAGTTGTTTTTTGGTTTTGCAAAAAGTAAAAAAATCTAGCTGTGATCTCTGTCATCTATATATACCCTGTAGATCCGAATTTGTGTGAATAAACAGTCGCAAATTCGTGTCTTGGGGAATATGTAGTTGATATAAACACAACGCCAAATGGAATTGCTGCGGATTATTGTAATTGTGACAAAAAAAGTAATTTATGGTTGGAAATCTGTTTCTTAAGTGTTGGTGTAGCATGCTAAAGTCTTGGAAAAGAAGACGACACCTGATGGCGCTACATCATTCGTCACATATTAACAAATTGTGGCCTGCGACAATGCATGAAAATGTTCATTTCATAACATGTTCTTATTTCCTGCAGGATAATGTGCGTTGACATTTTCCAAACGTTTTGGCAACCACTTTGGTTTTATCTTTTGTAACAAGATTAAAATTTCTAAATTGTACCTTTTGAAACAACAGAGCTATTTTTTTCAGATGCATCAAAAAAATAGGCTACCTAATTCCCAAAGGGACAGATACACAGTAAAATTATTAATTGCTGTGATGATTATAAAACGACAGTAGATAGTGGGTAGGCTATAGGGTATGACATTTCAATAAATCCGATGATTTTTACATCATCATTTTTTATCTTCATTAAAATTGACTTTATTTTCATTTATTTATTATTATTTTCAAACAGATATACATACCAACGAGTCTGTTTGGGGTCAGCAAAGGATTCCAAAGGACACATGCTTTTTCTCCATCCTAACAGACTACACATCGAGAAGCAACATGACAGGTATTTTTTTCATTGATTAAAAATATATAAATACTGTTAAATGTTTTTGAGGGAGTGCTTTGTGACAATTTACCTATTTTCTCTTTGCTATTAGTCTACATAATAAAAGGCTATTGTTGCCTATCTGTATCTCTTACTGTTTTCTGTATATGTGCACCAGCTGTTTAAATGTAATTTTTAACCCTTGATGTTCGTTATCATTCCAATAATATAAAAAGTACTTAATTCACTGTAAATGGTAAATAGACGTGTAAAACTGAAAAGGATACTTGTTCCGCATCCCTTATTTGCCCCATGTCACGTGATTCATTAAATAATTGATGAAGAGGTTGCAGAGCAGAAAGGCAAGGGAGCCAATTCGTCAAGACTGGCTTTCTGCCGAGCTAACTTGAATGAGTTTAGAAGAAAATTCTCTGGAGCTTTTCCCTCGCAAGAATATCCTCATTGCTGTGAACAGTCAAGAGGGAGAAGGTTAGGAGCATTCGCACAGCATATAAAACACCACACATTGTGAGTAAGCTTATATTAAAACATTTAGATATACGTTGTACTGAAGTTGTTGAAACTGGATTGTCTGACATATTAAACATCTAAAAATATATGTTGGTCAGTATTGAGATGAACATGCTCTTGCACAAAATTCTAATTCATCAGACTTATTTCATGTTATTGAATTAGTTTTGTTGTTTTATACATCATTTAAAATGTTTTAAAAATTTTAGGACAAAGAGCATCAAGGTTTTTATGGATTCTGTAGGCGACTATGTATACAAATACAATGTTATTTGTTACAGGCTTTTACGTATACTTTTGCCTGTTTTCTAAACGCAGTATAGAAAGTATTCCTATGTGAATGTTTTGCCTTCTCAAGTTAATCCATCTCGATAATTTATTGCAATGAGGCAGTCGTTACATTAAACTGCATCATCGTAAGCTATACGTCATACGGTTAAGGGCTGGTAATATCAGTAAAAAGGTTAAGGTATATCTGTAGGCCTAGTCTGATTCGTTTGGGAGTGGTGACTATTGCACTGTCTATGACGAGCACAAGAGCAAAGTAATGGAACACTACAGATCAACTTGAGAGATCAAAGGCCCTCGGACCTTTAGGGAATTGATCGCAGGACCATCTCGAGACAGCGGCACTCTCTCATCTTCAACATCACTAATTACAATATCATGCACGAATAATTCGAAACAGATGTCGCACTTACAAGCATTTACTATACCATTTTATGGTAGATATGTTAGCTGACATACTGGAGAACAAAGAGTTTTACGTCTTCTGCAATGAAGCACGTTAGTTTTCATGATGGTTCACACATGTGAAAACAGAATTTGGTAGCACAGTTATTATCACCCATTTTTAGAAAGAGGACTTGTGACCCTTCTTCTGAGAAAAAAAATGTAAAAAATGAAATACTTTTAGCTGTCATCGTCATTACATTTAGGCTAACACCCCAAAATATGTACTCAAATTTAATGTGATATATAACAGTAAATCAACACAAAAACCTACTGTATTAATACAAATAAAACATTGCATGTGCTATAATGCATCAGGATTTGATGAATGAAAATAGTCGCCTCCTCAATAAATGTTCTAAGCTGATGTCACTGACCTACAAGGAACATTATCAACTTATTTAATTGAAAATAGCACACTTCTTCATTCCTGGTTTGTGTTGACTGTGGTAAACGCTCTTGATGGTTTAGTATGTGGGCCACGTCAATACTGCTTTAGAGCAACATCCTGATCTTGCTTAATTTTTGTTTCGCAGTTCAATTTATATCGATTGCCAACTCTATACGACATCCTTCTTTGCCTCCATCAGCTTTTACACTCAAGACATCTGCAATCCTCTTAGAGGAGAAAGTTTTTCTTTCAGTATTCTGATACTTTAATGTATAGAAAGAAAATAATATGTAAAGTATTTAAAATATTACCTAAATTATATATATTTTTTCGATTATGGAGAATTATTTTTTTTAAATGTTTTTGATTAGTGACGGCTCTCATTATGTTATAATTGTACCCACCGCTCGTTTGCTCAATTTACCTATAAATTTGGTACTCGGAATCCTTTGGCACTTTGGGGTAAGCGTCTATTCTGTTGTTATCGTCAAATCATGGTGAGCAAAATCCTCTGCAACATAATTAACATTCAACGAAACTAGTGGACTTAAAAACAATGACCGTATGATATTGTTATAAAAGAGAATTTTTGTTGGATTGTTTTTTTAATAGGCTGAATTGCAGTTAGTCACTCAGTCAGTTAGTCAGTTAGTAAAATATATTTATTATCAAATGTCCTTTTTATTTGCGATTTATTTAAAAGTATTTAAAACATGTAAATACAGCTCTCATGCACACAGTCAAGCTGCTGAAGAGTAAGCTCGCAGTTTGTGAATGGCGAAGGATCTGTCTGTGTGATTAATCACCCTAGTATTTCGTCCTGGGTTCAAGACGAGTTCACACGGCTTTGTGCTTGCTTCTGTACCAGAGCACAATCGCTTTCCCATTGTTTTTTTTACAAGAAACCTCTTTTTATTTACATTTTGCTGTGTTATTGTCCAATCAGCTGCTCATATTATTCAAGTAAACGCATACCTTACTGTATTGACATTTTGAATAATTTATTAAATAAAAATTTAGATTAAATCAGAGACGTAATTATTTTGTACGTTATTAATTATTAAAGATTGGTCTTTTGGTTTATTTAATTAACTAAACCTTCTGCTAATAGCAACAGACAGAATATCCAAAGGTTTGACTGGAAGTCTTAAACAAAACAAAAATAAGACCTGCACTAATTGCTTTCATCTACATGCAGCAGGATTGTATTAAAACAAATTAATTCTACATGTACATGATGTTTTTTAGCCTACATTCTAAACATGATTCTAAAAGGGTGTAAAATATGGACAGAACGCACATAAATGAACCCATGCTGGGTTGTTATGGATTGAAACAACCCAACATTTGGGTTAAAACAACCCAGCATATATTCATTTATGACTCTCTCCATTTTTAGAGTGCACTTGTTAAAAATAGACACTAATTAAATAATTTTTTAAAGGATAATTATTGTTTCAATTTGATTTATTTCAGGATCATTTTTAGCGAATTTGGCTACACTCAAACAATTACATTTGTTACTGTAATAATTTAATGTCTTAGGTCGATCGCAAAGCCTTATTTCTTTTCACAACATGGTGTGATTTTGTCAATTCTTTGTACAGATAGTAAAACTATATATGTGTTAATACACGTCTATAAAATGGCACTGATTACATCAGAAACGAAGGAATTCGTTTGTTCAGAATTTGACCACGATTTATTTGTTTGTCAGCAGCACAGTAGTTAAAAAAAAAGATTATGATTGTTGGTTGCGAGTACTCCGGAAGACAGACACTATTCATATTTTTCCCTTTCAGTTGCGCAGATGGATTCATGTTTCTTCACTTACACAGTGTTGTTCTGACCCTGTAGGTCATTCCAGTGGGCCATACAGAAACCGTACAGTCACATGACACGAGAGGCTACAGTTTAGCTAAACCCCCATACAGGACACACATAACCGAAGAAATCTGTCCTGAAAATCTGAACGACAACGTCTGTCCAAGCTGCCGCGGAATTGCTTACAACGAAATCGTAATGCATCTGACACAGAGCAAATATGTGTGAGACAGTGATCGCCGTGGACCAGCTTTCTCTGCAGAAATGGAATACAAAAGGAGATAATGAAGATGCTTTAAAACAAACAATGAGGACAGTGCACAGGACAAACGTGCTGCTAAACTATTAAAGTTTCACACCATTCGCCATCAGGCTTGTACCAAATCCAGCGAATTCCTCCCTGCCAGCTAATGGAGATGTAATTGTGAGAATCAACAAGTCTGTTTGTATTACCAACCCCATCTTTCCGTGGATGACAAAATTCGAGCAAAACCCCACGAAGAAGATTCACAGCGTCGTGTCATTTGATGGTGAGTAAATAGGCCTGCAGCTGTCATATGGCAACAATTATTTACCACTAACACACATATTATATTGCCATGCCATAATTTATAAATTTCACAAGCAATAAGCTGTAAAACCGATTTAATTTAAAGATGGTTAATCTATTACAATTGCTTTTAAATTCATATCCTCTTTAACAGAATGCAGGAGCGACAAGAAAACCCCGCTGGGAATCATTGCCTCAAAAAGAGCACGTACTGTTATACAAGGCTTATGAGGAGTGCCACTTCAGACGTGTAAAAAATGGCCTGTTTATGCGAACATACAGTGAGAAGCATATAAAAAGACTGCAGGTTTAAAAGGGTGTCTTAGCTGGACCATCTTTAAACAGCAACCACCACTACTGCTGCAAATACACATGATCTATTATTTGAAACCAGTGGCCAAAACCATTTTTCTCACCAGGTTTATCGAACAGCCGTGAATTGCTTCTACTAAATCGTGTACATTGCTATTTGTAAAATAAAACATCTTCTCTTGACCAGGAGTGTCTGTAATATGAGTGGAACTACAGAGATTTATGGCATCCACTGTCCCTCCTCAAATGTACGACTGGGTGTGAAGTAGGCTAAGCATTGTCTCGTGGACAACCTCATTCCCCCAAAAATCCTTTAGTGGGGCAGTCAAAGGGGTAAATGCCTTCTCATGCGTTTTACAATAGCATCACCCCTACCCCAAAATGATTAAATGCAAGATTCACGTATTATTTACAAATTCACTTTTATTGCAAATTATCTATTCATTTTAGTTTACTGTGCGTAAGCTATGAGTTTGATGTGTTTTTCGTTCGTGACGAATTTGGGGATTTTTCGATGCTAATACAAAAAAGCAGTTCTCCCAATGTACTTGATTGTTAGCTTTTATTTGTGCCACTTTATAATTCATTGTTCGAAATACCTTATATGTTCCACAGTTACAGTAATAATAAAATAATCAAAGTAAACCAAGCTGGCGTTATAGTAGCTTTGATATAGCAATGGAAATTATTTCTAAGCACTTGGTCAATTTAAAATAAAAAATAATTTGTCCACATTAGAGTACCTGAAAAAGATAAAGCTGCACTTTTTGATATGTTGCCCTATAGCTGTCACGAACACGATTTTTTCATTCGTTTTTATGTGCACGCTTTAATTCACATTCAGCACAACAGAACTAACACATCGAAGAGTTCATCAGATTGATGGGTGGATTCGATTGATGTGTTTGTCATGTAAATACGAATCGTTTGATGGACACCTGCAACGCCCCGAGTGCTACCACAGGTCGCACACGATTGGTGCAAAATTGGTCACATGATCTGTCACTTAACCGATATGAGCTCGGATAGAACTTTGTGTGGTTTGACATACTGCTTAGAGGTTGTAGGGGCACTGGGACCACACATCAGCTTATATTGACCCTGCTTAATCAATTTTGCTTGGTCAGTCAACAATGAATTCCTACTTAGATTATACGATTTATAACCGTGGCGGTAACACTTACAGTTCGAAGGTTGGGTGTTTTCCTATGGAGCAAGAATACTTGCCAAGTGCTTGTGCAAGTACAAATAATTACATTCCCGAGGGACGGCCAGTCGGAGGCAACACTTTTTCAACGGCACCGCTCGAAACTCATGGCACAACTTACGCACAACTTCAGTCTCAGCAATATCACATCAACATGGACAAAACTGGACACAACAATTTTTGCAAGCAAACCCGACTTCCCTCGGACTATGGACATCAACACGTTCTCGCTCAAGCAGATGACCACATGCGTCTGCAGTCTCCTGCAGCCTTTTCTGTTGTTAACATGGGAACCAACATTGGAACGTACAGTGAATCTAACTGCAGGCCAGGATCGGTCTCTGCAAGCCATTATCAGCCATATCCTTATGGAGAACATGATTCACAGGGCTACGGTTCGTTTGGCAAGTACCAAGTCTCCGGTGAGAGTGACAGCGACTCCAAGACTAATATCAAACAGGCGCCAACGTTTGACTGGATGAAAGTCAAGAGGAACCCTCCTAAAACAGGTACGTTTGGGGGTTATGCAATTATGATACAATGGCAGTAAATGGTTTGGCGTTGCACACTGCGCAATGATTGTATACTTTTAAGTCGTCTTTTGAACTCATCCATACTTTGTCTCTTTCAGTTAAAGTCACTGAATACGGCATCCACGGCCAGCAGAATATCATCCGCACCAATTTTACCACCAAGCAGCTCACCGAACTTGAGAAGGAGTTCCACTTCAACAAGTACCTGACCAGGGCGCGCAGAGTGGAAGTGGCCGCCACCCTTGAACTGAACGAAACACAGGTTAAAATCTGGTTTCAGAACCGCAGAATGAAGCAGAAGAAACGGGAGAAAGAGGGAACAGCACCGATCACGAAACGCGCTTCTCTTTGCTCTGCCGGTGAAAGCGCAGACAACTCAAACTCCTCTTCTCCTGGTGCTTCACCTACATCAGACTCCTGCGCTGCTGTATGACTTGTCTGTGTGGACAAACGAACTTCTAAAACGTTTCATCATCGTGCTTTGGAGAACTACTTAACTTATTCTGCTGTCCTAAAACCTTAAATATAAGCTAATGCGTGCATGTTTGTTTTTTAATATAAAAAACATCAATTCTACTGCATTCGAACTCGTACAGAAATCGTAGTTCAAATGAATAAACAAACATTATGCCTAATAGTCCAAAGCAAGACTTTTTATGGGTTTTTTCTGTCATCAGGGTTGTCTTATTTTGCACTACAGATTCATACCTCTGTTGAAAGAGTGGAAATAAAAATGAATGGCTTCTTTATGTATTTGAGAACGATCTGGCTTACGATGTTCTAATAAATAAATATTTTATTTTTCTGAAATAAGCTTGTGATTTCAAGGAACGTGTCCAGTTATTGATTTTCTTTTAATTAAAAGGCTCTTAATGATATTTGTGAGATTGTGTCCTTTGTCATAGGATGTCACGATACAATGGAGCTAATTTAAATCAGTGTTGCTCTAGTCTGTATAGTTTGACAAGAGGAATGTTGCATTACACACCGGGTGGCTTCCTATGACCTTTTCACCTTTTGTGCCTTTAGGCTCTCTAAACATGTAAACACTCCTGGGTGCTCAGTAATACACTCACAGATTATATTTGAGGTTTTATTCTAACTGGGTACAATACAATAACATTGCCTAAGCATAAGACATTTATCCTATAAGCTCCTTTCCACACCCAAATGCTATTATAGTCACTGTTTCACTTTAGTTTATTACATTTTTAGGGTAAAATTGAAGCTATCAGGATTGAAATACATTCTTTAGTTTATTTATGTGTATTTATATGCTTTCTTACTTAAGATAGTCAACAAATTTCTGCTTTTAATTCAAAACAAATGCATTTCAGTTCGCCTTTATTTGGATAATTTTGTTACTGTAAATCAGTGTCATTCAGTTTTAAACATTAGATGTAGAATCTGTTAAAGAGGTCAGCTGATAGGCAAGACAATTTAACACTAGATAGCATCTCCATTAGCTTCAATTCTTTCAAAAAGTTTGCAAGGACTTGAAAACCCTGTTTCATTCCTAATCATCTGATGGACTGCTCCAATATTTACTCAGGGTGTTGGGTTTGCACAGATCTTGCCCCAGCAGCCATGCACTGTCAGCACCCTCTCCACTGACCAGGTTCACTTAGAGTTCAGACCTAAATTAATTCACAAAAGCCACAGGTCTGTCCAGTAGGAGATGAGAAGGGTGGCTTCCCAAAGGTCAGCTGGAGTGTTATCTCTTACCAAAACGAATTTGTTTTTGTAAAATAAATGAGTAAAACGTGAATTGCTGTTTAAAATGTTTAACTGTTGTTGAGATTTGGATATTGGCTAAATTAAGAATTATCACTGAGATAATTAGCATAATACAAAATAATAACAAAAATACTATAAGATCATCAATTTATTATAACAAAACAAAAGCTCATGTTGAATAGTAGGTAAATCTGACAACTGAATGTCAATCGAATTAATGCAAAAGACAAAATGTGGTGGTAAGGACATAATGGTAATACAGTATTATGCCATAATGGGATGACTTGGTGGAAACTACCATGCGAAAGAAAAACCATAGTTGAAAGAACTGTCCATACATAAATGTGACCCTGTCTGTGAAATCCAGGCTAAAGTCTCAAAATCTTAAAATCTAATGCGATTAGGAGAATCAAAGTACTCGTAGCCATAAAAATCATGAAAATGTGTGTTTATTGCTGTAAATGATTATGATATTATTTAATAGATTTATTTAATAGATACAGTACACAAATGTTCATTTATAATGACTAAACATTTAAAAAATATATATTTTACCCACAGTTGGCTTCCTAAACATTGATTTCAATCTTTGACATTGCCTTACTTAGTTAATAATAAAGCTAGCAAGATTATATTTTCACAGAATATTCTTTACATTATGTAGAATGACTTTATGTACAAACACAGTAAATCATAAAAAACGACATAAGTGGGTTTTCACAGGCAGGGTATGCAATGTATTTACGTTATTTATTAGAAACAAACTGTTTGTTGCAGGTCCTTTTGAGTTGTGTATCTCTGGGCTCCTACTGGGTCTCCCATCTGTGGGCATCAGTGGAACAGCCACAGTGCTACAGAGACAGATGTTCAGCTAGCCTGGAGGAGGAGGCTGTTTTTCACCAGGTTGTCAGCTTGCATAAAAGCCTTCACTGCAGAATGTGGGGCAGGAGAAACAGTCCACAGATACTGAAGAGTTAGGGCAAGACAAAAATAGCATCTTTAAACAATGATCTGTAGGTAAGAAGTAGGCTATATCAGGAACAACAGGGAGATATAGATGTGTTTCTGGGAGAGCATGCAGCAGGCAGAAACACTCATTTAACCTGGTAACTGTCACCGCACATATTGAGTATACACGAAACTATATTTTTTTATTTTTAGATATTAGATTTTTTTTTACTTTTTTGGGGGGATTTTTATAAATACATTTTTTTGTTTTTTGTTTATGTTTATTGTTATGAACATTTGTCAAATATTTGTCAAAATGATTAAATTAGTATTCAACTATGAATTATTAAAGTGAATAGTGAAATATCCTAAGTGTTTCTCCTGTGGAACGGTGACAGTTAATAGGTTAAAAGCACGAAAAAGTAATTTATGTGAATAGTGTAGTGGCCGTTTAACATTTACATAAGACAAACACTACAAAGGAAGACACATACATAATAATAAATGATGATATCGCAGTATTGTGTAAAACTCTGTTGGTTAAAGTAATCCTATAATTCACAATGTGTTTGACTAGCAACTTAGTTACTTAGCTCTCTTATTTTATTTATTCTCTTCAACTTAACAAGGAGGAAATATCAGGCCTGAAGTGCACGAAAGATAAATATTGCATTAAATAGTCAACGCCTTGAATAAAATCATATTGACAGGTACACCGCCTTTGCTGTCAGGTCACTTTTAAGGTGATGTTTAGGGCAGATCTAAAGCATGCAGTGTATATGCTCTCCCTGCTGGGTGTGCTTGTCAGAGGGTCTTTTACAAATCAAATGCCTGGCTTGACTTCCTGAGTCTTGTTCAAGTCCCTCTGAAGCATGTCACTCCGCTGGGGTGCGTGACCTCAAAGAGATAAAAAGAATACTGTATACACTATTCATGGGCTTGAAACAGGGTCAGAGGGTCATTATATGTGTCTTGCCTTTCACAGACATACAGTCAACAGCAAAGACAGTGGCCACATGCGGCCTCCTCCTTTTGGTGCAAACAGGAAGAACAGGAAGATTTCCTCTTGTACTCTCCACACAACCATCCCCCACTAGATGCTCGATCGTTTCTACGTCCTCACGAGGCGATTCAATCAGACCTCTACTTTATTAGCCGGGTAACTAAGAGGAACAAGGTTCCTGTGTCTGACTCCAAGACCCTACAGGGTTGGCCAAGCACAGCGTAAAAAGGATGAGGGCTTTTTCATAGTATAACACTGATTAGATAACAAGACCAAATTAAGTTATCACGCTTCCTCAGAAAGGATTATTTGGAAATTTGCCAGTTGTAGCCTTTGCAAAATAAACACTACAGCGGCCGTAACTGATTTGAAGAATTTCCTGCTTGTGCTTTTGGGATCTTGATAGTGTAACCGATGCTCCGTCGGTCACATGGTTTCGAGAGGCAAGTACTGTGCGCCAGAGGGAGACAAATGAAAGCTGACAGATCATTTTATCAGTGACAGATCGTTGATCTCACGGACTGCCTCTCTGGTCTCTTTTAGAAGGTGGTGAAGGCTGAATATTAGTGGATACTGATAAAACATTCCACCCTGCTCTAAATCCCAAAGGCTTTTTATACCAACTAGCAGAGTGTGAGATACGGTACCAGATATTAAAGGCTACAAATCCAAAAGTAGTGTCAATATCAATCATTTTTGTGACACTGTTTTAAAATGTACATTTTCCCACAATTAAATTTCATAGAAACGTACATTATATGTAATAAGCAAACACAAATAAAAAGTTTGGTTCATAGGACCACAGAGAAAATATTAATTAATCAGCCATTTAAGAAATACATACATGCACTTATTAAACATAGTATATATTACATCTTTATACAATTTCAGATATTAAATTATTATACTTAAGCATTTTTCTGATAATACCAAATGAGTGGAAATAACATTTTTCTAAATTCACACTGATTAATATGTGGTTGATGACATGGAAAATTTTTTCACCTTTGGAAAATTTTTTTCATCCTTAAGCACGCACACAAGCATCTTCTAAGTGCTGCTTGTAATTGTCCAAAGTGTCTCATGTATGTGTGGTGAGGTTAATTAGCAGCAAGTAGCCAATCTGAGTTCAAGGGGTCAAACCAGAAACAGAAATGAGCCAGAGGCTTTGCAAAGGCCAAAGTGTTTTAATAGCATTTAACAGGAAGAGCATTATAAGCCGGTTGATAGTAATTGAATCTCATAATGGAACAGGCAAAACTCTAAAACTGTTCCAGTGCCTTCACATTGACCCCTGGTCTCTCGAGGGGTGAGTGACCATGTTGCAGTGTGATTTCTGTCAGGTTGGGGCGGGCTGGGGGGCTCTCCGATGACAGAGTTGTGCCCCTCCCCCAAGTGAAACGCAAATGAAAAGGAATGCAGAGATAAAAAGCCAGTGTTCATAGATAAGGGGACAGAAGAAAGGAACAGGCGAATGCTAAAGGAGCTGTCTTGGGGAGATGAGAGGTGCTGATGGCAGTGTTGGTGGTAGGAGATCATAGCAGGTTCCTCTCATCAGCCCTGGCCTGTGTTTGATACTGGGTCTTTGTCGCTCTTTCAGCTGTGCATTGTTGGGAGGTGTAATCCCGGGCGGATTACAAAGGCAAGATCCTTTCATATGGCTGTGCCCAGCAGGCAGGAGGCAGAGCTCATGCTGGAGCTGAGGGCCACGCTCATTCCTCTATCTACCTTCACAAGAGGCCAATAGCTGCAGGGACAGTGACGCAGGGGTCATTCGGTCATGTCCTCTCCTTGGAATTCTACTCCCCTTTTTCCATTCAGATGCTTTTCTTTTAAGATCTCCCTCCACCCTGTACCTGTGCAACACACCTTACATCTGACCCATGCACAATGATAAATAGGAAAAAAATTAAAGGAGAATATTAAAAAAATGAAGAATACAGAACAGAACAACGTTTCACAGCCTGTATATTGTCCTATCACTTTTTTTGTTAATTAAAGGCCATATTAAAACTTTTTTCTTTTATAATATTAACAGTATATTAATATTAATATTTAATATTAGTATTTAAAATATTTAATATTTTTTAATTTATTTTACCAATTCATTTCTTTTAACCATTTGTCCCAAACCTAAAAGGGGTAGTTCACCCAAAAATGAAAATTCTTTTATCATTTGTTCATTCTTCTGTCATTCCAAACCTGCATGACCTTTTCTTCTGCAGAAAACAAAAAAGATATTTTAAAGATTGCTGGTTAAAAAAACAACACTGACCCCCACTGTATAGACACAAACTCACAGACATATTTTTCAAAGTATACTTTTTTTGTGCTCCACAAAAGAAAAAGTCATATACAGGTTTTAAATGACATGAAGGAGAGTTAATGATGAAATAATGTTTGTGTAAACTGTCCCTTAAAACATTTTTTACCTTTTAAAATCCACTATAAAATATAAATTACATTTAAACTATGACAAACTAAACAAAAACTAAAATAAACATCCACTACATTTTTTAAATCCATAATTTCCACCACACTAAAATTTTTGTCTTTCAAATAGGTTTTTAAGTTAGTGTACTTGTTTACTATGTGAAGTGTAAAATGCAACACAAATACATAAAAGCAACAAAAACAAACTGTTAATACGGAAATAAATGACTTTATTTACTCAGTCAAAATGCTTTGGAGCACTTTTTGTTTACCGCTTACAAAATATACAACTGTGACAGAGACAAGAGTAATATTTCAGGGTATTTCTCATGGTATCTGTCAGATGTTTTCTGCAATCAATAAAAAACCCCTTAAAGCTCCTTTAAGGCTTACAAGGCCAAAACTGTTCATAGCTGAAAAACACCATCCAATGTAAGTGCCAGCTAAGTATTTGTTATATTGCAATATCTAAAATAAATACTAATAGTGGTACCTGTGACACCTATAAATCACTTAGAACACTGTAGAAAACATATAGCAATGCACTGGCAACCACTGATAACACCAAATGTTGCATGAACAAGCCCCTTTTCATTTTCTTTTACATATTACACTGTGTTTGATTTGCAGTCCAAGGCATAGTTTATGTTGGCCATGTATAATCTTCAAGGTAATATATATCCTACCTAATGTGAAAAGATTAGTTAGAGCGTTTCAAAATTTCATAATCAATCTGCATAATCAAAACAAACCGTTCTTGGTTTGATTAAATGTAGTTATTAATGTAATAACTTCAAAAACAGCAGATTAGGTCCCTGTGTGATTTGAACTGTTCATATTGTATCAAAGGGCTAGTTCACAAATCTGAAAACAACTGTGAAATGTTATTGTTAAATGATGCAAATGAATCAAAGCGGAGTCATACAGAGAACGAATATTTAGTTTATTTTAGTTGTTTTATTTCACTGTTTATATAGACATATATAGCTCTGGTTTATAACTATAAAAATTGGTTTTATTGTAGTAAAAATACAACAACCATGTTTTTGGCGGATGGATCGGCATTTGTATTAGTATAGTTTTACTACAAATAAAAACTGTAGTTTTTGTTTGCTATGTTTTACAAATGTCATAGGTTAACTGTAATAAAACCATGGTAATTTCCAAAGGAACATTTTCTTTTTAAAAAACCGTCGAAATATTTTCCACTGAAATCAAAAAATCACGTGACTCGCCGTCACAGGCAGTGCAATCGGTTATTCAAAGAGAAGGGAATGTTGTTGGTACAACTTACACATTACAAAGGTGATGATACAGTGATGTTATCGATGGTTATGAAAGAGGGTCTCATTTGTCATTTGTTGCGATGTGATGTTTCTGTTTCTGTTTATAGATCTTGACCTGTTGCTAAAATCGTATAAAACGCCTAAAGGCATGACAACAGATTAAACACGTTGCACTTTAATAGTACGTAACGACGAGGATGGCCTCAAAATAAAAACAAAGTAAAATCAGGAGTAATTCAAAAATATTCATTTTAAACAGTCTATGTTACATTATTGGTCATTGTAACTGAGCTTGTTTCATTTTCAAGACATAACAATGTCTTGTGCACTTCCTCTTATGCCCTCTGTGAACTTGTTCGTGTGTGTGGAAGAACATCTCAGACATATTACCTTTTTCTTTTACACTGTTAACTTATTTTGTGGGATGACAAGTGACTCCAGATTTATTCAAAAATATCTTTGAGCTTCAATCTTTGACTATAGAATATATATTAATTTCCATTGGAGTCTTTTACGGAGAGTAAGTGATGGGAACGGTAGTTGACGACGTCAGACAACTATTAAGAGGTATTCTCATTTTTATAAATCATTAACTAAAATTAATTCTGACGTTTGTGTTATAAAACAAAATTAATTAACCGTGCTTTTATTATGATAAAGGTGTAAAAACCATGTTTTTTAATAGATTTACCATATAAACCTTAACATTGTTAAAATGTGGATACTGTAGTAAAACCATGGTTAATTTTCCGGTCTTTGTTATATGATTTATTTTGGTAATTTGTTTTCTTAATTTAATCATTTTTGACAAGTCAACATTTTAATAAAAGCTTTAAAAGAGAACAGTACATAAATGTATTAAAATGAGTACTCCAGTAGTTGCTTTCACAACAATAATCTCCTGCAATATATACATTTTTACTGTTTAGTTAAAGATTTGTTTTAAAATGTCACATTTGGGCTTGTGGCTTATGTTTTGCACTGTGACTACAAACCATTTTATGATTTCATTGGCTTCTTTGTCTTTCATAATTATCCTGCTAGGCTGTGATACCCTAGAGAAAAACACTTTGTACAAAATGGTGCTTTATGAATGATGCCAAGCACTAGATTTCTATCTTTGTTCTAAAGCACAGACAGGATGACTATTGTCATCTACAGATCCTGGTGTCTGCGTAATTTGCATAAAAAGAACACTCTTTTTTTGTAATGATTTGCATATTTCAAAGCATATGCACATTTGATAAAACAATACAATATGAAATGATGGACATTTTTGTCTTGTCACATCTGGAATACAAAAGAACATTTTTAACAATTTTGCCTTTTTAGTCCTGGAACAAACATAAGTTGAAATGTTTGTTGTTATTGATTGCTTATTTTTTAATGTTTGTATTATATATCCTGTAATCAAACTGTAACACAACATCTGTCTTTTCAGACTGTGAACTGTTTGTCTTTGAGATACTTCAGGATGAGGAACTCAGTGCAGCTGTTCATGAATCCAGGGAAATTCTCCTACGAAATTTTTATGTCATCCAGAAGAGGTGAGAAAGTCACAGTGTGTATGTATAATTCATCTGGTCACACGCTATAAAGCCGACACATAAGTAATGATCCCACATGCTCTTGTTTGCATTAACCAATACATAAAATGTAAACTTAGTTCAGAAGCAAACTCTTCAGGTTCATGCTTCCAATAAAGGTGCACATGACAGTTAAACAGGCAGGAAGTCAATTGCACGGTGCATTGTTTTTTAGCAGTAGGGTGAACAATTACAGCTCTTTACCCACTGCAGTGGTTTTGTGGTTTTGTGTTTGCAAGGAGAGTGTGAATGCTGTTTTCAGCACAGTGCACATGCAATACCGCAATGCACAGCTATAGATGCATGTGATACAACCTATCTGGCACTTGATCTAACGTTTCTTTTAAGTTCTTTAAGAATTTGTAGTGCTGCATTCATTGTGTAGCTAAACAATTCATCTGCGTGGTACAAGACCTGCAGCTGAATATATACAATATATAAAAGCATATTTTATAAAGTAAATTTTTTTTACAGTAGGCGTTTTCTTTTCTGAAGTGTTCTTTTCTGAAAATGTTTTTTAAATGTTTTTTTTTGTTTTGCAGACATCCACAAGAATTTCCCCACAGATGTAAGTTGTGGCATAATTCCAATTAATTGCATTACTGATGCTGTGCAAATGTCTCACCCACATTTCCGCCCTGATTCTGTCTTTCCCGGAACAAAAGTTCTTTAGAAAACAATCTTAGAATTAGATTGTCCTCCCACAGCTTTTTCTTTCATGCATGGCTCTTATTTATTCGCTCATCTGTTTCAACAAAGTTTCTAGTTATATGAAGCCTTTGCTGTTTTGTTTTTTACTCCAGTTGAAACCAGTCATGAGGATAGTTCAGATGACAACCGGAGCTCCAGTCTGGGACGTTCTGCCCCCTCAGACAATGTGTCGGTGGCCTCTGACTACCAGGATGAAGGCGCCTCAGAACGTGAGTACTATGTGCATGTGTATGTTAACTTGGATGTCTAAAGCATGTAAGCTGTGCTGATTTGAGAGGAAACTTATTTGAAGCATCTTTAGCACATTTTCTAGTGCTATCTGCTAGGAGTGTTAGTTAGTTAGTAGTGATGATAAAATACCCCAAAGGAGGTGTTTGGTAACAGATCACCCTCTAGTGGATTCCCACAACTTTGCTGGTGGGGAATGAGAGGGTGGTCTTTTACCTCCATTGAAAGGGGATGAAGAGCTCCCTCCAGTGGCAGGAGAGCTGGATTTCAGAGCCGGATTTATTGGAAGTGTGTGCTGAGGAATGAGGGATTTTCTGGGTTGGAGTGTTTTTGCACTGTTTGCTTATGTGTAACAATGTTGGCAATACATTGTTCCTTTTGTTTTTCTGACACTAAGTAAATGTAAATGTATGTGTACTAGAAAAGCCTGATCTGGAATGGAATTTAAAGTTTAAAGAGAGAAAGTATGAAATGATTACGGCAGATTAGAAAAATGGCTGGTTTGTTGTGTTTGCATTCTGGTGTGCTGTGCTGATCGTTTTTTTACCAATGTGGACAGTTTGCTGTTGCTTCAGGCCAAATTTGTGACAGATCATCCGCCGTTCGTCCAGCTGCTCTTGAAACTCAACTCTTTACCTGAGGGCCATTTTGTCCATTTTCTCTATTTTTTATCAGTCAACATACAACTGACAGTTTTATCAGAAGGACAAAAAGCCTGAAGCTTTGGGGAATTAAAAAATAATAATTACTTAAAATGTAATATCATTAGTGTCTTGTGGTCAGGTTCAAGATGCTACTGTAATCTGATAAAAGAGAAAATTTTAGTTTATAGAAATAAAAGTCTTTTAATAATCACAAATGAACAGAACAATATAAAAAAGAGGGTGTGAAATAGCTACATAATTAGTAAAAAAAATTGAATTTGTTGAAAATTTGTATTGTTCTTGCTCACCACCCTGGTAACTTTTCATCATCCCTTTTATTTTATATGTTTGCAATTTACAAACAAAAGAGGTCAGACCTGTATGTGTTCCTTTTGATTCGGTTCTTTGCCGGAAAAGGCGTTTAAGTCAAAGAGGAGTAACTCGAAGAAGATTCGCATCATGTCGCTCTTTCAATAAAGATAATGACCATCAAGGGCAAGTGCAGTTCAGGGTTCACTTTTAGTTCACCGTTCGGGAATCTCACATCAAACCCTATGTGAGGGCATTAGGAATTTCACGGGAGACCATTTCAGAGCGTATGAAATTAGAATGAGAGAAATGAATATGTTTATGAAGATTAAAGTTCCAATATGCTCCATTTTCAGCAATTCAGAATTCAGATTTAGTCTATTTTCTCATTTGACTTTTATTCAATAAGGCCGCTGCATGCTGGGAGCCTTTCAGGGGAATTTTTTTCGAGCTCAAGTGAATGAAAAAAACGCCAATGCAAATGTAATATGAATGAGCTGGTGTCCTTGTGTGCTGAAATTTTCTAATTTACCCCGTCGTACTGGAGGGTAAATATAGTTCAATATAGGCATTCAATTCCTGCTCTGTTACTTGCGCTGTGATGTCATATGCTTGCTTGTGTGAGGAACTGAAATGGACTATGTCTGCTTGTGCTCTAACCTGAGTGGAGGACGGGGGAGCAGTTGACTCGTCAGTGGGTGGAGTCAATGTTATTTCATTTAGCCAGGGCTGCCTCTTCGTCTCCAGAGGGAGGTTTGACATCAGATTTGTTATAGCTGACAGGAACAGATGGGCGCTCTATTGTCAGGGCCCCTGTCTGTATGGTAATGTGAACTGAGTTTCACCCGCAGACCGCACGGTTGACCCCACCGTGCCTGCAGCCTTGTCTGGATGACAGCAGCCCTGCAGCCGAAGATGGGAAGCTCAGGGCAGGAGGAGCCACACAGTGGGGTGGATATTTCGCCAGGTCAAGTTTAGGAAATTTAAAAAAAATAGGAAAAAATGCATTCTTATTGCTTTGAATTTCCAGAATAGTGGAATAGTTTCTAAACTCAATAATTATTATTTAAATTATAACTATAATTCTGCAATGTAGTGATTTACAGCTACAAATCATAAGATCCCAAACCAATTCCAGTGATGACAAATATAGTAGAAAAGTGTACGGTTTGTGTGTCTGACAGGAGTTTGTATGTTTAAGAGGCTATATCAATGTATGGGCTATCAAAGGCTGCACATGCTCCAAGCCCTTTGTGTTCAGTGACTTGATTTATGTCCAGAAACAAAAGCTTCTCTCGTTCCTGTTATCTTACCCCACCACAGGCAGGGCTAAAGAAGCCAATCAGAGAGAAGACGAGGATTCTGAGTTAAGTTGCGTCTTTATCGTAAATTAGATCATCAAGATGTAAATTTGATTTTTTTCAAGATCTTACGGGCTTTAAACAAATGGTTGAGTTGGTTAGGAAATTGATTTGTGTAATTAATCTCTGGAGAGTCCAAAACAAAGCTTGCATCGATGAAAAAGACATTTTAGCCTAGTTAAGCGACCACTCACAAGCTAAAGTGACCAGCCTAATATGCAAATTGATTGCATCATCTACATCATCGTAATCACAATTACTGTCAGGGATTTCAACAGAGCTTTGTCCTATGATCCCGTCCGCTTTCAATCTCTGCATATTTATCCTCTTCTTGTTTTATAGATTTAATGCTTGAAAATGCAGTATAAGAACATGCAACGGATGTACTGTAAAACCATTTGACTGAATGCACCTTAACTGACCTCAGTGGTGGAGCTCGTGTCAGCTGGTACTCATCCATGTAGCCTCTTAACTCCATCTCCTAAACATATTCCTGTGAGTGCCCACTTCTTCCTCCCTACAGTAAACTTTTGACCCCTGGGTCTTGTTCTGGTCACTTGGTGACCTGTCTGAACTCCGTCTAGGGCAACAGTGTCTACATTTGTTGACCTCTGTTACCGTAGCAACATCACAGTTCTCACAAGTTTTTCTTCTTTAAAAAAAAGAATTTCACATTTTTATGTACCATCAATCTATCCGACCATCTGTCCCCAATTAATATTCCTACATGCTAGTTGCGGTTATTAAGAGTAAAGTACGAGACATTGGCAGGCTTCACAGGGCATGTAAAATGATTTTGGCAAAGACGACACCATCTCTTCCCCACATCCTCTGCATTGCCATTTTCCCAGTTTCTGTTTCCCTCCGCATTAATTAATTGAAATAGACACATTATGAGACCCGAGCATCCTTAGTGCATCACTGGTTCTGTGATAAGGGTTCAAAAGTTCACCTCACTCTCAGAAGGCTGTGATGCTGCTGCTGCAGATGCTGATATTTGCTCTCTCAGTCTCATTCTCTCTTCATTGCTCTCCATTTGTAATTTCACTGTTTTACCCAAACACGCTCCCACTTTCCCTTCTGCTCAGTGATGTGACAATTCAGAAGAGATTTTTAGCCGTTAATGTCATCGCTGTGCAATGATGAGTCAACATAGCATATGTCGTGATATTCATCATGCATTTTCTGCTTTATTACATGCATCTTTTGTTCAATTAAATATCTCTAGGTCTGCTAAAGTTCCTGTGGGTGAGGAGAGGAAGTCTTTCGTGACTTGCATTGTATGAAATAGCCAGAATAGGAAGTCACAACCTTGAGTGTCTAATCTTCTTTGCAGCTTGTCAGTATCACAGACAAATGGCAAAACGATTCAATGCTGTGGGTTCAGCTGGAGGTTAGCTTCTCCAGGTACCTCTCTCTCTCTCTCTCTCTCTCTCTCTCTCTCTCTCTCCCCCTTACCCATCTTGCAAATGAGAATTTGATTTTTCTCTCCACTGGATTCCATTTCTGGAGATTGATGAAGTTTCGATGCAAGGCCCAGGTGGCCTGATGCTTTCATTGGGAAACAAATGAAAGTGTGTGTGTAGGTGTGTTATTCGGTTCACCCACAGAGAGGGAGTGCTGTTCGGATGTCTGTGTGTCTGTTTTTAGTTTTAGCTGAATGCAGATTTGCTCAGTCTGTTGCAATTTTAATGTTCATCATTTTTCAATCCTTCAATGGCATTTATGGAAAATGAGTTTTCCCCCTAAACAATTACCATTCACTAATTAAGAATGTTTATTCAACTTTATGTTCAGTAATGTGTTCCATTTGACATTTCTTGCTTTTCAAGGTTTTTAAATAGTTTTCAAATATTTTTATATCTTTAAAATAACCAAGAGTCTGCCAAAAGGTTTCGTTCCATTAAACGTCTTTCTACAGTCTGATTTGTCAGTCTGTGTGGGTATCATTTCTCTGTCTCAAAATGGAAACTACTATGTCGAATGTGAGATTTGCCATATGTTTTCCACTGAGTGTTAAAACATGCAATAATAATCATAAAAGGGTTTTGACTTGGTGTGTCGCGTGGGAGGTTTATGTCGGCCTTGTGATGTCATCTTTGAATTTTTTGATTAAACAACCATCAGTAACAACTGAACCAAAAAATTATCACAATGATGACAGGGTCTTGATTTGAAAGATTTTAAGGTATAACAAAAACCCTTCTAATGTCATCACAGGATGAAGATTTTCTGTGAAGTGATTCGTTTTGTTACAACAATGGCTGGCTGCAGTCCATGGACTTATATGCCAATACAAACACTTAAGGAGAACTTATCCTGCTTTTGTCATTTTTGTAGAGAAGCATAAGATGGAAAAATTGCAGCCTGTGGTATATGTAATAACCTTGAAAAAATAAAACACAAGCTTTATTTAAAAATGACATTGTTCACATATGGCTGGATGAAGATTACAGATGTGTAACTGTTGGCTGTTGCAGTTCTACCATTTAATGCTAAAGCCTTTGAACTTTGTATTTATTTATTCAAGGACACAGACAGTTTCTTCAAGTTCTGTTCTGCTTAGTGTGTGGGCTAGCCCACAATGCAACAGGCACAGTAATGTAAACTTATTTAGAAAGTCACAGTTAAGCATTGTGATTTTGTAATAATCTTGTGATTATATTTACAACTTCAGACAACTAAAGCCCCTGGTTTAAGAAGGCATTTAGCACAACGGTAGAGAGACTGTGAATTTTTACGAATAGTAGATTACCAAAGAATACCAAAAACGGTTAAAAATACAACAGGCATGATAAAAACTAAAGTAAAAAAGTATTTGTTGTCAATACGAGAGCAATGCAAAATTAGGATATAATAATAATAGTAATAATAATAAAAGAATTATAAAAGAATATAATAAAACAATTTATTAACATTTCTTTTTAATTGTCAGGCAATAAAATATTTGTATATAAAGGTCTTTTATTGTTTTTTTATATTTAAATATAAAGTAACATTTTGACATTAACATTTATATGAAATGTAATATGTAAAATTACCTTATTATTATTTGATTTTAAGTAATATTAAAATTAACTCGCTTTTATTAATAAAATAATAAAAACGCTCTTTCACCTCAATTTAGCTGTCATTTTTTGTATGATTTCTATTTTTCCAGTTATTAAAGGGAGTATGGTATAACAGCTTAATGGACAAAATCAATATTTTTCATTTTATTTGCCGACTTTTGTTTCTATGAATCGAATTAAATCACAGTAAAACGTGACGGAATGTGTGCGTGAAAGACTCGCAGGTCTCGGCTTCCAAATTGTGAGACTTTCTTAGTGCTTTTTTCTTTATATGCCTTTCTTTTATTCACACACTAACAAACAAAGATAAGTGCTATCTTACTATTATTTTTATTATAATGTCATTTAGTTGTTTTTTGCCTTTATTCTCTGTTTAATTTTTTTATTTATTGAATTAATACAGTCAGTTCCCTAATACTTGAAGTTCAGTTCTCTTCAGAGAACTCCATTCACGTTCTTTTAACACGACGCCCCCTGGTGGGGTTTTATCACAGCTTTTACACATTCTTTTAAAAAACGATTGTAACGATATACTTATTTTTATAGTATACATTAAAGGGTGGTAGTAGCTTATCATTTAATTTTATCGAAATTTAGATTTTGTCGAAATTCATATTTGAATATTTCTTTCATTCGCTCTTTTAAATAAAACACACACAACAGTTTTTCTGGAGTTTATCAGAGAGTCATAAATACCTGTTTGGCACACATGTATGTGGAACGTTAACAAACACGTCAAACTTTACGACCCGTGCTGCATTCCTGATGTGATCGATGCTCAATATCATAAATCAAGATTTCCATCTTCCGACAGTGGACACGTGTCTGCTGGCATATTTCATTGGTCTTATATCAAAAAAACTATTCTAGAAATATTCAATAAACACGCAGACAAAAAATAGCCTATAACCTATTGAATTTCTTAAATTAATATTATTTTACAGACATCTATATTTCAAGTTTGATCATTTGCATTTTTGTTTAGATGTATTGCCTGTATCGACATCTGCAGTAATTTATTTTTACTTCTGTTATAGGAACGTCTAAATTTTTTCTAATATTTCTCCTAACAAAATCTTGTAAAATAGTACATTAAATTCAAAATTATTTTGAAAGTTTTAAAAAACAATACAAGTAATGTAAGGCTATAAAAAATATTAAATTATAAAAAATAAAGAAGGCTAAATTAATTGATTTACACTTTGGACAGTGTATTTAATGCAACGTCCTCTAAAATGTAAACAGTTTATTTAAACATTTTGTATTTTAGAAAAAAAATCATTTTTAATCATTTTAAAAGTCATACAAAGAGGTAGTATGTGAAAATGTCCTTGAATCCAGTCTCTTTTTTATCAGTTCTTGTCTTTTTAAATTGCTGTTATTTTTAACAATATATTTTTCATAGGTTCATCATTATTGCTCAAATAAACAGTCACTTATTTTAAATTGGCTATTTATATTTGGATGATTCATTTTCTTGTGTTGGCTATAACCGTCAACATTTACCTGAATTCTAAGCTTTCTTATGTCTCAGCTCCGCTACTTTAAACATATTTCCACATCCCTCTGAACTCATTTTTCATTACAGAATTGTGTGATGATGACACTGTTTTTGAGTCATATCTTGTGGAGTCACATGCACCTCGGTCCACCTCTCTTCCATCTCAGGATTATAGTATTTGCAGTTAAACTTTTGAATGGTTGTCATAATGTATGGGGGTAAATTTATAGGGCCTGGTCTCTATGCGCAGGGCCCCCTGTGCTTTCCCTACTCATTGCTAGGCTATAAATTCTCTTCTTGTATGGTGCGGGTCGTAAGTAGAGGAACAATGTTGTGGCACTAAAGCATGCTAAATGGTTTCCCATATAATGTGCGAAGCCCACAATTGCACCTTTAAACAGGGTCTGACTGAGGGTCCGTCCTGGATTTTTGTAAATAATATGTAATACTGCAAAACTGTTCAGGAGCTGCATGATTTCAGGTCTCATGTTGTGAATAACAGATCCGTTTAATTCAAATCGAATCAGTTCTTGTTAAGAACAATTTAGATAGGTGATGTTCAATTGAGCTATTCACCTAGGGATCTCTTCCTCTACCGTCTTGCTCTCCCCCTCCTTATTGTTTTCCCTCTTTTTCTCACCCTCCTAATGTTTGCTATGCTCAGGCATTGCACAAAGGCCACTGCTTTTGCCTTTAATGAGGAAAAATGTGTCAATTTGCTGTTCTCTGTGTGCAGTTTGTATATTGGTGCGTGTGGTGTGGGGGGGGTTAAGGATGCTCTGAGTGCTCCTTTTTTCTAATCAAGTGCTGTACAGGAGAGCACAGTAATCCCACTCTCTCCATCTCTCCCTGATCAGCATTCCTCCCCTGCCTCTCCCCTCGGCCCCCCAGGGACCCTCGTGCCTTCTGTTTCACCTCATCTCTGAGGTTCATGCCGAGGTCAGCCGCAGACCTGTGCATCCTCTGCACGCAGCACTTTTGCTGTAAAAAGACATAGAGAGGGAAGTCGATGTTACCATCGATTCTTTGCGCTATTCTGTATTTTATATATGGAGGATTTTACAGATATTCTCAGATTGTATCTTTTGTAAATCATCACTGTGATAGTCGCTATCGGAAATGTCAAAGTCAAGCCTGTAATGCAGCCTTGAGTTCTCAAAAATGCTCGCTGGAATGTCGGGGAAGCAGGAATAATTTTTTAAATATCTCAAGGATATTTTTGATATATTAGCAGATTATGGCAATTAAACATGAAAATTGTAACACATACTAAAGCAATAAAAATATTTTGAAATTGTAAACAAGCTTTTATAGCATCATAAGAATATCTGTAAATTCATTGCAAGAAAAAGTAACAAGCATCATATTTGATTAAACTTTTAATCTACAAAGTGCAATTATATTTTTATAATATGCAATTTACAATTACAATTTTTTTTTATAACTGAGAAGGATTTTGTCATCCACTGTATTAGGCTAAAAATACACCAATGCATATATACATTTTTATAATCTTTGTATAACTTGATTAATTATATATAAATGTATTAAACAACTATTTTCCAACAGCTCAACACAACAATAAAAATATAAAATTATGCTTAAACACACCTAATATTGCCACTGCTAGATGCATTGTGTATTAAGCTCTCAGATTGTTTTCCTCTCTCCTCATGCTCGGCTCTGATTTTTCAGAGACCAATTTTGCATTTTGAAAAGTGAAATGTGTCTGAACTCCAATTTGCCTCATTTATGTCACTGGCAAAATCAGACCTTTGCACCTATCAGCGCTGACTGTGGCCTGTCATTGACTCATAGCCAAGCTGTGATGCTATTTAATGGGGGTGTACATTAACTTCCTCAGGTCATTATAACATCAATCACATTTTTATAGCCATATCAACTGCTGTGCTCATAACGTCACCTGTGAGCGCAATATTAGCCATGTTGGCGATGATGTTAAATCCGCACAGAGCCCACACTTTCATAATCAGATATGAATAACTGATATGAGCTTATGAGGACCTGTAATTAATTAAATAGTATATGAGGTTGTTTTTTCACCACTCATTTGAGACCTGCTGCTCTTGCCATCGAATTCGTTTTTTATTTCTTTGTTACAGAGGAATTCTCTGCATAATGAGTCCGTTAGGAGTAAACACAGAAACCCATTGGCAGCTGCAGGCAGTGTGTTGCAGAATGATAGGAGCAATGTGACCTGGAGCTGTGCCTACCTCCATGCTGCGGAAGGAGGGGGTGGGGGTGTCTGGGCCAGCCATCTCTCGGTTCTCTGGTATCCCGTCGAGCTCCTCTCGTGGCATCAGTCCTCGCTTTTCGTCCGCCGTGGCACTGATGAACGTTCCCCTGCGTGGCACGCTCAATGCCTCACTCCACCAATCTTGCCCTGCCACATCACAGCGGCCGTGCCATGCATCACCACAGAGCCGCAGAGAGCGCCTGGAGGAAAGTCATTAGCTTTGTGTCGCTCCCTTTTCTCCTTGTTCCCACATCTCCTCCTCGTTTAGAGGATCCGACAAAGAGAGCAAAATTAAGCTTAGCGTCGGACGACAAGCGAGTATGAAAGTTCTCTGTTTTGATTAAAGTATGCTCGCCTGTGCTCCCTTTATGTTTACATTTCTACTCTTCTCTGAATACTTTGTAATTATTGATGTTGGCACAGATGTATTTTCAAAATCACAAACAATATGGGAAAACAAAATAAATGAAAGTTGGAAAAGGCCTAACAGCGCAAAGCCTCTGAGCACGATGGTGATGTAACATTCTGAAATATTCATAAACATCCACAGCACATTTAAATGGAAATGATTGGCCCTGTGCTAATTATGAGGGAGAATGCAAGGGGTGGTTAGAGTTAAGAAACCTCACTGTTCTGAATAATTAAAAATGCAATTTATAGCCGAAATGAAAACCCTCAAGACGTGGTGCATGCCATGTGCATTTTTTATGATAACATAAACTGTAGTTCTACAGAAGTAAATGAGCGTATGTGTTTGTGATGCTCGGCTGCATATGTGAATGGGCTTTTTAAATATAAAATATAAGCAAATGTGATAATACTGACAAAAGTTTAGGTATTTCTGCATAAATCAAAAATGAGACACATGATATGGCTAGGGCTCCCACTGTCTGTTTATTTGGAAGCTTTTTGTCTCCTGTGGCTTTGAAATGATCAAGCTCTGATTGGATTAAAAGACATAATGAAATTGGCTGTCGTGTGCATACGTCCAATCAAAATCGTACGTTTCCATAGAGAAAAAAAGTGTCCTTTTTTCTGTAGGTGAAATGTTTGGTTACACTGCTACCCTGTGGAAGAATTATAAATATAATGGCAATCTGGAAACACACCCACTGTGTCGTTTCCTAAGAAACACAGCCGCAGGTTGTAAAGAATGACTGAAAGCATATTCCTCTTCCACCATTCATTTTGCCATTGCTTAAGTGACCGCGCCGTGGGGTCAGACAGCAAAGGCCTGAGGAAGAAGGTTGTCAGTAGGTGTGTGAAGATTAGAGAGACTGTTAATTGTACCCCATTCTCACATTTCTTGTGTTTATTCTGTTTCTTCTGAACTATTAGCAGGGCTTGACCTTTTAGATAAATGAAGAGAGGGAGATGTGGATGGATGAGGGGAGTAAAAGGTGTCGGGACGAGAGCGAAGGAGGAGAAAAATGAAGAGAGAAGTGGCTGGACTGAGGCCTCCTTTTTTAGACGATACATCAACTTACCCTTGACAAACAGTGTGTAGTTCTGTTGTATTTATGACGGCGTAGTTGTAGCCGTGTGTACGGAAACGGCTTACGCGTGTTTGTCTGTGGCTGATGTACGGGTGTGTGTGAATGTGTTTAAGGGTCACGGGGCATCTCTTTGAGATGGTCATCTGTCTGGTAAACTGGACGTGTAACATGGCAGGTCGCGGTGCTGTGTGGTGATGTCACATACAAAGGGGTTGTAGTGGCAAACTCGGTGTTGTTTGATGAGCTGAATCATATTTATAGGGGCATTAGATTCTCCAAGCTGTTACATCCACCGCTCTTGACGCAGTTGCTCTCATCCAGTTGATCAACGGTGATCGTGTTGCTGTTACCATGATCTTTTAAAATGACAGGTTAAATGCAGCTTTCAGCTTTTCGGATGGTTGTGGTATTTGGTCTGTTTAATATGCATTAGATTGCAGCCTTAGTTCAAAGAGAAAAGATACCAGAGAGTTTATGTTGTCATCAGTGGGGTGGGGGGAAGCATCTGCTCACGTCTAATAAATGAGTTTATAATAAGTCTGGTATCATGCCCAGAGACCCACCTGCCCTCACTTTCATCTCTAAAGTTTGACGCTGATGAAAGCTGGATCAAGAGGTTGAAGATTTGTGTTTCTGTCGGAAGAACTGTTCACCTACCGTGCCAATGTCACACACCATAAAAAACATACTGAAAATGTTAGCAAGCCATGTGCTTTATCATCATTTCATTACAGATATGTTACCATAATCTTTTTTTATTGGTGTAGCTTTTTCAGAATACACATTCTCTTAATGTACCGTATGTAGATTTTAGTATATTAAATGGCATGTGGATTGTTTACAGATGTTTACTGATTCCTCTCTAATACACCACTGATCTAGTCTGCACTACAGTATGTGTATTGATTGGGTTCTTGAAAATCTGCAGTAAAGCAACAAGGCCCTGCTAAGAGATGATTTTACAGGATTTGATCTAAGCACTGTATATAGCAATGTGAGAACTATTTTGCACTTAGTGTTATTCAACCTGGAATATCAACTCTAGTGTTTACAATTTACAATCTAATTTTATAATGTATTGTATTGCACTGTACATTTTAATTGTATTTGTTCCTTTCATTTTAATTTTCTTTTTATTTATATATTTTAGTTTTAAATATATTATTTGTAAAGATAATTTTGCCTTTTAACGTGATAACTGTCACTGCACATATTGAACGAAAATGCACTCTCCAAAATATTTTTTTTACATTTTAGATATTTAAATTGTTTTATGTTAAAAATCTTTTTTATTTTAGGTATTTTTAAAAATATAATTAACATAAAAAAAAAATTATGTTTATTGTTATGAAAATCAATGTATAGTTTGTCATGACTAGATTGGAATTCAACTATGAAATATTAAAGTAAATAGTAAAATAAAATAAAAATATATATATAACCCTCCTGAGGACCGGTGACAGTTAAGGGGTTTTAATTATATAATTTAATCTTACTTTTTATTACATTTCTTATTATTCACACAGTCTGTGGAGAGCTTCCAGATTACATTTTACTGCAGGTTGTATTTGTGTATAACAGTGTATGACAATTAAAAATATATTAAAAATGTTTTATAACTTTTATTTTTGCTTTAATTTGATCTTTAACAGTTTTTGAAGAAATCCCTTTGGTGGCAGTGCAGGACTTAAGCAACATCCTAAAGCAAGGTTACCTGGAGAAGAAAAGGCGTGGTATGAATCTTAAAAATCTCTTGAATCTTTTTGTCATATTAATAAATCACATAAGACCATTGCATCACAAACATGTCTAAATTTTTTTTAGATCATAGTTTCTTTAGCATGGAATGGCAGAAGCGCTGGTGCGTTCTGAACAACACCATATTTTATTACTTTGGGAGTGAGAAAGGTATGTCCTGTTTTTCTGATTTCTGATCATTTAACATCAAACATGGTACATAGATTTTTTTACTTTAAATTCAGACAAGCAACAGAAGGGATCATTTTATATCAACGGCTACAGTGCAGAGCTGGTCCCCAGCTTACGCAAGGACTCCAGGAAGAATTCATGCTTTGAGTTGAGTGCTCCTGGAAGACGTTCTTACCAGGTTTGACACACATAGCTTGACTCTGTAGCTGTATTCAAATCTTTCTGTCTGAGGAATTTTCAATAAGAACGGCCCCCCATCTCAAAAGCAATCATTTTTATCTGCAGTTCACTGCCAGCAGTCCCCGTGAGGCCCGGGAATGGGTGGACCAGATCAATTTTGTACTAAAAGGTATGAGAAATACGGCATTTGTACATATTATGCTGAATGCATCTGACCGAGCACTACAATGATCATCTTGGGGTGAAAAGGGCAGTTTTATAAAAAGAGGCATACAAATAACTTTCTTTGTGGCTCAGCCAATAAGATAGTTTCTAAACCTCCTCATCCAGCACGTCACATAGCATCTGAGTCCAACGTGCCTCGTACTGCCTCCTCTTCCCCGTAGCGCAGCGCTCTTTACAGGAAATTGATTGGGATTTGCTCGGTCATCCTTTAGGGGCATCGATCTGGTCCTGCTTGGCATCCAGGCAGTGAGGATACGATAGCCTGTGTTACAGAGCTCAGTCACCTGCAATCAGGCCCTCACTTCATCTGAGACAGATCTCAGGCACACTCGCCACTCTAAAATGGGCTCAATGCGGCCCTCTGATTTGCGGGAAGTAATGGACACTCCTGAGATACTTTTCTCCCTCCCCATCCCCCTTCGCACGTGTAGATACTGCCAAATGGCACAAAAATCATTCCGTATTAGCACTGTAATAAATGTTAACTTGAACACGCCTTTGCCAACACTTTAACACCCTTTCTTCTTCAGATTTTCTTAGCAGTAGAATACATATTCTCCAGTACAGTGAGGTCTAATCTAAAAATGGGATTTAAAATCTAAATTACATCTGAAAAAAAGTTATTTAAATAACATTAAATAATATTTAAAATAAAAAGAAATTTAATAATGAATTTTAAGGTTCTGCACTATTTGTTGGTCAAAAAAAACTAATTTGTGACTTTGACCATGTTAACTCTTTTGTACAAAATGTGTGCTTCTTGCACACAAGATACTCGTTGGAACATACTTAAATCTTGCTGGATCATCAGGTTTCCCATAAACCCAGTCCATATCATTAAGTGTATGATGTTATTAAAACAGCAAGTGTGACATACCAAAGACAAAGCAATACTAAAATTATTACATAATTTTCAAAACAACTTTTACCTTCCTCATAATATTATTTTTAATAAAAATCTGTAGTAAAATAGAAATAATGGCTAAACTGAACCGTTTTTATAAGTGGTCTCAAGACATTTGGCCCCCTCTTTGTTTACATGCTCTCATTATTATGCTATTAAGGGTGTTAATGTTTTATGGCATTTTTCCAAGATCTGAGCTCTAATTTCATCCCCGTTGATGATGAAGAAGAAGAGGTGGAAGAAGAGGAAGAAACATATGATGACATTGAACGAGCCAAAACACCACCACCATCACGTCCTGGTCCAGCTCCTGCCTCACTTTCATCTTTAAGTCAACCATCCCAAAACTCCCGTGAGGAATGGGAGGACAAAGCAGGAATCCAGGACGATAAGGAAGATGAGGAAGAGGATATTTATGAGGTGCTTCCAGGTAAAGAAAAAACATACAATATCTCCTAAAAAATAAAAGTGGTTACAATATAGATAATATTTAAAAGATTACTAAATTAAACCCTCTACTAGCTTAAAATGGTTTTGTTGTACAAAATTAACTGTTTATAATTGCCTAAGAGCTGAGATAAGCAAATCAGGAAACTAAAATTGTAACCATCAGGTCGACAGCGTTGAAAACCATCAATAAGAGCATATACATCAAGATCTGGTCACCTAAAGTGATAGCAGGACCCTCAGAGGGACCTAATGAGACCTCTGAGGAGAAATACATCACTCTGGGTTGCTGTCATTTTCACCTTACTTTGCCATGTGTGCTGGGCAGCTGAGCTGGCCACAGATGGCAGATCGAGTGACCACCTCTCTCACTTTTCCACCCATCATTCATCTGTCTCTAATCTTCTTGCACCTCTCGGATTTTTTGTTTGTAAAAGTGCTGAGCAGTTTTTTGCTGCTACGACATATTGTCTAAAAGTGCTGAATTAAGTCCGCTCATATTTTAAGTAATCTCATCAAAGAAATCGATTTAGACGTGATTGATTAAATTATGTCAGAAATGATGACATGTATTAAACATCACTGAACCACAGCAAATGAGGGGTTACACTTTACAATAAGGTTAAATTAATTAGTATAAATTAATGCATTTCCTCCTTTTTTTGCTGTATTTATGTCACTGTTTCTCAGGAGGAACACTAGTGTTATTTCACTATTTAATAGTTCAATAGTTCAATACTTTTTACTTTTTGCTATATTCATGTCACCGTTTTTCGTGAGGAACATGAATGTTTTTTAACTTTTCACTTTAATATTTGATAGTTGAATGCTAATATAATTATGACAAACTATATATTGATGGAAAGATAAGACTCAATATGAAATACTTTAAATTTTTTCATAACAGTAAACATAAACAAAAATAATAAAAAAATATATTATTGTTAATGATATTTTTAAAAATATCTAAAATTATAAAAATATATATTTTTATTTATCCTCAATATGTGCAGTAACAGTTATCAGGTTAATCTTGGTTAAAAATATTTTTTTACATAATTTTTTCTTTTTGTAATTACATTAAAGTATTTTATAAGGTATTCACATATTTTCATTTACAGTGCATTTTTTCTTTTTTTAATTGGGCAGATCTAAATCAGCCCTTATTTTTATTTCTTTATATTATTTTAAGATTATTTTATTAGATTTGTGTTTATCCATCAGATAATCAAACTTGATTAAGTTGATCAAAATCTTATTAAGAGGCCTAAGATGTGCTACCCGGGGAAAAATGCACATGATAATTTTCTTTTGGTAGGTATGTTATAGGCTGAATAAGTCTTAGTACATAAGTCAACAAACATACTTTTTAAACAGCATACATTTCACACTTGCAGGAACGGCTACTTTAGGTTTACAGGTTTTTTTCCCCCATGCTGTTCCTGGAAGCCCAGGGTAAGCTTGTGCTGTGGGAAGTATAGGGTTGCTGGACGGTGGTTTTATCGGCAGGCTGACAGCGTGAGGATGGATGTGGGAGACAGAAAGCTAGGCTATCACTGTCACCTCATAGACCTAGAGGTGCCACGCCCTGAATCAATGCCTGTCTGCCTGAAACACACTAGCCATCTAACCCAGCCTGGCACCTCCCCTATACATCAAACCAGTGTTAGCTGTTCTTCCAGCACTATTGCTGATATTCTTTTAATAAGAGTTTGAAATGAGCTGATCATAAAACAGAGCTGGAAAATGTTGCATTAATATACGGAAGAGATGAAATAGACTGGTGCCAAAATATCAATTCAATTCAGTATAATTCTTATACTTCTATAACCATTAACTGTATTTTTTAGATGATGAAAACTGTGATAACGTTGAAGAGGGCAGTGATAATGTTGGTGAGTATGCCTTTTGCTCGTGTGTTTATTATAATAAAAAATATTTATTTTCATTTACACAAACTTTGTTTTAAACAAAGGATCCTCAGATTACGCAAATTATTATCAAGGCCTGTGGGATTGTGAAGCAGATGGACCCGATGAGTTGGCCTTCCAAAGAGGAGACATCATCCACATCCTCAGCAAGGTCTGTGTTTTCTTCCAACCTACACAACGTAACATCTTACCAATCTATATGACCAAGATCAAACTGTTATATCAGTTGTGTTGTGTCATTAGCTGATTTGTTAGTTGCATGTATCTCTTTTCTCTCTCTATCTCTTTTTCTCTCTCTCCATTCCCCCAGTAATGATGAATAATATGCAGCTGGCCATAAGATGAGTCATATCGGTCAATACTTACTGACTTTCTCTTGGCAACCATTCATTTACTGTATTGTAAATGACAAAGCTGGGATGGTGCACGCTCAGTCAGTACTTTCTTATTAAAACATATTACAAAGAAGGCCTAATGCTTCAGGGATTTGGCCTTCTTAAATTCTGTTGATTATGATATGGCAATCATAAAATGTTAAAAATGAATAGCATTTCAGCAACACATTTGTACACAGCGGTTGCATTTGTAAAGATTATCCTTACAGATAGCAGTGAGGTTTGCTGAAAACAAATGGAGCCTGTTTTGTAGTATTTCATATTGACATAATGGAAAGCGCAGTGTATCTGTCTGTAGACCGCTCGCAATGCTGCGGTCACGCAGGCACATTCTCAATAATAGGCTGTTGATTCATTACTGTAGTTGTGTCGTAGAAAATTGAGTGTTCAGCCATGCAAGCCACTTTATTTGATACATCCACTGTAATCTATATGTATTTGTGTTTTACAAATAGGATGTTAGCAGGAACACATATTGTAGCTGTTTCTTAAAAACACCCCATTGAAAAAATCAATGTGTTTTAATTTTGCCTCCCTGCTAAGCTCAATGTTATCTCAGATAAGAAAAGGAAGGCTACCGTTATTTGTGCCATGCTTGATCTTGTACACTAATGAAATGTACAGATATGACAGTTAATGATCCCTGAAATCAGATTTCAATAGTAGAAGGTGAGCTATAGCAGATTTCATTTTGTTATTCAGGAAAGATATAGCTGATTTTTGTACGATAAAGATTTTTATCATTATACATATTTTTAATGTGAAAACATGTGACCCGTCTGTGAATCCAGGCTGAAGTCTCATAATCTTATTATGAGATTAGAAGCATCAATGTAGTCATAAACATAAAAATGATGAAAATAGATAATGTGTGTTATGCTTTAAATCATAGATTATATGATAAATACTGAAATTATTTTTTTTATTGACACGTTTTATTTTTTGCATGAAAAATTCCAGAATGATTTTAATCTCTCACATGACCTTAGTCAATATTAAAGATATCAAAGTTATGATTTTACAGAATGTTAAATTTTGATTTCCTGTAGAAAACAGTCAATCACAATACAATTACCATAGCTGGGGTTTCACAGACTGGGTCACATATTTCAAACAATGAGTATCCACCCCAGATAGCTGGATGATGTCTCTGGTTTTCTCATCATTCTCTTTATTTTACTCAAACAGATTTATCAGCAGTTACTTTTAATCCCTCCGTGACTGACGTGTAATTGAAATAGCTTTATTGATGGCAGTAATTCCAAAATTGCAGCAGTGTTGTATCGCTCCGATCTGGTGGAGCTCTTCAGATGCGCGCCCTCCGAACAGTCTCATGCGATGTGGGGCTTGCTGCTGTTCTTGTTTTACGGGGGCTTCCCGTTGACCTTACAGAATGAAATATAGGCCATTGGCTAGAACTCAAGTCTAACTACGGCGGACCCACTCATAAAGCAGTGGTCATAAAACTTGAGTGCATAAATTTCGCTTCACAGAGGTGCGGAGGGGAGGCCGACTATATTTGTGTCAACACCGAGCGTAATTACAAGGTGATAAAGACGTGAAAAGTGCTAAATCAATTCCGCTAACCAACAGGTTTTTGAGGCAGTACTATGATTGACCGCTGTGAAGTTGCAAATCAAAGAGGTCGACAGGCCTGTCACAGTGTTGGTGGAAGCAGAGCACACAGATTAAAAAAAGCTTTGGCATTAGTCTTTATTGATCCATCACTTTCAGTGAATAAACAGCTATTCTGCTTATTAACACAAAGCACTACATGCATCTACTGTGGATCTATCATTTTTGTATTTAGTTTTTTCATTAGTGGCCTTATTATAATTTTATTGTGGTATTCTCAGGTTGAAGCATGAAAATTAAATTCACATTCTAAACTGCAATCCCAACTAATTCATCCAAATTTTATTTTCAGTCTTTAATTTGCGCAACACCAACAGGCGCCTTGCGCCGGTTTCCTCAGATTAGTCTCCCCTGCCACCATTCCCTTCCCTGCTCGTGCCGCATGGCTCCTCAGTTCACTCCAACGCAAAGACCAACATCCATCTGCCGGCTTTGCACAACCTACTCAATCCTCAAAGCTGAAGAAGCACAGCAGCGGGAGAGCAAGATGGGTTTTTTATTCCACTGATCACCTATTTTACGCAATATTCAAACAATTTCTCGCACTGTAGTTTGTTTGTGTGCCATGCTGGGTTCAGTTTCTCTTACTTGTGTAACCGTGAGGCCCACGGGTGATCTTTCTAAACTGTCTGTGTCCCTCCGAACGTGCCATCCTAGTGCATTCCTGAATCTTAATTTATGCCCCTAAATTCAAAGTACATGACTCCCAAAGGTCAGACTCAACACATGCCAGGAGTCCCAACGGAATTCCCTTAAAATCCTGGAATGAGAAGCTGAGAGATTTATTACTCTTAAGATGTAATGCAAACTTCTCCAAGACCCTTTTAACATGCAGGCCCACTGACATCCCTTTCTTTCATTTCTGGCCTTTCTATTGGGTCTGTTTTACACTCTTACCAATAGAGGCTGAAATCTGGGATAGAGACCAGCCAACTATCACTGTGTCTGTGGACACTACTGCCACCTTCTGGTTGAAGTTTGTAAGGTCAAGCTAGGGGGCAGTCTAGTGTTTTTTAATGCAAATGCTAGGCAGTTAATGTCAAACAGGAGTATTTTATGATACTTGAATCACTTTGCATTTAGTGTAGGAAATATAATTTTGGTGTTTGTTTCTGAAACAGATCCAACGTTAACTTCGTTTAATCAGACAAGCATGTACATTGGTGAAATAGGTTATTTACAGGTAGACATAAATACAAATTTGCATACGTGAGATCAGTTCTCACAGACAGAACTTTGTGAGTATCTGTTATCCCTTGTGAGACACAACCTCGTAAACTTCAGACGAATGGCTGCTCCAGTTGGCCTTCTGCCCAGGGGGTCAATCTTCTACAAAATGCCTAAAGAAAAGGAAAAGGTGCCATAAAAGAAAAGGAAAATCTAGTGGAAATAGACAGAGGCGATCTTTAGACCCTCCTTTTTTACTAGTTCTCAGCTTTCATTGTGGCAATAGACGCAGAGGAGCTGTATAGACATATTGAGCATTCTATTTACCAGCAGAGGCATCAGGGGGTGAGTCTGGGGTTCTGGGGTCATGCCGAAGGCAACGGTCATCTCCCGGTCAACTACAGTAGGTCATTATTCAGCCTAAGCCAATAGTCCAGAACTGCACGGCCATCCCCCTCCCCACACTCTGCATAATTATTATAAATGGAAGGCCACATAAACAGCCATCATTACAGGCGCTCAGCAGCATACACAATCCACTTTAAATGCCTATTAAGTTTAAGTGCCATCAGTAATTCCCAAGCGTATTTTTACATTTGGTCTTCCACAGTCACACCTTCTAACGTCTGTTGTGCTGCATCACTACAGCTTCGTATTAAATAACACGTTTTTTCAGCAAAAGTCAACAAATACAAATGAAATATTTGTTAACAGCTGGCTGAGATTGAAAATAAATGCTAACGCACTGATTGAGACAAATTGAACGACGCCTGTCTTTATTCCAAAGCCTGATCAATACCTGTTCGCCACCTGTCGTGTCGGCCGCTTAGGAGCAGCAAACAACGTGACGTATCGCTGTTTGTTTTTTAAGATGGCTGGATGAGCGAGTCCCTGCGCCGTGCCACGACGTGTGTGCGGACGCGGGCTCAGAAAAGAGAAGCAGGAGAGACGAGAGTGAGATGAAGGGAGGGGGATTGTAGCACCCGAGTAGCGGGTTCAGCGGCAGGGCAATGAGAGACTTCCTGTGCTCCATCACACCCAAGGTCTACCTCAGTCAGCTGGTGGCCAGAGGCAGAGGCCTCATGTCTCATTCTTATTACCATGGTTCCTGCCTCCACCGTGTGTGTGTGTGTTCTGCTTACAACAGAAAAAATGAACGTAGGGAGGCACTGAGGGAGAGTTTGCAAATAAGGGAAATGATTAAAACGCGATCGAGGATGGAGGCGTTTGTGCAAGACGTGTAGAATGCGTAGATGTGCGAAAAATTAATAGAGGAGAATATAAGGAGAGAGAGAGTCGTCTGGTCGCATTTTGTGAAATTATTGCAACTCAGTTGGCTTTTTGGTTTTTTACAAAAACAGTGGCAATAGCAATACAATTAATGCCACCGGTGTTAAATAATAGTGCAATTATGATCAATGATTGGGGTAAAATTTTACATTTTTTAAATAAATAATATAATTTCATTTGGCACACTTTTGATCAGATAGCTGGGTTAACTGTTCGAGTCGAAACTATATGAATCTGCTTATACGGCACAGAATTGTCCACACTCAGTATTCCAGCATGGATGCTGCACTGTTCAATACAGACAGGAGTCACTACTCAACCTGTCATACGCCACACGACATTGTTCAAGTCAAGCCACTCCTTTTGAAGGCGTCATTAGCTGTCAATCTGTCCCCTGGCCGCTGGAGAGCAATGGGCCCATCTGAATACCATTGCTAGCCACCCCCCTGAGTCAGAAATAAATGATAACAGTGGCACACTGCAGGTGTTGTCATGGCAACACACACTCTTGATAGCTCCCTGTGCCAACTCCGCCTTCCTCCTGAGAAGGTCATACGGAGGTCAGCGCCATCGCAGCGATGCACTTCACTTTCACAGCTCGCAAACAACAGCTGCCCACCGCCTCGTACAGCCCCTATTAAAAGCAGTTCAGATCTAGACCAAACTGAAGCACACCTGACCCTGCCCCGATACTCGGAGCGAGAGCCGAGCAGCCTCCCAAAAGACGCCTATTATCTCAGTCTAAAGTACAGAGTCCTTTTGGGTAAATCTCTATAACAACCATCTCCACAGTCAGGCACAGATTGGATGTCTCCCAAATGCCTTCGGTTGACAGACGCATTGCAGAAAAACAGATTGCTAATACAGAGAAGCAGGAAAAATGAGGCAGGCACGAAAAGGACACGAGTCATCGAAATGAGAAGAACTGCGATGGAATGTATTGACTCTCTTTCTTGTACTACGTGTGTACTCTGTTTGAACCCACAGTTACATCGTGTTTGGGGGTGAGGCGGGGAAGTGGAGGCGTGTTGGAGGGGGAGAGGTGTAGCGGGTTTTGAAGCGCTGGGTGTTGGGCACACCTGTGATTTAGAGAAGTATTAAAACTCCATTAGTTATAAGCCTTTTTTGGGAAACGCACAGATGTTTTCCTTCAGTGACTCACTTTGAATGCTAATCCACATCCTGTCTTTGTTTGCATCATTTTTATATCCAAAGATTTTGATCAAAATAAAAAATGTAATTCATGATGAGAAATTTAATTTTAATTTTATTTTTGGTCATTTACACTGAAAAATAAAATGCACTTAACTACAATTAACATAAATTTCTTTTCAATCTGATCCATTCAGTTCGCTAAATTGAAATTAAAAAGACATTCGACTTAAATTCTGTCTAAAGCTGTATGTGTCTGCATCTCCTCAAGATTTCAGATGCACTTCATGCTATAGAGGCGTTGATGCCCCAGCAGCATTTAGCTCCATGTCCAGATGGAATTTATTCCGTATACCATCATTAAAGCAGCTCATCTGCATGGGCTGAAGCTACATTAGACTCTCAGCACTGTGGGTGTGCTTAAAGAGAGGATGGTAATTAGTTCCTACTCTCCTCAGCAGGCGGTGGATGAATGACATACTCATCATGTCTAAATGTACAGTGTGTGCTCCTGGAATACTAAAGCACTTAAAACCTTGTGTCTCTCGCCATCTCTCCATCAACACATTCTCTAAGCTTCTCATTTATAACCTCCTGTCCAGCTGAATCTGGACCACCATGGAATCTGTCATCATTCATTAAAGTTCAGGTCTGTGGTTCCACACCACTTGCTCTGAATTGTCAAAGCTTTGGCACGAAAAAGATCTAGGAAGTAATTAATTCAGAAGTGGACTGAAAACATTCAGATTTGTGTTTAAATTCATATTTACATTTGCACTTAAATGGGCTAATTCACATTACGTTCACATGTTCAGACAAAGTGGATTGTATTTTAAAGATAGCACAAAAGCACACTTTTCAAGCAAAGTTGTTTACATTCAGTAAAAATAGGTTTTAGTTTTGAAGTTGTAATATAAATATACTTTTAAAAAAATATACTGTTAAAACCAAATACTATTAATCGATAATGTGGAAATTTTGCGATTGTCCAACAATGGAACATTTCAGTAATTCATGTGACAAACTAAACCCATGTTAACTTTAATCCACCTAAAGTGGCATTGGTCAATTAAAAAAGGGGTTAAGAAAAAAAATTTTTTTAAGGAGAAATAATTTGTGTACAGATTTATTTTTTTTAATTATGTTTTTATGCATGGTAATTCTTACATATTTAGTGCTTACATAATGTTCGTTACACACTATTTTCATCCTTGTCAATGCACTAAATCAGTTGAAAATAAAAAGAAACTTTGGTGATTACATGAATGAATGCTGTTTTTATGATTCTTTACCAACAATAAATTTGACCTGTTTCTTTCTAAACTAGGAATATAACATATATGGATGGTGGATCGGGGAGCTGGATGGTACTATTGGCATCGTCCCCAAGGAATTTTTACATCCTGCTTATATCCTATGAGGTACTAATATTTACAGAATCATTAACCTGATAACTGTCACATCAGAAATTGAGTATATACTTGAAAATGCTCTGAACTAGAATTTTGAACTAGACATTTTTTCAAACATTTTTAGGATATTTATTGTAGGTATTTATATAAATTACAGCAACAGTAAGTACAGTAAGTATTTTTTTATGTTTATTGTTATACATTTTTTTATATAATATATAAATAATATAGATGTTCCTCCTGAGGAACGGTGACAGTTAATAGGTTAAACATGCTTTTCTACATTACAATACAAATACTTTAATTCAGCAAGGATTAAATGTCAGTGTATTTATATATATTGATACAGTTACACAGAATTTATTGTTTATAATTTATTATTGTAATTAACACACTTAATAGTACACTATGTTTTATGGCAATCATATAAATTGAGTTTTTCAGTCAAGTTTTTACAGTTGCTTCAGCATTAAAACCAACTCCCCATGCTGACACCTGCTGGATATAATTGCAACCACAAAAATATATATGGCAACATAATAAAAGGGTTAGGGTTTGCTAGATTTATAATATTTGTTTATATTAGTGTTATGAGATTATTATTCTAACGTTTTATAAATTTCTTTTTTCCCTTTTAGGTCTGTGTTTGGTGAAGAACAGTCATGTAATAGATGGCATTTTCACCTTTACAGCTTTTATGGTTTGGAATAAGATCTGTGTATTTTTTCTAGTATTTTTATAGACAATGAATAGACATGAATTGTGAACCTAATTTTAGTTCTAGAATCACCTGAACTAAAAAATAATGCTAACCTATACCTGAGTTTTTGTTTAATTGCATAAAAGTGCTTATTAAAATTAGTATTACATAGTTAATGTACACTAAGAAGCTTAATGAAAGCCTTCAGTTTCATAGTAATATTAGTTTTCTAATCTTTTTAAAAACACCTTTATGCAACTGTAGTAAATATGTCACAAATGTTTAAGTGCATTTTAAGTTTTCTCTTTATTCTTTTATCTAATGCCTTTTAATTTGCACCAAAGATTGTATTACAATATCACTAATTGTAATTTTAACCACAAATCTTGTAATCTTCATACACATTAAAGGGCATGAAACTGTCTTAAGAGCCCTCTACTGGTTGTTTCGATTTATTTTTTTAGCATTCACGTATTTGTATTTGGGTGTTGTCAAATGTATGTCCTATAGTGCAACAAACTGAAATGTAGAACACCTCCAACAATCAAGTTAAATCTTGTCTTATTTGTAACTCCAGCGATGAAGTTAAATCTCTCAAACTTTCTAGTAAAATGAACATGCAACAATTACAATTTAACCTACATGTTGTCATTCACACACTGCACTGTTGCAAATTCTTACATTACATTAATTACATTACATTAAATATTGTAAAATATTAAACCAACAAATACATATAAAGCAAGAATATCAGTCACAAACACCCCTTATGTATTGTAAAAACAATAGTTTATTCAGCAAAATGCATCACTCAAAACTGGACAAAAATAACCATAAAAAGCTTCCAGAATTTGATGAATCTTCAGATGAAAATATAAATGTATTTCACTATGTAATAATGGCTGTCAGCTCACACTGCAAATAAAATCTTGCACATAAAACAGCTCGATTCCATTCTAGCCTACATGTACATTTCAGATAGACATAGAACCGCTTCTGAAATACAGCATTGATAAGAGCTTCTTTCTTGTGACTGGAGAAACTGACCATCATGGATGGGTAGATGATGTTGATACTCGTGTTACCCCTAAAGAGGCTCAGAAATACTTGAAATGTCCTGAATTCCTTCAAAAACACAACAATGTGTAATTTGGCTTTGCAAAAGATAAAAAGAAACCAACTGTTGAGATGTTTCTTTAATAAAGAAAATCAAATTTAAGACAGTTTCCTCAAGACGTGTGTTCAGGCTCTGCCTTAATACATTTACACTGTCCGTTTAGAAACAAAAGAGAAAGGGTTAATTCTAAAGGGTTTAAAATACTCATCATATTTTACAATTCTATCTTAAGTGGCATGTTCTATCAGGCCTACATGAACAGGCCTGGTTATAATGGATGACAGGACTGCTCTGGAACCAGCTGAAGGCTAAAACTAGCTCCAAAGAGGGGAAACGAAGAGCTAAGAACAGAAAGTGAGGGTGATCCTAGTATAGAGCATCAGTATTGCTGCTCCTCGGCCTCTTGATCTTCTCGATGTTCTTCAGAATCATGTCATGTAATGTTACCTGCAGGAAAGTGTGATTTTCATTAAAACCGTTACAGTATCAACAGGAGAATGGTAATATTTTCAGTTTGGGCAATACTTGCATATTGATTTCTCAATTCTGACACTATTATCTTGAGGCTGATGTATTCCTTTTCATCAATCTCTGTAACTGTACGACGGTAGTCCTCCTAATAAAAAAAGAACAGAATTGGATCTATTTAATAAAAGTAAAGGTTAAAAAGTATTTATTTCACTCAAGTTGTCTGAGAGAAACTTACAACATGAGGGTATTTTGCTATTTTGGAAACCAGCTTTGCTCTTGTGATGTAGTACCTGAAGAAAAAAAGTTACATTTTTAACAAATAGTGAATCTGCCTGACAACATTTAAGATCAAGACTGACTGTGACATACCTAGATATCTGGTCTAAATAAGATGCTGCTTCGCCTTCCACCGTTCTTAGTTCAGCAACTGTCTCCTCCTATGGAAGGTGAGCATGACAGATTTTAGGTCACAAATCTTTCAAATAAAAAGGTAGGTAATTAAATTCAATCACAAGGTAACTAGCTGACATTTTTCTTTTGTTAGTAAATCACTTGTTAAACACAGAAAAGTATGAAAGTGTAAGCGCAAACTGGTTGCTTTTCTATTATTACTTTTAACCTGTAGAAATCTGCAGCTTATATAACATGCAAATGAACAACTAAAAACCTTACTTGAATTGAGACGCCAAAATTGTTGCCATCTTCTATTCTTGGGATTAACAACTGAACCCACATTTTGACCTAAATAAAATCAAAGAAAATTACAACACTTATCCAACACGCTTTTAAACAATTGAAAGTGTGTCTGTGAATATGAAGGCATGAATGAACCCACCGTGTTGCACTTTTCAATAAGAGTTCTGATTTCAGGCTTGACTTTTTCAATCAGGTCCACCAGCTTGCCATTACTTTTCATCATTCCACCAGGCATGACAAAGACCTTGGTCCCGCCAACTATAAAAAGATCAGAATCAGATTAAAATGGTTTGAAACCCATTTCAGACATCTACCCAATTCTCGTGTTTTTTCCTGATATGGTGGTGAACTCACCTTTGTCGTCTCCTGCACCATCTTCAAGTTTTCTCTTTTTAGCATTTTGCTATTGAGGAAATATTTCAAGATTACTGGCTAACATTTTTTTCTAATTACAAATGTGAATTTAACCCTTGTATGGCATTCATGTTTTTGTTAATCTGCCAATATTACAGATCTAGTGGATGCAAAGCATTATTTGTTTTTAAATCAATATAGCCACAAAAATTATTAAAAAATATTTTGGAAAATGTAAATATTAGTGACTCTGAAAACCAGACTGAAGTTTTAGCTGGATTTTCACAGGCAGGGTCACATTTATGATGTTGGTGGAAAAAAACACATTTTATATTAAATAGATATAAATGTCTAGGGTTAAAAAACAATTAATAGCATTATTACTTGCTCATTAAAAATTGAATAGGTCTCAGAAACCTGAACACCACACAAGGTTTTTCTCCCTATACATCCTAATAAAAACGTTTGGTACACCAAACCTAAAAAAGGCTGATACTTGAATGATAAAACACAACATTTAAAAGCTATTATTTACCCCCTCAAGTCCATCATGGATGTCTGCAAGCAGAATAGGGTCTGGTACCGTCAGATTGATTTCTGAATGAATTTCTTTCAGCTCACGAATATTAATTATGGGATCCTAAAGAAAAAAAGTTTATAAACACACAGTTATGCCGTGTTCTGAACAGATGCATAAGTAAATCTTTAATATCCTGAATGCAACACCTTCAAAAACTGATCCAACTCTAACAATTTCTTTGGGAAAAAGTTTGCAACCAGGTCTTCAGCCTAAATTCAATACAGAAACATCCAGGTTTAGATTTCACGTAACTTTATTTACATCTACTGGTGACATTTTCAGGCAGGTTTGTAATTTACCTCTGCTGTAATTCGTTCCCTGAAAGCGTCAACCTGGTTAAGACAAAAAAAAATGAACAAAAGACATGTAATCCACAATCCCAGTTTACTTATAATTTAAAATGTCTTAAAAAAACAACACACACACGCATTACGCACGGCCCACAATTGAGAAAGGTGATTGTTGTCAACATGATGTAGCATTTAATAGAGCCAAACATTTTCACCATTCTTAGTCTAACGGTCTTCAGTGTAATCTCTTGCAAAGACAATAAATTATAATAAAATAATGTAATCTCGCTAATCAGTACTGAATTATCTACACATTTCTTCCTCTGCTAACTGTGCTACAAACACGCTTTCTCCACACACTCCCAGTTAACACTGGCTGCACCACGCCATGCGAGAGCCCTGCCTCACAGGTGCAGACGTTGTGTATAATCAGTTGATATTATGTTCATATATGCTATTTCTTTTTTGAAATAAGTGATTTCGAAAGTAAACGCACGTGTGAAAGTTAGCGAGGTGACTCACGCGCAAGCCGGTGCCCGTTATTACTTGTTAGCAGCTAGCGTTACAAGCTGTTCATCTATATCGGTAATGTTTAAATATGTGCAACAGAATAACCTAACTTACCTTTGTTTTGATTTCATTGTCCACCTTAAGAAGCGAAGACATCGTATTTATTCAAGAAATGAGAAAAGATAGAGATTGTCCTAAAAGCATAAACTAACCGTGTGGCTCATTAACTGCTGTCAGCCACAAGGCACTGGCGCGCTTCTGGATGACGTACACACTACTAAAGGCGTAATGCGCCTGCGTGGATATTTTTTATTTATTTGATATTTATATTTATTAAACACCTAACATAGCCGATAAAATACTTTAATGTGACATTTACTTTAATTTGTCATATTTTAATAATAATTCAATACATAAAATATTAAATAGATTTTCCCTCTTGCTTGTGTTTAGATTTGGAACGTGTAAATTGGATATTTATTATTTATAAAGGCAACATAAACATAACATAGAATATACGGATGTTGGTTTCACAATTGATAACCTCATATCTGTGTATTAAACTTTGTAAATAATCAAAATTATTTTGTAAATGCGTACGTAAAGATGAAACACTTCCTGTCACGTGTGTTGGGGGCGTATACGAATCCAGCGATGTAAACAACAACGCAAAAGACAAGTCTCGCAGTATTGACAGCACCACGGGCATTTTGAGCATCACATCCCCGCATCAAACGGTTCATCTGACTCTGGCTCACAGTCATGAACCTCCCCGTCACTGTCAAAGTGAACTTTAGGGGCAGTGTGAAGAAATTTCCCGTCTTGGACACGAACAAAGCACAGTGGGAGACTGTAGAGGCCTGGGTAAGGAGTCATTAAGCCCTACTGGGTGGCGTTTATATGGGGACGTTTACATTTTTGCTCCTGGAAGGCCGAGGTAGCCGAGGCCTACATAAACAAATCTTAATCGGAATAGAAAACGTTTAAACTTCGGTCGAAATATTTGAATCTATGATAGCAGCTTTAGCCTAACATAAATCAGTTGGATCATTTGTACAAATACAATAGATCTTCATAAAATCATAACAAAATATGTGTCATTTAGTTTTGACCTTTCTGTTCGGTCATGAATCAGATTACAGTCTGTAAATGAATATCGTTGGAAAATATTTTATTTTCACTTTAATCTGTTTTGTAGTCTGTCAGTCTCGAAGTCACTATAAGAAATAATCGTCGTAATTTGCAGTTTATGATGGTGTTTGTTTACCTGTTTAGTTGACAGTGGTGTCTTCTTTATAACCTCTAGATTAAAACTACATTCGGTTTGAGTCATTTCCAAGTAAAATATTTTGACGAGGACAACGAGGAGGTAAATTTTATATTTATATTTAATTACTTAAATGTATACAAAAAATTATTATTTTTATTACTTGTGAGTTTATTTACAATCAGGTTAAAGTATTGACATTGTCCTTTTACGTTTACTTTAACAGGTCTGCATAAACAGCCAAGGTTTGTAATAAGAGTCCAATGACCAAATAAGTTATTAGTATAATGCTACAATATTAATTTCATAATTAACATTAAACATTGTTGTTTTTATTATTGGTATCAACATCACAGATGAATACACAGAAGCACTGAAGGTAAGTCTGAAAATGTGACCAGTGCTTTTATTTTCAAATTTTGGTATGATCATAATTAATGTCACCTATGTTTTAAACAAGATATTGATGTTTTTTAATTTTCCCATTTAGAGTTCATTTAAACAAGCCAACCAGCTGCACATGAATGTGTATAAGATGAAGAGCCTGGCAGAAGGTGGTGCAGTGAAGGCAGAGCTAAAGGAATTAAAGATAGACCCCAGACCAGCTCCTCCGTATAGAGCGAGGGTCAAGATGGCAGACAAAGAGACCCAGGTGACCCCCGAGCGGGAATCTGTAAGCTATTTCCTTTACGTTTTTAATCCAAAAAATGTGACAAAGAGAAATCTGATTGTCCTGAATAGATGCCCTATAAAATATTTTAATGCTCAAATATTTTTTAAGAAATTCAAAATTTAAGACATCCATAAAGTGCAAGCTGTTTATTATTTCATGAATATCTTATTATATAAAAAAGTTTTTGTTCTGATTCAATAGGTTGTAACAAAGGAAAACAAAGGGATGAAAACGGAAGAGGAAGCAGTACCAACATGGTTCAAATCTTACATGGACAGGGTATGCTACCTTAAAAAATGTGGTAATAAAATATCTGATATATCTGAAAATATATATTTTATGCTATGTATTGTTTTGTAAAAATAATGAACTCACAAAAAGAGCTCTAAGAGCTCCACGTTTTGGTGTTTTAAAATTGCTCTTTATCCACTTTGCAGTTCAAGGACCAAGTTGTGCGGGAGGTTGTGGACAGGATGTGTAGTGAGTTTTCTGGCCAATGTTGTACACACAAAGCCTCAGATCCTCCTGCAGAGGAGCCGAGCACCTCCGGCACCCAGAAAGCCACTAGCTCCACCACACAAAGAGCCTCCAGCTCTACACCAAACTGTAGTAGCTGCAAAGGACCTGCCACTGGAGGAGGATATCAGTGCAGGTAAGAAGCCTCAACACTTTTCAAGGATGTTTAATTAACATTATGGGATAATCATTCGAAAGCGATTTATAGGATATCAAATGTACATGCTTGAAATAAAAGGTTTGTCTTCTATATACAGTGTCTGTCCATCCTGCATCTTATGTGAGCCATGTAGTCATAAACATGACCCCAGCCACAACTTAAAGAGAACAAGGACTCCTTTGTCTGTCCCTGAACGTGGAGTTACTCCAGAACCCAGGTAAGCCAAAAATAAACACTTTCTACTCAGGCATTTTCTAAGCTACCGATGGCACCACCAGATTTTTTGCTTATCTTCTACATAATTCTAGAACTGGAAGGTAGTTCCTGTTGCTCCATTGGCAGAGCAAAGGTCATGGGATAAAATTCATTGTGGCCCATTCTCGCCCAGGTTTCTGAGGCGGGGGGACAGAACAGTGCGTAAGGCTGAAAGGCAGCGGCTGAAAGCTGAGAGGAGGCAGTTGAAGGCAGAGGTGAAGGAGATCAAGAAGAAGCTGAGGCTGGAGAAGAGAGGTCTGCTGTGGAGCGGAGCCTCCAACGGGACCGGCACCACAGGCCTCGCCCCCGCTCCCGCTCCGTCTCTAGGACCAGGACCAGCCCCAGCTTCGGCCCTGTGCCCAGACCCTCAAACATCCAGTCCAGAGTAAGGGCCACACTGAGAGGGGTCAGGGCTGGGTGACCTACCTACCCAGCCCAGAACAATCATTAGCAAGATTATCACATTGTCTGTTATAGTTGAGTTATCGCTGGCAAGCGGATGGAACTACCTCAAAATGCACCTGCTGCCTTTATGTATTACGTCCTTTTTTACTTTTTTTGATATGAGCTTCAAGGAAAAGACAGACGCTAAAACAAAGCTGTTCTGACGATCCTCTGTGCACTCAAACCAGGGGTCCCAAGGTCTCCTGCTCCACCTTGGTGCCCACAATGACTGCCTTGTTTCTGGATGAGAATCTACCAGATGGCACTTGTCTGGAGCCAGGCACCAAGTTCATCAAGTACTGGAAGATGAGGAACACTGGCAACATCAGCTGGACCTCCGATACCAAGGTACTTAAAACAAACAATCCACTAGATGTTTGATCATTACTGAAATTAATGTTTTCAAGTTAAATTGTTTCCACAAATGCTGCGGGCATAATGTTGTCATGTTTGTTCTTGCAGTTAAAGTTTATGTGGGGGAACCTGACCCTGGGATCACGGGAACAGAAAGAGGTTGCAGTGCCCTTTCTGCAGCCAGGTCAGGTCGGTGTGGTGAGCGTGGCATTTGTGGCACCCCTGCTGGAAGGCACCTACACTTCTCATTGGCGTCTGGCACACTGCGGGGTGCAGTTTGGGCCGAGAGTGTGGTGTAGCATTGTGGTGGTGCCAAGCTCTGGGCAGAAAGTCAGCTCTCACTGCAGCAAATCACTGGTGAGCACTTAAATACTGACATTCAAATATCACTATTACCAGTATGTAGTTCCTGTGGTGGTCATCAAACATTTATTTTTTCTTTGTAGAGGACTGATTTCTGTCTAATGGGCAAAGAGGGAATGTTCTGGTCAGGCACCAGAGATTGTAATGCTAAGGTGTCTGCCAGCTCCAGGAGAGAATACTACATCCCCTCTGTGGACTTACTAACAGCACAGGTGAGTTTTCCCGAAAACAAATGTGTAATGTGTTTGTTCATTGATGTGTGCCTAACTAATGTCCAAAGTCTTGTTGTCATTCAGGATCTGTTGTCCTTTGAGCTGCTGGATATAAATATTGTGCAAGAATTGGAGAAAGTCCCAGCCAACACTCCAGTCGGTAAGACCTCCTTTCAGTCGCATATATGTAACATATTTTTATGTCATTTTTATGTCATGCAAAAAATTAGACTAGCCTTGATTTCAGAGTAATTGTGTCATTTTCTCAGATATGACCTCCTGCGTATCTCCTCCACCTCCTCAAGGATCCTCATTTGGAAAACACGGAACGGGACCCAGCAAAGTCAAGGCTGGACGTTCAAGTGGGAAAAAAACTCAAGGTTAGAGACTTGAAGAATCTTAAACTGATCTTGGCTTGTTGATAGTCTGCGTTTTAATGTACTTGTGGCTTGTTTTCTGATAGTATTGCAGCCTCAGAGACAAAATGATCTCCTGGACGTTCCAGCCAATGAGGAAGGAGATGAAGACATCAGCGGGACGCAGTTCGTCTGCGAGACAGTCATTCGTTCACTCACACTGGAGGAGGAGCCAGAACGCAAGCCCCAGCGCAGGGCTCGGCTCAACCTGAGCAGGACTGAAAGTGAGCTTCTGTTTGTTGCATTAATGCTCATACAATTCGGTAATTTAAATGTATTATCTGTTAATTCCGGTTGTACTTATCTTGCAGTTCGTGACTCTGCACGCATTCAGGAAAAATTATTAATGGTGAAGAATGACAGACATTTGCCAATCATAAACAGACCTGAGGCTCCACCCCCTATACCAAAGCCAATCATAACAGAGGAACCAGTCATGCCCGGTAATGCACATTACCATATATTTTCTGCATCTTGTTAAATGCGTCAAAGATCCTTAGAAATAAATGTATACTTGTTCTTGCTAAAAACCTGCTTTAAAGCTTTCTTGTTTTTCCATCACAAATATGTGGTTATTACCGCAGTCTTTTCAGAGGCTCTGATTGGCTCAAATGAAAACATCTACACCGACCCAGCAGCACAAGAAGAAAATGAAGAGGAAGTGGAGCAAAAGGCACATGGAAATGATCACGAGAAAGAGGAAGAAGCAGGAGAGTGGGATGAGGTGAGCAGCCAGGTGTCATCTGCCTCATCAGAGGACTACATTGTCATCCTGCCTGACTGCTTCGATACTTCCAGGCCCCTGGGTGATTCCATGTATAGCTCAGCAATGTCCCAGCCCGCGGCCCCTCCCACCAACGAACCAGAGGCACCACAAATCCAAAGCAACACTGATGGAGAGATCGAGGAGACCACACTTGCTCCAGCTGTTCAAAACAGCCTGAATAGAATCCTCTGCACCTCTCAGATACTGGACACCCCCCCTTTAATTCCAGAGATGGTACCTCCACCCGTATCTATGTCACCACCACCATCTCTTCGAACCCATAGGTAAAAAAGAGAAGTTGCTGGTTATTTTTCTGGATAATTAATTATGCAATGTCTATGTAGCATGAATGTAAAATGTAAGAATTAAGTGTACATTTGTTTTAATGATTTCTTTTTTGTAGATCAGTGAGATCTCATGATCTTGAGTTGGGACCGGGGACCTCTGAAGATAAAACATTGTGCCAAACTGAGGATGACTCAAGTGGTAAGTTTTGTTGGTCATGGAAGAATGTATTTAAGTAACTTTAAAGTAACTCATAATAGCTGTTTGCCTGGACATAAATATGGGTGTAACAATCTGCTCAGCTCACAATCTTTTTTTGAACAAAATGTAAAAATAAAACCTAAACTCCAAATGACTGATTCCACATTTCCAAAATTTTATAAAGGAAAGAAACATTCAAGGTTTGATTAACATTCTGTATGTCAATTATTACAAATTAAAAAGGTCTGTCACTGAAGAAAAATAACTTCGTGAAACAATTGCCATACAGCTTTTTTCAGGATCATGATATGTAACACACTTGATATGTTATTACACCGTTAGACAAATATTTCTTACTAAACCTAAAATTTTGTTTATTATTAAAAAAATGTTATTGTGACAATGAGACTATTGGAGTATTTTGATATACGTTGTTATTGTCTTAATAATAGGATGATTTTTACTCTTGTTTGGTGCTTGTTGAGTGTTAATTTTGTCATGTGTCTTATTTCAAAAGCAGTGTGTAGTTAACAGCTATCTTAAAAGTTTGTTTCAGAATTGTATGTCTGTTTTTTCTCAGGTTGCAGATCGATTCATTTAGAGGCTCCTGTTAGTGCCTTTGAGACCTGCAGTTCTCAGGATCTCAGGTAGAAATCACTCAAAGCCTGTTTTCTACTCTCAAACATTACAGGTGTAACATAATGTTATAGTAAAGTAGGTTATTTAAAGTAGCATTATTTTACTGCAACCAAAGAGGAAGTGGCTCTGAGGCATCTGAGACACACTTTTATCAGTGTGGTTTGCATAAAATCCCCTTACAACACAAGCTTTCGTTTTTCTGCAGGGTACGTCATGGTGGTCTGACAGAGGGGTTTGTGAAGGGAGCGCTCTCTGTGGCCGCCTCTGCTTATAAAGCACTCTTCACAGGCCAGAGCACACCTCAGGTGCTTTTTCCTACCATATTGTCACGGACTTAGAAATGTTTATTATTTATAAATGTGAACTTTCATACTTTATTTTGCTTTTTTTTACAGCAGCCTGCCGTTGACCCGGCCTGCGAGGATGCCTCTTTGATGGCCGTATTACAGGAGATGGGCTTCAGTAACCAGCTGCTGAATCAGAGGTTGCTAAGAAAGCATCACTACAATTTGCTCGACGTGGTCAACGAGCTGGTGCAGTTGACTGACAGTGAATGGCACATCTCAAGACACTAGGAAGCACCGTGGCAACCTCGGTGAACAAAACATGATGTGTAAGAATTGTAAATGATTTCATCATATGCAGCATTCTCTGTTAAACGCTTCTGATGTTTTTAATTAGAGAAATAGGACTTTCTAAAAGGGTCTAATAGCTGCAATGATGCAGTTACTTGATTGTATACTTTTAGTGTAATGTTTATAAGACATTATGAATGGGGTAACAGCATATGGTTTATTTAGCAGTCTTTATGCTATCTTCAATCTGTGTATGTGCCCTACTAACGTGTATAGACTTCCTTTAGAAAGGCTTCAGGTATCTTTTGTACTGCTTGATGAGATGAGCATAATTTGAGAAAATGTCCCGAAGGTTACACGTTTGGACACTTTTGCCTCTCCGAGGAAAGAAAAGAAGATTTGCCTGTGTTGATTTGTTATTTGTCACAGTGACCTCTATATTTGTATAGCTTATTTTCGATCACACTAATCATATGTCACTTTAAGGTGTCGGGCTACTACATTATAGGAATGTGTGCAATGAGTTTTTTCAGTCATGCTTAACAAACCGTGATTGATTGGTTGAAGTTTTTGCTAGGCACCAATTTTTGTCATCTTTGTTATTTTACATGTGCTACAAATGTATTACTATAAGATAAAGGCTTTCAACATGGCTTTTGGTGTCCAACATAGTGAATAAAAACATTCCATATTAATGGTTGTTGGAATTTATTCTGCGTTAAGGAGATGCTATTTTAGCGAAATATCACTAAAATAAGTGTGTTTTCCTTATACAGCACTATGTGTCATTTGGTTTTGTTCAGTTTTCCTTAAACAGTCAATGTCCTTTGGTTAATGTGCACACATATGAACTGCTGAAACAATAGAATGTTATGAAGGTTATAATATTTTTTGTATACTCAGCTTTTTTCTGAGGGACAGGAACTGAGCACAGATTTTTTTAACCTGAGTGTTTTTCCTTGCCTGAGATTTTTTTCATTCACTTCTTGAATACCAAAACCAGTTGACACATTAATAATGACAGACTATATTTTACATACACATATTTGACAAATACAGTTCCAGTCAAAAGTTTAGAAACACTCACTGTTGTTTAGTGTTTTTCCTACATTTTAGAATAGTAATAAACTCAAAGCAATGAAATAACACAAATGAACTGTGGGAATTATGTTGTGACTAAAAGCATCCAAAATACATGATCACTGTGTTATATTTTATCACTTTTAAAAGTAGAATTTAGTTAAAGTTCTGCATTTTATTATCCTGCTTCTTGAAGTCTCAACCTGGAAAGCTTTTTAAACAGCACTGAAGGAATTTCTATCTATGCTGGATTTTTATTGGCTGCTTTTGTCCATTATTTGGTCCGAGTAATCCATTTAAAAAACAATTTTAGTTTTTTACTTAATCAGTAATCAATGGGTTGGCACAATTATATTTTTGTCTACAGACATTGAAATATATATCTTTAGATTCAAAGATTTTTAAGATCATGAGAAATATTTATGTCAATTGTGTCCAAACTTTGACTGGTACTGTGTTCACCTACTTTACATATTTATTAGAGACAATAGTGTAATACAATAGTGTATTTTACGATATACTTTGTAGTCTACATGTTGAGCCCACAACCTGCATATTTAACAGTAATTAATATTTGTATGAATTTTACGTCCCTAAAATGGTCTTTTCCCCCCCAACAATTTTAATGAGACGCCTAAGCACGCAATACACAAGTTGACCACTAAGGGGCGCAAACAGCTGAGGATCAAAGGGGGAAGTAGCTGCGTACACGAAAGTTCACATGAATCTTTAAGAAAAGTGTCAAGCGGTGTCTACAACAACTCGAGCGACGTGTGAAATTAGTCGACAGAGAATTTAAAAGCAAGATACCAAGCCAAAATGTTTCGCTGACTTCACGGTAGGTGTGTTGACATTCGACATAAACGCATTTCGTATTGTTATGACATTAAGGAAACAGATTCAATATGTTATTTGCGGTTTTAAACATTCAGTCATCGTCATGACGTTGTGAGGTTGTTTTTTAAACAATATATATTCTTAAAAAGGTTCATTTAAACCCCACGTTTGTGGCTCAAAACAATGAATTGATATTTGCATCATCACGTAAGCGTTTGTAGTCAACTCGTGACACTTGATAGTGCTGTCTACAGGTTTACTTTTGAGTTGACTTTTGAGACAGCTGTATGCTGTGCATCTTTACAGTAGTTTACAATGAACGCAAATGAAGCTGATGTCTTCCCTGCTAATAAAAAACAATGGAAACAATCACAGAAATTCTAATGAAATGAATGGTTATAATGATCATATCATCATGTGATCTCTGTGCATCTTCACTGGTAATGTGTTGGGTTCTATTGGTGGAATTGTTATCTGGTGGATGGGAACCAGTAAAATGTTATTAAATCCTACTGGGAAAAGCCAAAACACTACATAAAATGATTTTGTAATGGTTGTCAACAGTTGACAGTTCATAATGGCATTTGTTACTGAAACCATTGAAAATTTAGAAATTGTATTGTTTTTTTGCAGGTACTAATGAAATACTTAATATAAATTGTGATTAGTAAAAAGCTGGTGGCTTCCTGACCCTAGTGACACATAATGGCCTCTGGTCCAAGAAGCTGATTGATCGAAAAAACTATAATTTTATGTAAATTCTGCATATACAGTGTACGCTTTTACAATGGTTCCCCATACATACATACAATCAAACGTAACATTTGTTTTTTATTTATGTTTTATTAAACTATGTTTTTATTATTTAAATTATTGAACTTCATCATATTTTATAATGCTGTGTAAGATCTCCTGACTTTTATTGTTTTACTGTTGGGGCATTTTACTGCGTCACTGTAGGTTTACCCTAGATGTTTTGATGTTTTGGAAACTGTTTGGTTCATTACAGTAATGTTTAACTAGAACAATGCAAGCTTTGTCATCCTAACCTTAGGTAATGATAAAAAGCAATCTTGAGTTGATTTATTCTTCAACCATACCTATAGACAGGGTCTCTTATTGCTCAGGGTGGAGGTCTTCGGATTTGGTCACGTTAGTCCCAACATCGTTCTGAAAATACGCCATTATGACCCAGAATAATGTTGGAGATACACGGCGGCTATCTAAATGGATGGATTATGGCGCTATTAATGGGGAAGGACAGTCAGATCCCTGCCCTACCTGCCAAGGCACCGGACGCATACCAAGAGGTAAGTTTCACTGTTGTTGACTAATATGCACTGTATTTACTGATATATTGTTAAGCAATAGCAACTAAATTGGCAACTTAAATGTCCCTTACCCTCTCTTTTATGACCTTTGACATATCCAGGTCAGGAGAATCAACTCGTGGCAGTCATTCCTTGCAGTGATCAAAGACTAAAACCTCACCACACGTGAGTAACACGCTGATGAGTATACTTGTGCAATATCTTTTCTCACATGGATCAGTAAAGTATACTTTACTACACATTTAAAGTATAATTATACCATTGGCAGTTTATTTTATTGTCAGTTGTGTATATACCATAACATGGTTAATGCCCCACAGGAAACTGTATGTGTGCATATCAGTGGGAGTTTGCCTTCTGATCTGCTCTCTGATCCTCTTTTTCCTCTTTCCACGGAGCATGGATTTGTCACCCGTGGAACTACAATCATCTATGGTCTATTTCTCTCCAGACAAAGTTAAAATGGTGGTCACGGTAAATTAAGCATTGATCACACTTTAAGAATTGATTTTATGTTGTGTAAATTTCTAAGACTGTCTTCTGTTCTGTTTTTAGAACAAACTGAACATCACCAATCATAACTTTGTTAGTATTCAAGCTGAAGATCTTAATGTGCAGGCACTGATTTTAGAGACTGTGGTTGGCAAGACCAAGTTCATAAATGTGACCGTACTCCCTCCTCGTTCACAGAAGACGGTAAAACATTATTTAAGCTCATTGCTGTATTAAGTGTTTTTTCAGTTTTTGAAAAGTCTCCATTATTCCTGACAATTAAACAAGTAAATCTAATAAATAACTAATTATGTCATTCAACTTTGTTACATTTTACAGATCACAGTTGTATCGGACATTGATATTGAAGACTTGGGCCTTAAGTAAGTAGTGCTACAATCAATACGTAAATCAATATATTTTATTATTAATGTCAGTTAATTACTGTTTTAATTATTAATTACTGTTACCCAGCACTTATCATGTACACTCTTTATTGCATAAAATGTTAAAAGAAACCTGTAAACTCCATTCCTTTCACAGCAATTACTGCAAATCGCATTCCATTCAGATTCACACCTTATTCTTGCATTTACAGTAAGTATTTACCTTTATCTCAGGAAAGTATGCTGCACTTCCATATAGTACTATAGCATAATATTTTGGCTGAGTTATTAAATGTTAGTTGTCAGCTGTGATTGATTTTAAGTGTGTTTAAGGTTTTCCTCAAAAAAAATATATATATGTCAGAGGTTTGTTTTAGAACCAATTAAAAGATAATGTTAAATTCTTTTTGTTTTCAACAGATTGACTATCAACGTCTCCTACTTGTCCCATTCAGAACAGATGTCTACAGAAGCCTATGAGTATATTGACTGTGGAGTGAATTCTACACGCAACTTTCCTCTGCTTTGAGACAATTGCCAAGTTTGCAAAAGCTGATGACAATACAGATGCCATAAAAATCTGACAATATTCAGCCTAAGGGATTCCATTATTTACTGCAGTCATGCATTTAAGTAGGGTGTTGACTATATGGACAGTAACATATCAGATCACACAATATAAATGTTACTGGAATAATGAATGTGTACTGGAAATTTTGTGAATTAGTGTTTACATTATATAAACTTGTTTTAAAAAATTGCAAATCACATGTAATTTTATTTTTTGTGTTTTATTCTTGTAGTAAAAGATACAATCACTGTTTATGCACCCAATTATATTTTAATTAGATTTGCAAAGACTAAAACAGATTGATTCTGGTTTATATTTGAAATACAGATCTTTATCTGTGGAGCTGGTGCTGCCCAGTGGTCTGGCCTTCATCTTCACCATTGCTGGGAGTACTCCAATGACTAGATTAAATGTTGCAGCAAGAAAAATAGCTTTTCACACAAGTGTACAGAATTACTTGGAAGTAAATTATTTTGTCCGACTACTTTATCATTTGAATATTGTTTGACCTACATTTCTACTAAGTTATAGAAACAGGTTAAACAAGATCCAACAGAACATATTTAGTGATCTACTCACCGAGTATCTTTTGTTACTCTTGTCCCATGTTTCCTCGTTAACAGGCTGACACTTGCAAATGCATTTCTTGTCAACCTCTATAGAAAATAAATTATTTGTATACATGTTCTGGTTTTTTAATACATATTCCATCTAGAAGATTCCATGCAACACTAAGAAATGTGTGTATAGACCATTTCACAAGATGTAAACAACACTGGTCCAGAAGCACTTCCTGTTACAGTATTTTTATATTTCACATCTTCACATTAAATCTTAAAGATGTTCGTTAAACATTTTGATTCCATTGTAAATGTTCTGTTGGTTGTATTTTGTTCTGACATTAGTGTAGTGTTAAAAAACCAGGACAGGAAGTGCGTCTGGACCCGTGCTGTTTATATATTGTGAAATGGTCTATATGTGTGATCTTTTTATGCAAGCATTAGACAAAGACTATTGTACCTGCGGGTACACTGTGTGTTTGTTTCTGTGCTTCATTTTTGCCATTCATTTCATCCTACAGAACACAGAGAGCAAAGTTACCAAATTCTGCAAACAGGCAAACTTTTTGACTCTATCACTATAAAAAAACACTATTTTGACTCTATAACACTACAATACGTTGTTTAAAATATATATACTGCCTTTTATCCGATTTGTTGCCATTCTTCTTTGTCGCCATCTATTGGACTTTATGTGTATCGTAACAAATAGTCATTTGGACTCATTCCTACAGTAACCCAAAGTAATGGTATGTGGATAGAGAAGAATATCTGTTATATATATATATATATATATATATATATACAGGTGTTAACAAGCCCACCTGCTTGACTCTAGTATTTAGTAATCTGCGATCCAGCACCTGCTGGCGGCGACGGGCCTCCCAGTGCATTGCTGACATATTACACCACCTGTAACAGAGATGGAGTTAAATGACCAGAGTCAATGCGAAGTAACGTGAGACCGTTTCCTGATTACTGTAATTCAAAACTACATGCTGAGATGTTTCCCTTGTCATGACACTCATAAAGAAATAAACACTGAACAGATTTTAGTGCCGCTTATAAACGTTGACATATTACGCGACAACGTACCTTTTAAAAAATAGGCCTATACACACTCAAATACACAATTAGTATTGTGCTAACAAAACGCCATTTCAATTTAATAGCATTTGATCCCATTACTCCTGAACAGTACCAATAACGTTTAGACCATACTTTTATTATAGACAAATATATTATCCCTTTATTAAACATATAAACTATAAATACCAGTAATATTAATTTGCCTAAAACGTGCATTTTAAAATACAAACGAAAAGTTTCACCAAGTTCAGCTGTCCTGCAGATATCGTAGGCTATCCTCTTGTGACAACACTACTTTTCTGACGCGTTGTTCAGCTGGATGGTTTCCTAGCAACGTTCAGCAATTTCTGACAACACGTCCTCACACTTTGACTGCTGGTTCTCTTACGTCATCTGTCACCGTTTCCAAATATAATATATTTTATTTGTATTTGTATCATATTATGCACTATGCATTATGCACAAGTGTTTTAAAAGGGTACATATTTGTAATTGACATTTAGTCGGTGTGACGTTATGTGTTAAGTAAGGTCATCAGTTCATCATTTTTTATTTCATCATTTGACAAAATAAAAAACAATGAATATATATTAAATATAATTATAATTCATTTTTATTACATTTTTATTTCATTTAAAAATATATAAAAATTGTATAAATGATTATATAATTTACAATAGCATATAAATTAAATAGATTAACTTATAATAATATACACGTTATTGTTTTTAGATAATATTATTATCTAAATAATAAATATTATTAACTATTTGTTTGTTTATTGCTGTCGGTGTTAAAGATATTTCCCACGTTTTCAGGACACCACAGCCGTCTCTGCAATCATACAGGAGATACAGGATCTGCTAGATGCCAGTTTCGATGCCCCAGGCTCGCCACAGAGCGGTGCTGTTTCGGTACGAAACGAACGCCACACTCGATATCTCACAGTTACAATCCGCCGAAAAATCAAACGCTAGAGGGAGTCACGAGTAAAGGAATGCACGCGGGTAGGAGGGGGGTCGTATCGTGTGTTTGACGTCACATGCGGGATTGTTGTTGCAGATCTTGTGCGCTCAGATCCACTTTCATCTCTCCGGGATCGCTGGTATGAGAAGGGAGACGGTCTCTGGAAAATGATCATTGTTTTGAGTCGCTTTTGAGTCGGATAAACTGACCACTTTATTGTGAGAAATGGAGAAGTTGCCTGTTACAAGATAAACACCTATTAGGTAAGTAATGAACATGTTCAGAAAGGTAAAATCGCATCGTTTTATGGCCGATCACTGCGGTTTTTCTACGCAGATATCTCATAGATTTGCGCGACGATGTGGTTTATGGTTTCATCGTGCAGTTTGTAACCTTGTCATGCTGATTAATTTACACTACAGATGCCTTTTAAACTTTAAATGATCTTTTATAGTTTTGACTGTAATAAAATATAATTAAGTATTAAAGTTTTCATTTATAAGTTAAATTGTTACAGTAAATCATGGTACGTTAAAATGTGGTTTGTTTAATTTAGAAGTGATTCTCTACAGAAATCCGATAACAAGAAAATGTGTTGTTGATGTCTCCCACCAAAGTAGAGATAAAATAAAGATAACACAGAGATCTTTTTTTTAGAAATCTATTTTTGTTTAGTCTCTGTAAGAGGATTATGTGCAGCATAAGAGAACAACCTCTACGTACCCAAGTAGATAAATAGTTACAATTAAAATGTGTTTTTATGTCGCTCTATAATTTAAAACTGTGCTAACTTCTTACATGGTTAAATTACTTTGTAATTCAGTAAATATTTTAGTGTAAATACGTTTTATTTACATTAGTAGTTGCTGTAACCCTGTAGCCTACAGTACGTTTACTATTTAGATTAGAAATGTCTTTACTGTCTGTGATGCTCACATTCTCCTGTGGTGGATGAATCGTCACAACGCTTTGCAGAGTTGTAAATAGTTTCCATATCTGTGTTGATAATCAGCATTTGTTTTTATTCTTTCACTAGGTTCAGCACGGCGTCTCCAACTATACAGCACCTCTGTCTGCCTGCAGTACCTTTGAAGTAGGTGCAAATGCCAAACAATTGAAACAACGTAGACAAATCTACAGCTCTTTACAAGAGGGTGAGAAACCGAGTTGCCATGGGAAACCAGTTAACAGAGATTGCCCCCAATACACCATTCCTGCCTAACTTCCAGTCCCTGCACGTTGTGGTTATCGGTCTGGACTCAGCTGGCAAAACCTCGCTTCTCTATAGACTGAAGCTTAAGGAATTTGTCGAAACTATCCCAACCAAGGGATTTAACACTGAGAAGATAAAGGTTCCTGTCGGTAATGGCCGTGCCATGACGTTTCAGGTGTGGGACGTAGGTGGTCAAGAAAAGCTTCGTCCACTGTGGAAGTCCTACACGCGGCGCACAGACGGCATGGTCTTTGTTGTGGACTCCACCGAGGTGGAACGCATGGAGGAGGCTAAGGTGGAATTGCACAAGATTACACGTACGTCAGAGAATCAAGGAGTGCCAGTGCTGGTATTGGCTAATAAACAGGACCTTCCAGTTGCACTGGGTGTTTCTGACGTGGCAAAGGTTTTGGCTGTACATGAACTGAGTGCCTCCACCCTACATCATGTAGAGGGATGCAGTGCAGTCGATGGGCAGGGGTTACAGATGGGTTTGGAAAAACTGTATGAAATGATCCTTAAAAGAAAGAAGATGTTAAAGAACAGCAAAAAGAAAAGATGAGCAAAACAGGAGATCTTTAAGACACGGTTGTTTTTCTTGTGAAGCTCCTCAGTGGACCCTGTATTATCATTGGATTTTGCAGCGAATCCCTGAATGAAGGAAATGCTCCAGATGGCCCAGCGGTCAGGAGAAAATAGATTTGACATTTATGTGTCACACAGTATTGAACTGCTTTCTTCCATGCCTAATAATGACTCTGCAGCTCCCATCTGTAATCAAGGAATACATGATAGCATTGAGGCTGTAGTATCAACAGAATTTAAGCCTACGTCCTTGCCTTTATTTCTTAGTTTCTTTAAGCAAGACACTAAATCATAGCTTTGCAACATATTGATTTTCTGTCAGACGAACCTCACGGAGTCACAGTTTTCTCATGTCAAATTGTTCACCAGTGCCGATATAATAAAAGGGCATATAACGTGTTCACACTGTAGTAGTTGTGAAACTAAATTCTTACGCGAATCACTAAGATTCACATTTGTACGTTTTAGTTGGAACATTTTTTTGTTTTTACATGCTGTAAATAGTTTTTGTAATGCTTTAGAATTAATAAATTATAGATGGCTTTGACACAATTAGTGCTTAAGAACACATTTATTTGTTTTTTAAGTGTTTGCTTAAATGAATGATAAATGCTTGATTGAAAAGATAGAGAGTGAGCAAATTTCTAAAATCTATGGTATAAAATATAGTATTAGTAAGGTTCTTTCCTTGGATTTACAAGATTAAATTTTATCTTGGTCTTTACATTTTCTTATGTGCTATAAAACTGTTGGAAATTAGTTCTGTTAAAATAATCTGAGCTTCACCTTATATTTTCATATATATTTTTCTACTACCACTCATAATAGATAATAGGGTTTCAATTCCCTGTGACATAACGGAAAACAGCCCTTTTTAAACTATTAATAGAACAGGCGCTCATGATGATGTCATTGGTGTTTAGGGAGAGCATCCCGCAGGAAATCCACTGATGCTGAAAGAACATTGTTTCATGTAACCTTGGTGTTGTAGCCTAATGCATTATGAAACTGAACCCAGACATGGGGATAAACAATAACAAACAGCGTTATATCATGTTTGCTGTTGACACAATATACATACAAAAATATACAAAAATACCAGTCTATTTAAAAACCCCAATAGATTTCCATGTGTCAAATGCACAGTCTGGACAGGGGCTGATAGTTTTCACACTGATGAAATAGCACAGCAGTGTTTAATGTCTTTATATGAAGTCTTCAGATAGGGTTTGTCAAGCAAATGGCTTAAAAATCTCCCAACCCCCCATCAGTGCGAAGACACACAAATCTATTTACTTTGCTCTCAAATTGCCAGCGAAGCAGCTGCTTTGCTCTGATTGGATTAATTGGTACTTTGGGTTTAGAGTAAGTGAAATTGAATGTGAAGAATGAAACAGTTGATTTATGAGAAGATCATTGAACGTGGTAAGACCATATGACTCTTGGGCCTGTAACAGGACTGTATATTATATATTGAGGAGTGAGGAGGATAATATAAAATGTGTGCAGCTTTTAGCAAATTCATATTATTAAACTTGCATTTAATATTTAAAGAGGCAACACCTAATTTTCCAAAAATGCACAAACTTAGACCAGAGCTTGTGTATAAACGGATGTTTATCAATGTCCAGTATGCATCAGCTGTGTTGAAATGGGACACCACCAAGTTAAATGTTAAAGATTTTATCGATTATTGTGGTTTACACCCTGCCTCCACCTCAGAAACACGTGTTTGTCAAGATTTCTGATCCATGACCTCTGGCTGTCAATACACTACAAGTATCACGTGGGTGGAACTCCAAGACAAAGCCAAATGACGTGACAGACTAGCTTACAAATGCATTTTGCCTAACTGGTTTTCTCAATGTTATCTAAAGAATGCAGGCTGAGAGGAAGGCAACCCTGCTGAGCGGGTTAATTAAGAAGAAGCACTGTTTTCTACAGCTGCAAACAGGATTCCTGCCTCCTACTTTTTGGGGTGTAGTCTGTATGTTGCACTATAAAAAAATCTTGATCATGTGTAAAAAAAGTTGGGTAAGAATGTCTCCTTAAAAAGCCTCTAGGCATCTAGCCTCTGATTTAAAAATGGGAAAATGGGTTATGCAGTTATGTAATAATGGGCTGTTCCAAAACATTCTAAATTGTTCATGATCCCTCAGGTCAGCCATGCATGAATCATTATCGATAAGGCCTGTGAAATATTTCCATGCCCACATGTCCAGCCTCACTCAGACTATTAAAAAAAACAGTTCACCAAAAATGGAAAATCATTTATTTAACATTATGTCACTCCAAACCCACATGATTTCTTTTTACAAACCAATATTTTACCATATAATTAAAAAATGAGGACTCAACCAAAAAAAATCAACCAAACCGCTGCGACTTGATTATTGGATTATTGAGTTAACCAAATCAGTCCCATTTGTGAAGGAAAGGTGAATATCAATATCTATTGAATAGTGATTTGATTAGTGTTTTCCTTAAAGAAAGCTATTGTATAAAGGCTTTAGAAGACTTGGAGACTTTTAGACTTTTGGTCATTTTGGAATTTGCCTTGACAGCTCGTCACCATTTAGTTTCATTATATAAAAAATGTGGCCACAATGTTCTTAAAAAAAACACTTTTTGTGTTCTGAGGTTGATACAGGGATCAACATTAGGAGTAATTGACCATTTCAAGTTTAGTGCAAACACACTCCAGATGTTCATGAAGGAAATTCAGTAGTGCTACAGATAACCAAAAAGCTTTGTGAATAAATACATGTGCTGCATCTAAGTAAATCTCCAAATATCTTTTCAAACAGAAGAATGGCCCTTTGAAAACAACCCTTTTATTAAAATTCAAAGGAGTTTCGCTTTGACAAAACCAGACTGTAAAATCACAGAGTGCTTTGTTTAAATGTATTCTCTGTCTGACATCTTAAGAAGTGCTGGTAAAATCATCTGGCTCTGTGTTGTTGACAGAAGCCTAAATAAAGCAGGGAGAGCCTTTGGGATTATAAAGAGATTAGTGGGGAATCACAATATGGCAGGTGCATGCTTCAAAGCATGTCACATGCATCATGGAGGGCTTCCCTATACAGTCACTGTACAGTCTTTTATGCTTATTTACTCGAAGATGAAAATAGCTCTGTAAATTAAATTTACACAAAAAAGAACCGTAACATTTACAGTTGAAATCATTGCAGTTCTTTTATTTTGAATCTGCTAAAATTTATAGGACAAAAACACCCAAAGCTGCCATTCTGAGATCACATCACAAAGACAGCAAAGGTGCTGGGGGAGTCCCTTCAGTAAAACAGCCAACCAATGAAATAGCCCAGACGTTCTTATTTGTCACCTCAGCAACTGAAAGCCTGTAACCATGGGTGACCTCTGAGAGCTGCGCAGGACCTTTTAATTGCCTTTGTGCCTGACTATGAATTTCATGAAGGTTTGACAGAGGGGGAAGAGAGGGAAGAGAGGGATTTAAGTATAGTGTGAGTATTGATGGCAGCTATGTTTCTTAAGCTCTCAAAAGCCATTGCAGGCTATATTGCTAAATCTAATATTGCCTCAAAGATACAGCTGTTAAACCTCATGGGCCTTGATGCGCTTCTACACAATGTGTTGTAAGACTGGCCCATCGCATCGGGGGATGTAACTGTGTTTATCGTTTAACCGTTGATGTCAGGAGGTGGAGATTTCTCTAGCCAGCACTATTTTCCCCAGGATCATAAACCTGCCAGTGGAGCAGAGATGAGAATGCATCCTGGGGAGAGGTATCCCGAGAACAGAATACAGCAACCACTGGGTCCCAGGGCTAGATAGCATGGGTCATAAATCTGGACCCCGACTCAAAAGGTTTGCTGGGAAGCCCACTGCACTGCAGTTTCAAGGCCGAAGACAACACCCTGATCCAGCAGTGCTTATGTTAGCGAATACAGGCCATACATCTTAACAATAAATATAGGGATTTTAACGATGGGGTGGAGAAAAATAAAAGGTTCAAAAGGTTTTCACAGTGATGCCATAGAAGAATCATTTGTGGTTGCCCAAGTAACCAGTTAGTCAAAAGGTTCTTAAAAGAATCATTTCCTTCTAAACTTTTTATAGTCTAAAGAACCTTTTTCCACAACAAAAATTATTTTATGAAACATAAAGGTTCTACGGATATTAAAGGTTCTTAATATAACCATACAGACTAAAATTGCTCCTCTATGACATCGTGAAATAGAGAGACTAAATGAGGTCACTATTTATTTATTGTCTTCTAAAACAGAATCTTTTTTTAAAAATCTTTTAATTTTATTTATTATTTTTATCATTTTAATTATGAAATAATTAATATTTCTTATATTATAATATATATTATATTTAATTCATATTTTTTTTAAATGTTCTACTTTTATTAGCTTTTTGTTCCCAGCTTTGTAGGTGAGAATTATTGGTCAGGGGCCTCTCTAGAATTATTGGCTTATGTAAAAACCCAAATTTTTGTGCCAAAGATTTCACATAATTCAGTAATGTGCTTAAAAAAAAAGAATATTCAGTTTTACGTGCACTACCCTTTAAGATCGCATTGCTTTTATTTTACCTTTTAATTATTGTAACTGTCTTGTCTGCATTATTTTAAAATATATTTTAATCCTAAATAATGAAAAGGAACATGTTGTTTATGCAAATATATGGGATACATGGTTGTCCTCATACACATTCATGCAGGAAAAGCTACTTTCATGTTTATATCAACAATATTTTTTTTATGGTCTACTGATTTCATACCAGGATTACCCCAGTATCCCATTTGGCCAGACAGCTTTTAAAGCCAGACTGTAGAGGATTAATGCAGCACTAACTGATCTACTGCTAAACCCAACAGCTGATTTATGTATTCCCATGTTGTGGTTGCTAAGAGCAAAGGGTGATCCTGTAATTGATTGAATATTGATCAGTCTCTCTTTCTCCATCTTCCATCTGTGTATGTTTGGAGAAAAGAAGGTTGAAATTAACTGTGGTGATGGCAAAAAATAAATATGTGAGATCTAATAAAACTCAAGTGTGAGACCATTATTGGAGAGTAAAATAGTCTGCGTGTCTACCTTAGACTTTAATACCATACGTCTTATAGCTTCTCTGCAAGATACTGTAGAGTCACCGAGTTTTCCTCCCAGTTTTTTTGTACATTCATTAAGCTAATGCAGGTGACTCCATTTGACAACAGCACATAATAAACAGGAATTCTCTGGCTCAGCAGAATGTCTGGAGTCTAAATCAGGTTGTCTCATTATAGTCTGGTGTAGAGTCCAAATCCCACAGTACTAATAAATGTAGTGCACTTCATTTAAATGCGCCTTCGGGATAACATACAACGTAACACCCTCCATAAGTGTTATTCCAAATCTTTAAAAAAAGTCAGAACATTTCAAATGTAAAACATTTATTACACACAGTATGTGACATTCTTTTCGATTGCATTTTAACTATGTTTGCAACTACAATCACTTCTCAGCAGATCCAAATCTCTTAAGCACATCACTCCATCAGCACCCTGCCTACCCACACATAGGGCTCTTCTCTCACCACCTACTGTTTGTTTTCTAATAGTAAAGCAGTTTGGAGTGTGGGCGGGTGATCTCTCACTCCCTGCGCTGCCTCTGGCAGAACTCATGCTGATGTTGATGCCTTTGTTGTAGAGCAGGACAACCCTTGTGCTCCATCATTTCATCCTGTAACTCGTTTAGCGGGCGGCCTGGCCTAGCAGGCGTACAGTACAAGCTGCTGGCTCCACCAGTATTGCTCAACCAGCCGTGGAGAACAGTGAGTGGGGTCATAATGTGAGAGAAACACGTGTGAAGTGGAGCCCACGTGAGTGTGGGAGAGCATGGGGTGAACGAATTACTTGGTAACAAAAGAGGTCTTTTTTGCTAGTACAGTATGAAAGACAATGTGAATGTTAGATCCAGACTTTTATCTTTGTGGTAAAACCTTGACATTAGCAATCCAATCAGTGTCAGAGCTGTAGCCTTTCAATCCTTTTTTCCTGTCACTTGCTTTTTGTAGTTCACTGTCCAATAAAGACAATAATATAACGTTGATTTATTTGTTTTTATTTTCGACTAGGTCCAATAAACAATTTTAAACAAGAAAGTATTATTATTATTACCTTTAATAACATTAATAAAATTATAAAAATTAAAATAAATAAATAACAATAACAATAATAATAATAATAATAAAATGGCTTTATAACCTACTATATTTTTTGATTTTGTACTAGGTTCAAAGAAAAAATATTATTATTGTTATTATTAATTTTTACTTATATTAATAAGATTAATAATAATAATTTTAAGTTATTAATAAGTTAATAATAATTATATATATATAAAATATAAATATATATATATATATATAAAAATATGAATTTTATGTAACTTTTTCTAGTACTGAATCTTCTCAACCTTTCATGGTACTCTCCCTCTTTACTTTAGAAAACAATTGGCCTATATAAGAAACCAAGACAGCATGCCTGGCTGGGATAATTCCTCTCATGCTGGCAGCTGGCAGGCACAGCAGGTGAGAGTTCAGGTAGCTCTTAAATCACGCACTGTGTGTGGGTCAGCTTAGAGCCCAGGGCTGAAAGCCAAGCAGTTCCTCACACGATTGTCGAGAGGAACCCATGCAAAGCAGATCGGGTATTCACTTCACAGCCTCTAAATGGACATCTCAATAAAGACGCTTTTGTTAATCTTTGTCGCAACCCAGTCCTTCGCAAGCTTTCCGGACAATTATTTCCCGGCCTCACATTTGGTTTATTTAATTCTGAACCTATTCTTCAGCAGTCATTAACTGGAGTTCAGAAAGGTAAACGGACATCATTATAATCCACACAGTGGTTATGGTTTTCAAAAATGCATGTTTACTCCAAGATTCTTGCCCAGTAAATACACTCAGTTTACATGCAATATATAATTTACGTTTCCTTAGAACTGCAGGGGATTTACAAGAAGCAGGCGGCCAGATATGACAGGATGCATTTTCCATTGCTTCATGCTTTATAGCAGACTGCGTGTTGATTCTGCTTGTTACCATGTTTGGGGACAAATGCAAGTCATCTTCTTGGAATCAAAGCTTAAGGTGATATTTGGACAACAACTTATTCTGGCACCTGTATAAACATCACTGAGGTTTGTTTGGAGATCAGATTCAATGAAATCTGTAAAAGTGCTTAACATACAGTTTTTAACATTTTTCAGTATGTGTAGAAAAGAAAGAATGAATGTTGGTATTTGGCAATTCTGTCTCTACCTGGTCCAATAAGAGAGGGAGGCTTGAGCAATTCCAGACAATCCTAAACCGTGCAAATAGAAGCCTGGGGGAAGAACCATGATTATTCTACCATACTGTAGCACTGACAAAACACAGAAAGTCTAAGAAGAACAGACGATACAGCCAGTGAATGATGAAAATCTAATGCGTCATTGCACATGAAATCTGCAAAACTCTAGAGATTTCCACAGAATTCATATGCACACATGACTAGTGTATACATGCATACAAGTTCTCAAACAGTTAACACTAAACAAGAAGATTTTAGCATATTTAAATCAGTGTTTTACTGCTGTTAGAACTGTATTTTTAAGTATTTTCTATTTTTAGTAGAAAAATAAAAAATCTATTTTTTAAGTTCTAATCATGACAAACTATATACTGTATTGTTAGAAAGGTATAAGACTCGAGATTAAATATTTGACTAATGTTTACAACAATAAACATAAACAAAACAAAAAAAATGTTAATGTTATTTATAAAAATACCTAAAATTAAAAACTTTTTTAAAAAGTAAAAAAAAATGTGTATAGTGAATTTCCATGTGTATACTCAATATGTGCAGTGACACATATAATGTTAATGTTAAACTACATAACTAAAAAAGAAACTGAATTGCAAAAGAAGTAGATTTTGTTGTCCTGGATTAAGAGGCTCATATCTTTAAGACTTCACCCTCAAATCCCACTGATAATACAACACATAATGCAATATGTGGGTCAGAATTAATGTATGCAGCACCTGAGCTAGTTGGTGCAGTACCCAAAAAGAAAAAAGATCTGACTATCAAAGCATGATCGAGACACAGAGCATCCACATCAATGCACATGATTTCAATATAGCACATATATTTGAGATGGCCCACACAGATGGACGGTCAAACACAAAGTCCCAGTGATGCTGACAGAGCGAGTTGCGCCCATCGGCTCGCAATGCGGTGGACGGAAACGTAGCTGTCAGCGAGGCGGCTAAAAAGGGCAATGGGGACTTAAAGAGATGTGGATGTAAATAGCACAGATGTACAGAGAAGAGGAGATTCGTGAGCAACGATACAAAGCGGCAGCAAGCTTGCAGTTCTGCACCCCAGGCAGGTTCATAGACTTTACTGCATTGCAGAGGCAAAATGGGTGGTGTTGGGGGGGTTAATGCTTGTTAAACAGACACACAAACACACGCACAAACTCTGGCTCAGAATAAGCACACTTTTTCTTCTCGCTCATCGGCAAAGACTTTCAGATCCTCAATTATTTAGCATCAGGGTTGATTTCCAAAAGCTTTTTACTTAAAAAAGAAACCCAAAGGAGATTTCAATAATTAAAGAAATGCTTTTTTTACACATACTGTACTTGTACAGAAGCATACTGTACTCAAACGACCTGATCCATACATCGCCACACGCTCATTTGCATGCAAATGCATGCATTAAAACCTGTTCACATGCTCTCTCTCCTCTTCACCCACACACATAAATGCATATGCTCAGGTAATGTACGGTATGACAGGGTAACCTCTACTGTCCACCTGTCTCTATAGCTGAAACCTGACCCTGATTCGTCCTCTGAATCCCACAGTGGAGTGAAGTGTGGGGCTTATCACTATTAGAAACCCTGCCAAGACCTATTTTGGCAGCAAAAGTTTTAATGTCCTCACTTGATCCTCCATTGCAACTGTGCAAGGTTAAGCGATTACATGCCGGTGGAAGGAGATATGCCCTAAATAGACGAAACTAATCTCCTGAAGGACATTATCCCCCCTTTGCCCATTTATATACACAGATATATTGAGATGCAATGAGACATTCTTGTACTTATAACTAGCTTGGATGTGGAATGAGAAATCTGCTGCTGGGTTGCATCCAAATGTAATGTGAGGGCGGCCGGCCACTACAGGAGGAGGTGTTGTGCTGTGCGTGGGAAAGAGTCGTAACATAAATGTCAATTATTAATATAACAATCTTACACGATTAATAGTGTTGTCAACAGCAGGCATTATATTATACATAGACCAACATTTCATAACCAGAGTAAAGCTGAAGTCTAACCAGGGAATTTACTTTGTGTCAAAAAAAGGTACTTTCCTTCTACCATTTTCAAACTGATAAATTGTTAAATGTATTGCGCTTTTTAAGTTAATCAAATGAAAAATAAATATAACGTTATATAAAGTTATGAAAACATTGTTTCAAATGTTCCTCTAACAATGTAACAATTTAAAAACATTTCTAGAATGTTTAGCTTCTAACCTTTTTAATGTTACTGGAAGAGTGCTTTTGATAACTTTGGGAAAACATTTAGACAACGTTAGACAAAGTTCAGATAATCCTCCCTGTTTGCTGGGATTAGGCAATTTTTCTCATTAAACACCACATGCCTTCACCCCACTCACACAAACTCCCTCACCTCTCCAACACGCACAAACACGCACATACACAGAACACATTAGCATCTAACTCAAGCAGAGCTCTTCTAAGTGTGCGAGGACGGAGGCTGCAGAGACGCTGCCTCCAGCTGACAGCTCACTTCTGCCCGAGATCAAGTGCAGCCGAGTGCACAGTCATTCCCTCATACAAAAACATGTGACATGTGCTTCTCATAAGTAGGCCTCGGCAAATCTGCCCAGTAACAGTTGCCTCTACAATACAGATGCAAAGTTGAGAACTGATAGTAGAAGAGGAGGAGCAGGAGGCCTTCAGGAAAACAATCCAGCCATAGCTAAAGATAGATCAGAGCTTTCAGGCACACTGTGGCCTGGCTCTCAAGATTAGCATGGACACACATGCGCACATGTGGAGATGAGAGGTTTTTCAAGTGGGTGGATGGAGGTCTGCTGGAATAAGCATTGCTCACTTAATATGGAAAGCATGTGGTTTTCATCATTCAAACTAATGCATAATGCATGTTGATCTCTCCACCGTATGTCTAATGTAAAATTCTATAATGTGATCTAATCTTGTCATTTTTTCAATAAACTATAGTTGAGAAAACTAAAAAATAAGCTATAAAGTATAAGAAATCTTAAAAAAGAAAATGTGGATCAAAGAAGGTTACGTAATAGAGGACCTAATTGTTCCTCTAATGTATTTGGCACTTTCTTAAATGAGATCAAGCTGAACGTGACCTCAAATTTAAACTAGGCTATAATTAGTTGTGTGCAAGTTCATCTCAGACTAGCCTACGTGTCGTGATCGGCTGCTCATATGGGCGTCACGTGTACAGTTTGTATGCCAAGCTTGGTTTTGGGCACAGACCGCTGTTTAAAGAGGGATGAAATTATGAGAAACACCACCTTACTCCAGTTCCATTTTGGGTAGTATTTTCACATGGCTTGGTTTCTCCAAAATAACACACTAGATCTACAAAGGCTATAGATAGAAGTGAACTTGTGCTGAACTCCTGTGAATGAAAGTAATAAATCCAGAGTAATGCATTTAAGGAACAACGGCTAGGTTTGTTTTTTGTTGCAACCGCATAAAGTGTCCGGTAATCTTTCCATTCAGACGCACTAAGCCATTCTGAGACGTTTGGATAAGGTAATATGGTTTTGTCCCTTTGGCTAACCTAATAAAGTTCAACCTCTTTCTGACGGGCCAAACACAACAGCCTTAGGTGTGACATCCTGTGTTCTTTTGAAAGGGTGTTGAAGTATGACTAAAGTACTTTTGCACTGATTTGAGATCTAGATCTTTGCTTGAGAACTGCAGTCTGAGTCATTTCATTCTAAATCTTTTTTTTTTTTTTGTTTTTGTACGTATCTAACTATAAGATAAGATAATTGTAGCATTATTTATACTGCTGTGCTGTGTTCAGACTACATCCTGCAACAAAATAGTCATCAATTTGGACTCAAAGATACAATTTCGAATTCATTTGCATGAAAGAAAACAAGCTCAGCCTTCATATTACATAACACAACTCTGAAAAAAACAGCCATCAGGGTCTGTGTTCAGGGACAGTTACATACTGAATGCATGTCTGGGAAAACAGTAGTCTACTGAGAACTGATAAGGACCATTTCATGGCACACAGGGATTAGAGGAAGAGCGTAGTCACAACATTTACAGAATGTTTCTTTGTAGTTTTTTCAAAGAAAAACAAGACTATTCATGGTCAACAGGCTGTCCATTGTATTCATTCTAATTTGGTCAAGCATGTTTGTTAGTTTTAATTACTAAGGCACACAACAAAAGACCCTTTATGGTTGGCTCAACCTAATAGAATAGGATAACTTTCACCGCAATGGGTGCAAAGAGTTTTAGGAAAACATTTATATTACAAAAATGTGTTTTCAGTGTAGATGATTTTTGCCATGAATTACAAAGAAAGCAGTTAGACCCTACAATGAGGCTCTTAAAAAAAGTACAGACTCCTGTAGCCAGACTAAATTTCTGTAAAAGAGATATTATGTTACTAGGGGGCATCTATCTTGACAATATGCGTATGCTTTTAATTATAATATGATTTTATTAGTAAGAAATAAAATAGTTGTAAAACACTACATGTAAAGGATAAATGTGAATGATCCAATGAGGGAAGTGTTTAAAATTCCTGTGTCTCCAATGTCCTTTTATTTAGATTAGAAGACTTCCTGCTGTTTAGTTATGCACCAGCGGAGAAGAAGAGGGTACACAAGAGAGGTTCAAAGACAGTGCAAATTAGCAGAAATATGATACAACATTTTGGAAGTTCTTCTTTTGGAATACTACGAATATGACATCTTTAAATACCACTGTCTGAATATAAACATTATGATCCTCTGTCTGGAGCTGAACAGAGCCGTGTGGAGCAGATGACCTCATCTCAATGACAAACATTGTGTGTCATGACCTCATTTCTCAAGTGTGTTAGATTCATACAGCAACTGTATAGCCGCTCACAATAAGCCATCAATGGTCAAAGGGGTCAGTCTTTTACTCTCTGCCTGTGTCTCTGAAACAATATGGACACCTCTGCAAAGTCAGACTCTTACTGTCAGGTTCTGAGTCTGCTCCAGGTGCTTTGACAAACAGATGGTTGAATTATGCACGAGTCCCTAAAGTGCAGTTCTGTCTCAGGAGACTTTATTGTTTTGAAGGTCATTAGACAACTATTCTTCTGTATAAGGATCTGACAGTGGTTGTGATGAAATTAAAGTTCAAGGTCACAATCTGAGTGAAATATTTGTCGTTTTTAGGTAATATTTACAAAAACATTATTTGTATGAAAACAAGCCACTCCAGACATTGCTGTGGTGACATCAACAGTGCTCTCATCATGAAACATGAATTAAAAATCCGGAGATAAGTGCCACCTGCTGGTTAAATTTATATTGACTACTGCAGGAAAACAACATATTTTCTACTACATCAGATTTTCTGGTTTATTTCTGCTGTAAAGGTCTAAAACGAGCCAGCAAACATTTTGTCAGAGATTTAGAATAGACAGTTTTATGTATGTGCCTGCAGTATATCTCTATTGCTTCAACTAATAAGAATGCAAATTGTATAGGCAAACCCCCTATGGATCTCCAGAGGAGTCTCTATGGGAAAAATAAATATGCTGATTTGGCATTTGGGCATGTTGCTCCCTTGGGTAACATGCATTAAATCCCTTGACAAACATGTAGGCCTACATATACAGTTTACGAGCTTCCAGCAGACTGTAAAATCTTCAACAACAGTATTAACACATGATAACAAACTGATTTTGACAGTCAAGAAAATTATACTCAGTTTCAGTTTCACTGATTTTTGAATCAATCTCTTACTGAAGTTTTTGAAATAGCAATAATGTGCAATTTCTCTAGATTTTCTCTTTATTTCATGTGAAAGAACATGTGAAATTATCATTCACTAACCCTTAAACCACCTGCCCTCAATATGATAAAGATTAGAATTAAATTATATATTAAACTTACAATATATAAAAATATATACATTTACATACTTAAAATCTGAAAAATAAATATGTGTGTTTTTGAAACATTCCTGACAAAAGGATGACATTTCAACACAACTCTAATGAATCGTTTTGGATTTTCGGATTTACTTTATTTTCAAGCAGGTTCTAGCTTGAAACATCAGAATCCCTGTGGTATTCAACAGAATATTCAATAGAATATTGTAGAAAATATTACGTTAACCTATATTAGGTGATAGTAAAAACTACAGAATTATGAGATTACACTCAAACATATAGTAAATGAATACATCTGAACAATTTGTTCCACTGTTCAAGAGGTGATGTACAAAAATGATGCTCTGCTATTGTGCTATGCTGTCAGGGTCTCAGGTGGTTTTCCTTGTGCCTGGATTAATTGGATGGAGCTACAGAGCCCCAGGTTGTCAATAAAAAGACAATTGAACTGATGCAGCCCATCCTCCTGATCCATCTAACCCCAGATGGCTTCGCAGATGTGTTTAATGAGAAAACATAATAATCTTGTCATTATGTGTTTTTAAAAAGAGAATTTCACACAAACGCACTTATAAACATTAGCTAAGTGTAAACATTAACATTAAGACTAATTAATACAATTTTAATAGGTATCTTAATAAAAGACATGTTGCTATGGTAACAGACAATGATTGTGTCTTTCTTTCTGTATCAAACACTGTCATAACATCATCTACAGAGGACAAATACACAATGAGTATGTAGACCAAACATTTAGATATTCACTGTGTGCTCACAGTAATCTGTAACTTTAAAGTGTTCAGGTTCCTAAATTGTTATCATACACAAACTATTATTGATTATTGTCAAGATAGAGTAAAGGTTTACACACCAGAGGTCAGCTGTTATTAGACATAAGACTAGCTCTAATCGCTCTTCTCTTATTGATCAGCTCATCAGTTAGACCTTGGGACATGCTGAGTCTTTTACTTAACAAGACATCTAGAATAAGTACACTGTAGTTTAATTCGATTACGCCTTTAAAATGTACACTCTAAAAATGTAAAACAACCGTTAAAACAACCCAGCATGTGTTTTTTTATTACGGTTGTGTTTGTCCCTTTTTGACCCAACCATCGGCTGAAAACAGCCCAGCATTTTTTTAGAGTGTAAGTTATGTAAGCAGAGAAGTAAATCTATGCAATATCGATCTAATGTGCTCAATTTGTACAGCACGGTACTAGCAATACCAATATTGTGTTTGATTTGGGAACAGATACTGGCTAATTGTATTTCTTGAATGCACTGTAAATAGATTGGGATAAAAAACAACCTTGCAGAATGCATAAATATAATGTATATGTAACACAATAAAATATGACTAAATGCATTTAGACAAGTTAATAAATATGCCTTACTAATAAAGCACAAAACAATTTTTTTAATGTCATATATTTCTGGACCACATTTGTTTACCACGTTGCTGGAAGAGGTTTGTCCATCTATCACATTATAAAAATACTATTATGTCTCCCTCTAGTGGCCAAATGGATAATAGCAAATTTGAGTTTAGGACATGTTGTATGTTGTTGTTTTCATAATACAATGCATTATTTAATTTGCGTAATACCAAGGAAGTTGACTGTTAAAAGACAAAGGCCCACTGTGACAACTTTGGTAAGGTAGGAGGAAGTATAACAAGAAACAGAAATAAGAATTAATATATTTGCATCAAATAAATGACTTTTTAACATTCAGTGGGGGGATGTTGTAAGCCTTAGCCAAAACCAAAATCAGTAAATATGTGAAAATAAATAGAAATAAAGTATATACATTTTTTTAATGTGACTGAAATTAAAAAACACCAGCAATGAATCTTATAAATGTAGCACTTCCTTGTCTACTGTAATTCTTTCTGAGTGATAGTAGGCAAATAATATAAGAACACCCTCCAAGGTCAGGACAACCCACATCAATGAATTAATTGCTCACCAAGAGACAAAAACTGTGTCATTGATCTAACCTCAATAGTTTCAAGGCCAATATATTTCAGAGAAGAAACTGAATGATGCACTGTAATGCAAAATGTACTGCACATCTTTTTGGATTATGATTTCTAATGTTGAGATTCTAGTTTTGGGAAACCTACTTGTCTTGCCAAGCCACAGAGACATTAAAGAATATATATACGACACTAATAAAAACACCCTAAATAGCAAGAGATTTACCAGTATATGAGTGGATAAACGTTTAGTTTCACTTCACGCAAAGAATGAGAAGCAGAAAGAGGACTTTAACACGTCACACAAATAAGAGGGCATCTTTAAACACTACATTTGAGTTTAAATCATTTTTAGAATTGAATTTAAGATTTTGTAAACTTTAATTAAATGGAAACATGTAAATCTAGAAAGACTAAACCTAGAAGGCCCATTAAGAATTTAGTTTCTATTTAGGTTTTTTACTCATAAGGGAATCGAAAGACCCCTCTGGTCCCTTATCTCATAGATATTCAAAATGTTCCTTTTAAACTTCAAGTCCTTTGTCATGTAATTCAGAATTACTCCAAATATAATGCCACATATATTAGACTTTACACCCTAAAAAAAGGATTCAAAGGATTACAAAACTCATTACGTAGAAATGTGCTTCAAACACAAAACAAAACAAAGACTCAAAACTTTTGCTGTCTTGGAACCCTTGTATGCTTTGGTAATATTATTTGTAAAGCTATTAAGCCAATGCAGTAGCATACCTGAAAGTGTTATGCTTTTAAAAAGTTTTAAATGAAGAAGAAATGAGTTGTATTCCTTCAGTAAGCCTGCCTGTCACAACATCAATTAACACACATATCTGAGTTTACAGTGAGGGTGGGGTTGAAGCTCTCTGGAGTAAACTCGCTTTACTAGGAAGCCACATGATCACTGGGCGTTATAAAACGAGTAACTTCTAACAATAAGCGTTATGTTCACAGTTTTGCAGACGAGAACATATGAAACGCTATGCATCACGTCTGAAATGTGTGGGGATTGAACGAGCGAGCGGCGTCCCCTTTAACGCCTCTCTCATTCAGTGTATCGGTGTATTCGTGTCGCCATCCTCCGCCAGTTCCGTTACGACCTCATCACCGGAGCATCTCATCAGACCGCCGGTGGGCGAGTCCGGGTGTGTCCGTCTGTCTGCAAAAGAGCAGCCGCGAGCGCGCGCGTTTAAGGAGAGCGCGCTTATAAAACCGAGAGGGAAAGGAAATAAAATGCTTGAAAATCAAAAAGCATCACATATTCATCGCTAGTCACTGGTTTATCGCTCTTGGAGGAGGACAAAAGCATGAAGAAACATCACAGCCCCGCGAAGGTACCACTGGAAGTCACCGTACCAGACACCGAGGCGACCGTACAGCAACTCAACAAGCTGCTATCCAACGGTAGCGGTTTCTACAGTCTACCAGCACAACATTTCAACGAGGTGTTTCCCAGGATTTTCATCGGCAATGCGTAAGTTAAAGCATCTAACAGTGACTCCTAAAGTTGTATTTCTTTCATTGCAAAACGGTTCTGATTGAAGGACATAAACAGACAGGTACGGATCAACACATCGCCAGCTGGCGGACAAATGTGTTGATTCGTGATGTCGTGGCACGTGCAGTTTATTTATTCAGAAAATCTGCACCGTCTCCGTGAATAAAACCTCATTGTCATTCGTGCATGGGGACAATAAAAATATATGAATGGAAAGATTGTCTCCATCTACAATCACAAACCTGTGATTGTAAGAGTATAGATGTAACGTTGGTATTCTATATTTATATTTTAACGCGAGCCAGTTTAAATCTAAGACTGCATAGAAAAATGTTTTTATCTGAACGACTGTCCTCTATCGGTACCATCTCGCTATCTCTCTGAGATCACCGGTTACAAAATCCCTCCAATTCGACTCTAATCACGTGTTCCTTTGTATTAAATAGTAACAATTGTACATGAAGTGCTGCTTTCCACTGTCAAACATAAATAAAATGACCGATCAACTGCACTTTAAAGCAAGAGGAAGTTATTACTTCTAAAGTATATAGGATATTTGCAGCTATTATGAGTTGTAAAATCAAAGCTACCTAAATGTAATACATCTATGATTTAATATTAATTTCCCCTCTGTATCAGTTATTTCTCTCTGAAACAGTTATCTCTGCAATATGTATATATGTAATATATAATATTTTAATTTTACATAACATAAATAATATAATAATATATATTATTATACAAAATATACACAGTGCCAATAAGTTATAACCTAATGTTTGACAATTTTATGGTTATATTGACCAATAATTGTTCCCGCTTTGCCTGTTAACGCAAGTAAACATTGTTTAAACAAATACTATTTTGGTCATCTGCCACTCTGTACTTTAGTTATTGGCAAGCCCAAGCTCATAATCTGTGTACTTTATTCACATTTTCTGTGTTGATTTGTAGAAAAAAATCTGGAATTGTGCTGAATGGGTTTAAACATTGCAAAATGTGTTAAATGAAGTTGATAGTAACATATACAAAGTACAACACAAACAAACACAGAATGGGTTTGATGTGAATGACAGACGTACCAGTTCTGTGCATTTAGATTGTGTGTGTCTCTGGTTATTGATATCGGCTATTGAAAAATTCATAAAGGACTGATATCTGATAGTTAGATTTATATATGCTTTGATTTTATTGGCGTATCTCTCCCTTCTAAAACACACACAGCTTATACTTGGACATGCACCACTTCATTTATAAGTGAATGTTCCTCTGTGACATTAACCTCTTTACTAAATCACCTCATGTACAGTAAGCAGTAGTGTGTTGGATACCTTTAGAACAAGCACATTATCTCTTTCTAAAGCTAATCAATTCGAGCATAAACCACAGTCTAATGTATCTGGTGTAGGCTGTGATACTACTGTACAAGCAGGAGGAATTTAAATATGGTCATTTGTAGATATTGACAAAACATTCTGGCTGGGCTGTTCATTTACTGACAATTTACACACTTGTCTTGAGTTTCCAGGTTGTTATTTATATTATACAAGTATTAATAATATAAATATTATAGGAGGAGGGTGATGCCATCCATATTTGGAGTTTAATGGCCACATTTTTGTTCAGCCAGAACTGCAATGTTATTGTTTGTTCAAAGACAGATTGTTGCCAATACTACCGGGCAGATTATTATAACTAAATGCAGATTTAAGTGTATGCCAAGCCCTTTGAATTTGTTTTTTAGATATAACTGTTATGAATCCAAATAATACAGTCTGATACTGTTGTGATAAAAAAAAAGGATCGTAATAATGAAAATATATATATATATATTATTAAATATAATATTTGTTAGTTAGTAATATTGCTTTAAACATTTGAAAATCATGGTCACTCAAGGCAAATTTCTAATAACTATCAGTTCATCATAAACCTATACAGTAGTTAAATTTGTGCGCTACAACTCAACAACAGCATCCTCTTGGTACAAGAAACCTTCAGAGCTATTTGGACCATTTAATGAACATAAAGATGCAGTATGTGCCAATGGGCCGCTCTCTTTATAGCACACTTCCCTTTGTAAGACTTACATTAATAATGCATGTGAAGGGACTGCAGAGAAGAGAGTGCAGGACAGGTGAACAAGATGCAAAGCAAACACTTTTCTTTCCCTCTCTCAACCTCTCTTATGCGCACATGCACACACATACACAAACACAGGGAGAAATATGACCACAATCTGCAATGGCTCCACATAGACAGAATCTCGCTGGTAAGGGGGGGGTTTGAATTATGGGTCTTGGGTGGCACATCAAAGTCCATCACTTTATCACCAGTGCTGCTGGCTGAAACAGAGACTGATGAGCTACTACATCCTTCAGATATAAACCAAGGGCTACAGACATTATCTTTATTTGGCTTTTACTGGGGTGTGTGGATATGCTACTTTTATGATACATATATAATATAATATACATCGCAGTGTATGAGAGAGAGCTGGATTTTTAGCAGACAAGGATGAAAGAGTTTGCAGGTGCTCAGGCAAAATAGAGACAATGAAACTACATGACAGAGCACTCGGCTCATCTCTCTTGTTTCTCTTTCTATAGACCCAAAATCCTATTTTGGGCACTGCGCTGGACGCCTATGGCTCTTTGTATGCCCCTGGGCTCCAGCCAAGATCTCCTTGGTGTGTCTGTTCTGGTTTAGAACACTGTTGTCCCCAGGGGCCCTCGAGCATAGACCGACATTTCTGCCAGCTAAAAGCGGCTCGGCAATTCACTCCAATCAATCAAAAACCAGACACAAGCAGACGGATCTATAGTTGAGGGCTTGGGTGGGGTTGGCAGGGTCTTGGTTTGTTGAACCGCCAGCGAATGCAACGTTAGGGGTTATATAAGCATTTATCAAGAATTTATAATGATTAGAACAGGAGAAGATGTTAGACTAAATGGGTTTGGTCAAGGTAAGTCTCACATGCCGTTTCTGCTCCCCAGGTTTGTGGCCCAGAATGTGATGCGCCTGCAGCGGTTGGGTGTGACACACATACTAAACGTCGCAGAGGGAAACTCTTTTATGCACGTCAACACCAACGCAGAGTTCTATGCGGGAACTGGGATTGCGTATCATGGCATACAGGGCAATGACACCGAGCAGTTCAACATCAGCGCGTTCTTCGAGGAAGCAGCAGACTTTGTCGATAAGGCTCTGGCACATGGAAAAGGTTAGATGTTCCTCATTATTCTGTTTTTGAATACATAAATATATTCATGGGGATGGTACATCCACCATGTTGGCAGTGGCCTTTAACCAATGTGTTTGTTGATGGATGTTCTATGACATACCACCATCAACAACAGTGAAATAATTTACTTGCGGGTTGGTAAACAAGCATTACGAGTAACTATATTATATATTTTCTTAAATGTATAAAAAATGTTACCTGTATTTTTAAAAATACCTAATTTAAAAAAATTACAAAGATTTAAAGAAAAATCTTTACATTTAAAAAATTAAATTTAAAATATAAATTTATAAAATATTTTCATTTAAAAATTTAAATTTTATTAAATTTAAAATATTATATTTTATATAAATATAATATTTTTATATAATAAAAGTAAGTATATAGTACAGTATATTACAGTACACACCAGAGCAAAGTATTTGTATCCAAGGATACAAATTTTTCCAGTGTTTTCTCGATATCTCACACCTGCTTTAATTGGAGCATTTAAAGGCATCTTTTATGACATGGATTTTATGCCATCTCTTGACACACAGGACCATTTATAAAACATCTTAATTTCAAGTCATCTTGGCAGCTGACACCCAGTAAGCAGTAAATCAGACGTCAAGCCCCGGGTCGAGGGAGGACACTATTCTTTTCACTGAGAGCTTAAACTGAAACAAAACCTCTAGAATATATGCTGCCACTTCTCAGCCCGCCAGAGCTCAGCTGTGACATTTGCGACAGCCGCGCCTACCGTGGCTTGATGTCATCTGGCGAACTTGCTCGCAGAATCACAATGAGCGGTGGGAGTGCTGACGGTCTAAGCCTCCCGCTGCTTCTGAGTCACGCTGAAGCTGTTTTAAAGATAGACTCTGCACTTATTTACAGAAGAGTTTTGGGAATCATTGACACAAAAACAGAACAAAGAGCCAGGAAGGGTTTAGGTGGTGGTGAAATGCAGACGTTTTATCGTTACAGATGTTTTATCGTTTTTGGAGAGTGAAAATGAATGCTTAATGTTTGATGTGGGTAGAATGGTATTATGAGAATAATAAATATGAATTATTTAGTGCATATAATGGTCACTAAGTAGCCTAGTCATAAATTATTTGTTCAAAATGTTTGTTCGACTGTTAATAAAGGCAAAATGAAGAATGTAAAAAATGAAAATGTAAAATGCTTATCTAAGATGCATTTGTTCCTATAAAAATCCAGTTAACTGTAAATATGAAATGTTGCGTTAAACCATCATTATGTATAACCTGATAACTGTCACTGCACATATTGCGCATATACATGAAAATTCCCTATCCGAAGTACAATTTTTAAAATTTGAAATATTTGAATTTTTTTTTATAAAAAAAAATTTTTTATATTTTTTAAAACTTTAAAAATATCATTAACATCATATCATTAATATTTTTTAATAATGTTTTCGTTTATTGTTATGAATATTTGTCAAATAGCTATTCTTGCATCTCATTTCTTACCATCAATTTATAGTTTGTTATAATTAGATTAGAATTCAATTATGAAAAATGAAAGTGAATAGTGAAATAACATTGGTGTTCCTCCTAAGGAACAGTGATGGTTAACAAGTTAGTATATTTATGAGAGGTAGCGTTTCACAGAGAATTGTTAATACATGAGCACCGAGTAACAGAGCTCCACTGTTCCGCATATGTGCAACTACTAAATAATTCAATAATGTCATGCATTCCCAGTTCATCCACTATTGGAGGGACAAAAGTTAATTTTAGAGCTAATATATAAGGCTTCAGATACAGATTTTGTCACACAAAACTCCACCTATGGAGATAAGCAGCAAGCTGCTCTGTGGGTGGAGGAAGGATAGTCTTTCAGATGCTCTGCAGCAACTGCCAAATAAGCACAGCGAAGGTCGGCAAGGTGAATTCCTCCAGGTCAATAAAGAATGTGTACGTGTGTGTTTGCATGTTTGGAAGGCGATTGATCAGGGTGTGATGAGGTAGATGTTGTCGCCTACAACATCTACAACAGATCAAAATCTAATTTATATCCTTGAAGTTGGGACTAATGACACTCTTCCTGCAACTCTTCTCTTCTAGGAAAGGTGTACGTTCACTGCCGCGAAGGTTACAGCCGATCCCCCACGATCGTAATCGCTTACCTCATGCTCCGTCACAAGATGGACGTACGGGTCGCCACGGCCACAGTAAGGCACAAGAGAGAGATTGGCCCTAATGATGGATTCCTACGCCAGCTATGCCAACTCAATGAAAAGCTGGCAAAGGAGGGCAAGTTGAAGACTAAATGATAAAAGCGTCCACAAGGACTTTTTTCTCTAGATATACACACGGCACATGGTCAAGCGTGCAGCTGTCCGAGTATATTAACAGAATGTATGATCAAACAGAGCATATGCATGAAGGTATACAGTGATTACAAACATACACACACATATACTCACAGACACGTATAGTTCACACCCACACAGTGCTGTTAGTTTCCTGTATAATTACTCCTGCTTCCAGCTGGCTGGTAACGGAAAAATCTGCTGGCATATCTGAATAATTAAGACTGTAGAAGGAGCAAGGGCAGCGTTTTCTAAGTCATCACAGCTCTGTTTTTTTTTTTGCATAATTTCCCATTATTTCCCAATTAGTAGCGCTCTCTCATCAGGACCACCTTGAAGCCTAAAGCATTCCAATATAGCCAACTGTTTGTATATCTCACAAATTCAACTTTTGGAGCGTTACAGCCCAGCAGTCATCGGTTAAGAGTGTAAAGTAGAGCACAATCATTCTGTCCTATTGCCATTCCTATTTCTATGTGGAGGAATATGATATTTAGGTAAAAAGCATGAAAATGTACCTTTTACAGAAACTTACAGCCACACCTTTGATGGCTTTACAGCATTTTAAATCAGGACTAAACAGGAGTTGACTCACCAAACGACATTCCACGTAGTATCATGCCATTCACGTTTTAGCTCCGATTCAACAAACAGGTTCAATCCGGTTCTATGCAGCACTAACAATACATCGGTCCATTAGATCTCTTTACTCTGGAATCATATGGTCTTGTCACTGATTCACTGCCAGTCTCATGCCGTACATCACGTCCACTACGAGATACAGCCAGCCTTGACCAGAAAGACATGTACAGCAGACAAAGCGCCACTGCTACAGTATCTTAACTGCCTATTGATGTGCCCTTACGCAAAGTTAGTTACTTACAGACAGTCTTAGGGTTCAAAGTTCACAGGTATCAGTGCAAATGTTTTAGAGAAGCTTGTGTAAATTGGCATGTTAAAGAATTGGGTTCCATGGGCTCAGCTTGTCCCTAAAACCGCACTGCTTTAGAACTGATTTTGATGCGTGATATGCTTAAAGTTTATATGTAGTGCTAAAGACTTGTGTGGGATTGTAATTTTAAAGGATTCTGCCACAACACTTGATTTGTTTCAAGGGATTCTGCCACAACACTGACTTGTTTCAAGGGATTCTGCCACAACACTGACTTGTTTCAGTCTTTAAGGGGTCATATCAAAAATCATATACAAAAATAATTTTATTACATAGCCTGACGTCCACTTCAAGGAAGTCAAGTCAAATTTCTGGTCATCATTTTGTTTTTCATGACTATTTTGCATCATTTCTCTGCTCCCAAGACTTATGTGGGTCATTTTGTGCTGCTGTGCCTTTTTTAAAGACTATTATTAAACTTTTTTGTTTTAGTGCACTTTTTTTACTCTTAAGAATAAGATCATCTATCCCACTTTTTGCTTTAGCATGACAGGTTCTGTCTAGTTTCTGAACACCGAATAGGTGTAAATGTGTCACTTGCACATGTCAGGTTACAGAATAAACAGATTTCTCATGATATGACCCCTTAAAAGGAAAACCAGCATCACTTCATTAGGAATAGGTGCATCTAACCTATCAGATTTGATTGATCTTATAATATTTACCATCGATTGAGGATTTTTCAATATCACAAAAATAATATAGTACAACTCTTAGGCTAGATTATAACACAAAGCACTACTTATGCCTCTTTTTTATATTTCTATATTCCAGATATATACTTGTATATACTTACTTAGATGTTGACATATATGAATGTATATGAACTTGTCCATATGTATGTGTATGACCAGTATTCAATAATAGAAATATCAACTATAGTATAGTCAACATTCAGTTTATTTAGAAACGCCATGACATTTGCCTTGAACATGCTAGTCTTTGTTTATAAACCCAATTGTTTCACTGTAATAGAGCAAATTGCAAATTTTTCAAAGTCATTTGCATTAGAGGATCAAATACACATAATTCCTACTAGCTATTCAGTTTAACCCACAATAAGTATCTACAATATATAGATTGTATTCAAGCATACACACTATAAACATTCCTTTACTATAATCTGGAGACCTAGGCTTTATACAACCTAACTTAACTGTAGCTATGGAAACCTGTGTGCCGTCACAAATCAACTGAACCAATGAAGATGGTCTGTGCCAAGCAAACTATGGGAATTGATCAGTCATTGTCATATGTCTGAACTGAAATCTGCCTGGGCTTTTCGAGTTTGTAGCTGCAACTTTTAACCTCAAAAAGCAACAATTCTACATTTTAAATAAGCAGATTTGGAACAATGTATAAAGATGTGTCTGTTGGCTTTAACTTCAGATGAAGAACACACCCTTTTCTGAAAATGGGTTTGTGGAAGGAGAAACACTGCCATCTGCTGTCAAAAACCCTGTGTGGTTTGCACAAACTGTCCTGCTATGTATTGCCTTTTATTTGTATGTATCAGATTGTATGTTACACAGTGTATATCGAACTTATATGTAATCTTACAGGGACAATTTAATGAAAATGGTTGTGATATTATATGGCTTAATGATGTCAATAGTATATATACTGTATATATAACAATGAATCACAATGCTGCTTGGACATTTTGTATTTATGTTTCATTTTCAATGCTGTAATCATTTCAAATTCATTTCTTCTTTTTCTTCTTAAATGTTACTTAAATAATAATTAAAAAAACTACCTAAGACTGTAATTGTAAACGCAAACTGTCTAAGGTATAATGCTAAATTGCGCTCTTTAGTTCTCTTCAGTTAAACCCTTTTAACATATTCTCATTTTTGACAACAAAGTATTATGTCTGAGCATCCTTGCTAAGAAATGTATTTTGTACACACACATACAAGCACATAGTAAAAATTCATACACACACTCACACACACATACCAATCAATGCCGCTGACTACACGTAACTCTATATCGTCTGTGTGCCGTCTCTTCCTCCTGTATGATTTGTGTTGTTACTGTAATGTGATATTGTAAACGACTTGACCGTTTGTTTGTTGTAAAGGACACGGAAACTTCAGCTGTAACAAATTTGGCAGGAGGGTTTGGCACAACTGTTCACACTTGCGAATTACCTGTAAACTTTTCGTTTTCGATTGACCGACAGTGTTATGGTATTGATTCAATCTGATTTGATCAGGAAGGGAATGACAGGATGGAGGGAAAATGGATCAATTCAAAAACACAGGCTGTCTAAACATCCCACCTTAAAGCCTTATCCTCGAGATGGATTATATATTTTTGATTCATGACAGCTTCACAAAGCAAGGTGAACAGCTTCTAAGGACACTTTGTTAAAGTGCACTTGATTAAATCACAGTTATTTTTCTTACATTGGAAAAACTGCTTTTTCCTTTTATGATGTTCGAAAATAAATGGCTAAAATTGATGTGCATTTTTATTTTTCTTAAAGTTCTTTCAAATAAATAATAATTTACTCGTAAAAATGAAGGTGCTTCAGAAGGTTTTTTACATTGATATCATAGAAAAAAAACTAATTTTTGGTTTGCCAAAGAACCTTTATGTCAAAGGTTCTTAAAAGCACAATTTATTTTTTAAGAAAAAACTTTTTAAAGAACGTTTTTTACTACAAAGAACATTTTCATAGTTAGCACATTACATTCCTTCGTAAGGCAAACAAATGTGTTGAACTTAGTTTAATTAGTTTACAATGTGTGGATTACACTTGTAGTAGAATATATATACACATGCAATTCATTTCACATGTTTCCTATCGCTCATTGTAATAATATTTTATTTTTCCCAGACTGGCCGAGGCATGAGACGGGCTCATTTCTCATGTACGAGGGTAGTTTGCACAACCATTCATCATTAGTTAGACAATAACTCTTGTGTTGCAAGCAGGTCTCTGCGGTCGTTGATTACAGCAAAATGGGGCATGTGAAAAAGCTCCCACACCAGCCCTAATTACATCTGTTAGGTAACAGAGATAAATAGGGTATAATGTTCAGCTATGGTCAGACGTAAATGCTCTGTGTGACAGCCAAATTTGACAAATTTAAAATGACCAAACAAAGTAATGACTTCACCACATCCTAAACAAGATTTAAAGTGCATGTATGTGTTTTATGTAATATATCTGTTTTAGATAGAACATTAAAAGGTATATTTATATATATATATACAGTTATCTATATATAAATATAGATTTAGATAAAGCTTTTAAATAGATCTGGATAGTTTTTTCACCATAATGATAGCTCAGATGTCAATATTTAGTGCTTTAAATACCCATGTAAGGTTTCTCTCAAAGTTTTTTAAAGCATTTTTTATGTTTAAAGCTTTTTATAGTCAGGTAAAGTGCTGTTCACATCAATAACAGTCCATATTTCTCATTAATGCGCACAGGAAAACAAAAATAACTATTTAATGTTCATCTCTTATCTGTTTGTTGGGTATTTTTGCTTCTGGTTTGTGCATTTTAATTCACATAAATCCTACAATGCTGCCTTTCAAAAATGTGTTCTTTTTGTCACATGTATATTTCCATATGATACTTACTATACTTATTTTTATGATACTTATAGATATTTTGTATCATTGTAAAACCTGTTATGCACAACATTTATTCCTAAATTACAAACATAGCCTTTATCCCAAATAAAGACCATAGTGAATAATTCTTTACGGTAAGGGTTTATAGTCTGTCTCCAACAGATGGAGACAAAAGCTTCCATAAATCTTTCTTCCTCTGGGGTCCTATACTCCTTGTAGCATGACCCACAGACGAACAAAATACTTTACTTTGACATATACGCACACTCCTATCCAACACCCTGTCACAGATTCACAAAGGACAATTTCTCTGAGATTTGATGCGAATGGCCTTTGAGATCTTTATGCATTTGCTCGGCACACCTGGCGCTGGGGATGACCAGCCTGGGCTTCATGTATCCGCAAGGAGCACCGAAAGAGCTCAAATCAATTGGCCTGACACTAGGGCCAATCTATTTCCATGACCCTGTGCATGCTGCAATTACCCGAGTCCAGCTGTGGGATCCTCTGAGAACGCCGTCCAGGGGCCCTCCTCCCTGTCATACTCACAAACCATCCAGGAGCACAGAACCAGACCTGCAGGAGAAATAAAGCACGTCAGACATCAGGAGAGGAAGACTGAGAAACACAACAGCTAAGAATACGGTCACTTAATCATTTATTTACACTTTCCACATTTTAAAAAATACTAAACTTATTATACACAAATATAACACAATTTTGACTATGGGAATTATGTTTTTTACTAAAAATTTAAAATCCAAATCAAAACTGTTTTGAACTTAAAGGGAAAGTTCACTCAAAAACGTTGTGCCCTTTGTGTGCTATATACACATTAGACAATACAGTATGCCTGTAGGACTGATAATGACTCAAAGCAAGTCAACAGCTGGATTTCAGCAAAACTGAGCATGCTAAAGATCAAAAAAACAAATTCACAGGTGGGAGAATCATATTTGGCCATGTTAACTGCCTTTTTGTCCTAAGAGGACAGTATACAAACTCTGTCACATGAAAGGCATTTTAATGGAACGGTTACACAGAAATAAAAAGTAAATAATGACAGAACAATAATGTTTGGGTAAAACAGTCTATTGAAGGTCATGCATGGATATGCCTGTGTAAATCTGGTGAATTAACCTGTTCACTGTCACTCAGGTGGAACACTTATTGATGGAAAGGTCTAAAACTCAAGATTAAATACTTGACAAATTTTCATAACAATAAACATATTAATTTTAAATAATAATTTTATTTATGTTATTTATAAAAAACCTAAAATTAATTTTAAAAAGGCTTTAAAAAAACCCTAATATTTAAAAATTAAAAACTGTAGATTGGATATTTGCATGTGTATACTCGATATGTGAGGTGACAGTTAACAGGTTAATACATAAAGGAATAATTTCAATAAATAACAGGGCATATTTTTTTAATCCAAGCCTGGCTGACAGACTTTGATTTTAATTACATAAACATTACAGAACGTTACTCAACTGAATTCATCAATTTCAGATATATAATTTGCCAGAAGAACTCGAGTTTCTTAACAACTCATGAAGAAAGCATATCAAGTGTTACAGTAATCTATTAAAAATTGCACGATTAATGGCACTTCTCGTGAATGATATCGTCGTTTACTTTTTCCTCTTCCTAATGACTTAGTTAAATGAAAAGCACATGACGTTTTCCCCTTTTTAACTTTTTTGTCCCATTTCCCTGCATGCTCCCATAATGAAAACGTAAGGAAAAAAGGAACATCTGCGCAGCAGCGCTAATTATTTGGAAATATGGGAGAGAACAGGCTTGGAATGGATGGGCTTCAGATCCTCTTCCAAGCACTTGTGCCCGCAGTGTTTCTCGTTTCATCTTCCTGCACTCTGTTGTTGTGTCGATCCTGCGGGGCTTTGCCAAGTGCGTCTGATATTTATTAAAGCACTGTCATGTAAGGAACACTAGAATATGGCTGCCTGACTCCTACGACTCCAAGATTACTGCTGAGATACTGCTGGGTTTGTTTGATTTTAAAGCAAAGAGGAAGAAAGCTGCAGTGTCTGTTATTATTCCAACCTAGCTGGATGTATTGTTATTTTTTCCAAAGCCATTATTTGATTTTAGCTGTGAAATAAGCACACGCACTTGTTTGTATTAGTAATGCATTACATACATCTAAAGAACAGCCTCATTATTGTGGCGAATCAACTGTAATGATCTCTAATTATCCACAGGCATAAAAACCACATGAAAAAAGGACCTTTAGCTTTGGTATTGATGCACAAGAACAATATAAGATAGACAGTGAAATATGAGTTAATGAGGGACAGGCTCTGCAGTTGACCCTAAATTGCAAGGTCAAGTATTATTCACTTGCTGGACTTAAAGGACATAAAACAGAGCTTGGAATAGGTGGTAGAGAAAAAAGATAACAAAAAGAAAAATGTTTCAATGAGCTTCCAAACTACCGACTTTACAGATTTGAGGTTTTGCAGTATATATGCAATATGTGAATAAATAGCTTGTTAAAGCGACAACATAAATCATCTTTTACGGTGACCTCTCACTTAAACCAAACCAAAAAAGAAAAGGCTGTAATAATACATAACGTCATGAAGTAAGCGCTACACAAAGCAAGTGCGTCGTCATTTGCAGCCCATGACAAATGGACAACATGGAGAAAACAGATGGAAATGAAGTCCACACTGCAAGGTTGCTAAAGGCTATATGCACACGGCAGGTTTATTTTCTCAGCACAGGTTTGAGTTTCGGTGTGGGTGGTCAGTGGGAATATCTCTCCTGCTACTCTATCGTCAGCTACCTTTACATGTCAGTCAGTGGCATGACCCTATTTATTAGTCCTGCTTATAATTAGTCTTTATTGGATTCAATACCAGAGACCCAGATTGTTTTCACATGCTTGTTATCTTGTTTTATTGATCACATAAAAAGCAAACTTGTGGAGCTGTTTGAAATGTGCTCTTGAAATAACTTCCTTTTTTCCTCCCAAATAAATTCCTGTGTGCTCAGCAGCTGAGCATTTTTATATGTTCATGGCTAATTACCACACCTTTCTCAAGCATTCTGGGAAATTATGATACTCCTCACAAGTGTGTTGTTGTGTTCTGCATCACATTGATATGTATTTGGTGTGACTGCAATTACAAATGTGCTTTACAAAATATGTCATTTGCGGTTTCCCAGATCTATCGGGACATCAATTTCCACCCTGAAAATTAACACTCAATGAAAGAGTGATTCATTATAATAAAAATGGCATGCAGTTCTTAAAAGCTGTTGCAACAAATCTGCAAAAGAGAGTGAATCACTGATCACACATTTTGGGTTTTTCATCAAAGCTTAGAAAATTTCAAAATGGTACAACTTCATCTTGTAAAATCAAGATGTCTGAGCATTCACATGCTCTGAATTTCAAACTTATTCAACTTACAGGAAATATTAATGGGCATCAAAATTCAATAGATATTCATTTTTTCCCAATATCCTGAATTTTTAATCTGCCAGTGATTCTAGTATGGTGTTAGTTCATCATAAGATTAACATAACATTAATAAATGTATAATTTCACTGATTAGTTCTCTAAAGTTTCCCTTAAAGTTACCTAGTCATTTAATAAGGTAAAACCCACAAGACTAGACAAAGAGGCACAAAGACCCATAATATACAACATCTGCATATCGTGCAAATCGCTTTTTTTGACTTGTTGTCATATGCATGTTTTGTCATGAGAAATACAGAAACCAATAAGATTTAAAGTTGATGTTATGCCACGATATTTTACAATTAAGTATTAATTGTTAAATCAGCTCAAAATATAAATAGAATAAAAATAGTTTTCCTCACAAATTTGTTGTTTTGTTTTGCTTCAGAAGATATTTATTAACCCACTAAAGTCACTTGGAGTACTTTAATAATGGATGTGCTTTAACAATCCTGTATACAGTAAGTAGATATCATGAAGTAATGTTTATTTAAAATGATTTGTTCATGTCCAACTGAAGAAAGGAAGTCTGGGGTGGCATGAGGACATGATTAACTTATAAAACAATTTTTATATTTGGGTAAACTATTTCTTTAATCCCTGACTTAAAAAATAAAACAATAAAACCACAAAAAAGTAAATCTGAGAACAATGACATTTCCAAAATTGAGAAATACAAACAAGGGAAAATGTTTCAATATGTTCTACATAAGATTCTCTTAAAACTGTTATAGTTGCATGCAGTGCTCTTCTCTTTCTCCCACAAATCTTGCCACGTCAGAATGTGCTTAATGATCTAACTTCAGGCTACTTTCTCACTACGCTAGCTGGAAAGCTATACACTGCTTGCATGTGAGCTCCTTTTGTAAGAGCCATAAAAGCAGTTTGAAAGGTTGTCCATTTGGAATGAATAATTTGCTAGGCGATTAGTGTAAGTGTTTAGAACCGCACCTGTGACAGCAGCATGCTAGTGCTGCAGCGAGAAACATAGTGGTTAACACATGGACTCAGCGGTCAGCGGGGTTTGCCGAGGCGCACGGTGAAACCACAGCTGAGGTTTCCACTGCTCTTAAACTCAAATGAACTCTTTAAAACATGACTTAGACTTGGAAGTGCTTACGGTATGATGCGGCTAGCGATGATCGCTTATTTAAAGGTTTAATATGGTTCCATGTTGTGTTCCATTTTTCAGCCTATTGTTGTGCTAAAAGTGAAAAATGACTTGGCAGAATAGAACGTGAAGTATTACTGAAGTCTTGAAGGTTCATGTTGGGCCAAACACGCATGAACTGGAGAGGAGCTGTGCTTTAAAAAGGATAAAATATGACATAATTTTTTTTTTTCTCTGTAAAGTTACGCAGATGCTTCATTTATAATCATTTTGGTGGAGACAGTATTTTTAAATGAGACAGGACAGCTATAAGATTCAGCTCACGCAAATATATACCTTCTTGACAGGCTTTGTGAAATGTTATCTGTCTAATGATTGGATGTCTCAGAGCAGAAGTCTTCAATCCTGCTCCTGGAAGACCACTGTCTAGCATACTTTAGACCTAACCATAATCAAACACACCTGCCTGTAATTTTCAAGTAATCCTGAAGACTGTGATTAGATGGTTTAGGTGTGTTTGATTTGGGTCAGAAATAAACTATGCAGGACAGTGGCCCTCCAGGAGCCGGATTAGAGAGTATACGTTATACATGTTTTTTCTAATATCTGACTCTAGTACTGTGTAAAGGATTGCCTTATTATTTTATAATATACACATGAACATTTTTCACTATTTTGTTATGCAAAAATAAATGCAGCCAATTGTGCAACAACATATATCTCAATAAAAAGCAGTAGTTCAGGAATATGTAACTTTGAATGCGGTTGTAAAAAATAACAAGCAGGCCAAAGAGCATTTTTTGGCAAGTGTAATGTTTCTGCGTAACTTTGACCCAGTTCCATCTTTTCTGAAAAAAATTAATTGCTTAGACGCAAGTCAGTATATGTTCATGTGCATAAGAGGCCAGCCCTGTCAGTCCAGATGAGTTAAACGCTTTGTTTATGTGGCTTTGACATAGTGTTAACTTTTTCTTTTTTATAAAAATATCTCATCCTGGCAGCCTGTGTAAATCTGGAATACATCTGAGTGTTATTTACGCTCAAGCTGCTATCTTGATAAAACATGCCTGGAGTCTGTGTTTTCTGCACAAACCCAAACAGATATAAAAACAGCCAGTGAATGACAGGGAATGAACGCAGCCTACAATCAGACCGGGTCTGTGGTGTGCAATGTGACCCGTCTTTGTCTCATGATAGTACAGTGAAAAGAGAAGTCAAAGAACATATATAGAAAAAATCCCTTTTTTCCTGATTTTTCTGTATTAGCTTTAATAATTAGAATGCATACAATTAGATCAGTAGATCATCTGACTCTTCCTTAAGTATCATGTACTATGCAAACCTATTTGATTTCTTATGCTAAATAACAAAGTAAATTCATGCAGAATCAAATAATACAAAGAACAAAAATATAATTTATAATAATAGGCCAGACAACAGAAATAATATGTGTTGGTTTGTTTGGGTTCCCTCAAGATGGCAGTGTTTGTACAAAGCGTTACTCACAGTTTCAATGACCCACAACACTGGACACCGAGACTGTTGCAATTATAATATATTTATGTTAAAACACATTTCAGGCACAGTGGAAGTGTTACCAAAACCATTATAAAGGGAATAAACAATAAATTATAAAAAACCATAAAATAAAACTTTTAAAATGGAGAGGAATAGGAGTAAAAAGAGGAATAAGGAGTGATAATAAAATCATATCAAAATAAAAATCGGTAATTGGTAATAAAAAAAACAAGTTTCTCTAAATCATGTTTGAAATTGATGCATCCAATTCTCACAATAATTTACAATGGTATTTCTCTAATATAGTTTATGCATTGATCTGACTGCTAAAACTTTAGACCCCAAAAACTTCTGCTTTGTCTTTTTTAAGAAAGATTAGCATTTATATAATTATATAGTGTTGTTGTAGTCATTTAATAATAGGTTTAGGTAGATCTGATGTGATGTGATGCATACTTATGTTAACAATTCATTTCACATAAATACACCAATAAAGTCAGTTACATAAGTCAGTTATAAAGAAAGCTTATCATGATGAATAAACCTAGTCAACACCTTTTATACCTCCGAACTAACTGACTATACAGAAAATAAAGCGTTTTATTTTATTATAAAATCTATCATCGCGTGTAAATAAATTAGGGTTATGTGGAATAATGGGGAAAAAGATACAGACTGAAACAGTTACACTGGCGTCTCATTAATGGAGAAAAACAGATAATGACTTTTCTCTCTCGAGTTGACCTTACATTTCTGCGCGTGCCCCCTCCTCCCTATAAGTTTTTGAATGAGCCGGTCACACAAAGCCCCTCCCACTTCGTGTAAGCGCAAAATTGTCAGGGTTTTGCGAAACCTGTGGTACTTTAAAAGGGCAAGCCTCTCGCGACAAGAGGAAATCGTGAAAGTTTACCCGCTGAACGTCTCGCGCTCTCTTCCAGCATGCAGGTGTCTCTGGCGCTCGTGCAGTGCGGCGCGCGGCTGCTGCTGCTGCTGCTACTGCAGGGATGTTTCACAGCTGCGCACGGATGGAGGGCTTTTAAAAATGATGCTACAGAAATGATACCAGAATACATAGAGGACACGCAGCGACCCGAGGAGCAGATGCTTTCCAACAATAACACACAGAACCGGGCGAAGAACGGAGGGAGGAGGTCATCCAACTCACACAATTATGGTATGTAACAAAAAATCTTTAAATTATATGGTTGAGCGAAAATCAATGTAATACAATTATACACTGCATTTATTTTTTAATATGGATTTATTCGTTAATTTCAAAATCGTACAACTTGGTAACCGTACTACACAATAAATTAACCTTACTATTTTTTACGTCGAATTATCCACAAATATCCACCAAAACCAAACCAAACTTACACACTTACTTTAATGAAATATGACTTCAAAAATAATCCTCTAAACAGTATTTACTGTGAAATATTAATTAGGTATTTATTGGTAAAATTTGGTGAGATTACAGGTACATTTATAAGTAATAAAAACTTGGGTTTTAATTACAAGTGTTGAAAAGTAAACCCTATCTGCGTACTACTTGTAAGAATGATCTTTTGATTTCACCTGCGTAGTTTTCTACATAAAAAACAACTAAAATAATTACTATTACCTGAATTTTGCGAATTCATCCTGCAATTTATAATAAAACATGCAAGTCACGTACAACCACAAAGTTTTTCCACACGATTTTATAGCGGTGCTGCCTAGACGAGGTGGTTTTAAATAAAAGCTCTGAGGTAGTTGCGCATGTTTCAGTCTGAATACATCATGTTCCACCTTTCACCAGAGTGATGCACAGACTTTGATAAACCCTTTTTGTTTCACAATTTCATATAATTAGTCAAGGTCTGCCTTGCCATAACCATCTAATTGCAACAGCATGGTTTCTGGGTACTTTAATGTGAGAAGTTATTCTAAGGAGTCGTTTCTTCAGGGTATTGCTATGTAAGTGAATGACTCCCACCTGTGAATAGCAAAACTGTTGTATATTCAAACCTACAATGTACAATGTGTGCGAACAACAGAGATTTAGGGAAATTACATTTAGAGCACAAATGAAGACTAAAGCAAAGATGCAAAAAAGTTTACTTTTGTCTGTTACACTTGGGAAGCATGCTTTGGAAATCCAAGTTCATTATGGTTTGTAAATATAGGAAATACTTTAGGAGAAAATAACAGTAAGAGATCCTCCATTGAAAGAGTAATAACATTAGGACATTAATAACAAAAATTAAACATTAAGCAATTTGTAATATCCCAAATATTTAATTGTGTTAGTGAACACTCCCAAAATCATGTTGTGTAGCAGCATAAGGAAACAGTTATCAAGGCAAGCATGTATGTTACACTCGCTCAATAGGGGGTGGGATGAGGTGGGTAAATCACACTCTTATGTGCAGCTCTACGGGTGACGTGTATAGTTTCTCTGGTGGTCAGTGTGGGGTCATACAGAGATCTGTTGATCTTTGCCTGGCTCTCATCCAGCTCCTTCCCACACTTGCAAGGAGCTCTCATAAAACATCAGATCAGATTTTCTGAGAATCATGGGAGGCAGAACCTGAACTCATCAGACACATAAATCCTTTGTTCTTCTCCATGAGAAGAGCTGAAGGAGGAAACAGATCTTTCACAGATCGCTGTTTTATCTCTTTATTTGACACGTCTGATATATTGCTTCTTAATTAAATGAAGAGCCATTGAATAAAAAATAACATCTTGCAGATGCATGCTGTTAGTGTTTAAACTGGAAAGCTTATTGCAAAAAGATCCGATTCTCATTTTGTCTTTTTTGTCATTAGTTCCAACATTGATCATTCAAGGCACATATACTGTATTGCTCAAATTGAAAACAGATTTAAGGCACACCACGAAATAAAAAAACAAAATCTGCATATACAAGTTTTATATAAACTATACATCATTTAAATACATTTCCTTTAAAGGACACACAAGAAAAATGTTCTTTTATGAACATTATGCAACAAAGAGGACTAAATTAAAATATGTTTTGTGTATCTTACAACAAATATTTGCCCTCAAAATCTTCAGTATATCAAACGGGGCCATAATGAGTCAATAAAAACCAGCCCTGGTAGCTGTGTTTCATTTAAGATGCATCCCTAAACAATTTTGGAAACATTTAACTCATTAGTTCTATGTTTTGGATGGGCTGTGTTCTGTATTCAAACATTTTTGCAACACTAACCGTTTCCCTCTTTCCTCTTCTGTGCGGTAGGAGCCTCTGAACTAAGCTGCAGGGAGCTGCGTTCTACGCGCTACATTACAGACGGATCTTGCCGCAGCGTCAAGCCAGTAAAGGAACTGGTATGTTCCGGTCAATGCCTTCCATCTCACCTGATGCCAAATTCAATTCTAAGGGGAAAATGGTGGAGAAGCAGTTCGTCCGATTACCGCTGCATCCCGGCTCACTCGCGCACTCAACGGATACAGCTCCAGTGTCCAAACGGACCGAACAGGACGTACAAAATCCGAGTAGTCACCTCTTGCAAGTGCAAACGCTACACTCGCCATCACAACCAATCAGATGCCAAAGAGCCGGCGTCCCAGAAGCCACGGCACAATAAGAAGCACACGCGTCTTCAGCAGGGACGTGGCCGTAGCAAAATGCCAGCGCTTAACAGCAATTCATACTGAGGAGAACGTCCTTGCTGCCTGTGAACTGAAAAACTCTCTCTTGCTCACATACACAAACACATTCACCTATATACACAGACGGCAATCCTCTACTACAAGGAGAGGAAAAGAAAAAAGGACTAAATGAATTACCATTTCCAATGTATTTCAGATGTCTCACTGTTTGTATGTGCTTTTGAGTCCCAGTAAGAAAGATGTTTGATTACAGAACACTAGAGGACTAATGGACTTTTGATTGAAATAGGAGTATGATGTTGTGACAGATTAGATCAGGGAATGTGTTAGTTGATCAGTTCATGATATTTTTGAGGAAGGATTATTTCCTTAGGAATAACTCCCCAAATGCCTAAGCAGTTCATTTCCAGTTTGAAGTTCATTGAAAGGTTAAGCTAACCAACATCAAACATCAAACTCTTAACTGATCCACTAAATGCTACAAACTCATGTCACTGATGTGAATGTATAAATACAAGATTTGGCGTCCTCTTTTGGGACACGGCGCAGCATATGATTTGACTGTCCGGCATTGTTGAGCCCAAGAGACATGCTGCTGTTGACAGATTGCTGAGGCCCAGAATTCTTAACCTTGGTCATTTAACCAACCCATGAGTCCTCTTGACAGGTCGGGGAGCGGAGCCAGTCATTATGCAAGTTTCTGCAACTTCACATTTCCACAAGAAACTTATCGGAACTGGCAGTTAAGGCCGTGTTACGGAGAGTTTGAAAAGTTGTGTCAGCCCTCCACGGTCCAAGTCCCAAGAGGTCAAGAACCGCAAATCGGTACTCGTGTGACTTGTCCTAATTACCAAATAGTTCCATTCCTGTGTTTAGGATTTGAGTCATAAAAAGCCATTTCCTCTAGACATGGTCAGTTCCTGTTTGTTAGAACACCCGAAAAAGAGGCCCACATGTGTGCAAGATTCTGCCTCGTGTTACCTTGCGGGCATACAACTTTGCTGCGTCCTTCTACAATGGAAACCATTTGGAGATATTCAGCCATCTGCAATCACTAGCAGATATCTAAATTGTTACCTACATCCATTACTAAACTCTTCAGTGGAGATCATCTATCCTGTGACCTCATCTGGTTTTTGACAGGAACGATAAGACAAATGAGAAGTATATCAAACTATGAGGTTTCTTTGGCTGGATGTTGATATCGCACAGGATAAAGAAACAAGAGAATGCCAAATTAAACGGCTTTGTCTACAAACTCTGCAAATCCACAATCCTGGCGTCAGCCCATTTGTGCAAATTATTCAACTATAGCATTATCTGCTCGACTTCCTCACCTCTGTGTTTTAAACAGCGCTGACAACGTTTGCTAATTTTTCAATTGTGTATTTGAAATAGCAACTGGAAGGGATTTTTCTAATGTAAACAGCGCTGCCATAAATAGCAATGTACATACTGTACCTGTGTGGTCTCTTTTGCGGTATCCTCAAAACGAAGGAATGCTCGACAAACAGATCCACGCCCTCTCCGACCGAAAGACTGTTACAAAGAACTGCGTATTTATTTTTTGGAATTGCAACATTTAAATTATTTATGCAATCTTTTTGTAGAAAATAATAGCCATTATTGTACTATATGTAATTATAGTGAATTTCATAATAAAAAAAGACGACATGAATAAAGTTAAGCAACGTATATGTGAAAAGAAGTGTGTTTGTTATCATTCTTCTCAGACTGCTTTGACAGATGCATTCTGCTTTCGGTACGCGCCCGCACGCTAAGTCTGTCCCTCAATAAGCCCTCTGTAAACAATACTGTGCAATTAGGAAGTAGAGGCTTTGTAGCATTTTGGAATGTCTAAGACACCTTTACAAAAGGCGAGAAAAGGAAACTGGCATCAAAAAAAATCCCCACGTCAGATGGGAACAGTACAGTCACAACAGAAAGGGCTCCTTTTTGTCCGGTATGCTGAACTCAACCCATAGGCCGGAATTCATTTGTTTGTTTAAGCTTTTGGTAATACTCGCAGTCTGAGCCAAACATTGTAAAGAAAATGTAGATTGGCAGGCTTATTTCAGTCCTTCTAATCTTGATACCCTGTGTGTGTCCTGTCTGTTACACGCTTGAGTGCTTTGTGTGCTTGCTAATGATTGAACTCCTTCTATTTGTCTAACCGGGTCCAAAACTAAACGCTGTGTTTATGTTACAGATGCAGTGTCATCAAGCAAATTAACATTTGATAAACTTTTATTTACACTGTGGCGGATCTAAGACTACACTATACATAATCAAACACAGCAGACAAACTATAAATCAACTAAATCTGTTCTTATTCTATTCTATTATACAACAATGCACATTCAACCTTTTGGGAGTATCTACTATGGCAATCCCAATATTATAATCAGGTCATATTCATTGACAATCTACGTGGCATGCTTTTGCTCAAAAGAAGCTGGCAGGCATAGACATTCCCAAGTAATTCAAGAACAAGTGTTTAAATGTGTCACATGAGTAGTTCCTAAATAAATTGATGCTGACAAAGCATCTGACCTGAGTTATGAGCCCTGTATGTAGTTGTTACTCTGGCACAGACCTCCACAGCCACAGGGGAAGCAGGAGTGTGTGAGAGAGGTCAGCTGAGACTCACTCCTCAGTGTGTGTTTAACACTTTTGTGCCCGGTTCACAGTAACTCAGATTTACACTGCTGGGTACGGGATATGCTTTTGTTAGACTGAGCTCTAAAAGTGGTATTAATTTCTTATTATCCACTTGACTTTGCATGAAGATTAGCAGAGGAAAATGTTAATGTTTAGAGGCTGCTCAAAAATGAAAGTTCTTTTATCATTTATTTACCCTCAAGTCATTCCAAACCTGCTTGACTTTGTTTCTTCTGAACAACACAAAAGAAGATATTTTGAAGAATGTTGGTAACCAAACAACATTGGCGCCCATTGACTTTCATTGTATGAACATAAAACCAACTGAGAAATTTCTTAAAAAATCTTTTTTTTGTGTTTCACAGAGGAAAAAGTCAAATACAGGTTTTGATCGATATGAATAAATTATGACAGAATTTTTATTTTTGGGTAAACTACCCCTTAAATGGGGTTCTCAAAGGACTCATTTAGTCTTTGTCTCCTGTTTCTCCAAAGATCCCTGGACATAAATGTTGAATTGATGACATGATTATAGAAAATATATTTGCAAATATATTTGCAAAGCACAGATCAGATAGATTATATTTTACTGACATTTCAGACTTTTAATTTTGGAAACAGTGTGAGATATGAGATGATAAATTTGTGAAATAACAAATTTAAGCAAAATTGCTGTCTATGAGATTACAGTGTTACAGTGTGTATAATAAATAATGTTTATAGCTAAATGTGATGCAGTCTGTGAAAACCCAGGTAAAGTCATTTTTTGTATATTTTTGTTTTCTACATAAACTTATTCTGAAGAATATTCTGTCAGAATTTAACATTGATATACTGAATATTAACTAAGAAAGTTGAAATCAATCTTTGACGCTCACTATCTCAGATTTTTTTACTTTTTCTAGCCTGGTTTTCACAGACAGGGTCACATATTTGCTTCACCTCACCTTCCAATATCTCTAAATATGCACACTGACCTCATCTGTGGTATTCAAAATGTCACTTCATCTAAAGACTAAAACAAAGACACTACTTTTGCAAAGTCATGAAGCAGATACTTTAATGGTTTGGTGAGATTAGTCATTAATAAGTCCACTGATGTTATTCCAAATCTAGACTTAAAAAACATCTGATGAAACCGATAGTGTTTCAACTGATTTACAATGTCACCAGACCTCTGGTATTGCCCAAAAACAAAACAAATCATCTGCTAGTAATGATTGTTTTGTGCTGTATATTTTGGCTCAAAAAAGTAAAGATCAAATTCTCACAAATTATTGTTTGAATCATCACAAATTGCACAATGGCCAAACTTGTGAGGATCTAAATGCAGCTGTAAGTCAAAGTATCAGTGTCCATAAGAAACACAGAACCAGGAACAAGGCGCAATAAACAAGGAACAAGTTTCCCATATGCCCCATACATCTATACAGGGCAAGAATAAACAAGAACAAGGCAAACAGGACTACTAAAAAAACAAGAACAAAGGGTTTAATGAGACTAATTAAAAAGACACACCTGGAAACAATAAACAAGGCCAACAGAAAAGTACAGACGGGAAATGAGACCATCACAATGCAAAACATCTCAAACTAATATAAAATATAGCTGCGAGCAGCAATTACTTCATAGTTATAATAAGATTGTGGTGGTAAAAATGCGATTAAGTTTCGATTCATTAGTACAAAGCTTTGCTGATCTCGGTTTCTCGTTCAAATTCACAAGGCCATGAATCATTGTTTACAAAACTCAATTTGATAACTTCTGTAAAGGTTGTTTTTAAGATTATTGGTAATCTTAATCTAAAATTTTAAGATTATCTAAAATGAATTTGATGAAAGATGACTAGATTTGTGAGTAGAGTACCATAAAAACGTTTAATATTTTTCAAAAGACAACATGGCAAAAACCACCAAGTTCAATTTCATAGAAATATGAAATAAGCAGAAATCCCATTTTGACTGGGAGACCCCTAAATGAGTCTACAGCATGTATTCCCAATGAGAATGCCAAAGTTACAACTTTTTTTGGATGTTTTTTATTGGCTAACATGGAATTTAGTGGTGAAATTTTACTATTAAAAGCAACACCATGTACCTTCATTGCTTAAACCCTATTAAAAGACAAAAAAAATCATAAACAGACAAAACCGCCACGAGGCATTTATACAACCATGTACATGCTGTTGAAAAGATTACTGGAGATTACTCAAATCTGAAATGTTTATGCACAAGCCTGCTTAAATATGCAAGTGAAGTTAAGAAACCAAGAATCCAATTTCCAAAGTCAAACACATGTGGGCTATGACGGATGTATTTAGATATGGATGTTTGTTCTTTGTGGTCCACTCCCTTATCAGGTAATATTCAATAGCTTATAACAAACCCAAAGCAGAGCAATCCATGGTATAATTCTGGGAACAGGAGAGGTGTGATCTGGTGGTGCCGGTGGGGGTGGCTGAAGGAAAGGCCAGGGTCAGGGCAGAAAGGAGAAACTGGAGCCACTCAGCGTGTCTTCCATCACCCCCTCCCCGTCTCGAAGCTTTCAAGTGTCCAGTGCGCGCCACATTCAAAGACGGATTCCTGGGCCTACGAGTGGTAAAGGGACACACCTTGGCAGGGTGCATATCAATGATCCATGAAGGATGGCTCAGTGGGACGTCTGCCGAGGGGAAGAACGGATATGTCCAGGAATGGATGGAAGCATCATGGGTCAGCGGCGTTCGATGAGGCTTGACCGTCCCAACCAAGTGGCAGCATCCGATGTAGCCCGAAGATATGCGGGGGAAACCTGAGCTGGAGATGAAACCGAATACTCAATAAACATTTACAAGGCTAACTCAAAACAAATATGCTTTGGCTGTGCTCTGGGTATTTTTCAATCTTGATTGTCGCCATTTGGAACCAATATGGCAGAAAGCCCTGGAACTCTCTTGTAGAAATAGACAAAGCAGAGAAAAACAGGGTCTGTGCAATGTGTTTGTGTGGGAAGCGAGGAAACATTCGTATCTGGGCTAACCGCAAACCTTGCCAGCTGGGTGTCGAGCCTTGGCTCTGGTTTACAGTTTGTTTGTTTAAAAGATTACAGTCTATCCAAGTTAAACACACACCTTGAACATAACCCTTCTCTGCCAATAAACACATGCCAAATGGTATGAGTGTATGTGCTAAGGACTCTTGCATCAGATTCAGAGAAGGAAGAGAAAGGCCAGGTAAAGGGCGTTGTAGGCATGTGTGACATCATCTTGTCATGTGATGTCATAGGCAGGCTGGGTAGAGTGAAGATATTGTGGGAAAAAAACTAATAAAATGAAAACTAAACTAATCATTATTTTTAACAGTATACAAATTCTAGGGCTATTTGTGTGACGAACAAACACAGTATGATAAAAGATGAGAAAACTTTACAGTCTATGTTGAAAATATATTTTTAATAACATCTCAAAACTCACTCAAAAACTCAATTTTTTTTACAAAACTTAATCAAAACTGACTAAGAGGAATGAATGTTGACGGTCTTGTGTATTCTTCATTATGTTTAAATGCTTTTTTGGACCCTTGTGTGACATATCAGTTCTGGAACAGCAAGTCAAGAAAGAAATGAATTCAGCTCAGTTTGCTTTTTTCTAAGACACAAAGAGATATTTAAGAGCGATTGCCTATCTCTGCAGTCTGTTCCGATCTACACCAGTGAAATGTCCAGATGGAAGATGATGAAAACTTTCTTCCTGGAATTATGAATTATGAATAGTTTCAACTGCCTATGTGACGGTCATAGCGGAGTCATTCCTATCACTATTAATATTAGGCAAATATAAACACACCAACAAAACCTTTGCATGCATTCAAACTTAAATTGGCTGTATAATGTCAATTCCCAAAGGACAATGATTCTGGATATAAAATATGGTGTAATTAAAACCCATAAAAAAATCCATGAGGGTCGCACCCACCTCTCACCACCCAGATGTGCACCACAGCGGTTTCTGATCATGACAGAACGCTTTCGATTTGCACATCATACAGCACTTTTTTGCCCAGAGCTTTTATATGTCTCTGTAGCATTACCTCACCACTCAACACAGCGTCTGACAACTCTAATGCCGGTTCCTCTATGTCTCCGTATAAATGCCACTCCACTACTTGAAAATGTAAAAAAATAAAAGAAATTAAAAAACCTGGCAACCGCATATAACATGCCACCTCTGTTTTGTCAAGTTGATAATTTATTCCTTATTAAAAGAGCCGATCGGTAGTTTTCATCATCGTTCTCTACGCGATCCGCACAATATAATTTCATAAAAATATCTCTCCATGACTTTCTCATTTTGCCACAAACTTTTGTAATTGTTCTTGTTTCTTGGAAAACCATGACATTCTGTGAGTTACATGTGCCCTTTATTTGATTGCGTTCCAGATGGAAACTGTTTCGATTTTTGGTATTTGGAGTGCTCTGATTAATCAGTCTGTTTTGAATCCTTAAGAAAAGAATAAAGAAATAAGCAATCAGTAAAAATGCGGTGAAAATTGCTTCCTAGCCGTGTGGCCTGGTGCGGAGCCCGAGAGGGGGTTAGGTAGGGGGTTAGAGATATCTTTTGGATCTCTGAAGCTTAAGGGATTTGAAACCAGTGATCGATTCGCCTTTTTTGCCTCATCAGATAACATACAGCCTTAGGGAATATTCATGCAACATACTCACCAGAAATACCAAACAGAGGTGTCTAAACTTAGATTCAAAAACTTTTAAATCCCTTTAAGAAAACAGGGACTAAAGAAAGAGTTTCAGGACTCAGCTGAAAAGCATGCCTTCAACTTGATGAATATGTAATATGCATTGACATGAGCCAGAGTTTGACTCGAAGTTATTTTTCATTTCACTTGCACCATGAGCTAAGGATACTCAAAGCTTAGTCTCGGCCTCATAACCAGTTCCAATCTGATTGGCTTTTCACAACTTCGGGGAGTAAGGGTACAGAGGTTTTTCATCAATCTGCACAGATAATAAACTTTAAATTTACTGCCAAAGTTTTCTTTGACAGCAGTTACTGGATATCCACGAGAAGAATCCACTTAGTTTTCTAAATTATATCTATAAAATAATCAGTACTACTCTGTATTACTTTTAGATACACAGAAGTCTGATCACAAAGTCTATATATTTTATCAGTATATATATATATATATATATATACACGAGTACAATATAGTAATTTCCTTCATTGTTGGATTTAGTACTTAGAACTGTGAGAGATTTAGTATACCTTAAAAAAATATATATATATATATATACATAAAATAAAAATACACATTGTATATACTGTATGTATATAATGCTTAGAATTTATCAAAATTGAATTGCTTTTTAATTCATTAATTCCAATAAATAAATTCACTTAACCTCACTGGTCTTATCCATATCTGATAGCCCCGCCCCTAAAAGGCACATAACAAGGAAAAGAACTGTGGTTGGTCAGTCAGTTTCTTCATGTTTAAATGGACAGTTCTTTTTTTCAAAAGTCTGGCTACGTGAGACTGCTCAAACATGCGATTCATTTAGGTCTGATTTAGTTTCTGTTTTTTCATTTGTAGATCTGCATGCATCTTTTCTGACGTAGAGACATTTCTCAATTCGTTTTGATTTTTTCCTTTAAATTGAACTTGTGCTTCAAATATTTTATTTGGGAGCAAAGACATATGGGCAAACAGCCTATTTTAAACCCCAGTGGAGGACACATGTAGCGGGATGATTTCAGCAGCAGATGGCCAAGACCTTCATCCATCAGATAAAGAACTGTTTAGCAATCACATATCAACAGTGTAGGAAAAAAGATTTAAGTTGGCATGTCAATTTTCCATTCAAATGTCTTTTCAAAAGACACGGACAGGCCTTTTGGTTTATTTGTCAGCTGAAATCCCGTAATCCTATGTATATGGTTTTTGTAGCATTTCCACAAAGTTTATTTTTTAAAAGTACACTAAATCTCTTCCAGTTAATAAAACATACATAAATCAAATACTTCTTTTCAAAGAAACTGTCAAAACATCAAGACAGCAAGGGAAAACAATTATGAGGGAAATGACTATATTGTACTCGTGTGCGTCGTAACTACGTGTTTTTAATACTTTTTTTCTAACACATGCAAAGGTCATTACCAACCTGAGAACGACCGCAAAAACGTCAGATTTAAGACTGCGAGTGTGCACGAGATGGAGAGAGATTACTGTAATTGCAAAATATTACATTTCTACTTGGCTCCAAATTAGATGTAATTTTCATATAAATACATAAAATTACATTTTTTGTGCACCGTGATGGCACATAATTGTTTCCTAAGGTTTCTAATAACTGTTAAGCACACGATAATGGTTAAGTCAATAAATAACATATACGCCAAGTGGTTCAAACCCAGTCGTAAGGTCACCTGCTCATGCACTGATCTTTGAACTACATTACCAGACACTGGCTAAAATTACAGTTTGCAAATCCCACTAGATATCCCCCTAAAGCTCAGTTCAGTCCCTGACAGACAGGTATCAAACCCATAAATAAAATCTCTTCTGAAACTTTGAAATATATAAACCAGGAATTTTACTTATTTTTAACCAAACCCTTGAAGAAATCAACTTTAATCACACCAGATGAGAATTTTTTTTCTCTGAATCACAGTTTGTCTGTTTTTCCTTTTAATTAAAAAGCTTTTTTTTTCTTTACGCCATTATTAAGCCATCTGACTGCCCCGAGTTATCATCACATTTCTTCCATAAAATGCTTCATATGAAACATCCACCCTATTAAAAGTCGACGTCAAATAGCTTTAAGCCATTCTGAGCTGCTAAAGATGAGGAAGCATACTAAAACATATCATTGTTTGAATAGCATTATCCCTAAACGTCCTGTTAAAATTAGTGACTTCTTCTAAAATTAACTAAGTCAGGGAAAAGTTTAAAACGCCTCATGTGTCTCTCACGTTCAATCTGTCAGAACAGTCCCGAGGCCTCCCTGAAACATTAGAGTCCTCTGGAAACCATAGCGATGGTAAACCCTGGATACACGTGTGCTGCTGAATATAAATTATCCAGAGGTCGGTGAGACCCGGGGCTGAAGTCGACGGGGGAAGCAACAGCGTTCTACCCTACATTCCCTACGGTCACCTCACTAAATGAGCCATTTTGCTTTTATGGGTGAGCGCAAGTGTTGAAATCTATGAAGCATGCTGCAGGTTCCCTTGACTTCAGTGCATCCATCTGGTCAATAAACCCCACAGCAGCCCGCCCGGAGAGACGTGCAAATAACAAACAAATGGAACGGGTCAGAACCAATTCAGTCCGTTGTTGCAATCGCTCACCATTTAATGAAAAATCTGATAAAACGCATAAAAGATACATCTGCAGGCGAGCAGATTACCTTCAGCTGGGATGCGATTTTTCCCGTAAAAGGACACATCCAGTAAAGTTCTTTTCGATGGCCAGATCGGTGATTACAGTTGTTTGATTTTGCCTGGTTCTGATAAATGAAACCAGAATGTGGTGAACTCATAGTTGCCGCGGAGACAAAGCAGTAATTCTTCAGCAGGTGCTTTCCAGCTAAGCTTGACTGTGGATGCAGCGCACATATGCAGAAGAGGTGGCTGCTCTTTACACTCCCTAAAACCACAACACGCATACCGCGCATTCCTCTCAGCCGCATGTCTTGGAGGGGCGCAAGTGTCAGGAAAGTACAGGGTGGAATCATACACATTACGTAATCTCCAAGCATTTTAAAAGTCAACAAAAACATCTTTATTTTACCAAGCTTGCATAACATCCTGTGTTTGAAATCACATTGTGCTAAAAGTCTTTAATAGAGATAATAGGTTCTGAGCCTTTAGTAAAACAGGCATGCCTGTGTTTGTAGTCATAACAGCAAAAATAAATAAAATTGAAAATAATAAAGTAAACACATTAAATCTTTCCGTATGTGGTTTGAGATCTAATCAGATTTTTAATAACGCATCTCAGTCTAAATATTTAGATTTGAATTTAAATGTTTTCCTCATTATTCATGACACAATATGTATGTAACATCGTAAGAAGTTCAAGTCCGTAGTTTTAGACGCAGTACCAAAATGCATAAAACGCCTGTCGTTTATGTTGTCTCATACACCTTGTGAATTTAGCATGCTGCGAAATGCCATGATACAGCAGAGGCAAAATTTCCAGTTTTCCGTCATCTCTTTCCACACTGACAGCTACTCTCAGTTGTTGTGTGAGAAAGTCTCTTGGCGTCATGCTGATGCTTATGCCGTTACTATAGCAACTGATGTCTGAACAAACAGAACAGAATTCATTACTTGCAAAATGACAGTGCGGAGAGTCGTTTATAAATCCCAAATCTGAAAACCAAATCTGATTTTTGCGCAGTGTGAACGAAGCCTGGGATATTTAAAGGGATAGTTTACCAAAAAATTGCCAAATACATGAAATTATATTTTACAGACTAAACTGTACAATATTACACTGTAAAAAAATTGAAACTATCCCACTCAAAATTTTCTTATGACTTGTTTCATTTATATTTCAACTGGAACAAATTATAAACAGTCTGTACCTTTACAGACTGTTTACAGGTCTTTAATTGAGCCAACTGAAACATTTAGGTGCAAGACACAAGACAATTTTGAGTTTTTTTTACAGTGTATCAAATTAGCCGTAAAAGTCATTTCAACTTAGTATTTTAAATCTTGACTAATGACTAAAAAGTTAACATTTCTTACTGTAATTCAGTAAGTACTTCAAAATGACTGTATTGAACACAATATTTTTTAAGTGTACGAGTGCAAGTTGAACATAAAATAACTACTTATATTTAAAAGTAATACACACACTAAGGTTATACACTGATAAACAGATATACACAACACAATGCACCCTTAGAAACAGTTTACCCAATAATGAAAATATTGTAATCACTCAATCACGTGTTGCTCCAAACCCAAATCATCATGAAAATAGCCTGCACAGAAACAAATCTACATTCTTCTGGGGAAACGGTCATGTGGATGTAGAAATACATGAGGATGAGTCACTGATGACAACAGTTTTATTTTTGGCTGCATTTATTTTTTATTTTTTTTCCCTTTAAGGGTTTGATAATTAAATAAAACAGACAATGAATGGCAACAATTAATCAAAAGATAGATAGTTACCTAAGGACTCTAAACTAGCGTGCCTGTTAATGCTCTAAAAGACAACCACCAGAAGAGAAACACTGCTGACATAATACGAAGTCCACACAAATCTATGTGAACCTGGCCAAGCTCATAAGGGTAGGTCACCCAAGACACGGACAGCCTCATTTGGTTCCCTCGTCCTGGGATCCATCAGGATGTGTGACAGGCCAATTGTGGCCCCACTGTTCTGACAGCACCAATAAGTCCACATGAAGAGAAAGCCGATGACTAGCCCTGCCCCCACTTGCCTTGCCTCATTACCCTCCACAGGTGCCTCCTGTGTTAACAACAGTCTTATCTCACAGGACGGATCTGATCTCCCCCACACACACTTGGACTCAACCTGCAGTCCATTACTGTAACACTCCCCAGAGCCGGGGTGCTCTGCTCCAACATACTGTGTTAGTGTCACACAATTCAAGAATGATTAAATAGAATCAGTGTTCGAGGTATATCAGGTGTCACAACAAATGAAAGATAAGTCAAAGAGAAAAGATCGGACTAATCTTAATGTTTAACCGGGTAGCATATTTAGACATATGCCAAGATATAAAAACATTCAGATTTGTTATAAAGGTGACTACAAAGCTTTATGTACTTAAAGGGACAGTTAAAAATTCTTTTATCAAACTTGTATGACACTTTTTTTTTCTGCAGTACAGATATTTTGAAGAATGTTGGTAATCAAATCTAAACAAATGTTGAGCCCATTGACTTCCATTGTATGAACACAAAACCACTGAGACATTTCTTAAAATATCTTCTTTTGCGTTGCACTAAAGAAATAGTCATATACGGGTTTGAGCGACATGAGGGTGAATAAATAATGACAGAATTGGTGTGAACTACTTAAGCAGGGAGATATTTTATCTACAGTTTGATTTTACTCAGATTTACAGATTTAGCACATTGGACATTTATCCAGAATTACTTCTAGTGCAAAAAAGACAGACAACCATTGCATTTCATTCAATAACTTTCCCAAAATGGAATAGAAAAGAACTAAAAGTTACATTATTGCATTCATGTCACTTCAAAATCACTTTGCAGTGCATTCAAAGTACATCATGGGAATTGAACCCCTGACCTTGATGTTGCAAGCGCAATGTTCTACCAGGAACACTTTACGCAAATGCTGTATCCCATATGATCCTAGTCGTGCACACATTTTGTTTTATCATATGCTGGCGAGAGACGAGGCCTGGAAGCCCCAATCCTCTAGACTATAACATGAATTCTGTATGAACTTCATCTGACAGAGGAAAAACTCCAGTTTAAACACTCAGAATACCTCTGTGGGCCGCGGTGAAAAATCAACCTTTGAATGTGTTGAGAAAAATCATAAAGAATAAAAATTATTGAGCTGCATTGTTATTATTGTAGGTGAATGAATTCCGATTATACTGTATGTAATCCACACAAATACATTGATATCATCTGTTTGTTTGTTTTTATTCAAGAAAAGAGGTACATATTTTCATTTTAATATCTGGAATCTCTATTTTGCATGTGATAGCGTATCTACTGTGAAACTCTGCCAAAGTCCAGCCATCAGGGATGAGTAACTGGATACAGCCTGGTGAGATGTATTTGATAACCAGACAGACTTGTTTCTCTCGGAATGCAACTCGATTGTGGTTGAAATGAAATTCATGCACCGTGTTTTTAAATTATTTTACAACATTACTAAGAAAAAAATGTCAATAACAGTGTTGAATTTACCAGAGGATGATTTTTTGTGAGGTGTTCAAGATTTGATTATTTAAAAATGAGAAAAGCAAAATATACAAGTCCATGCTGAATAATGCACCATAAATACAGGAAAGGGCAAAGTGTCTCACGATAATCCTCCCTGAAACTGCTATCAGTGGGTCCGTAAAGATTTCTATGTGCTCTTTGTTACCAAAAGTGCTGGGAAGTAATTGTTAAATGCTGCGATATCCATTAAGATTGAAAGCACTTGTAGAGAATTACGGCTTTGTGTCTCTAAGGTGCTGATTGAGCAGACAGATGGTACATAAATTATGATGAAAAGACATCAGCAGGTTGACCCACCCCATCGAACGCTTAATCTGCCGCCAAGAGAGATTTTATTTTCCTTGAAAGTCTGCGGAAAAGGGACAGATTGGAGCAAAAAAAAAATCAAAAGAGTCATTCCATTAAACCTGTGGTTGGCAATCCTGCATCTGGAAAGCTTCTGCATCTGTTGCTATTTTCCAAAAGTGTACTCTGATTTTCCAGAATGCTCACATGGAGCACGATAAATCATTTAACCTCTGTTGGTGGTTAAGGGGGATCATGCACTCCTATGTCCGGTTCACTTGTTCCCTTTGAAAAAAGCCATAAAAATTTACATACTCTGTCTTCCTAACAACCACTGCGGCAAAGGTAAACCGGTGAATTCAGAAAAAATGCATTCACTGACAAACTCGGGCCTGAATCGTCTCCCAGAACCTGTTCACACACTCGTTCTGCAAGGAGCCCCTGGAGTACAGCGTGTGTGTGTAACCTCTTACCCCACTTGTCTCAAATACACATCTGCACCTGTGTTTAAGCAGTCTCCCCATTAGTCCAACCTGAGCACTTTCTGTCCTGTCTCTGCACTCTCAGAACTCAAGTGTCTGTGTGCACTTGCGGTTCTTTCTCCGGGGACCCGATTAGAACAGGCCGCTAGCTCAGCTGTGTTCTCTGCTTGTCAGAACGGGCCTGCTTTATTGTTTCATTATGAGTCGGGGGGGGTGACATTCAGGGAGTGTGTTTTACTGCCACTGGCTGTTTGTTAAGTCCAGGGATCACGACTCGTCCAACACTCACTAAATCATAAAAGCGGTTTCGTTCGCTGATTGCTTTCAGAATTGTGACTGCGGGCCAGACTCATTTATACTTGAAACCCTGAAAACAGCTTTTGGAGATCATAACCAAAAAACAAACAGCTTATTTGAAACATACTGGCATGATAAAACATAACATAAAATTTGGACAAAAGATGCAAACTATTATTCAGGTGACGGTTTATCAGAGATGTTTATGGAAAATACAGGTGTTGCATTGTGATGTATTAGCACTTCTCTCTATAGTATGCGTGTGTGTTTGTGTAGGGATGTTCTTTGCGTTCACCCCGGCCGTTACGCTCAACTCTGTTAAGCTGATTAAAACTCTCTTAGTCTCTCTTAGGACAGCTACAGTACAAACTCCTGTGCCATTTAACTATGGCTGTCTCCCAATCCTGGCCTTTGTAAGCCCCCAACATGCCAACAAGTGACTGCATAAGAGCATATAAATTTATTTTTTATTGGGGATTTGGTAGAAAGTAACATTATACCTTCAGCTATTTGCAGAAGAGGAGAATGAAGGTAAAGAAGATGGGTAATGGAAGATTAAAGTTACCAAGTCCCCCAGCAGGACATGGTTTTGGCTGTCGCAGAACATTTACTGCCAATTTTAATGCTCACATTGAGCCATAAGTGCAAGTTTTCCTTTATATTTTATGCTTTTGGCAGATGCTTTTATAGAAATATTTAAGGTATATTCAAAGTGTACATTTAGCAGCATGTGTGTTCCAAAGTATTTAAGTGTTGGTGATGCAGGTGACATGCTGAGAAATGAGTTGCCTGGTAATAAAAATAAAACAAACAAAATATTTCGCATATTGAGATCACAGTGAAAACATGTGGCATGTTTGTGTTTATATTTTTTGCTTTCAGTGTTCGTCCAATTTTTTCCCAGGGTTTCTAACTAAACATTATCTATCACGTCAGGCTCATCTGCTGCTAAACATGACTCTGATTAATCGAACTGGTAATTTGAGTATTTGAGAACCACAAGGATCTGTGTATTGACAGCACAGCATCTAAGTATCCTATAAAAAAAACAGTTTTAGCTCTCTTTTCCCTTTCCTCTCCTGTCTCTTTTGTGCTTTACTCCATAATAAAAGTGTCTGTGTTCCCCTACAGCAGATGTGCGGTGCTGAATTATGCATCGCAGCAAAAGAATACATTCCCATCATGCCACTGTTTCATAAAAATAAATCCCATAAGAGCATCAAACTGACAGCGGCTGTTCTCACCTGGGTCTCTTTTAAGTCCATCACTCAACCCTGCGATCCAAACCTCTAAGGTCCGGTAGTTACAGTATGTCTCTTAGTTTTTCTATAGTCATAATAAAGACTCATTGTTAAAACAAAGTTTTTAGCAGACATTTTGTATTACTTTCAAAATGGTCTAGTAATGAAAATGGGATGTGTTGTTATGTTGAGGATGTTTTATATTACAGAATGACAACATCAACAACATAAGCCACTTTAACCATAATTTACAGCTCTTCTGTACTCTTAGGCAATGTCCCTTGTCTTTTCTCTTTCTTGCGAAACAAAACATTATGTACTTTATGTTTCAGCATTTTATATCCTATTTAAAAAAAAAAATTTTTTGGTCTATTTGTCACATTTTAATAGACACTCTTTTTTCAGGTCATATTTTATTATTCAGACAAATATATATTCAGTAATAGTTATATATTGGTAAGTAAATAAAGATATCCAGCTACAGTTACCTAGAGGTATCTTTATTATTTTATAATAATAATAATAATAGTACCAATGAAATCTGGTATTTGGTACTGCAGATGGTGAGCAGGACAGAGTGAACACATAAAGAACCGGTGTGTGTGGAAATCATTTACTGTGATATTTCTACAGAATGAGAGAGCGAGAGAGATATGGAGTATGTCTTGAATCTGTACTGCAGATCTAACTCGACTACACGTTTTTCTTTTTTGCCTTTAACATATTTCTAAGCCAGGTTTCATTAATGTGGTTTGGCTCCAGATGCTAGTTGGCAGGTAAAAGAAGATTTTACCTGGAATCACTGATAATGGAGATACAAAACTGTGGTTGGCAATCCAACATAATAGACACCATAAGTGTGCTCATGTAAAGTATGGCTAGCTGGAAGTTCACCCCCTCACCTCATGATAAAACATTGTAAAAAAACCTGACATATTACTGGCAAACCACCAAAGGCGATATGGTATAAGTTTTTTACCTGCCTTTAATGTATTTTTGCAGTGAAAGGTAATATAACAGAGGGGTTCTCATAGGCAAAACTAAGGAATCTCCTTCCTCTTAAGGAATTTTAGTAGAAACATTTGAGATGAAGCTAAAGAAATCATAACAAAGCTGCAATCATAATACTCCCGAGCCTACATTATAAAAAAGCAACATCCAACCTTCAACATTTCTCTGGTCACACTTATGTACGCACAAGCTCCTAAAATGCAAAATTCTTAAAAAGGGGACAAAATCTGAAACAGCCTATAGCTGTCATAACACATCATTAAATAAAAAGGTCAAGTTTTGTTTGGCATCATCACCATCTTTGAAACAACAACTTGTCACTGTCTGGAACACATGCTCAAAGCGCAACTAAAACAGATGCGAACTTTGGCAAGTACAAATTATAAACTATAGACAGAAGATGACAGGTACATGAAGACATGCGTGTGTTTGGTTCATAAAAAAAACCTTTCAAAAGACCTGAAGAAAAACAGGACAGTAGGTGTATTTACAAAAAGGGCACATTATGCTAATTCAAATGGCTGTGGTTTATGTTCACATAATCAGATATTAAGAACGGTTGGCACTAGATGTACAATTTATTATAAACCACCAGGGATGCAGAATACAGGGAAAATATATATATAAAACCATGGTGTGCCACTGAGCCATGCACATAGTTTTATAGACACAATTTTGATTTTACACGCAGTGCATCATTTATTTTCAAATCAATCCCACATGAAGGCAAAACCAAACAAATGACGCAAGACATTTCTATCTAAATGCAAAAAGACCAGTTACTGATAATCACATTTACAGGCCTACCTGAAGCAAGAAAACGTCAAAGCCTAACATTTGACCATGAAGTGATATAATGTCATATCAAAGCGAGGTGTACGTTGTGTTTTCTTTTCGAGCGGGACGCCCTGATCGCGACTGACACGTCTAACACGTTGGCATGCCTCAGATCTCCAAACGGTCCGAGCAACTGCCTTTGTTCCAGCTGAGCTCTGATTAGAACCGCGCTCGGTCATAATTATGCTCAGTCTAACCGCTTTCATGTGTTTTGTGGAAGTAGAGCAGGTACAGGCCTAATCTAATAAAGACCTAGGCGTGGACGAGGATGAGCAGGGGTTCTCCATATGTGAGGGATGAATCCAGTTAGACTCAATTCCGTCTGCCCTATCGCTCCCTCCACCACGGCCTGTCAACATCATAATTTAAACTCTGGGAAACATGTGTACAGTATGAAATGGTACTAAAAACAATAAAAAGAAAAGAGATGGATTTAGAGACTGCAATAAGACGGTATTACAGAGAAACGTGGTGATTAATCTTAGCATTGCAGCAATATTTTCAAAGCAACATGCTGAGTGTGAAAATGAGATGACGGATCACATTTTGTTTTAGTTCCTTGCAAAGGATTTCCTTCCCTTTGATTACAAATGGTCACAAAATAAAATTAAACATAATTTTGCTTTGATGAGGTCAAACAAGTCAGAGTGGATAAGGAGTGATCACAGAGACTTATGTACCAAGATTGAGTCATTTTTCATCTTCATTTCTATGATTGCTGGTTTATTAACATCCTGATGGCAGATGAATCTGTAATAGCCACAGTGTGTAGACAGCACCGCATGCATCGCAGCATGGACCAATCAGCACGAGCATCAGTATGACCTCACTTAAACCTCACACTAGGGGCTCAGCATCTACTAGTTACTTTGTAACTAACATGGTACTTCATTTGGTTGGAGCACTTGATCTTAAAACAAGACTAGCTAGTACAGTAGGTTACCAAAAAAGGATCAGTTCCAGTCCTTGATTCTGATTGGTCAATAGCTGTTTTATTCACTATAAAGCACAGCTATGACAGCTTCACCCATTGATTCTGTGCATCACTGTGCAGCACCCTTAGCAACCACCTTTAGCAACGTAAACATATATTGCACTTGTTCATGGACTATTATTTCCAGCATAAGAAAGACTTTTAGTGGTTTTACTCTATGAAAGTTGCACTGATACATAGACTCAGACTTTAATGTTTGTATTGTGTGGTAACATTTTATAAAAGTAATAAGGATTGTGTCATGCTAACAACGTCCTTTAGTCTTGACTTATTCATAAAAGGAAACAACTTTGTCTTGTTTATTATTTATACTGATAATGCTTTAATAGCTTGTATTATTTATTCAGTTTTGGTCAAATTGACTGTTCAACTAAGATACCCTTTTCAACATTTAAAAACACTGTATAATATGTATGTAAACATATGATATACTTGTTTATTTTATAGGCTATTGCAACACACACAGCTCCTATACTGTAATATCCCACAACTTACCTAGACATTAAAAAAGCATGAATGAATCATTAAACCTCTTATCACAGCCTGATCTCCGACCTTTGACCTTTTGTGAGAGTCACATGACCTGGGAAATGCAGAGGTCAAGGGCAATCTAATAAACCTCATCTATCTGTCAGCTCCTCACATCCCTCCTCTTTTTCTCACGCCCACACTGCTTTCCTAAATAAGGGCATGTTGAGACTATCTCCATTCAGGAATATTCAAGTCTGTAAATCACAGGAGCGAGGAAAGTATTCCTGGCAACCGGCTTTATCTGATAAAGGAAAGTGCAACTAAAATTCCTCAATGATTTGTTTTCCGAGTGCACAGGCAGTTTACAGCCTGCCAACGTTAGAGTAATGCCACTGGAAGACCCATAAGTCACAACCTCCAGAAGCAGCCCAAGCATAAGAAGATCCGCTACTCCATCTTTCTTTTAGCAGATAAATGCAGGAACAGACTAAACATGTTTCCTTAAGCACATCATCCTGTACATCCTAACCTGAGACCGATACTGCCCATCAGTCTCCCAGCGTTTTTCTGCCAGAGGGTCATCGTTCATGCGGTGCTTTGATAATTGATCGAGAGCTGCTAGACTCCAGCCACCGGGCTCAGATTCCTGCGCTAATGATTGTTATTGACATGGCAACGCTGGAAGTTTCTCACCCTGCCGAATCGCTTCTCAATCTCTCCTCAGTATCAAAATATCCCTCTATTAAAATACCACAGGGCCCATGACACTGACTTGCATAACATCATGAGCTAAGATATTTAATGCTGTATGTCTCTCAGACGTTGTAATTACGTTGTTTCGTACTGAAGAAGAGGCTTTTAGTAGTGTAGGTGCATTTGGTTAATCAGTCCAAGCTGTGTTTTCATTCAAAGCTAGCCCCTAAGAGCTTCCATATCACATAACATTTAAGCCAACTGAGGATATGGAGTAATACCACTTTCGCCTGAATGACTCTAACATGACTCAACTCTGGAAAAGGCTTAAGTTATATTCTTTGTTGTTTTTAAAGCTTAATTACAAAAATGTTTACAGTGCTTGTTTAAATCATAAATAGTATCTATTGTTGTGGATAATCAGGTCTGACGGGGTTCCACATCTTAAGAAACTTTCAGTAAACCCATATGAGCACTAAGGAGGTTAGGATTGTCAAAATTGTGTTTGCATTTACAGGCATTACTGGTCAGTACATCAATTACAGTCTTAGCAACCAGCAAAACATGCCAGAATTTATTTCATCCTGATGCCCAGTGGAGTGAAGGAGGATACAGTATGTGTTCTGCAGGATCCATAAGCACTTATGGGAGAAGTGAACGGTCTTATATTTTGTAAAAATAGGAAACATTGCAGTTAGTCACAGGGAGGTTTGACATGTCAACATGATTTGCTGATGAAGCGATTCCCACTAATCCCAAAACAAGATTTTATTTTTATATGTCAGTGTATGGTTTCCTAACTACTGCTCTTTTTTGGCAATGCTATTGGATTCTGCATGCTTGAAATTAATCTGAATTAACAGTGAGTTGGATGCTTGCTAAATGCTGATGGCAGATTATTAAACGCTACAATAAACAACATTACTTTACACTCCTCCATAACAGGGGAAAACTAAACTGAGTCAGCTAGAAACAACGCTGACAGTTAGAAATAATTAAAGCATAAAATCAGCAAGGACTGTGTAAGAATCAGCCTATTCTTTAGAAGTCTTTGAAGTTCTGTTTTGTAATGTTTTTAGAACCGGTGTCTAGGAACGATGTCTAGCCACACCGATCCAGATGTCTTACAGAGGTTTCCACCTGCTTGGTTTGGTCATTTTCAGTCTCCACTAATTCAAAGCGACCATTAAAGACACAATGTCCAACAATTATTTTTAATTGTTCAACTCTATTCAACAAACATGTTCTTCATAATGCAATCTAGGCAGTATCTGTATTATTTCATTAACAACATTCAACAGCACAAAAAGTGGAATTTATATAACATAAATATACAGTATCTGCAAACCAATACTGTGGTTGACATTCATATACCACCTGCAAGTGAAGTACAACGTTTTGAGTTAGGAGGAGCCACAAAGAATCCCTCGAGAGAGGTGTTGATTTAAACTGAAATGCATGAGTGGAAAAGCATCATGGTGGTGAAAAAGGATAAAAATACACTAACGGTCAAAAGTTTAAGAGCTGAAACATTACAGCTCTTAAACTTTTGACCATTAGTGTATTTTTATCCTTCATGATCTTAAAAACCTTCTCTAATCTACTGTAAAGTATATGCTAAATCTTTAAAAATATAATTGTGCAATATATTTGTTTTGTTTAATACAAAATTAAACTTTTATTTAAAAAGAAAAATGGAAAAAAATTAGCAAATACTAAAGAATAAAGCCAATAAGAATCCAGGATAAATGGGAATTCTATATATAACTATTTAAAAAGCATAAAAAAACAAAAGCAGGGCCTCAAGAAGCCAGCTGAATTGTTTTTGTTAATTCTTGGCAAAGGATAGCTAAAGTAAAGATGAAAAAATATAAACTTTTGATTTATTTTGGATTTATCCGTCACATAATTCCACAACACAATTCCATTTGTGTTATTCTATAGTTTAGTTGAGTTTTCTACTGCTGTAAAAATATAAAAAGTACTAATAAACTTATGACCGGTAGTGTACAAGAACTTCACAGCTGACAATCTCAGACCAACCAGCATCAGCCAACACAAACTCACATGTTGCAGATCTGTAAAACTGTATTCAGTACAGCAACCATGACCAATTTCCCATCAAGCTACTATTAGTTTTGGAGAAACTTCAGATTTCTCTAATTAAGTTTAGTGCTAGTCACAGGTATTGTTTATGTTTCCTAATGGATCACCCGCTGATGGTGGTCTTGTTACTCTGAATGTGTGAGATAAGCAACAGTACCAATCTTTCAACCCCTACGACACGAAACCACTTCAGGTGCATTTTCTCACATTACTACATACACAGCAAATTCCCGTCATTGATTTGGCTCTGTAATCTGGTTTGTGTTTGCCGTGCGGTGCGTAGGAAAAGATTCTGTATAGCAAAATAATCTCTGTCGAATATGTTAGCAGTCTTGGCACCAAAGGATGCTAAATAAATCAACGTCTTAATGCAGAAACAAAGCAAGGCAAAAGAAAACGTTCTTGTAAAGAAGTCCTATTCCCCCTTAGATTTTATCTGATTAATGTACAACATTAGGCAACAATGGAGACAAAAGTGTGGTTTTATTTCCTCTTTGATCAACTTTCAAAGCAAAATATTTATTGATGTGGTGAGATAGAGTCATCTTGAGCAGCCGTCACGGCATCAAAGCCATGGGAACGCAATTTGACGATAACTCAATGTGTTATAGATGTGTGTGCGTGAGTACGCTCGCACCCCGCAGACGGAATGCGAGACGTTTAATTAGGTGCCTGTGAGGGGTCTCACGGGAAGCCACTTTTAATTTTTGAGGCCCGTGATCCCTCTCAACACAGACAGAGTTCGGGTCAAACGCAGAGGAGGATGACGGAGGCAGAGCGGCGGAGGTCTGCGAGGGAAAATGCCATTCTGTGTGCATTACAAAATGCTTCAAATACCTTCAAACCCAGTTCACCACAGCATCTATCGCCACAAAGGGTGCTGCGTCCAATTAAAGCGAATGCCACAACATCCTTCACAGCAACTGACATTACATGACTTCTGATCAGATTGTAAAACATGAACGACCCCTGAACGAAAGTCACCGTGTAACGTAATAAGCCTGCAAAACACACAGCCCTGTGCGTGCCTCCTAGCATCCCTTGGGAACGCCGCCTGCTTATTTGCGGCTGGTTTCATAGACGGGGAAAAACAGGCCTAACCCTTCACGCTACCTGGCTGATGCCGTTAAAGGTGCTTCCACCCCAGGGGCGGACATGTGAGCCCACTGAGACACAAAAACAAGAAAGAGAGAACTGGAAAGAGTCACCGCCACCACGTCTCGATAACCGCACACACGAAAGTCTGTTCCAAAAGCCGCTGACCTTCTGCAATAAAGAAAGAGTACAATGCAAGACATCAATAACCTGAAAAGCGATACATCCAAGAGGAAGCAGCTCGGTCGCATGGACCGTGTCTGAATGGATGCTCGGAACAGAATCAACAAATAACGCAAAGGAAGGGTTGTGCGTTGTTATTGTCAAACCAACAATAGCAGATGGCAAACTCTGGATAACTATGGATATAATTCTTATTGTTCCTCCGAAACCAAAGTGTGTCAAGTAACAGGTTGTGTGTAGCGAGAAGTGAAAATAGCAGAAGAAAGTGATAGCACTAATAATGTAGATTTTGCTCTTTTGTTTGATTTTGCTAAATCGATTCCATTCCATAAGAATGGGTCTGTCAGGGGGTCGCGATACCTCCACAGGCCTGGCAGCAATGAAGCATTCACAACGCTGGAAACTCTCTCACGACACCCAAATGCAAAACCAGTACAGGCTCTCCTCCCGCCTTCAAAACCGAGGAGGTATGGCCATCATGCATGTGTTCCCAGTAAAAGCAACAGTAATGTGTACAACATATGAGAACAGGTCCATTTCGTGGCACCCTATAAGTCAAGGTAATGCTGTGGGAAAAAATCAGGTCAGAGGTCATTTCAAGAACCCAAACCTTTATGTCCCATGACAGAATAATATTCAGATTAATGGAATTACTATATAAACGCACAGCAAGGTCTTACAGGCAAATAGACGCAGATGTGATTCATCCTCAAAGCCCATCTGTAAATGCCGACCAGAGATGACTCTCTATCACAGAGAGCGGAGATCTCACGCGTGCACCGCTCCGGCGCACAGCTGCTCCGTCCTGGGTTACGGTTCCAAAGAGCAGGTCAGCATCCAATGAAGCTGGTTTGGAAAAGATTGGGAATGTCATGATATGAAATAGTACAAGATGTTTTACTCCCCGCTGTTCTCTTTTGCCCTGACAATGTAAGACAATAGCACAATTGAAAAAAGAACATAACAGATAAAATGGATTGTCATCACTGTAGAGTTTTAAATGCGTTTCCACATGTTTCGCAGGCACTTCTGAGAATTTGACCGTAACAGGACGCTGGGTGTCCAAAAACTTTTGACATACTCTCCTCAGTAACTTTTATACCAGTTATTTTATGACAAACAATAATGCCGCAGAAGGCACGAGCAAATACACATCAACATACACAATTCACATCAAAGACTTTTTATATGTTGGTCCTCACACACCAGTTTTTCCTGCCATTAAATCAAAGTTTCATCAAAACGTAATTGTCCAACATTGAAGACAACAGTCCAACAATGCATCTCCTCCACTTAATCCGGCTCACTTCCAGCGTTCTGCATCTTTTGTTACCTCAATGAACGGCAGCAACAAAAAGAAATTCTGCCAGAGTGTCTTATTGCTTTCAGTCAGTGATCCCTTTCAGAATGAAGGTGTACGGTGTTCGGAAATAGAAGATGTGGCTCGTCACATTTAATATTGAATCTATCTGGGCCAGTATCAGATGGTTCCTGTGCCCTGAGGGGTGACAAACAGGGGTAAACAACACCACAGCAGGTGGCAATTAAACTGTATTCAATTCAAACAGAAAGAATTGAACACTGAAACAAAATACACTTGTATGTAGTACCAGTCAAAAGTTTGGAGACACTTTTAGAAAAGTAGTAAACTCATCAAAACCATGAAATAACACAACTGCAACTGTAGGAATTATGCTGTGACTAAAAGCATCCAAAACAAATGAACACTACGTTACATTTTAGCATCTAGAATTTGCAAAATCATACACGTTTTATCATATAGATTCTTGAGGTCTCAACCTGGAAAGCTTTTTAAACATCACTGAAGGAATTTCTATCTATGCTGGATTCTTATTGGCTGCTTTTTGTTCATTATTTGGTCCAAGTAATCTATTTAAAAATATTTTTTTAATAAAATTGTAATTTTCTATATGTTGGCACAATTATATTTTTGTCTACAAAAGTAATTTCAAACACTGAAATACACAACTTCAGATTGAAAAAAACATTTTGTGTCTAAACTTTGACTGGTACGGTGTATCACATTTTATAAAGGTCATTTGATTTATATATTGAAGGACATGAATTAAAGGGCCACTGACTTAAATATCTTCAGCCACAGTAACGTTGGTGTTGTCACAACAACTCAGGGGAAAAACACAAGTTTGATCACGTGAGCACTTCAAACTAAGCCTCTACATATATTAAGTTTCTTTTAACAGGACTGACACGTCTAGAGGAAGTAAATGAAAGAATATACAAGCGGGCCTTTATAGCTTTTAACACAAGGCAAAGCCCATACTTTCAAAATAAGTCATGAAGCGGAAGGACACACCCGGGTCTTACCTGAACTCCATTCACAGAAAAAGAGAGGGAAGAAGTGCAAAGGATATCATTACAATTAAATAGGAAACAAGATTTAGCAAATCCCAAAGAACCATCATTTAAAAAATGAATGCTTTATTGTGTTGGTGGTCGGAGGGTTAAAACTATCTTTAGCTAAAAACTCCCCTGGGCTGCTCTTCCCTGCACATAAACATTAAAGGATTTAAAGGTTTTATGCAATATCCAGTCCTTTAACAACAACAGCACTGAGAAATGTAACAACGTAACACGCCCTCTCCACATCCTTAAATTAGAATGCAATGACTCATTCGACGGGAGGTTGGTGTTGAGTTAATCAGGCGTGATTTACTGCGCTTCCTCCCCCGAACTTCACATTGACTGCCTCAAGTACGGAAAGGGGAAAGGTGTTGAGGAAAAGCTGGCAACCGTACAAGCTGGAACCCCAAGTACCATTATTCATGAACATGAACTATTACTGCACGTCCCCCAACCTTCTAATCCAGCTCTCAAGCCTTCGGAGACATGCACAGTACAAAGTCTTTATCACTCAAGCCTTTCACCTGAGGGAGCAGGTTAGAGAGGAAAAAAATGACTTACAGTAATGCAGTCTGAGCCAAGCAAGACTGCCAGCCAAAGAGCTTTTCAGTACCATGAATATAGATGATTCAAACCTGACAGCACAGCTGTGATTTTTGTTTCTTTCTTTGCTTAAAAGCCAGAACTTTGATGTAATGGATGTATATCTGTTCATTGTAAGTAGTGACAGGTCTGATTTCTTGCTGGAATTTTACTGGCACATCCTGTCCGTAGTCGAAATTAATAAAACAAATTCTGCATAGAAACACTAACTATAAACAAAATATGTGTGTGCTGTAGGAGTGTTTTCTTTCAATAAGAGATAACTACCACACTTACATTTACTAGTTTTTAGGGGTGTGACAACACCCTCAGCTCACAATGCGATATGATATCTGGCTTATGATTATGATTGTATCAAAACATTTTGAACAAAATGTAATTAAAATTATTTTTTTAAATAAATTAATAATTATTAAAATAAAAAACAGTTTAATAAATTAAACTAAATTTCAAATGAGAGATTTATTCCCAAAGCAATTTTCAATATCATTTAAATAATTTTAAGATTTAAGGTTTAATTGAACCTTCTGTAATAAAAATGAAATGGGTCCGTCACTGAAAAATAAAACTTATTTTTAAAAATAAAATAACTCTATATATCAAAGTATCTTTACAAAATGTGTCTTTAAAGAGACAAATAAATGAAAATGTGAAAATGCTGCACTTATTTACTGTAATTTACTTCCAAATCCATATGCTGATTTTTTGTGGGACATGCATAAAAACGTTTTTCCATATAACATCAGCACATCATGCTCGCAGATTTTTTTGTGGGTAAACAAATAATTTTATTATAGATTGAGTGTTACTAGAAGCTAAAATGTTCACAGATTTCATAATGCATTCCAGAGCAGGACACATGGGATTGAGTCTACATTCTAAGGTAACTTTTCAAGACTCTGCACCTTCAGATTTAACTTTATTTTTAAGTGCACTATACATTTTGGATATTTAGCTCAAACTTATTCTCAAAATGTCATATAGTTGAAAAGTCTAACAGCTTTGCAGTAACCTTAAACAATGCTCATCACAGGCGGTTATGGGGAATTAGCTCCCTTCATATTTAATATTTATCCTAAGGCTATTGTTTGTTGACTTGAATAAATTAAGCGTACCCAGGCATAACCTTTAAATTGATGAAAAGTAAATAATGCCGTTTTTGTCATCTAAATAGCTGGCAGCACTGCAATACAATCACAATAAAACGCAATGCGCTGTAACCGGGCCCAGAGGTAATCTGCAGACACCATCTGGGCTGGTTTTCTGAAGAGCTCTGGGATGAATTTACAGATAAACAAAACTTGTTAAATAAAGATGAGACAGTTGACAGCTTAATCACGTTAGCCAAAATACTTACACGTAACGTACACAAAGGAGACACGCAGTACTTTGTTTTCTACAGAATTGGGATCAATCATTTACATCATTCACAAATTCCAAGCATGGTTTTAACCTTTAAAATATAATTGGAAAAACATCAACTTATAAAGGTTTATAATGGCTTGGATGGCATATAATACATATTAGAAAACTCAAATGATTGGTCTATTATTTCAAAGGAGTAAGTAAATGGATGAAGGACAATTCAAAATTCCTTATGAAGTTTGTTTATTTGCGTATTTCAAGTGTGAAAGGGAGTAAAGGATGAAAGTCCTGTTAACGGATTCAGGCCCAGAACATTTCACTGCACCCCTCCCACCCTATGACCTCACCAACACAGCTCAGCTGTAAGATCAGACACCCACCAGACTGCCAGCCAAACCTCAAGATTTCAAATTAAAAATCCCTGCTCACACACACATTCATGCACACACATTCAGACTTCCGTGCTCTGCTACCCACCCATGTGTAAACACACGACTTTCCTCCCCAACACGTGAATCCGTAGAAACAAAGGTGAAGACTAAACAAAAAGGTCAATGAATGAAATGACCTTGATCTCAACATGCAAACACCTCTGTCATCCGTCACTCACACACAGTTAGTATGCGGTTTATAAACGGCAGATATCCACATGTGCGAGATGTTTACAGAGCATTTTTATACACGTGTGAAATCTCACAGGACTTTAACTGCTACATTTGTCAAACACTAATGCCAAAAGACAGAATCTATAGCTAGACGCTGTAGTTATGATCTCACTGGAAATTTATGATGCATGGAAAACAGTGTACAGAAGAAACCAAAGACCAGCAAAAATACAAGACATCTCTTTTTACAGAAAGTTTAGACACAAAATTCTAGCGATGCTTCTTTCGATGCGATTGTCAAAACTGGTTTGAGCGAACCTGAAATTTTGCAATTTTGCAGAAATGTATCCACTTTTTCTTGGTGCATTTGGCAGCCAAGGATTCGTCATTGCTCATTTGGCATTTATGAGTCAAATCTGGAAACTGTAAAGCTTGAAATTGGTCCAAAGACAAACGGAGCCACATACAGTACACAAACTAAAGGGAAAGTCTGCAAATAAAACGTGCACAGGCTGATCGCTATCAACCTTGCAAAAATAACGTAATTCAACAGAGTGTTTGCTTTTTTATTTCCATATGATTCGCTTTTTTCAAGGAGGAAATGGATTATTATTATTTTGGGCTAAATATTTAATGTTCCCATTATTTGAGCTAGCTTATAAACAAAAGCGTCAGGAGCAATTCATCCTACTTACAATAACATACTGACATTTTCCCACAATGTGGCCAGGGTTGGCAGAAAGACCCAAATCCCCCTCTGTGCTGCACGGAGCTGAAGACCACCGCATTGCAGGTGGGTTCAGACAGAGAAGACACTGTCAAGCTTCAACACTGAACAGCTCTGTATAAGCAGCACACCACATTTGGGCTTAATGTAGTAAAAAGGGTTACTTGCGCAGATCAACCAAGTCGAAAAATAAGCCTTTTCCAAATATGAATTCAGGGCAAGACATTAATGTAACAGTATATTTAGCAAAGAATTACTTTAGAATAATTTAATCAACATCTACAGATATTCACCTCATAAAATGTGTGTTTTTGCCTATAATGCTATATACTGTACGTTAACACGGTCTGAGAAAAACAATTAAATGCTTAATATTTAATATATAATATTGACAAATATGTATGATTAACTTTAATGAATGCAGGTTATTTTAAGCTACATTCTACAATTGAGATACAGAATGGCTTTGAACTGACTTTAAGCTCCATCTATTGAATGTCTTGTCTTTCGTTGAAAGATTATGGTGTTGACACAATAACCACATTTTGCGAATCACACAATGCAAGAGCGATCTTGTATTTCTGGCACTGCTAGATACTAATAAGAAACCAACAACCCGTTTACAATAAAGGAAAATATTTAGAATATCCCAAATCCTTACAATTTGCATACAGAGTTGACATATGAAATGGCACGAAATAAATATAAGCACTATATTTTCAGGTTAAATATGCACAATATTATATATTAAAAATGATAAAAAAATTATAATTAAACAAGAATATATAATTAAATGAAAAATGTAAGAATATTGTAGTAATCTCTGATTAAATCTAATGAAAAAGCAAAACGTTTTGTCCCATGTCTTAAACTGATTTTAGTACAAAATTAAAAGTGGCATTGTTCCCACTGGAAGCATTTAAGACAGCATAATATTGATAAAAGCCAAAGCACTTAACACGGGGCGGACATATGAAAGCACTTTTATCACTCGCAAATTCCTTTGCTGTTACATCCTCGATCACGAGGGACGGATGTCATGACGTAACCAGAGAACTTGAAATGGACATAAATCCTTGGTGCTGATAGAAACCCTCCTCACATGCTGCACTTTATCACACAACAAGTTCTGTAAACACAACGGGACCCGTCTTAAACCTGTCTTATTAGCAGATAATATAACATCATCTTCTCCCTGCCATCCATCATATCTGAGGCTGTCGGAAATGCCGGTACATCACAGAGAGCCCGATTGTGTCAGCGTTGTTTCCTTGTTCCAACTTTGCCGACTGCTATTTAAAGAGTTTTGATAATTGTTCAGAGGCCAAAACCAGCCAACAGATACATATCATTAAATAACCCAGTTGGGATCGGGAACAAACGCTCGCATGCCCACAGAGACAACGTAGCGCAGGCAAACGTGAAAAAGGGCACGCGAACACCGGATGTCAGGCTCAGGACGCTTGCATCTAAGCTATTATACAAACATGCACAGCTTCATCAATCACACTTTCTCAGGGGGTCTACTTGGCCAAACCAAATGTTCATTGTGCAATTGGTCCTACGTAAAGCTTGAAAAATAATTCACGGTCCCAAGCAATAGCTTAGGTTGGGACTGTGCCTAAGTGTTCTCACTTTTGTCTAACTTAAAACCAGTGAACAAGCCTTCATTCATCCGCCACCAGCTCACATAGCCAGTTCATGAGGAAAACCGAGGCCAATTGACATCCTGGAATCAAACGGCCTCATCGGATTGGATTTTATTAACTGTTCATCTTAGCAGGAGATCTAAACATGAAAAAAAAACTTCAATTTTTGCAGACCACTGCAAAGATCCTGATTCTAAAGTGTGGACAAGTTACACATCACAATGGCTTTACAAGATGGTGGACATTTGCAAATGTCATCTGGTGATTTGTTGATTCACCAAGACAACGCTGGATTCTTCTGATTCCAATGAAAAGAGAGAAAAGAAAGCGCATTAGGACATGAGTGCGTATGAGATGTTAATCCGTCCCTGCACTAAGCTCTCTAACCCTAACTCCCTAAAGCATCTTCTCCTCAAGGCACCACTATATAAACTGCAATATAAAAGCCTAAAAACTCTACAGATGAAACGCTCCACTTTAAGAGCACAGAGACTGATTTTGGCCCAGTACATTGTGACATCTGCAAACTATGTCAGAAGTTGTTTAAAAAAGATTTTCTCACAAACGTATATTGTACGTAACCATGCAAACCATGTAAGCCACAATCATTACCTTTATGAAAACAGAGGAGACCAGAAACAGACATTCAGAGTTAAGGAAATAAAGCTGTAATCAGAAGAGTTGTAACTGTAACCCACTTTAATAAAATTACAGTTCAAGATGTTCTTTGATACACGGGGCTACATAAACCCACACTTCGATTTAGTTGTGGACAAATCATTGCTTACAAATTATTTAAAAGCCATGCAAAGTGATAAATAACTCTCGTACACCCTGCCAAACCCATAACCTTACATGCTCATGCAAGCAAAAGTTTCCTGCCCTTAAATCCAACCAAATCCCACCTTCTTATCGCACTGAATGGCGGGCCTGGCTTTCGCGGTTTATTTAATAAAGCTTATCAATGTGTGCCTAAGCCATTAAGGAAATTATTATTACTGTACACATACAGTAATTACACAATTCTGAGCCCTTGTCTTCCATGCGAGATGATTTTAGGATTTAGTTGAGTTGACACTGGCTCCATCAAGGCTGAGATTGTGGTCTGCATGCCTTTGTGGCTCCAAAGTCTGAGTTCTGCCTTAAATGCTCCCATGCATCGCTGCATACTTACTCACATGCCAAAATAGTGTTATATTGAGTACAATAGTACAGCAGACACGACATCATTACTACTGATGAACTGTCACTGCACATATTGAGTATACACATGAAAATGCACTCAAAATGCATCTTTTTTAAGTTTTAGATATTAGATTTGTTTTTAACATTTTAAAAAATAATCATTTTAGGTATTTTTATAAATAACATTAATTTCTATATTTAACATTAAAAAAATTATTAAAAAAAGTTTGTTTCTTGTTATGATATTTGGTCAAATATTTATTCTTAAGTCTCAGACCTTTCAACAACATGTAGTTTGTCATGATTACATAAGAATTCAATTATGAAAAATTAAAGTCAATTGTAAAATAAGTGTTTCAACTGTGGAATGGTGATAGTTAACAGGTCAGGAAATAACTTGCCAAAAAAAAATCTGTCATAATTTACTTCTGGCTGTTATTACAAAAAGGCAACATAAAGTATCATACAGTATCAAGGTGGTCCAAACAATTTCTGTATATGTGCGATGTTCTCAGACTTCCAAAGCCATATGACTTTGTGTGAGGAACAGAAGTAATTATAAAATGATGTACTTTTATTCTTTGCCTCAAAAAACACTGACCAGATTATTGATCCATGAGTTAAGCTCATAAACCAGATCAGTTGAATTATTAAAACAAATCATTCAGATTGATTTTGAAGATAATATAATTCAATAAAAAGAATAGATGTATTAATGCAAAAATCAGACATTGTTTATTAGCGCTCATGAGTGTGCAGAGGCAAGTTAAGGCAGATCATGATTTTAAGTGAATAATGATTTAATTTGTGGTCTGTTACTCATGTAAAGACCTTGTATGGGATCATCAGACTTAGAATACAATGGAAGATTTCTGGAACCGCATTAGGGCAAGTAAACGATGAGAGAATTTTTATTTTTGGACAAACTTTCCTATTATGCAATACTGAGGTTATAAAACTAACAAGAAAGTCACTTTTAAACAAGATTGAAACACCTTTGGTCTCAATCAGTACAAATATTTCTTTTATGTGGGTTCAGTAGAATTTCCTAGCACAATTCACAGCATGAACGTTTGCAGCTTGTGCTAAACTAGAGCTTTGAAATCTCTGACAACTTTACCACTGAGAGCAGCTTTACGACCAGCAGCATTCTTCAGACTCAGAGCTCCGTGACCCTTGCACAACAATTAAATGAAAAGTTATTCTCCACTTACAGTGTCTCTGTAAAAAAAAAAAAACAGAGTAGTAGGTTATCAGTGTGTGCAAAATTAGCCTACATCCCCCTTCTCTACTCGAGCAAGCAGGAAAACCGCAGATTCATTGGCACTGAACCTTAATTGAAATAATAGCGGTGGTATATCTAAATGAGCAGACTATAGCCATGAGGGCCGTTGTTTATGTCTGCGGTGCAGGGTAAATAGCCCGTCATTTATCGCAGCTCTTGTTTGTTATAAAATGCAGCAGCTCTGCTGCTGATCGTATCAGTACGGACGGGGCCGTTCACTGCTGGTATCCACAGTTACAACAGGCCTCCGATGTTAAATAACTTTCTGTTCCCATACAGCTGAACAGCTGTTGAACATAATATTGGGCAATATATGCTATATTTATTTATATAACCATAGTACAGAAGATTAGACAAAATTAACAAAAATGTTTCTCATGATTATACATTTATTTTAACCTGAAAGTGTATATTTTTAAAATGAACTTTGTAGACAAAAATATAAATGTGCCAACATATTAATTTTTTGATTATAAAACTAAAATGTTATTTAATTTTTTTGTAAATGGATTATTTGAACCAAATAATGAATTAAGAGCAGCTAATAAGAGTCCAACGTAGATAAAAATTCCTTCAGTGCCGTTATAAAAGCTTCTCAGGTTGAGACCATAAGAAGCTGAATGATAAAATGCCAAGAGTATGATTTTGCTAATTCTAGACAAAGCGTGACTACTTTTGAAGATGCTAAAATATTAAAAAAAATGTGTTCATTTATTTCGAATGCTTTTAATCACAACATTATTCCCACAAGAAAAGCAAATTAACAGTCTACACAATTATATGTTTGTCTACAAAACTAATTTCAGATATTTAAGCATTGAAAATATATATGTAACATATATATGTACAGTACTGTATAGTATATAAAAAAACACACAGACATTTGTGTGACCCTACCTATAAAACCAGGCTAAAGCCTTTTTTAAGAGATTAGGGGCATTAAAGTTTGATCTGAATCATTGATTTCACTATGACTGTATTCTTTGGCATGGTCTTACTGAGTCAATATTACCAATATCAATGTTATATTTTCACAAAACGTTCTTTACTGACCAACTTTACTATTCTCTGATCGACTTTTTACTGTTCATACAAACTATAATCTAGACAATAGAACTGTTTTTTCTTCACAGGCCAAACCAAATATTTCCTTTGCAGCATTTCTGCTCCCTACAGGATCAGTAGTTTTGAATAGTAAAATTGATTGATAAAAGAAAACCCTTTAAAAACTATGAGCGCACTTACACAGATCTGAACTGCATTTCGCATCATTATAAAAACTATTTATGTACAGTATGCTCTTTTGGGACTCTCAGTCTACAGGAAATGTGTTCACCTCACGCAATAAACCCTGCCGAGGGTAAAGGGTCATTTACAGTAACACTGAAATTTACCTCCTAAACTCAAATTATAGCCGAGCTGAATGAAATAATCTGCTTGTTAAGATAATAACAATAGAAAAGTGTATTGAGATCTGGCCTTACAAGGTCATTAGATGGAGAGTAGACTAAATCTAGGAGGAAAAGCTTTTTTAAAAAACAGATCTTGGCTCTGTTGACAGCACTGTTCACTGGACCCCTATCAGCACGCTTTGTTTAAGTGTTTTACCCAGGAGTCAACTTCCCCTGATGTATGAATTTCTGACCTAAAGACGCCCTTCTCTGCTGTAGAGAGGCTAGAAGAGCCCAAACCATTCACAAATGACTTTATCTCCAAATCACCTACACAAAACAAACCATTCCAAAACAACGATGGAGAACAGGGATAGTCTCTGTTTGTGTTCAGTCTCTTCACAGCTATGCTCTGAGTTCATGGCGAGAGAACAAACATGATCAACTCCTTCCTCTCCTGTCTAAGTGATTAATATTTCATAAGAATGAAAAGATGTTATGTTGCATCAGAGGTGGAAGAATGTGATGGGATGTCATGGGAAAAGCCGAGGAGGAGCGTTCAGTGCCTCCCGTTCAGACGAAAAGAAAAGCATTTCCTGTCTTATTCAACACGTGTCATCTCACAAGTGTTAATGAAAACAAGTTGAACTGAGTGATGGGGAGTGTTGATGGAACAGGAAACCATTGCGTGTTGGAGCTCTTTAACGAAAGCTGTTTTCCTTTCCTGCTTTCTCTCTCTTCCCTTTCATTTCTCCCTCCCTGTATTCCCTGATTTCTCTCTTTAACTAGTTTCTTCTTTACTAGGGTAAAACAGGTGAAAGTAAAATATTTCTATACATAATAAAAGGAAATAAAAGGTAATAAATATAAAAGCAATAATTATAAAAAGGATAAAAATGTGTCCCAAATTGCAAAAATGAATTGGGTTTAGAAACTATTTTTTATTGTATAATGTCCACTAAAATAATGTTTGAGCTCTTTGTGTCATCTCATACTTGTTAATAAATTTCTAAGAATATGGGTAGTTGACAAATGGTGTGACATGCCAAAAAATGAAGAAAAAGATCTTTCTCATTCTATTTGTAACTCCAACAATGAAGATAAATCATGTTATTTGTATGTTTTTAATAGTTTTTTCTACATTTCTGCTGTCACACCATAGGACACGGTAACATATTTATTTGTACAATTTTTACAATTTAGTTTAAAGGTTAGTTCACCCAAAAATTTATATTTTGTCATCACTTACCCCCATCTTGTAAAGTCATATGGGTTTGGAACAGCATGAGGGTGAGAGAATTTCACTTTTGGATGAACTATCCCTTTAAGAGACCAACTTCACCTGCATTTACCCTCTATCCCTTGTCCTGGTTCCCACCAGGTGTTGGATTCTGTTCTTCCTCCCGCTCCCTGCACATACAGAGGTCTGCACCCCAGCCGCAAACCCTGAGGTCTCCAGGACAGGCCGATTGAAACCATGTGAGATGAAGCAAGCTTTTCAAATGAGCTAAACACGAAACCCACAATGACAAAATCTAGGGAAAATGTCAAATCTCTGGTCTCCACCTTAACATAAACACAAAATGTGCGTAAATGAATACATTGAAAATGACATTGGTTTTTGTGACATATGACCACACATAAAGGGCGTTGTAGCGAGCGTACGCTCATAAATGCAATAACATGACAGGATGCCATTGTCTGTGACCTCCCGACTACGGGTTAAACTATCCTCATGTGACTCTTGACCTTGACTTTAATAACCTCCACACCTGAAAACCAAAACGACATACTCTCCCCGTTGAACCGCTAAATAAAACCATGATGCACACTTTTTGGTATTTGGAAAGCAGGTTTTGCAAGAAATTAAAACACAGACAGTTTGTCAGAGATATTTTCTCTCTATTACTCGTCTGTATTTCCATTAGGGGAAATCAAAGTTCTGGATGACACAATAGGCTGTGAGATTCTCTGGCCACACCTTTAAGACTGTTTCACAGGCTCATTGTGTACGCACGCCTACACATACACACAGACCTAGAGGCATTCACGCACAGACGTAGCATATGTGCGTTCAACAAATCGACAAGCACTTAGTAAACACATAATCACTCTGTTTATTTGTTTCGTCACTCCGAAACCATGGAGCTGGGGCTCGTATCACTTCATCTTTAATTTCCAATGGCAGATGGATGTACAGACAGATCCTACATCACATAATTGCTCTGTCCTGTCTCTCACTTCGACACTAGGCTCATAAGAGTTTGACTAATCACTTTCTGCGAAAACAGTGAGCTCAACTGTTCCTTGACAGAAGCCAATTTCACATCTACACCACGGCCACCATCACAGTCTCCTTCTCGATTTCAGAATAATGCAAAGCTCAACCTGGCTCCTGACTGCTTTCACGTTTAACCCTTTAACCTCAGGTGGGATTCCATTAAATAGGGTTAAAGTGTCATTAAAAAGATTTCAAAACACCATGTTTGGATTCCATCACAGTGTGATTATTTCATTGTGCAACTTATTGTAGCTCAACATGTTTTAATTTTCCAGTGGCCCCCTTCTGAGGCAGTAAAACATTGGATAAACACAGCTAAATTACGTCTAACTTATTGTTTTTGAAAATGGACTACAGGGAATTGGTTTGTTGCGTCAAGAAATTCTCATATTGTTCAGAGAAGTAAAAACAGCAGCTTGTGGTCTAAAGTTCAAGAAGTCACTTCTTTACTACATGCCATTCACCAGCAGGGGTGTTCTTGTAAATTTGGATGAAAACCTTGGTGTTTAAGCTATACAGTAGTTAAAAAGGATATAGTACTACTATTGGCTGGCAAACAGTAGTGTTTGTCATTTGTGACTCTGCATGTGAAAACCCAGCAAGTCATTTTTTTGTGATTTACAGTTTTCTACATAAAACATAATGTAAAAATATAACCTTGATATCCTTAATATTGACTGAGTAATGACACATCAAAGATTGAAATCATAGTGATATTTATAGGTGAAATCAAACTTTAATGCTTGTTTTCTCTTTATTTGATTTTAGCCTGGTTTTCACAAACAGGATCGCATTTCAACAGAGCTGATGGGTTCCATTGTGTGCTAGTCTTTCAAGAACATCCAGAGAAACTCCCTGTTTGCATAAAGTGCTCTTCAAAAGCCAGAACTATTACATGTTTAGAAAAAATATAAACATTTCAAGACATAAAACAGCCTTCAAAAATGTCAGAGGTAGTGTTTATTTTCAAAAAACGAGTGTTGCTGTCCTTGCAGGACATCAAAATGTTGCCTTTTCATTCAAACGAAACCGTCAAACCTTCCGAGACAGCCAAGAGTTGTGTGTGAGGTAGGTGAATGAGTACAACAGCATCGGTGAGATGGCAAAAGCGTTATAGAGCGGAAGGAAGGGTGAGATATAGAGAAGATAAAAAGTCCTTTTTCTGTGTAAACATCATTATTGGAAGTCTGCAATTACAGAGTGCAGATAGGAAGAGCTGGAAGAGATAAAAGTGGCAGGATTCAATTCCCTACGGATGGGTCTGAATGTACCTCCACACGCAGAGCACACGCACTACACAAACGTCTTCCTGATGCGCGTGTACCAGCGCTAAACCACGGTGTCCAGACTGCTTGGAGAAATGAATTGTCAGAGGAAAGTTTCAGACGTGCTGATAGTTTGTATTTGATTTAAACCAATATTACGGCAAAATGTTTATTTCTCAACAGGGAATATTTGTTCCATGTGAGTCTGAATGTCAACATCTGAATCAACATAATGCTGTGTGACACCGATGTTTGCACACATGAGTCCCTTTCTTATGATTTTCCAAGATCAAACTTTTGATTCTAAGATCTAAACCCCTCAGTGCTTGCCAGGACAGTTCTGGAACGGACATTAAAATCTGTGCTGGAGTACGGTCAAAAATTCAGACTTTCCTTAGAGGTAAATAATTCCATGTTTATTTAAGCTAATCATTTGTTTCTAGTAACAAACCAAGACACAAACATCTGTGGACAAAACCACAGAAAATAAAAGGGGGATAGTGTGTACTTTTATGTCCCTGTCATACAAATCTCCAAAAGTTTAGAGGGACAAAGACAGAGTTTCTCTTGGCATGATGCCTTGTTCTACACAGTCATTCAAGAGCGACTGCAATATCTCTCTACCCTTCTGCTTTCTCTTCACTGACTTCTCTGATCCCCTCCTACGCCTGGATTTGACCCTTTCCCTCAAAGTCAAAAGGAAACATTTGAGGTGCGACTGAAACACAATTCACTCCAGCTGATAGCAAAACCCTTCGCCAACCAGCTGGCAGAGCATAAGAGAATGGAGCGCTTCCATTGGATATCATTCGAATTCAGGGTAATATCTGCTCCTAAAACCACTATTACGTTTGACATTTTATATCCGGCTTGGCCTGTTTGACTTTGACAGATTCAGTGGCTGATTCAGCGTCTGTACACATCATCAGTGTATAAATGACATCCGAGCATAAACGATAATCCGATGGAAGAACCACCTGCGGGTCAGTAACACTATAGTGGAAGCGGCCTGCATGGTAATGCAATTACGGTAAAAACGAAGAGACTGCGGTCATCCACCCTAGACCAGCTGCTACACTCGAATCAGAAAACAGAACACCTGCTGTTGAACCTCTGCTGCCGGAGGAACCATTCACCGAACATAAAAAGTAATAATCTAAAGGGCATTCAGCTCATCTACTCCAAGGAAATGCCTTTCAATAGTTCAATAACATTCAGAATACTCGATGAAGAATACAAAGAAAGTGTCTTTCAAACAGGTTAAGAGAGGATATCCTGTAGACTTTTGTGAAAAACGGCATTGGCCCTCATCGTGATACCTCATCTAACCTATGGGCCAAGACAATGATGGCTTAAGGAGGAAGTACAAGAAATCGCTCATGCCTGAAAGCAGCAATTACTCACTCTTGACTCACTTTTTATCTCTTTCTTTATCTTTACCTCTTTTCCCTTTTACCCCAGTGTGACTCCAGCCAGCGCAGATCTCCGGAGAGTTACCCCATCTCGCCCAGCGCTAGCTCACAGCCAGACCGGAACTGAAGGGCATCCGTCTGCCAGCTAATGGCCTCTAATTTTGCCCTAATAGAGAACGCAATGAACGGGCTGGAGAATAAGAGAAGAGAAAAAAAATAAACAACAGGCAATAGGAAGGGGAAAAGGGCAATTTCGGTTGAAAAATATTAATGCAATCAAGGCAAATTAGTGGCTTTGGGATAACATTCCTATGGTGCAGACTGTTTACGTTCCGGGGGAGCGCTGGAAAGTGTGGCGGGTTGAGGTGAGGGGGGATGCTTGCCTATCAGAGTTGTAACAACCCACAAGCAATAAGTAAACACATACATACACACTCAGATGCCATTGAGGTGCATCAATGACAGTCAGTATATGTGGGTCACAATAATGCCTTGGACAAGTTGTATCAGTGTACCCAAGACGGAAACGGAAGAAGGTATTACACAATTGGGGTCTGTTGTGTGGGTTTTAAAACATTATATGAACAATGAGTGACATTAAGAGAAAAAAAAACAGAGGATGTTGTCAAAGCACTTTCTTTGAGACTCTAAGAGACTTAAAACCTGGAGACGGCACAAAAGAAATCTCATAAATAAAAGCTGGTGTATTTTTTTCCTATGCTAAATTATTTTTCCTAGCCAAGCTCAAGATGCAGAGACAAAGCCATATTTTTTTTTGCCCTTAAAATATTTGCTTAACTGCCACATATTTTCTGAAGCAGTGAGTTAGTGGGCAGGAAGGGCTCGCGATAAATAACTGGCATTTGATTGGACAAAAATCTGTGTAGTACAGGATGAGTCATCAATATTTTTAGTTTGTTTTCCAACAACAGAAAGGCTGTAAATAAACAGCAAATTAAGTTACTTGGTGAAGAATGAATAGCACTATCCTTACCGATGATCCTCTTAGTGCAAAAACACATCAATCAAAATACCACAAAAAGTTTCAAAGCAAAACATTGAGGCTAGTAAGGGAAAAAGTGTGTTGATGTACAGTGTTGTGACTGTACTCACTGTATCGAGTGTTGTCGCAAGTGAAGCGGATTTGCAGTCTTTAAGTTGATGGGAGTGTGTTAATGTCCTGTTTTCTTATGGTGGCGGTGTCTCTGTTTGCCTCTCGTAAGACATGCATTAACTGGAGAAGCCAGACCCAGGGGAGAGAGAGGGACAGAACAAGAGAGAGAAAAAGAGAGAGAACTCACACCAAGATCTACTATTGCATACACACTATGATGCGAAACAGCATGAAAACTCATCACTTCAAACTCAACACGTCTTTAAACACATGCACACACCATTCGTGTCTCTATCCACGTATCTGCACGATAGCATCATATACCCTTGTAGTTATGAATGACTAAGGCTGGTAGGTTTAGCATGCACAGTAACAAACATTTTAACACGCATATTAACATCTCCCTCAGGTGCACATGTAACACGCATAACATGCATCAGTCACGGCTGCGAGATGATTTACTGATATATATTTGCTGTGACTAATGTTTGAAACTGTGGTTCCACGTGGAGGAAGGCGACTCGGAGGTGTTGAGACAGTCTGGCACTGTGAAAAAGGTACTCAGACATGCATGAAACAATGCTCAGGAGAGTACAGTATGCAAACATGACCACTCCGGACCTCACAGCTGGGCTTTTATCCAGCTCACTCCAAACACGCAGTGTACTACACTTTCAGAGGATATATGGCATCATGCTTACTCTTGAGGGAGAATTCAGCTTCAGGATCATTTGTTTAGGCTATGAAATCACTTTTAGACGCTGACATGTACAAAGTAATAAAAATCTACAGAAGACAAATCACAAAAGTGGTGAGAAAAAACAGCACCTCAATGTGTCCAAAAAGTTCATTTTGAAGATAATGACAAAACTTTGGAGGCTATTTGATATTATTCTGAATTCATTAATCAAAGTATAATAAACAAAAAAGCAAACGTACGAGTTGATAATGTGTATTAGGTCTTGTAAGATTTTAAATCGAAAGGAAAGTCAGAGAGCGCCCACTAGTGGTGAAATTAAATACAAGTTGTTTAATTGCATTGCCTTCTAACAAACGAGTGACCAGAGAGGAATTGATCTCCTACGAGTAAGCACAGCCAAAATTGAGCTTTTATTCAGAGGTCAAATATCTAGAACAGTCTCAATCGTAACGTTGCACAATGTTCTGTTTATGTCTATCAATAGGTATATTTGAGGGCCATATAAACTGATATGATGTCATGTAATAGAGTCACATAAAGATACACAGGTCGTTCATTGCCTGTGAATAATGACCAAGATGGCTATGGCTAGTTGAAATTGAAGACAGATGTTTTGTGAAAACATTTAGGTCACTTTAGACAGTGGTCGAATGGGGGTCAGTAAAAGCAAAGCCACAGCACGATCATGCTGCCTATTTTCCAGTATCTTACTGGTCCTGACCGTTGATAGCAAAGCGGAAAAATCTGTGACACAATGCTTAGGTCAGACTGTGTTAACATACAACAATGTAAGTACGCCACTGATGATGCCAACAACATTTCATCTGGTTAATCGCTGCAATTATCCAATTAGCATCTGGCTTGGCTTACAATAACTACATGGTGCTGACTCTTCTGGGAATAATTAAATAAAGTTAACATGTAAAAAAAAAAAAATCTCATAAAACAAGCATTATAACACCTTTTCATTATAAACATCCAACAGCAGCCTTCTCAGAAATGGTGCAGAAATGCCCCCTGAACCTTGTCTTCCATTAAACCTTTATTCAATGTATCAAAAAGCATAATGTTAAAAATAAAAAATAAATAAAAAACAACATTATCTATAGCACCTGTGCTGTGCATTTTACAAATAGTTTGTAATTTAAGTTTCCTTTATTATTAACAAAGCGAAAACATTATATCTAGTACATCTAGCCAGGTCAATGTTAATATTTTCTAATGGCAAAAATATAATCTGAATATGTAATTATAAAAAATACATGGATATACAGTATATGTGCATATAAATATTTTCAAAACTTTACAGAATTATTTGCATTACTACAAGTAAACACAAGAGGGAGCCATTTAAACGCAATTGTTTAGTTTTCTCAATACAGGAGCTGAACAGAAAAACTTCGATAAAGGTTAGAATCATTAACAAGTGACATAATTAATATAAAATGCAGGACAAACTAGCTTATTGTCCGATTTAAGCATCACTGACAACAGAATCTGAATGTAACATTTAGGCATTTGGCAGATATAAAATGACAGGCCTACAGTTCTCCACACTCCTCATAAAGACAAATAGTCGTAAAAAGATTGGATGCACACCCACACACACAAAACAAATACATGTAATCATATTACATTATTTATATAAATGATTTGAGATTATTTATGTTCCTCTGTAAATCTTCTGCTTTGTAGATTTGATTTTTTTCAAGTGGCTGTTGTTCAACAGCTTTCAGACAACGGAACATGACACTGCTGAGATCTCGAGACAATGTGCAGACTCACAGAGCTTTTGGCAAATAAATGAAGGATTTCTAATGGAATACACAAACAGAAAGAGAATAGCCTGTTATGCTACAGTATGTGCTGCATATTAATCCTCACTTTGCAATCTCCTTACATCACTAAAGAAAAGGCATTATAAAATGTGACTTTTATATCAAAATGGTTACACACACACTTACTTATCTATCTAAATGAGGACATTTACAGCTTGTCCCCAAACTATAGTTACGGGGATAAGTTTACCCAAACATAAAAATTCTTTCATCATTTATTCTCCCAATTCATGTCATTTCAAACCTGTATGACTTTCTTTTTTCTGCAGAACACAAAAAAAAGATATTTTGAGAAATGTTGGTAACCAAACAACATTGACCTCTATTGTATGGACACAAAATCACAGAGACATTTCTTAAAATATCTTCTTTTGTGTTCCAAAAGAGAAGTCATTTACAGATCTTGAATGAAATGACAATGCATTTTTTTTTTTTTATTTATTTTGGGGTGAACTATCCCTTTAAGTGGGTGCACATACACACATAATCATATATAGACTGTAAGTGTCTGTATATATTGTGCACGGTATCGTCTCATGATCTCCAGCTGCTACTCGGTATAAGAACATAATTTACATTCATGGTATCATTTACAAATTAAGGCTTCAATGTTTAAAGTCATCTCTGAATGGCACATAGAGCTTTTTTTTCTCTAGAGACTTATTTATAGCAAACTGGCAAGCCAAACTCTCAGATTTCCAAGGTTTACCTGCTCCATTACAATAAAATGCACACACAGTTTCCCAATTTCTACTAAATGAGTATAATTGCATTCCCTAAAGATTTGATCACTGGATAGTTACACCTATATTTGCTTGCTGTACAACCTATGGTGCAAGACCTCAGATCTCACAAAAAGGCATTTTTCTGAAACATTACACGTGAAACTCAACACGTTACATGTTCGGCTGCTGTGGTTTACAGAAAGCAGTCCAGGGAGAACTACAATCCAAACCTCCTGCTATTTGTTACCTTCTACAGCTCTCCATCTGGTATACCTCAGTCTATACTGTAATACAACCAACAACCTTTATTACTAGACAGTCAAACAAAGAAATCCAGCTTTGTCTGTAGGTCACAACCTAATGCAGTCTGCAGTGCATCTACTACTAAAACTGTACAGAATCTAGACATGTACCACACATCGGCTTCGGTGGGATTCACACACCCTGAATACTGAAATTCCCAAACAGCATCTAACGTAAATGTCACATTCTGAAAGATCCGGAGGTGCCTGGCACGAAAGAGCAAAGCGATGCAATGCGGTCGCTTGATTGAAAGGCTTCCGAGAATTCTCTGGCTGCGCAAAGCTCTGTACAGGAGATGGGTAATGGATTTAGCAGGGCAGGTACACAAAGCTCTTGTGGCCACAGACCGGAGCTGTGCAGAGTTCACTGTTGACATCTGGAATGTCTTTCCTCTGACGCTTTTTCTTTTGATAGAGGGGCGAGACGCATCACAAGCAGGGTCACTTGTTTCTATGGCTTCATTAGCACATTTTCTGTTATCTTGCTTTGTATTGGTCAAATTTTGTGTGCATGAATAATATTTAGTCTTAGAGTAAAATTTCTTCGTGCAATAAAAAAACAGTTCTTCTTTTACAGTTGAGTTATCTTTAAACCGTAAAGAAACATTATAATCACAAGACTCGGCTATTGGCGAATGTTTATTCAGCATTGTGTTAGCAGTGCAAAGGTTGTGGGTTTGATTCAGGGATTACACATACTGTACTTATAAAATGTATACCTTGAATGCACTGTAAATCGCTTTGGATTAAAGCATCGGTCTAAAGCACAAACTAGTAGTACAAATTAAATTCAAATCTACAAATTTACCAATACAGGCAGTAAAACAAAAAAGTTGTTTGCCTGAAAAATACATAAAAAAACAGCACATACTGTATATCACACACAGAAATGTGTGTGTGTGTTTATGCAGAAGTGAGTGAGTAACCGACAAACACAAAAGAGAATAAAAATAGAAAAGAGGGCTAAGTTTAGGGTGTTTGTGAATGTGTGAGCTGAAAAGCATGCCTGGTCTTACAGGAGGTATTTCCAAGGCTGTTCCCTTTTGGCTTGTTGAGTGTGTAGAGGTCTGATCCTGAGATCTCTCTGGAGAGCAGTTTGGACCTCATTTTCAAAGCCCCGAGCTGCACAGCAGGAAGTTCTGCCCTTGGATGTTTGGGACGGGACTGTATCCACAGGAAGGTATTCCATGAACATGTGATGTTGGGGTTTCGGCTCTTCCCAGCAAACTTTTGAGAAAGCCCCTTGAGAACAGTAAACTTAAAGTGGTGCCTACAGAGAACAATGTTGGTTTACGAAAGCGTACGTGATGGGAATTTGTGCTCTTGCTAGTTTATTAAAACTCTTAAGAAATGAAACTATATATAAGTAACTATATTACAGTTTGCATAACCACAGTGTACCATGGTTTAACTACAAATCACAACAAGAAACATGGTTACTATAAGTAAATCATGATTAAGTGTCACAAACATTTGCATTTACAACACTGCATGTTTAACCATTATCACTTTAGCAATTGTTAGGCTACCGTGATTTTACCACAAATACAAACAGGATTACTATGATTCAAGGTTAATTTCTCATCTAACTGCACGTTCTGCACTAAGAAAGAAACTAAATTAAAAACTATTTTACGTTCGCCCTGTAACTTGAACTGGTCTGAAGCTGTGTTTACATACGTTTACACAACGAAATACTTCAAAAAAAAAGCATTCTCAGTTACCGGTGCTGGTTTAGTTTTTTTTTTTTTGATGATGATGTACAAAATATTGAAGGTTTTTATTGTTCGGTAAAATCCATCACGTCACCATATTTAAGATGCTGTTCGGCGTTTACATCGAGTCACTTGCAGTTTCTGTATGTATTGTGAGGCATTTACTCGTTTTAGTGAGACACTTCATGTACTATGCGTTGGTTTATGCTGATAAAACACGGAAAAGTACAAACCTGATGTTTGGCAGGTGTTTCTGGAGTACCTGCAAGCGTCATGTGTGCGTCACGCACGTGTTGACGTGTGACGATGCGGCGGTTGTGTTCCGTTCAAACCGTACGTAACAGTACACGATTTAAATCCCTGTTTTACCTCAGTTGATTGACAGGTGAGTGGGCGGTTTTTAATGCTGTCCTGGCATATCATGAGACTGTAATGCTGTGTAATTTCATTATTATGAAAAACACAGTGCTAAATACAGTGTAAACATGTTCAACGTCAACCTTTCGCCGCGTTTAGGATATTTTTCGCCTGAATCCCAAAAATAACGTCTAGTAACATTTTGATTTTTAAAAACAATAATGTCACTAAAGATTTAGCAGTATTAAAGTATTTAGTAACATTAAAAGAACGCCTTTCCGGATATTATATCCGGGTTAAGATGGGAAATATCTCAAATCGGAGGTACTGTCTGGAACTCGGAAGAAGATTGTAAATGTTTACACTCTGTTTGCACCTGCATTTAGCACCGTCAGTTTACGAACGTATCATAATAATTATGTCTTAGTCTTAGTCTAATAGTTTTTACCTTATAAAATTAACTTTTTTAACTGTCCCGGCACACAACTGTAAAGTATACCAAACATAATCTGATTCAACATTTTAGGCCAAGACATGCAAATAACTGCGTTCCTTGTAATAGGTTTGTCGTGATTTTTTTAAAGAGTAAGCGAAAAATTATTCATTTTAAGATGGTATTTGTGCATATACAGAGCATTATTTGATCGAGTTGCAGCACAACATTCTTTTTATCAACCACTAGAGGGCAGCAGGATGTAGTTTATAATCAAACTAAACTCATAATAAAATTAGTATTACTAAAGTTTGAGGATAAAAACTCTTGTACAGACTCTATCACAGACCATCATAAAAGGTAAATTGTTTGAAAAATTAATAATCTCATAAATGATGGTAAACATTTTTGGGGAATATAACTGCAGCCTTTATAATCAATGAAATAATGTAGCCAGTTATAAACATATTGCATTTGAAAACTTAAGAAGTTATCATGGAGTTATACATTATGGTATTTGGACATTTATAGAGAATGTGTTAGTCATCCAAATTACAATTTGTTCAGTCCATGGCCACATATGTGTGTGTGTGTGTGTGTGTGTGTGTGTGTGTGTTTTGGTTGTGTGAGCATGTGTCTTGCTGTTTGGCGGAAGCAGTAAATGAAGTGGCCAGCAGCAGGGTCTGAATTTGTTCTCTGCTCCCACAGCTCTATGACCCGAGTCTGGCCTGCACCGGTCCTCCATTACAACTCTCTTTCATCCTTCTTATTCTCTCAGGTGTCATGAAGATGGATCAAATGAAAACAAGAAAACACCCACTTTGCCCCCAACCTGCCCTGGCCGACTGACGGCAACAGGTTTGAGCGAGGAGCGGTGACTTCCACAAGACCCAAAATGTGCGTGGACTCACTCACGCAGAGAAGAAAAACTCTCACACAGATGGCTCCAACTAAACGCAAATGCTGTCTAACCCCAGCCCCCTGTGGTCATGCTACGGCCCAGATTGCCAGTAAAGAGGTGGATGCTTCATGGCTCAGCTATGTGCTTGGTAAATGGAAAGGATTTCAGCCTTACCTCAACTATTACACTGCTGTTGTCGAGTTGTTCTTTTTACAAAGGTCAGGATTACACAGAGGACAAAGCAAAACAACAATAAAAATAACCACAGCTCTTACAAATGCAACAAAACATGTATGCTTTCCATCATTTGTAATGCAGCCTGTGGACAGACACTAACAGAGAGATTCCGACCTCAACCGCATTCAAATGTCAAATGAAATCTGTTCAAAATGAAATTCTGTTCTGCACTACATGCCAGAACAAACACATGGCTAGAATGCAGGAGAAATGACATCATATTTGGAGCAAACACTGGTTGGGTTATTATAAACATTAATGAATATGGATGGCAAAGGGTTGCTTTATCAGTGCTTAACATTAAAACTAAGCAAACTGTCAGTAGAAATAACCCTTCCTTTCTTTTGCATTTTTCTTTTTATATGATTTTCCATTGTTTTCCCATGCCGAAATTGATTACAAAAATTTATATAAATATGTTTTTCATTTATATATATTTAAATTTATATATACATTGAAATGTATTTTGTATTGTTTTCTTTTACATGTAACTTAAATGCCAACAGCAAGTCATTTATTCTCTTTATTCATTGCACTTAAATGAGCATTTATTCTTGAATTGAACATGACATTTTATGTCAACAATTGATTTTTTTTTAAAAATCCAATTACACAGCAGCATTTTGTATTTTAACATTAGACATTTTGTCTATCTTATGAAGTATTCCGATAATTAGGAGGCTCATCAATGGACTATTACCGTGTTAAAATTAGAGCTGGCATGTTAGTGTGTTTGTAGTACTAGAACTAGTGTACACAGGAGATGTGTAAGAAAGCACTGCTTGATTCAGGCCTATTCACCAGCAGTGTGAAATATACCCCTGGCTGTGTCCACAACCATTACACATGCCTATAACACAAATTATGAAATGTTGTTTTAGAGACAGATTAGAAAGGGGTGCATGTTGATATAAATTGATTCACCATAAATGTGTAAGAGTGAAAATGGGGTTTTGAGGGAAAAAGGAAGCTTAAAGGATCCGGTCGACTTTCCTGTGTGGGTGTTCATTTTATATTTTACAGACAATGTTCCTTTAAAAGCCCGCACCTGGAAATCCCATTAGATGTGCATATAAAATCCCTCATGATTAATAGTATATGAGGCAGGGCTGGGTTGGGGGGTACCGACATGTGGACCACAGGACTCCTCCTCTGTAAGCTCACGTTACACTCCATAAACTTGCTGGTCTTTCCCACCTAAACGTTTAAAAAGGAGGAGGGATCACTTGTCAGGATTGTCTTGAACTGTGAAAAGCAGCGTGTGGAGTTGAGAGTGGATGTAGTGAGCGAGTTGAATGAGAGAGAGTGTTTGTTGATGTGGTACAACCGAGCTGTATCCCACCACACAATTTCAGAGTGAAGACAAGTGAGAGCAAGGCCACAGCTGGAAGACACCTACTTTCATACATCCGTACTGGGGTGAACCTGATCACAATCGAGTGTGATTCGCAAGAGCGGACACTGATGTGCGTGTAAGTCTACATGCAGAAGTGGATGTTTCTCACGTTGACTTGTGCCAAACCCAAACAGCTGCGTCTTTGAGGAGACCTTGCCTTTATACCGAGTGTGACCCCAGCTGTGTGCTCTTCAGCATGGATCAGCCAGCCAGCAGTTGCATGCGGAGTCCGCATACAGGCGGTGCTCTATGGGGCTGCGTCAGGAGCCCCCACACGGGAGGATCTGGAGCCGGGCTACAGGGGTACCAGCAGGCCCCTTTCTCGTTGCACCAGAAGCATGATTTCCTGGCCTACACAGACTTCTCCAGCTCCTGCCTGGTGCCGGCACCACACGCTTACCCACGTGAAGACAGACTGTATCCGGAGACGCACGGCGGGTACCAGCGAGCGGAGTGGCAGTTCCCTCCCTGCGAGCCACGAGGCAGAGGACAGGAGCCGTGCCAGGGGGCGGCAGAAGCGGTGGGAGCTGGTGTAGGGGCTGATATGGACAATGCAGGTGGAGACAGACTGCCTGGAGCAGTCACGGCGTGCCTAGAGGGAGAATACTCACCTCAGAGCGTGGCAGCGGTGGACATGGAGAAAAAGAGCTCCAAACGGAAAAGAGAAATCACAGGTGAGTCAATTTAGTCATGAGGTGTGATTCACTCTGATTAATGCGGAAGTTGACACAATTTAAGTAAAACATTTAACTGTGAGATCCTATTAAATATTTTTTTACTGGTAAACAGTTAAACTGGTCTTAGTTATTAGCAGCTTTTAGTTTAGTGATTTAGCGCTGAAGTGCTTTCCAACTAGAAGGAGGAACAAACTACTTTAAGGATGTTAAAAAAAAACATTTGTTTAAAAATACAGTGAGCGTACACACGTCGGATGACATATGACACACGTTCCCCGCATATTATTCTGCCGTTGCTTCCTTCAATTGTTGGAAACTCGTAGGTAAAGTTCATCTTCATGATTGCTATTGTTTTCAAACCACCTGTTTGGCTGTTGTAACATACCAAAACATCTGACACAATTTTTCAGCCTAGACCTAAATTTTATTAAAACTTTATTATGATGAAGATTGTAAAGGATATGTACTTTAAAAATGACCTACATGGTTGTGAATCAAGGGCTGTATGCATTATCAGTTTCTTTAGGTCAGTAACAGTACTGACATTAAAGATCAATTTAAATCTTTTAATTGTTAAAATTACCTTTACGAAACAGATTATATAAGTTAAACAAAGTTCTATGAATCCAATGTTTTGTCTATATTCATTGTCAAAACCGAAATATCTGTTTTCACCCTTTATATATACAGTCATGGCTAATGATGCCCAGAAATGATTACATCTACATAATAACAAGAGCTCATAATAATAAGCTCTCTGCGTACTTCTAATTTCACGCTATTTTGAGAGTAGGAAAATAAAACCTCAGTTTTTGTGGCAAACATCTGGTGCAAGCATTAATTTCATCTTTCAGACTGTGGAAACTGAGAGAGCTTTGCTTTTGTGGGATCAGGAAAAAATTATTGAAGATAAATATGTTTCCCCAACAGTACTTTAGGGTTGCTTTGTATATACAACAGCCAATTCAGCGAGACAATACTCATTCGAAGACAATCACATGTGGTGTTTAAAAATTCTTAGCTCAAATCCATCAGGCCTTCACTACAATAATGCGCTCAGGTCTCGTAGTCTAATGCGGGGAATAAATACACCACTTCCCTCTCCGAGTTACCTTAACGTAACCTTCCATCACTTGCGGTCGAAACAAGCCAGACCACGTCTGTAATATAACTTGCCTACGATCCCACTTTTGCATTCTTATCCATTGACATTTTCCTGTCGTTAAGCAGTAACAGGATCTCCGCCGAACAGACTCTCCATTAGACTGGAGAAAAATTCAACATCATGAAAATATTCATCACTAAGGCAGGGTTTGAAGAGCGCATTAATATTGGCTAGCAAGGTTTTTAATGAAACGTCAGTGTATAAGGTGCAACAATTCAAGGTGTGAAAGTTTTGGCGAGCGAAGGATAATAAGATCTGGTAGTGATTATGTTTTCAGCAGGTTTTTACCTGAAATGACAAGCAGACACTGTATGATTGCATGAAATTGTAAACAGATGTGATATTCATTCCCAAAATGAATTCAACATCACGGATAATGTGCTCATCATTTTTTTCCTTACATCACAAGTCTGCAGTTTACTTCAGTTTAGGGAAGTTAATGGTGTAGAAAAAATACAAAGTCTTTTGTTGCTTTTTATGTCCAAATATAATTTGACTAGATTCATATTAATAAATAAATGTCATTAAGAAATTATTTTAATCAGTAGTAATTGGTGTATGGCCTTCTCTTCTGCTCTACTGAAGTAACACATTTAAATGACCTACTTTGTTTAGTTTTATTTATTTATTTGTCTATTTATTTATTTTGTTACATAGTCTTTAGAAAACGTAACGATTTGATCTATTCTATCGACACATGCAAACAGACTGTTCCTTTTTAGTAACCAATAATTGACCTAAAATGAAGTTTAACTGTCAACTTAATCAGACTTCATTTGGACAAATGACTTTAACGCCTTCTACATAAAATACCAAATGCCCAGCAGACACCCCAGTGAGTGCTCCTTACAAGTTTATGAGCTTTTTCTGCTGAAATTTATTAGTCTGTTTTTTGAAAGCACACACACACACAGAGAATGCCAGGTGTTTCTCTCCCAACCTGCCACCACCTTTTCATTTACTACACTCGGCAGTGCATTTAAATGAACAGGACTTTAATGACGATAATAACGCGCTTTCTAAAAGAAACAGAGGCCACAGGTTGCCATATGGGAGAAAGCATTTTCTCCTGTTACTAGTTTCACTTTTACACTAACATCTGGCGGTTTGACTGGAGTCCATTGCATAGTCTGACCAGAGTCTGGCAAACACGAAGTGCAAATTGTTACATTGACAAATTAAAGTCATTTCAGAATAATTGCCACAGATTTTTGGTGCTACTATGGTGTAAATGTTAATTGAGCTCACCCAAGGTTGGAATAACTCATTCAACCTTTGAAACGTAAATGATTTAAACGTCTTTGCATAGTACATGTTAACTTAACATTTTGAATGTGTGCCTTTAAATTTCTTCTTGTTCTGACACGGATTAAGTTACAGTGTCAGGGAATGTAGAGGGCACAGAAACCACACATTTACACTCCCACACACACACTCAGACTGGACACATCCAAACCTTTGTTCTTTTGTTAGCGGATTTAACAATGTTCCGGCGCATTCCTTGCTAACTCGAGTCCTCTGCGGTCAGATTCTAGCGCCCCAACAACCCCCAAAGTTCCAGCGTGATTTAACGGGGGCACAAACACCCTGTGATCTGCCCTGAGCCCTGTGCAAATGTGCAGCCCGTGTGGCCCACAAAATCGCTTGTAACCATGTTAACAACGTGAAGAGAGTTTTTTAAACCTAACAGGCATGAAAGCGCACGCAGTTCCTGAGGGAATTGTCAAATCACTGAGATTTTGATTCATTTAAAAAACGTGGAAAGCATGTCAAATAAACTATTAAAATGCTTGTGTTAAAATGAATGACCCTGGCTTTTGTTAACACAACCTCATGTAGTCATATTGAATTAATACTTTTAATTAGAATTTTTTTAATAATTAAAAAACATGAAGCGTATTTTTAGGTTCCCTGATAAAGCTTTTTTACAGCGATTATTTGTTGCATGGCTCAGCTTCATTGGCATAAACACAAAACTAACATTTTGTGTCTTTCAGAGATTCAGGATTCAAGCTTCAAGCCTGATTCAAACTGCAAAGCAAGAAAAGAACGGACGGCTTTCACCAAGGAGCAGCTCCGAGAGCTAGAGGCCGAATTCACCCACCACAACTACTTGACTCGCCTGCGACGCTACGAGATCGCCGTCAACCTTGACCTCACTGAGAGACAGGTACAATAGACTCATCAACTGTATATGCTGGTGGGTTTTTGGCAGGTTCAGTGCTCATTCATCAAGTCTAAATGAGTCTGTGTGAAATATGATTGACAAGACGAAGGTAGAGCTGTCGTCTCATCAATGCTTCACTTTGCCTTTAGACGTTTTTTGTTGGTTGAGCACAGACCATAGTTTGCTTGGTCCTTGATGGCTTTCCCAGGCCTGAGGTCCAAAGCAGATGCCAGATCCCAGCAGCACAACTTCTCCTGAATCCCTTTGCAACTTTCTCTACATTTTCCGATGCATCCTACATATCTTGGCCGCCCGCCACCGTTTGCTTTCAAAATGAGTGGCAGACAGATTCAGTCGAGAAGGAGCATGTAAAAATAGTGTGGGAACAGATGGTCCGTGTTCCTGCGTTTCCGCGGAGAATGCGGAGTGGGATGCACAAGGGTCACAGACATGCGGTCCGCAGAGTTTTAACTGTCAGAAATAATGTCACAAATCTTTTGATTTGCTGGCTTTAAAATTCTTTTGAATCACTTAGGAGAGCAGGCAATTTATTCGCAGAAACGTTTCCAGACGGTTTAAATGCATCGCTTATCATTTTTATTCGCAGGTGAAAGTGTGGTTTCAAAACAGAAGAATGAAGTGGAAGAGAGTAAAAGGAGGACAGCCTGCATCTCCTCACGACCTGGAAGCAGATGAGATGGACTCCGCCGCTTCGCCCAGCTCTGAGTAAAGATATTTACAGTCACAGCTTCCATCCGCACGACGTCCAGTTTTTCACATATCGCCTTACACTGCTTCATGGACAAACGCGTTCGTGCTTCCTGTTGCTCTTTTTGCTCACATGACTAATTATCAACAGAGCTTCAGCGGTTTGGAAGCACCGACCACATGTTACACTTTCCTTTACCAACGGATCGAGTGAAATCAGAGACCTGTAAAAATCCAATTATTTGCGTGTTAAAACAATTTATATTAACTGTTGGAGCACCGGTTTAATAGCTTTGACCTCCAGCCATGACGGCATGATGTAGGTTTGTTGTTGGAGCGCTTTCACACTGCAGTGGTGGCTGGTGCCTGATCAGAACCACCTGTGAAGCTCCACACACAGACTGGATCTCAGGATCGTGCCAAACCACCAAAGCCCTCATATCACATGTCTTTGTTTTTGTCCAGTTGATCGTACAATATCCCAATTTCCCTGGTTAAATAATATTTTTCTTTTGTGTACTTTTCTTTTTTACATGAAATTGATCAAACAGATGTTGCATATAAAATGAGGAAAAAATGAATAAATAATTTGAAACAGAACTATAACTGTGATGTTTATTTCTTCAGATCTTGCGATGTCAATAGTATATGTAAATGAAAAAGGTTTTCTCTTTTACCGTGTTAATGCAGTTTTATTTGTCAGCAAAACTAATCATCTTGCACACTGGGGGATGTCAGAAGTCTTTAGCTGATAAGTAAACTTGCATTTCTGACCCAGGTAACATAGAGAAAGAGAAAACTTTGTTCATTTACATATACTTTGGACAGTGTAACAATACAAAGCAGGCTGAAATTAGCAATGGTACACTTTAACCCTATCTTTGCTATTTAAAAGTCCAGAATACAATCAAAATTACTGTTGCTTGTAGACTTATCTTGCACTACACAGATAGATTAGTCTTATTACTTTAGTCCAACATGATCTCACTTATATAAAACTTATTTACAAAGTGGCTAATTCATACAATCTCATTTGTTTTAGTATGTTTTGCCTTCTTCCCAGTAATGTTATGGTTAGGGGCAGGGTTAGATTTTTAGGGTTAGGTTTAGCCATTCCTTACTTTGAAAAGAATTGTGAAAACTTTCTGTTTAAACTACAACTACATCAACACAGAAAATAAAACTGCTTGTATTGTGATTTAATGGGGTCAATTTTATATAGACTTATCACCCTAAAGCAAACAAAAACATTACAATACTCTATTACTGTCCTGGCTTATGTGACTAACAAGACTACCTTTGATATAGATGTATAATCCACAATGGATTTCTTCGTAACTGTCATTAAACATAAAGTAATGATAATATGTTTTGAGAGTTTTCATACCTCTCAGCCCAAAGTTTGGACGGAAACATCTGCATGGGCACAAAAATCGATTTCAACCTGTCTAGAAGTCAGACAGGCCCACGCGGTGGTGACCTCTGGCGTAGTGTTGTGGAGAGAGCAAAATAGGTGGGTAGGAGTGAAGAGATGACTTCTCAAGTACAGGATGTTGTTGTAGCAGGTAGCCAGTCATCCAATTTCCTGCTTCCCAAAGAAAACAGTGGTAAAGCATCCAGGGTCTAGGGACTCACAATGGTGGGCCTATGCTCGGGTCGGCCAGCCAAACAAAGACTCGAGAGGTTACTGGCCTATGAGGTGGACCGGCACAGGAATGATTCCATACACACCCAATGCTGGTGACCCAGCGCAGTCATGCTGCTCTGATCCAATACTTCATTACGTACCGTTATATACCTATTATTGCTTTTGAGTAATGACCGTGAAAATAAACCATGCGCATAAACTTAATTATGATATTAGAGCCCCTAATAAAAGGGCACTGCAGCGGTCCATTTACACCTGTGACATTAACTAAAATAAACACAGTAGGGGATTTATCCTTAAAGACACGGACACATGCGCATACATGCTATTTAAACAGAACCCGACTGATTTGTTTAATTTTGGCCCCGAAAAATAGCATGTTAAGTAACGTGATCCTAAGAGCTCGTGCTCATTTGCCCGATGACCTCATTTAGACTGGGATATGTTTCTCTAGGGGTAAAACAGAGAAAGGAAATGAGAGAGAGAGAGAGAGAGAGAGAGAGAGAGAGAGAGAGAGACAGATGGTAGAGAAGTCTCACCTACTGAACAGCATGAACAGGCACATCTCAGACTCTCAGAAATCATTACAGACAGATGATCAAATGGGTCAGGTTTTATTATTATTTTTTGGTTCATGCAGATTTTAATAAGAAACATTATTTATACATTGTAAGCCCTGTTAATATGACCTTCCTGATGCCTGCAAAACAAAAGCACACTCACAAAAATTATGTTTGACTTTAACTTTGAAATGCATCAGGCATGCAGCATCACTCATGATATAAATAACAAAGAATGACTAAGGTGCAAGTTTTTTATTTCCTCTTTAAGAAAGTTAAGTGAAAGTGCAATCACATGCACGTAAGTGGCAGCATAGCATCTTCAGTGAGGGGTTTGTAGGATAGGTGGGTGAGGGTATGATGGATGGCCAAAAGTGTGCAGGTCAGGTCTATTCAAATGACATCAAAGCTTCTGACATCATCATGACCCAGCTCTCTAACAAACCACGAGACATGCCAAAAAGGGCTTTATTTAATTACAGATTTTTGTTTTCTTTTCCATTTATAATATTTATTTTTGTATATTTATTTATCAATCCATTTTTTATTAACAATAAGTACAGTACTATATGTACTGTAATGATTCTGAACTACAATGTTCATAAATAAGATATAATGTACATAGTTCAAGAATCTCAAGAAATCTGCTACATGAATCAATCTATAATATATCTGCCTTTTGTCGCTTTATCACTTCCTTTATCACAAAGTCCCAAAAACTGTTTCTCATCATCAAGCCACTGTGCCCGAAAATAATTCAATAAACCTATTTAACAGTTCTCTTCTGCATCCTAAACATAACCAATGTCTGAAGACAACCTAAACAATTTACTCATGTTTTTTGTCTCTACAGAACTGTTTGATGTTTGCTGTCTTGCACAGGGAAGAAAAGAGGAAGAAACAGGAAATGTGTGATAGCTTCCTCACATCCTCCCAAGACAGTACTTGCACTAGAAAAGAAGAAAAATGCATGTGTGTGTATTTGGATCACATACTGCATGTTCAGGTGTGTGTAAGGACTTCTGAAACAGCTTCTATTTAGAGGATGTGGTCAGTGAAGATCTGTACCCCCCTCAAAAGCCCCATGTAATGATTAGTGATTCCCACAGGAGGAGTAAATCTCACTGTTTCATTGCACAATCATTCAAGACGGGCCAGATTTGCACAGCACAGTTTTAAATTATGCTGGACTTCCTGCCATGTTCGTTTGGCGGCTCTTATAACCAAAACTAGAGAGGAAATTTAGTTTGAATCTACCAAAAATAACAATAATAGTTGTTAGGACTAACCTGCTTTGAGAACAGGACAGAATCTGGCAACAGTGCGGCATGAATAATCATATAAAAAATAAAACAATAATCATAGAATAAAACATGAAAATCATCTGCACAAAATATTAAATATTTTGAGTACCATATCCGTATGTTTTAGTCTTGGTTTGTCCATAAACGAAAAATGAAATTATTCACACATAATGCTGGGGTTGTTTAAGACCAAAACGTTTTTTGCAAAATCAACCAAAAATATAATGTTTTATTTGTGTCTGCATTTTAAGCTTGGAGAGGAGAAGGTATTCACACTTCACCTTTAAATTGTCTTTATATTCTTTTAAAAATGTATTCAGAGCCAATAACATATAATGCATTGAGTGCCAAAGTTTAAATCCCAGGTCGTGGTCCTTCCCTTTCTGTCATTACAGTGCCAGTACAGTCCAAAAGGTCAAAAAGTCAATAGATATATATATATATATATGAACATAAATTCCAAATCTTTGAATCACTTGAGCTGAGTGTTTCAGTAAAGATCGAAAGGGATCCATGAGCACATGGCAACCCATATTGGAGCACCACAGTTGCCATCCATCACTGCGATCTCTCTGTCCACCTCCTCCTGTCTCATTCTCCAAAGTGTCTGAGCCACCAGCCAGCCTTTCACCAAACAAAAGACGTCTTGTCTGATCATTTCACCTGATCCTGTATCTGCCACATCAGTTTATAACCCAATACAACTGATCTTGGTAGTCAAAGGCTTGCTGCCTGTAAGATACCCAACTGAGTATAACTGAACCATTAGGATCTGATTCACTGAACAATAGACCCTTTTTCTATAGCAAAAACTCTAAATGATCAATAAAAGTTATTACCCCATTTTTTATCGTCTCCAGTAAAGTGGACTTGGGATCAACTGGGATCATATTTTGAGAGTCTCAAAGAAGAGACACAGTATACATGTTTCAACATTCCCCAAATTCTATCCTCAGAATTATTGCCATTTATTCTACATCTGGTATTTTTAAGTACACCACTGAGACATGGAAGTTGGAATACCTGTCAAAGTCAAATCGATTCATAGTTTTACGACCCGTTCTCAACTTACTTCTCTATTTATATTGTTTTTTTTTACTGTACCTACCTGCTGAGTGTTTCAGATGTCTACATTTCTTTAAATCTGTCTAATACAATATATATTATACATTAAAAGATATTGCTGGATTCTAACACAATACAAAAATGGAAACAGGTCATAAAACATGAATTCATCACATAATTGGTGGAGTTTTTAAAGCTAAATTCACCAGCACAACTATTTAAAAAATAAACAAAATGTGGAAACAAATATCTCTCAGAAGACTTAACACACATATTTTTATTATGAGTATTTCCATAAAAGCACATTCTGATTGCTTAAAAAGTACTTGTGTACATGTGTGTGTGTGTGTGTGTGGACACCGGAGGACCTCTAGTTCTGGGTCATCTCACTCAACATCACTCAGCCCACTAGAACCCTGAGAACACTTTGGGTACAGGAAGTAAACTTCATGCAAGAACTCCATCTAAAAATAAAGCCACAAGAGCTTTAAGCACAGCTCGGTGTTCTCACCAGATTCCATATTATTTTAGTTATTAAAATAGAAGTATATTAATGAAATAAAAAATTTAACTATTTATGTAATATCTAAAATATAATACTTATTTATTTATATTTTAGATATCTCATAAATATGTATGAATAGGATGAAATACAGCTTTACACTTTAATATACTAATAGCAAACTATATATTGATGGAAAGGTCCAAAACTCAAGAATATATATTTGCCAAATTTTCAGAACAATAAACATAAACTGAATGTTTACAAAACAATTTGATGTTAATGTTATTTTTAAAAACACCTCAAAATAAATGCATTTTAATACATTTAAAAATAAATAAAAAATAAATAAAATAAATATAAAATTTTAAAAAATCTGATATTCATGTATGCTCAATATGTGCAATGACAGTTATCAGGTTAAAAATTTGCGATATAATCATAAATGTCATTAATTGGGCATATTTGTGTCATATATTTGTAAGTGAATTATTTTCAAGGTCATGTTGACTTGTAGTACCTGGATGACCCCGTGTTATGATTTTTTGAGTCATTGTTTAAGGAATAATACCAGTAATATTTTTCATATCACTGCAGTGTATTGCAGATTTAATGCAGAATTGACTTGACAGGTGCGTTATTGACAAAATTTTGAATATTTTATATTTCTCACTGAACAAAAACAATATATCCAGTTTGCAGTTCATTTCCAAATGTTTTTAACTCTGAAGCCAAGATTTCTGCCTTTTTGAAGTTTCAAAGGATGTGAATTATATACTCCATCCCCTCAACACCCACCACCATCTCCCCTATATTATTTTCCTCCAAAGCCTTTCTTTCTTCCAACCTCCCCCACACTCAGACTCCATCTCCCATAAGGCCACAGGCAGGGGAGGCGGGGGTGGCGATGGCTGAGCCGTGGCGTGACAGGCTGAGATTTCTGGAGCCTTAACACTGTCTTTCATCAGCATGGTGCTCCTGGGTCTGGGTTTGGGTTTCAGTCCGAGCCTGCGTCTGCGGCACGTGGGAGGAGGATTTTTACCACATGCATCCCGTTCCCACCGAACAATGAAAGTCCTGTCGGCGTCCGTTTCTCGCGCTGGGACGGTACGGCTGTGATGTCACAGAGCAGAAGCCCACCCGTTCGTCACACCCCCGCACCGTGCTGGCTCTAATTAACACCTGCTTTCATGAGCATGTTCCCTCCCGGTCGGGGTAAGCTGTTTGGTCTGGGCAGGATTAGCATGTGTGGGGTGGTAATGCCAGACCTGCGTGTTGCGCTCACGTCTGTCGGACATTGAGCCGCACGGTGCAGACACACAAAGCTCGAGTCTCAGACGGGAGCGGCAGGAACTGTCCCGTGGGGGCAACCTGTTGGCCTGCTGCCTGCCAGTCAGTGAGCGTGCCAACAGGCTAGCCACAACTGCAGTCTGCTACTTTTATGACAGAATTGAGCTTTTACAGAGGATTAGGTGGAAGTCTTTACAGTTGTTTTTCTTTTTATTGTTTATAACGTTGTTTCTGTGGCTGCTGTTTAGCTTTACCAGTGGTTCTCATTTTTTTCTGGTTTACAACTAAAAAATCTTTAAAATGCAATTATTTAGCAGATTGTTTTCCCCAAAGCGACATAAAAACAGGGAAAAAGCACTAGGAATTTAACATAATCATAAGCCAACAATACCAGCAACTGAGGTTATGCTGTAAAATACAGAAACAAATAAACATAAAAACATTTGTTTACATAGTAAGATTGTAAGTGCAGTAAGATTGGCGGCCATTTAAATTATGCTATAATTTATACCAATCTTGCATAAAGTATAATATTACATGCTACGTGTACAATACAGCTGTCTTTGGTAAAATAAATATTTTACTAAAGGTTTTTAGCTCAGATGTCAATATTTTGGGGGTTTTGTTTACATACCCATGTGAGGTCTCTTTCAAAGTTTTTAAAGCATTTTTTTATGTTTAAAGCATGATCTTCATAGCCAGGTAAAATGCTGTTTTCAGAATTGTCATCTATAACAGTATAGATCTATATTCCTCATGAGCACATACAAATTATACAAAGAACATTGCTTATTGTTTGTGCAATTTAATTTACAGTAATACTAAAAAATCTGTTAGAAACTGTTAGAAATGTGTGTTCTTTTTTGTCACATCCATAATGCATGTACTGTATATTTTCATTTTTAAAATAGATAACTTGTACATAGACCAATATTTTTCCAATGTCTAGCACTATCAACAAGGATTTAGTAAAATATAAACAGACGATTTAATATACTGTTAATAAAAACATTATTTATCTATTTATTTATTTATAACATTTGAATTTTAAATGTCACATCCATACTGCTGGAATTGGTTTTAGCATTTATACATTCAGTATGTTAATGTAGATTCTAGTGATTATGACAAAACAAGTATTTAACTTTATATAACAAGTAAACCAACAAATTAGTTTCATTTAAGACAACCGAACTTAGACTTTCTTGAGATTTCTCCTCTTTGAGAAAAACACTCTTAACTCATCTGAACAAATCTAATTAGTCTTTGGTCGTGTCCCATGAGCACACTGGGTCGGCCGCCTTCTCAGTCAGAGATTCTTTTGCTCTGGTTTGAAATGAGATATCTGAGAACTTTGAGAACTTTTGGGAAAACAACAGGCAGAGGTCAGAGCAGAGGTGGGATATTGAATGAATCGCACTGTGGATTGTGTGCATGAGGAAAGCGATGTAAACCCACTGGGGACCTGAAAATACACACTGGTTTTAGCAGTATACTCCAGGGATGTACACATACATATATGCATGATTACATCACTGTTTGAATATAGACCTTTTATTAATAATTACGTTTTTTTCCCTTTATTTATATCTTACTAATTTCAATAGACCAAAACAAGGCTATATCCCAAAATTAAACTTAACTTTTTTGTAAATAATGCTTTTAGATTATTGTACATTTAAAAAAAATCAGTATCAGCTGTATAATAATCCAGAACTGCAATCAATCTGTATTAAAAAAATTAAAAATCAGTATTATATTTATACTGTTAGTTAAAACAGCTGCTCATAGTGGAGGATTCCCATCTTAATCCTGCAACACACAAAACAGCCTTTTGATACACCCAAAACTGGCCTTTGATTTCCATAACACTGCCGAAAATGAGCTGTGGAGGGGAACAAGATCCGACATGCTGTCTACAGCCCCCTCTGCACTTGTCTCCATCCACCACCCCATCAGAACTGCGCTCCCCTGTCACCTGCTTTCATTTCTCTACATCCATATGCATTAAAGACAGGAAATCTACCCTTGCAACATTAATACTGTGAAATTCTGAAGAGGAAATCTAAGCAGAATCCAAGAGGCAATTCATGCCAGGCTATCAACTAATAAAACAGACCCCAGAGTTATTATAACGTGGTCCATCTTATACCGTCATCTGTCTATCTGGCACATCTTTGTCTTTTTAAGGAGTTTTTTTATTCTTCTGGTTTGACTCACAGTTCTCAAGCAGCTCCAGATTGTTCTCATTTAGCGGGTAAAGATCTGACCCTTGACTCACATGGACTCGTCTCTACTCTCAATCATTTTGGCCCTGCCTTTTACAGCTCACAGCAGCTGGCCTAGCCTTGGAAATCTCCTGGGATTCTTTTGGAGAGGTGAGGAGAAGAGCCAAGGTAAGACAGACACTGACATTTTACGTTTGAAAGACTAAAATTTTTATTTTTGAGTATCACAACAAACTACACAGTTGGTGACATTTCATGTTTCAAAGTACAATTTGACAATGTAGCATATCACCGAACGGTTTCAGCAGCTCAGCTGGTCGAGAATGGAGGCAGTGATGCCAAGGTCATGGGTTTGACTCCCAGGTAACATACTTATAATTTATAATATATATTTAAAATTTTAGATATTTTTTAAAATCTTTTTATTTTCCTAATTTTTAAATAATATATATATATATATATAATGTTTTTATTCATTTTAAACATGAACATTTTTATTATTTATTTTTAGTTTAGATTTATTATTATGCAAATATTAGTCAAATATTTATTCTTGAGTCTTATACCTTTCCATAAATATATAGATTGTCATGATTACATTAGAATTCAACTATGAAATATTAAAGTGAAAAGTGAAATAAGCAGTTTCTGAAATAAAAGTGTTCCTCCTGTGGAATTGTGACGGTTAACAGGTTAAAAACATATTAAAATGCATTGGGAAAAAGCATGAGCCAAATGTAAAAATGTAAGGAAATGTATGAAAATCTAATATTTGAATATCAATGATAGAATATTTGAAACCAGCACAGCTGCATTGTGGGAGTTACTGAAGCTGAGACGTTTAGTTTGATCTTTTATTAGAGATCATATCGGGTGAACCAAAGGAATAAAAAAATGATTTTTTTTATAACACTATAATTTACTCTTTGCTAATCTAACCATAATTTCTGCACAAGATCTAGTCAGACACAGCGGAGACTAAATAGACCGAAAAGGAGCCACGCTTTCAGCAACACCTCATTCTGCCCCTTTTGAAGACCGGTAGACACTTCGGAGGAAACCTGATCCACGGCAAAAACAACTATGAAGTCAGACTTTTATTTAAGGAGCTCGATCTCCGATATCCATAGTGCTGGTGTGGAGCTGAGGGGGATGGGGGGGTTCTGGGTGAGGTTTGCTCTGTTGTTTTCTGACTGGCTGCCAGGAAAAGTTTAATGGCTGTGGAATTTGGACAGGAAAAAAGCAGGCTGGAAGTTTCAGAGGAAGCAAGGATTTGTGGCTCACGCAGCACCTCTGTTTGTGTTCTTGGGGTTGGCTCCACTTCGGTCACCGCGCCGCTTCGCATCTAGTGAGGAAGAGCGTCAAACGCCTTTCCACGTATGAGTGTGGAACCTCAAGAGAATACCTACCGGCGACAATCAGGCAATGGCATGGCCACCTCCACCCCTTTACGCACGCTTACACACACACACACACACACACTGCTGGATAGCACAGATGTAGTGCTAAAGCTCACATGTCCTGAAATAAGTCCAGTATAAACATTATCTCAATTCCAAACATTCATAATCCATCAACCTATTCCTTAATTAACCTGTTAACTGTCACCGTTCTGCAAGAGGAACACTTGAAAACTATGGAAACAGGTTATTTCCCTTTTCACTTTAATATTTCATAGTTTAATTCTAATCATGACAATCGATATATTGATGGAAAGGACTAAGACTCAAAGAATAAACAAATTTTTATAACAATAAACATAAACAAACAATTAATTAAAAATCTTAATGTTGTTTATAAAAATACATAAAATGAAAAAAAGATTAAAAATGTTTTAAAAATATCTAATATGTAAAAAGTTGTAGTTCTGCAATGGCATTTCATTCCAATATTTATTTGATCAAATATGCACATATGTTCCAAAAACATTAATACTGTTTCCCCTCTTTCAGTTTTGTTTCCATACATCACATAAAGCTGTGGTCTTAAACAGTAGTTTTGCCAATATAGGACTATTTAATATGCATATAATCCAACGTCCCCACAAATTGTAGGATTTTGATGGTTGTATCACATGGTTTCAAATTCTTCAGTTACTGCACATCAAGATTCGTCCCCAGACGTTGGAAACCATTAAATATTGTCAAAGCAATATCTAACTCTTTGAAACGTGTACATCACCGCACTCCAGATGGTTTTCAGCCTGCTCTTAGTCCTCAGAGAGGATCTACTTATGAGGAAAGAGAAGCTTGTATGGCTGAGATGATGCCTGCAGTCCCTGTCAACAGTAATCACCTCTGCTCCCTATTCTTCAGCCCACACCTCCACACATTCCCCCGCTGTCTCGCCACACAGGCCCAGGCTACAGTTCTCTATCCAGACTCAGTCTGGTCTCATCACTATCCAACACGACCATTGCTATTCTGAGAGATTTCTCTCTATATTGTTTTCTCAGTCTCTCAGCATTGGATTGAAATGGACCGTTGACTCGCAAACAGAATCTGACAGATACTAAAACATACTGTAGATCATTTAGAGCAAAAAAATAAACGGAATGAAAGTTATACTGTATATATATTGGATATATTGTTGTTTGTATTAGACATTGTTTGAATCATGTGTATTTGTATGTGAAAACCCAACGTAATTTGTGATTTACCGTTTTCTACATAAAATCATCCTAAATAATGTAAAGAACATTGTGTGAATATATGACATATTTAATATTGACTGAGTAATGACATGTCAAAGACTGAAATCAGTGTTTAGGAAGCCAACTTAATAATAAACTGTATAGTGTATAAATTCATTAAAATCAATCATTTTGTTATTTCAAATAATTAAATTCAGTATTATAAATGGAAATTTAGTACTGTATCTCAAAATCTATCATATAATGTATGATTTACAGCAATAAACACACCTGTTTTTGTCATTTTTATGGCTATGACTAAGATGCTTCTAATCTCATAATAATTAGATTTTAGCTTGGATTTCACAGAGAGAGTCACATTTTGTTTATATTATGTTATTTGTATTTTCTTTATATACATGATTTATTGATTTTCAGCCTATTGCCAGCCAATAAAAGCGTATAAAATCAATAAAAAAGTGTGACGTTTTAAAAGGATCCCATTATATCTGAATGAAGCACCTAGCTCAACATTTGTTCATTATATAGAGTCAAACCTTTGTTTGTTTTGAGTCCAGTCTGCTCCTAATAATGAGTGCAATTGGCCGTGCATAATGGCTTTGCGATCTGTCCTCTAAACATTTGTGTGACGAGGCTTGTAAAGGGCCAGTCATCAGTCAAACCCAATGATCAGCTCCAGTTTGGAAGGTGTGAGATCAGACACTACGGACAGAAGAATAAACAAACTGAGCAGGAAATGCTTACGGACAAATGGCCTTTATGTGAAGGGAGCAAGAAACACATGAAAATCTAATGTATTTCCAGAGAAACACGGCCTCCGTAAAGCTCGTACTGTCACTGCGGAAAGCCCCCTGCCAAGTGGAGAGTACAACATTTGACACCAGAGCGGTGTATGAGAAACAAACGTTTAGCACCGCAGTCCTAGCTAAACAAATAAACTAGGCCCATGTGGACTCAACAACTGAACAAGTGGACGTGATTCTGAGTCACCAGGAAAATATTATTTTATTGCTCAGAGATTGCTTTTTTATAGCTCAAGATGTGTGATGAAATTCTAAGTGTTTTATTTAAGTATCAACTTAAATGTTTTTCCTCAAATTAATCTGGAGAAATAAAAAAATAAAAACTAAATTACTTTTTAGAGTAAAACTGTAAAACTGATGTAGATTGCACAGGTAAAATATTCTGTATTTGAATATCTGATTTAAAATATTTAAAATCGTCAATAATATTGACATTTGATTGCAGACTTGACAAATATGAGCTCAGTTTGTGACATTGTTGAGATTTCTACTGAAACAAATGGAGACATTTGTAAGATTTCTGGGTCGTTTTCTGAGGAGAAATATCTGTGACGCAGGATGCAGATGTTTGCATTTGCTCTCTATTCAATCTCATTGTCCAGGAAAAATAATTGAGATATTAAAGACATCTCATCTGAGATTTTTCTTTTTATAGTGAGTGACCACAAAAAGAAAGATCATTCTCATGACTTCATCATTCTTATTGCAGAGAAAATGATCAAAATCTGAAAGTAAGAAACAATCTTTCTTTCCAAACAAAGACTTTATACTAATAATAAAGTAACAGGGCGAAAACAAATCCACAGTTCCAGCTGGAACACGGTTTGTGGTCGAATCAAGTGGAAAAGACAGTGGTTTTGTTCTCTGATATCGATCTCTTTCACCAGTATGTCGGGACGGGGAAATGCAGAAATCAGTCTTCTAGCTCAATGCCAAAACGAAAGAGGTATAAACTAGCTAAAAGCTCAAACACTGGCGTTCAGTGCAAGTGAATAATTTAAAAAGTACCAGTAAAATACTCAGAGGAAACGGCTAATTATAAAAAATGATGTAACAAAATGAAACACACATTCCTGCTATTTCAGTTCAAGCAACGTTTCCATATTCTGCTCTATGCCAAAGCACCATATCCCTGCTGGTCTGGCCCTCGTCGCCCTCTGCTGCCCCCTGTGCGTGAGAGGACTCTCCCAGGAGAGAGGCAGGGGGTCTTGGGGAGATGTGTGGGACAACCAGGGATTTTGGCAACCTGTAGTTGAGCTCCCAGGCAAGGCTGGGCTGGAATAACGAGGCCTGTTTATTCAGCTGGTACAAGGGAAAGAGGATGTGTTCAGGGCCTCATTAATCACGGCTGCTTCGGAAGAGATAAACAGCCAGGACCCAGCGGGGGTGCTGACGCTCCAGGTTGCCCGTAACAGGGCAGAGTGGGGGTCTGTCCTCACAACAGGGGGGCACGTCTGAACACTTGCAGTAGAGCCATTCTGTACAACTTTTTGAGGACTGAAATATATCAAATAAACTATTTAAGGAATTTGGTACCAAAATTATATTTATTTATAATTATGAAATTTACTTCTATGAAATTATGAAAAATATTACTTCTCTTTTTTTATTTTACAAATATTTATGTACACATTTCTTGTAAATTTGACTTCTAATTCATTTCTAGTTAATTTACAGATATTATGTGCATGTTTGTCATACTGTCATATTTAAAGTACATTCTTATATGAACTGTATGATGGGTTCCCCTCATCATCCTCTGAATGTCAACATTATTAATTTTGATAAATACTACAATACTTACAATAACTAAAACTGCAATTTATATAATTAATAGGTATTGTCTTCTATTTCTGTTAGTCAAAATAGGTTTAAATGTATAATTTGCATTATTTAAACAACTGTATTTGTACAAGCCTGAAACAACTATTCAGTTTAGTTATAATTAAAGTTATTTTAATATCATTTCACAGTTTTGCATTCTTGCAAAGCAGCTTTACATATAAATAGAACGTAACAAAGTAAAGAGATATAGAATAAATAGATATTATTAGAAATTGTTCAATAAGATGAACATTAATACACACTTAAATACAACTTTTTTACAATTTTAAGATTAATTAAATAAGAATGTTAATTTGTAGTGATGCTTGTAAACACTGTATGTATCAAACTTGTATACTATTAATATTAACTGTAAAAATAATAAGATGTTTTTGATTTCTAAAGACAAAAGATATACACTACAGGAATTTATACTGAAATGTATGCTATGTGTCTTCTACAATATGTAAGATATTAGAAAGATATTTTAAATTTTTTGTCTTGTTTTTAATTTTAGTTGTCATGTTAATATCACTTGATACTGGGAGTTCATTTGAATGGCAGAGAAACCACATTTATATCTGAGGTAAAGAAAAGCTAACAGACCACATCTGCACCTGTGACAACAACCTAGATAGAAAAACAAAAGCACTGACAGAATATGATAAATCTCTTCTTCAGAAAAATACAGTAAAAGTCGATTATTTTTATTTCGAATGACAAGCATTGTGAACACTTCACGCTTTTGTTTACACAGTGTTTCACAATAGCCCGTTCGTTAACACGCATGCAAGGGATTTACAAAACAACAGAACAAACTAATTCTTAAGTCTGATATATGAATACAGGAATGTTCCACCAGCAAACAGACAAGGGAAAAAACACAGAATCTGTCATCTACTGCAAGCACCCAGCCAAACGGCTGTTATTCTACACCTCCAGATGTTCTCCTGTCTCCTCTTTGACAGAAAATAAAATGCTGCTGAAATGCAGGTCTGATTCAAAAAGGCCGTATTATTACCTGCTGACCCTGTGGGCTTCTCACGCTGCCCATGTGCTTCACTACGGGCTGATTTCACTCATCTTTATTACCAGAGATGTGAAGAAGAGATTGCAGGGGAGAAGAGTATGTATAAGAGGTAGAAAATGAAAGCAAGAATGATGTTTTAGAAGTCTAATATAAGATGTACAGATCTCACAGACCCTTATAATATAATATTTAGACCCTGTTATGTGTGTTAAAAGTTTTATATTTCTCTGTTTATGTAAGATTTGTTTTAATGTTGATACTGAGATTATTATGTAGTAAAGGTATGTGCGGTTGGGTGTCTCTGTGTACATTCAGGGCTTATGGTCTAATTGCCTTTGAAAGTTCTGGAAAGAACAGGACATTACCAGTTTTCTTTGGATTGCACCCATTTACACATACAAATTATGTGAAGTGCTCAGCACATCTAATTACACAAATTAGTCACACACTCAGGTTAGTCTCACTATATTAGTGTGGACATCTCATAGACTTCCACTGTTTTCATAGAAGCTTAATGATACTTTCTATCCCCTGTGCCTATCTATAAAACTAACATTCACACAATAGATTTCTTAACTAAATCTTGATTTGATTTTTTTAACAAGGAAAAGGAATCACAATTAAAATACACACACTCTTCATGCCTATAGAGATTTTTAAGATATATCCTGAAAGTTTATGCTTGTTCTGCCCTCTAGTGGAGAAAGTATAAATATTCCAGTAAATACCAAGGGAGCAAATTTAGTTGATTAGATTAAAATAACGTTGTACCTATTATATAATTCCATTCATTGCACTTAACAGACACGTGTAACTGAATGTTACTTTAACATTCATACTTTGTCAACATTGTCCATACTTTTATTGACAATTTTAGACCTGTAGACTTAAAAATTAAAAAATTAAACTTACTTAAAACACAAGTTTGTTCATTTTTTGTCTAAAAATATTGTTCATCAGTGTATATACATGCATCACAAATAAATGTACAATAATCGACAAATGTAATATCAATAATATCTCAAATCAACTTTCAGTCTGTGATGAAAAGTGTGATGAATTTTGATTTTTTTTTTGTGATGAAAATTGATTATACTTACTTTAGTCTTTAGATTATCATAGCTTTTAAAAAAGTAACAATTACTATTTTATGATTAAATTTAAATATATTTCCAATGCAAAATCTGGGTCTCATTCAAGGGTAAAACAATTTAGTCACTACAGTATCGATACAGTGTACATAATGAAAGCATAAAAATCATAAATAAAAGTATTAAAAAACTTTCAAAACCATAAACAATGATGACAGCATATTTCAAAGTTTCCAACACAGTAATATGACCTTCATATAACAAAAATTAGAGAAAATATTAATTTGTTTTAAAAAAAACAACCCCAGTGGCCTAAAGGTGTACTTAGTTAAAGTAACACCAAATCATTAAACATGCCATCTTTTTCATTTTTTTATAGGAAATTCAGTCAAATTAAGACTATAAAAAAGTTTTACCTGCAAAAATGACTTTTTGGCCTAAACCCTCATGAAGAAAAGCGCATCAGGCACAAAAGCTTCCAGCAACGACCACACGGTGGCATCTCCTACCACAAAATCAACGTGGTTAGAAACCAAAAGATCAGCATGTCTACATTTATAGTGTGAAATTACAGTGCTTACACAAACAAAGCATGCAAACTCTAGTCCAAAGTCTAAAACGCTGTACTTTTTCAGCACAGTGATGTATTGATATTATGTAACTAAACGAATCACTTTAAACAGCCTGCTAATGCCGTTTCTCCCCAGCGAAGAAACACGTGTTCTTGCTTTTATAAACACAGCTCAGATTTATATCTAGCGGAAGTCAGGCGCTTTACCAAAAACCACCTGATCTTAAAAAATGTTTACCGGAGGCCTCTGGATTTATTTAATTGGCCGCTGTTGCTGAGAGATACAGCAATAAACCTTATCAAGCACTTTTGCTGAATAACCCATCTGTTCCTACTGACATCCATTTACATATAGAGACAGATTGGACCGGGAGTGATGACGATATGGGCACACAACTGTTTGTTCACTCGAATGTTTGTTCAATGACACAGACGTATTTTGCCGCCTTTGTGCGTTAGACGGGTTGTATTGACTTTCACCATGGCACTAGCCGGATTCTCAGTTATGGGTGGCAGGAGACGCCCAGATTGGTCGTGACTAAACCAGACATGATAACCACAATGAAAGACGATGTGCCCAACTATTCTGTTCAGGGGATAACAAAGCTGAGATTAACCCTTGTACTTCGTCCCTGGTATGCAGAATAACATTTAAGCGTAATATAAAAGGTTAGTTTCAGTCCTTGATTGGACAGAAGTTGTTTTATTCATACTTATGCTGCGTTTCAGACAACTCGGATTTCGGAAATTTCGTCCTACCTCCGACCTCAATGTGTTTCCAGTCAATCACAGCACATTAAAGATTGTGCCGATATATATATTATTTGATTTGTTTAATAGAACTTACAGAAGAGATTTACTCATGTCCTTCACGCAGTTTGTTTTACGCTACTTTACAGTTTGTTTGAGGTCGGGTTGACGCTCTTTACTGTAAACAAACTGGAATGATCTTAAAGGGCATGACGCAGCAACCAAATGAACATATCACAGTCCCCAGGGAATTTTTTCCAGAAGGAAGACTTTACTGATTTTACTTAATGAAAGTTGCATTGATACATATTTTTAGGCTTTAATGTTTGTATTGTCTGGTAACTGTTTTATAAAAGCAATAGTGTACCTAGTGCTTTATCCTGAACAAGTCACGACTGAATTGTGTTGTTAGGCACTAAGCAAAGTACAGCCTTGAGTACTTTATTGCTTACTTAGAACATTAATTAAAACATTAAGTCATTTCTTCCAACCCTTCTTACGTTTTCTGTATATCCTGGTTCTACAAAGTGATATTCGAGTGTGCCAGGAAACAGTAGCAACACCTGAAGGTGAAATGAATCCACCTCAAGTATTCTCTCACGAACATTGATGCTCTAAACAAACAGGTTTTCCGAAAGGCTTAAATAACAAATGGCTAAGTGACTTGTTTTGAATCTACAGTGATTACGCAATAGCAAGTGTAATTGAATAGCTAAATATTCATGCCCCACCCATTCACACACTACAGACATTTTTGGCGTAAACATCTATGGAGGCACCCCACAGAAAGTGCGTAGTATCCTATGAGGTCCAGATTTGATGTTTATGATCTACACAGATAAATAAAGCAGTAAATAAAGTGACAGATGCAATGTATGATATGCTATGTCCAAATGTGTCAGGCATCAATACTATAACTCAACTAAATCATCACCTTTGAACATCACAGAGATCAAAGTTGGTTTGCGTACACATTGTCCTTAATTTAAACCAGAATGAATTGAGATCCTCGCTCTGTGGGGGTCACAGTAAGGTTTAGCATCCGATACTATTCTTTGAAAATGTACACAGAGAGATTCACCCGCTCCTTTCTTACTCCATGTAACGAGATTCCCAGCTAATCAGTGACTTTCCTGCGTTATCTCAATCATCGGGACACTGGGGAGGATGTGTAACCGAGACAAGGGCTGATGTCATAGCATGATGGATAAGGTGGAGGTTTTGTTGGGAGGGTGATGGAAGCCGTTTTGATGTTGCGTGCAACCTGGTTTGATACTCACACATCGATTACAATCAGATTATTGTTAAAATGCACAGGAAAGTGAGTAAACCTGAATCTGATCAAATAACTATAGATAAAATATGCATGCATCCTACTCTGTGTGTGTGTTTGTCCGTCTGTCTGTCTGTGTTTGTGGGGGTATAGCTGTGGAGTGAAGTTTCGGGAAGGTGAGAAAACATCATGGTGTTCTCATCTAATGATCCAAATTGGAGTAGATGAGGTTCTCTCACTCACTTTGAGTGCAGGTGTCTTTTACACTGGCCCTCTGTGCGGCATGAATGGAAAAATGAGCTCATGCCTTCAAATACCACTGACTTCATTTACTGACATTAGGCAGAGGTCTGGGATCAGTCACTGGCTTACCTGCTGCACTTCTGGAATGAAGAGCAATGTTTGTTTGATATTGCACTATAGTTAGGCTATGAAACAGTAGAATGAGAAAGTTAATCATGATAGCTAAAACTGACTTTTATTTCACGACTGGTCCAGCACTTGCCAGAAGATCCCAGAGAGCATGTAGTCTTATAATGTGACAACATGCCCCACTATGGTGCATGCACTATACGGGGTAAATTGTCACATAACGGAATCTGCCAAACAAATAGCCGGTTACATGCAAAATTATGAATATTTATGAAAAAATAAAAGAAAGAATTAAAAATATAATGAAAGAACAGAAAAGGTGAAAAGGTACATACAAAGATAACAAACCATTATAATATTTGTGAAGTCATTTTTACATGATTTACTGTTTTCTACATAATGTAACAAACCATCTGTAAAAATATAACATTGATATCTTTAATAAAACTAAGTAAGGCCATTTCAAAGTTAAAATTATAGAGAAATTAATGATTGAAGTAAAACTTGATTCTCCTAATCTCATTATTAAATTATGGGACTTTAGCCTGGACTTCACAGACAGCCTCACATCACTAAACACAGTTGACAACTTGGGGTAGGGAAATATTTCAGTAAATGATAAAAAAAGAACAGGGTTAAGATCTGTGGTGACCTATGTTTGAATGTTCTATTTACCACTAAAATAAAATATTATGACACTTTCCCAGTAGTACCAAACTTGTGTTTATCAGTTTTGCCCAGAAAAGATCAAAATACTACAAAGCAGCTGATTTATTTTAGTAGTAAATTCATTACTCAGTTGGTTTAATCTTACAGTGTCACGCTCTTGCCTTTGTCAAACACTGAACGGTCACCTGTTTCTGCGAACCATCTCCCCATGTGGACACATTTCATTACAGAGGAGTGCAGGAACAGTTTCAGCCTTGAATTCTTCACATAAACAAAAGCCACTGTACTAAAGCACAGGTCTCATATGGCAGACATGCAGATTCCAGCTGCCTTTCATGACCAGAGCACAAGGAAAGTAAGTCTGCGTTTAACATAGCAAAATGCTCACACCATTTTCTTACATACATGTTTACCATGATGGACACGGCTTGGAAAATGTGCACAATACAATAATGTACAGATAACTGCAAATGAAACCATAACACATAATAAGAAAACAGATCCTATTAAATCATATTTATTGGGCAATTCTCTAGCTATGTGAAGTTTTGTGTTAGCTTGGTGACCTTTCCTGTTTTACTGTTGAATTAATGTTAAACATTACAGATCTACAAAACAATGAGAAATGTTGTGAGATATAACTTATAAAACTGAACTATGAGACGCAGACGTTTTCTCAGGGTGTCAAGTACATCTGTGATCAAGCTGAATGTTATCAGACAGCACAAAACCGGATAAGCCTAAACTAAACATTCAAACCATTATGTTTGTTCTCCCAAACGGGTTGGTGTTCATTCAGAGGAAAATCTGGAAATGTTGATTGTATTGCTGTTTGCATGAAGCCAGACTAATTACAACTTAAAATCTAAAAGCAGGTAAAACACTTCTGTGGCCCACTGTTGTGTGCACACGTAACAGCTTATATTAACACGTGACATTGTGTCATTTATTCCTTTTTATTCAATTATTAAATCTTCTAAGGCCTACTCCTGGCTTTATCTAAGCCCTAGCTGAGAAACCACCCCCAAATGTTGGGTAGATATATAACATTATTCTAAAATATAATCAATATTTGGATATTTATTTTTAAATAAATTATCAATACTGATTTTTTTGATCAATATAATTAAAATATATGTTATAACAAACAGCACAGACATATAGATTAACTCGATTTTTTTTAAAGATACAAAAATTACGTCAGAAAACATTCTTATTATTTAACATGAATGGAGAAACATCATTTGTGCCATACAAATTGTCCAATGCACACACTTGAGCAATATTGGGATCTCTGTTAAGTTTTTCTAACACAGAAACTGTTTAACACTGCAGTTTAACAAAGTCTTTTTCTGTCCCCACAGCCACACACAAGTAGATTACTATAGCTGATGTACATGTGATTTTGTTTTGATCCTAAATTAGCATGGAAATTGTCTAGAAAATAGGATATAAATGGAAATGTCATCTAGTTGGCCGAACCAACAATTGGGAATGTAAACAAAAGCGTCATTGTCAGTGACGCTAACAGCGCTTCTCTGTGGTCATGGTCCCCGATCCCACCAGATTTAGAACAAAAAAATGGTCTTTCTCCATGGACTCCCGATGTGTTTCTGGCAGCCAGAGAAAAGCTGTCAGATGGAATAAGAGGAAAAGGTCATTGTGTCGGATGTGTACGTTCAGCTGGGCTGGTGCAGCTGTGTGGGCATCAGAAAGATCTCGCTGGAGGACAGGCCTATAAAGCAGGAGACCATTGTGCCAGTCTGATTGATCTTCTGTGGCACAGAGCTTACGGAGAGACCCTGACTTTAACAGGGACAGGGCCTGTTGACAAACAAGCAGGCCTCTGTCAGAGGCAGGAGATTGGGGCTGCAGGTGCTTGGGTCATGCTTTGGGTCGAGCTGCCTGTGCCTGTTCAGATGCCAGCGGAGGCATTTCCTGCCATAGACAGGCATCCTGGCAACAACCAAAAACCCAGCAAGAATGAATACTAGGCGAGGGCCGGTATCAAAGCACACATAGATGCCCGTCAGACCTACAAAAACGTAGACGACTCCACACATCTCTTCACAGACGCCGATTCTGCTGTAGACAAAGCAGGACACCAACACAATGATACTCACACATTAAGATACAAACGGCTACAAATACACATGATCTTGGCCTGTGTCTCGTCTTATTGTACATCTCATGCTTTTTGTGAGTATTTCTTTGTGGGTATTTCACTGGGACCAGAAGGGAATCATTGTGTGTGAGCTGGTGCAGAGCAGCAGGCTAAGACAGTGGGACAGAAGGACACGGTGCCAAAAAGTGTAAATCTGGCATCCCACCACACTACGATTTACAACTGACCGCAGCACAAGGTCTGGCGGATCTGTTCTGTTTCACTTCGCTTGTATTCACATTCGCTATTTTCGTAGCAGATGAAGCGCTTATAAAATTAAAACAACAGGATTTTACATTCAAGCGTTGTGAAAATGATGGGTAGCTTGAAAAAAGCTTTGTGTGGTATCATCTAAAGTAGCTGGTCTAATTTAATATGACCCCAACAAATTAAATTAGTAAGAAATAGACACTTTAAATAGCAACTGGTTGTATGTTGTAAAAGACTTTAAACAGTGCGTGTTTCAAGCATCTACCGTGTGCTATTCTAAAGGTGTGTGCTCAGGGTTCACGATCATAGGCGCCATGGTTTCTGCATTACAGGATGCACAGCAGCCCAGCTCCAAATTTGGCATAAAAAGGATGTCAGGCTTATTTTTAGTTGTAGTATTTTGTGGAGGATCGCAGAAAAAAATTGTCCCCACCCTTGCCCGTACACCCTGTTCCCAAGCTTCACACGGCGCTGTTTGCACTGGGAATCTCCTTCCAGTTGACATGGCCCAGCCCGGCGAGCTGCCCTTCCTCACAACCTCAACCCACTGTAAACATCCCAGGGTCTGCACCTTACCAAGAGCCTGTCTATGCACACATTTAACTTCCTGTTTACTCTGAATGCTACAAGCCTCAATGGACACCAATGGCCATTTTATTGTTCTTTATCTAAAAATTGGGATGTGATACATATACAGCAATTCCCTCATACTTAAATGATCTCAAAGGCACATTGTGTATATGCTAAATTGTTTATAATTGTCATATATTTAATCAAGACAACTATTATGGATTTTATGTTATTGTAAGATTACAATAATTTATTTACACTACAAATAAAAAGATGAATATTTGGCAGGAATAATGTGAACATACGTTTCATGGCTTGAACACATGGCTCAGTCCTGGCAAGGGAGATAATGAAAATCCCAATGGGGGGTCAAAGTACAGTGACTGTTCAGTATGAGCCTTGGCTTCACTTATTGTTTTTATGTCTTTCAAAAACAAGAAAATAAAAACTAAAAACAGAACAGGGGTTCTGTTTGTGTTTTATTATATGTCCTGCTCTTCAAAACAACCTTAGCACAAGGGTTAGTGGAAAACCCAGCAGGGATTCTTTTTATGTTTAATGTTTCAGTTTTGAGAATATTCTCACAAAATGCTGTTTTGACCTAGATTACTAAGACTTAAGATACAAGTATCCCTCAGGAAATCTGTTAAATCAGAGACATACACATACGAACACACATCGCCCTTTATAAGGAATGAAGAAAAATGAAGAGCTTTGTTCTTTGATGGGGTGTGTGTGTGTAACAACAGTTTTCACCTCCCTATATTCCTCCATCTCTCACATGGATGACTGATATTAACTGAAAACAAACACAGTCTAGGTTTTTTCCTGCCGTTCAGGTTCAGAAAGCTGTCTTTCAAATAGCAAAAAACAAAAGAGGTATGAGTAATATATCAGCCATATGCCACAATGTAACTGCCTGTCATATAATTTTAAGGTGTAAAAAACAATTTTAAACACATCAAAATGTGCTTTTATAAAAGTGCATGGTTCCTTTCAAATTACTACAGAACACAAATAACTACAGTCACTAAATTATTGTTACTAATAAGTTAATATGGGTTCAAACAGTGTAACAATATTTTTGTCATTTTGTTTAATTTCCTTTCCATTAACATAATGGCTAAAACCAAATTGCATGTTTTGTTGTATTAATAATAACATGGTTTGTATGGTGAAACTTTAGAAATGGAAAACAGAGCTTTTTCAAAATGTCCGCGTGCACATAAAATGGCCAAACACTAACGAGTTAAACTTTTCCTAACTGCAGCATACTCGCTGTATAATCTAACAAAAACTTTTTCGTTTTTTTCGGTGTATATAAGGTATACTCTGAATTAGTATTCAAAGTGGAAGTTATGAGACAATGCCCGTTTCGTTGCTGGTGAACAGTCTGAACAAACTTAGATCTCTATCCACTTTCGTGCAGTTGCGTTTCGCTCAGAAGCGACCACGTGATGTTTTGCAATCTGTATCTGTTGTTAATAGAGCAAACGCCGAAAACAACCATAAAACATTCCTGCTGGGACAAGTTTTTATGAATGGCATTTTTCCCTTCCTCGACTTTCCCCTATTTTGTGAATGAAAAACAACTGGAAACCTAGTAGGGAAAGCCCTTGGGATTCTCAAGCGGTGATTGGCTGCAACCGCGTAAGCTCCGCCTTCGGTCGTCGAACGTTGAATCTGACTGGTTAAAAGGTGTAGCGAGGTTTCATTCATAAGAAGGTCATTCACATAGACAAAGACGAGAAATTTGAGCTCTTGAAAGAGAAAATCCACCAATCAAAATCATGTCGACTAGCGAATATGCGACAGTGTGAAACTTAAAGCCAGCAGTAACATTTTGATAAAGTGGCCAGACAAACAGTACATGTGAAACACTCACATAATCGTATTTTCGGGCCAATTTTACAAACAGTCACCAAATAACCCACTACCATAATCTAAATGAGAACGTGGCATATTTCTCAGTAAATGTATTAATGTAAAACATTTCCACAACACAAAAAACTGTTCCAAACTCTGCAGACAATAACTTAAAACCTCAGATGTAGCAAAGAATAGGTCTCGTGCCCCCCAAACTGCGATTTAGGTGCGAGCAGGCTGTGGGTGCGAGTGTGTGTTTATACGCACGCTGGTGTTTTTTGTGAATGGAGCTCATTACGTATGCAGCCTTCTCGCGCTCCATTCACAAACTGCTGCTGTTGCTGCTGCCTCTGTCCGTCTTCCTTCCCCTCTCAGTCTGCGTGGATCTCATTAAAACAACAGCATAAATGACCACAAACGGTTAAGGCATGGATTATAAGATGGATGGATATCTGGACCAGCAAGTGCCTTATACTTTAGCTAATGTGAGTATGGATTTATTCACTTTTAAGCTTCGTTGGGCTTTATGCGAGGATGTTATGGTGTTGCTTTATCGTCGTTGCATGTGATTTGTTTGAAGCGAGCGCCGTTGCGTTGAAGATCGTTTTCAGTTTGAGCCGAAACAAAGCAAAAGTGTCGCAGAAACTAAATATTATGTTTTTCTTGCATTGCTCAAAGGGTAAAGTTACATAATTACAGCCAAACGTTTTTATTAAATCGAGTTGCTGTTGTGCGTGTGCTTATCATTGAGTGCGAGGAAAAATCAAAACTTCCCTTTACATTTAGCATGATTGAATTGTCAGCGCTTTGACTCATTTAAACTGTTTGGTAACGTGAAATGTAATTACAGTATTTAGTTATGATGTACATCAGCCCCAACTGCTAGGAAAACAGTTCCATTAAAAATACATAGCAAAAATAACCTGACAGTCTCTTGTATTTTTAAACATTATTATGGTACATTGTAAATTTTTCTTGGTTATTGTAATCTTTCACTACTTGTTTGTTGTATTAATATCAATAATGGGATATTTTGGTTTCATCTCATTTGTTTTATTTTCACTTACAAAATTAACTTTCTGTTTTGTAGAGGTCGCAAGGAAATGGGCCCCTAAATAGACTGTTGATGGCAACAAAAAGGAAATACATGGACACCGAATTACCCCCTCAGGAATCTGAAGGTACAGTAACAAACAAATTATAAGAAATTTATATTGTGTTATTTGAATTAGCTCATTGATCAGGATGCCTTGGGTTATTAAGAACAGAGACATGATTCAAGGGCAGAAGTGAAAGAGAATTTAATTAATATTGAAAATATCACATAATAAATAGATAAATTATTATTTAAAACATTAATAAATAAAATAAAAAATGCAATAATTGTTAACATTGGGCCATCATAGTAACAATTTGTATTCTTTCAGATCTCTTTCAGGATTTAAGCCAACTTCAGGAGACATGGCTCACTGAAGGTAGGCATCTATTCTAAGCATGTATTGTGTGTCTATATTGTAATAAATATGTCCCTCTAGTGGCAATGAGTTAGGAGGTTATGTCAAAGGAGGACAAGCTAGTGCACATTGCAGATAATGACCTAAGGATTCATACAAAAACAATAGGAAGGCGTTTTCGGATGTAGGTGGCTGTCCCAAATAGTTCACATCTTGTACTTCAGAAAAAAAAATGATAATAGTTTAATAAAATATAAAAGTCTTACAGATTCAATTCTCAGAAGTCACTGAGTCATCGTGTGATACAGCCACAATATTTATCTATGACACCTTTTTGACCCAAAACCACCTAGTTCTTGATTTATTATAAAAAGCAATACACATCAAATTAAATGCACATATGTATTCTGTCAAACAGTTTTTAATCTCTGTAAGGATGTTGTAAATGTGTCACACTGTTGAAATGTACTAAAAAGCTTTATATACACCATACATGCTAATTATATTTTATGTGGATGTCCAGACAATGGCTCTTAAAGTACACTCGAGCAGCATCAAAGCAGGACAGTAAGAAGGCAAATAGTTGAAATGAACCCTGCCAAAAACAATTTACTGTGTACATGTCAGTGTGTGTAGACCACAGAAGGTGCTCGCAGTGAGACCGGGTGGCCAGAACCCTGCTGTTTTAAATGAATTATGCATCTGTCTGATAGAAATCTTTGTATGTTAGAATATTAATTAAGGAGGTGAAATTAATGCAGTTTCAATTGAAGTAAATTTCAAGTTTTTTTGTGTATATGAGTAGTTGACAAATATATATGTAAATGTGTTCTATAGTGTAATAGCAAAAATGCAGAAAATAAGAATAATATACAAATATGAGATTAATCTTAATTTTTAGCGTTACAAATAGTATGAGCGAGATTTATTTTCAATGTTAAAAATGTAATTTTTTGCTTTAGGACTCATTTACTGTATATTTGTCAACTATCCATATGTATCTTATATCAGTGAGAATTATTGTACGTTCAGAAATGAACCTGGCTTCAATCACACGGGGTTATGATGGCATATGGAAAATATAGGATGTTTGAAAATACAAGAAAGAATTTTTTTAAAATTAGGGCCAACACGCAATATGTGTATGTTTATTTATTTTTTAAATCTAAATCTGTATTTCTATTGCTTACTATTTCTATCTGCTTACTATTGTCTGAAATACCCCAGAGGTCGTTGTTTATGAGATTTAAGGAGGATTTCCAGTTCATTTCAGAATAAAAGGTTATAGAAAAATACAGGCTTTAGACAGACTATTCTGCGTCCCTCATCCTCGAAACAGACTATCAGCTATTATTATGCAGCGTCAAACTGTGAACTTCACACATGAGTCAGGAAACAATAGAGGCAATGGCCATAAACCAGTAACAATGAGAACCATCCCAAAGCCAGACACCTCAACAAATCCACTCAAATTTAACAGGTGGAGTAGAAAACCGTATCAAAGCTACTATGATTTTAGTATTTTCAGTGAACATTGCTCATACACGCTTTCTATTAAAGAGTAAATGCTTTTTTGCTGGTTGTAACTTTTTTCTGTTTGCAGGGAATAGCTTATAATCAGGTGATTATGATGAGTAATATGCTATATTGTTAGAACAGACACTGCTGAAGGGACTTTAAAGTGTGTGATAAAACATAGAGGGAAAAGTTGTTAATAGAGAAGCTTGTACAGTCATGTCACCAGTCTTTAGTTTTTAAGACAGACCTCCTGGCTCCTCCCAGGATCTGCCTGCCCCTAAAAAAGTCATTCAGGTTCCCTTGAAGAAAAGGAAACATGTCTCCACGCTTGCACAGACAAACTTCGGTCATGTGCTGACTTGCATTTCAAAGCCCCTGACAAGATGTTCCTGGAAGCTTACTGGCTTGAAGCGAACACACACATACATAGACACTCCCACAGTTACACACAGACACACGATCTGATGGGACCACGTATGCACTCGCATACACACACAGACTAATATAGATTGAGAAAGCCAAGCTTGAGGCACTGAGAGAAGATCTCATAATGTATTTTTTGTCTCTCTAAAAATCACACGTTCCGTTTTAGAAATGTTGAAACAAGTCTGAATGATTTACCGTGTGATATGGTGGGCCAAATATTGGCCCCGGCAGTGACTCGTAAAAATAGCACCTCAGGGCAGAAAAGAAGAAACTTAAATGGTCCTAATATAATTATAGTATAGCAACAGGATAAGAGCAGCATCTATGAAATTAAGGTAATTTTTGAGCATGCTCAAAGGAACATCAGTACTGTTTCCGTCACACAGGAAGTGGCAGATTAATGTTAAGGAGATGGATTTAAATCTCCAGCATTCTGGTTTTCTGTGTTTATAGTGTGTTGGCTGGAGGGAGAGAGGGAATTAGTCCAAGAAAAAAGTATGTTGAAATCACAAAGGTTGTCATTGGTCATACAAGAGCACACGCGACCAAGATTGTGTCAGAAAGACAGAGAAAGAAGAACAAGAGTTTACTGTGCCTTTTATGTCATAATAAGACATATTAAAACTGTATACTTTGTATAGCTTGATTTGCATTTTCTCTTTTTATTATTTTGGTAAAAATATGCCATTACTTGCATTTATTAAATAGAAATGTCATGCCTGTTTAATTTTCATTTGCATACAACAAAACTGTAAATTACAGGCTGTTGTTTAGCTACAAATATTACAAATAACATGGATTAAATATATCACATCCATGTAATTTATTTAGAAGTTAATAGCAAAATATTTAGTGTTGCTCAGAGAAATTGGTGTAAAGTGTTTGTGGCTTTGCACAATGGTTTTGATTTCATTATAGATTTTTTTTTTGTCAGAAAGTTATGATTAGAAATTTATTGCTAAAAAAGGAAGGGCAATATGACCGTGACTGAGGAAACTGGAAGCCTTTATCACTTAATAAGCTTAAATTTCAACTGCTTTTTTCAAGGACTATACTTTTAGATGCATTTATTTATCCAAGCTGTTTGCCGTAATCTTTATTTTATCAGCAAATTCAAAGAGCACAAAGGAGTAAATTCAGTCAGGCCTTTTTACTGTATTGAGTGTCAATCTTTGGCACTATATTCAATTATTGAACAAGTCTGCAAATGTACAAATACACCAAAAGTAGAGTCAGCGAGATTTGTGTTAATACCATTTATGAGACATTATTGATTAAGTACTGTACAACATTATGCAATAGTTAGTGAAAAATATCCACTGGTTGTACGCTGATTTCATCCAGCGTCACCTCTGAAGAGACGCAGACAGTCATCGTCTGATGCTCAACAGAAACTATTCACATTTTACTCTTTCCCTCAACACCAAAGGCACGCCAGATATGCTAATCTTACAATTGTATGCATGCCAATGGTTCAACATAAAGAAAGGATCAAAGTGGTTAGAAACTCATTAAACTTTAGAAACACACCACACTCTTTCTTTTTTGCCTCTTGTCCTTGCACTTATCTGCTCTATTCTTTCTCCTGCTCCTTCTCGAAACACTTATTGCGTGACCTTAAAAGCCGGTCTTCAAAGGCATTAAAGCAGGTGATAAATTCCAGAACACTTCACCAAGCACAACTCATCAACATTGTCTGAGAATGTCCTTCAGTTTTTTTGTATGTGCACTGGAAGAGGACTTTAGTCTTAAGGCTACGTGCTGGATTTGCTTTTTTTAGATTCCCATTTGATAAATCCAGCAGCAAGATTAAACTAGAGCGATGGTGATTGGTAGGGAACGGACATCATATCTTGCAGTCTGACTCTGGTCACCAGTTATCATGTTTTAATTAGAGCCGTATATGATATTTTGTAACTTGTTTACTTCTAAGTCTATTAAGTTGCCAGAGGACAATTCCTCAGTAGAAAGGCGTGGGAGTACCAGACGCTCGGCATTACAAAGGCTGCAGCTTTATGAATGAATCGATGATCTCACCTCGCCTTTCACTAAGTGCATTCAACTTCGTTCTTAAAGAAGCACTGAGCAAATTTTGAGACAAGAGTAACAATAGCCCATCCACTGTTCATCTGATGGAATTCAGCAGTAATCAAGAAACCCGCACACACACATATACGCATACACAACACTCAGTGGTGATATTGATTTGCTGCCCGTGGAAAAGTGCTGGCACATGGAAAAGTGGAGGTGAAGGTCATGGGCTGTCCAGAGGCACTAACTCGGGTTTCACAGAGATGATGAAGAGAGACACGAGCTAGGCTAATGGATGGCCCATCCCTTCATCAAATCACAATGTCCATTTAGACTGTGCGATCAAGTAAAAAGACTCGGTTTAAAGACGCATTCAGAGTCTGATCTTTTAGTCACGGAGGGCAGAAAGCACGAACCACAGGAAAACATAAATCCTAACTACCATAAAAATGTATTTGATTAATAACTTCCACTAGTGAATCTTTTTTATTGCTTATTTTGACTGATTTTAACGCTCACGTTTTTTTGTGTTCTTCACAGCTCAGGTCCCTGACAGCGATGAGCAGTTTGTTCCTGACTTCCACTCAGAGAACTGTAAGTACATTCGAATTTATGCCGTGAATGCAATTTCTGAAACTCGAGAGGGTGAGAAAGATGAATGTTAAGATAAAAGAAAACTAGATGGGTTGTTTTGGTCCAAAAACTGACTAATTGCTGGAGGCTGAGGTGTGGAACATCTCAAAAGGAGCAGTCTGGGCCTCGGGCTCTCTGAGAAACATTTGATACATGACCTACTACACTTACGCTGACGCATTTGGATGTTCATACTAAAGAGCGCCTTCCATTTGCATTGGGCTGAAAGGCTCAATTGAACAGCAAAGGAAGCCGGTAAAAGATCATTCAATAGTCAAACACAAAGATTTCCTTTTGTGTCCATCAGAGGTGTAAATGGGAAAGCAAATTCCTGTACCGCACAATACCGACGCTGCCTTTTTAACTGCTTGTTGTGTCTCTTGTCAATGGCGTGCCGAGCTTTGTGGCGTGCTCTGTAAACAGTTCCCCTCCAACTTTTTGTTACAGCCATTCACAAAAACATTGGGTTGGGCCTTTACCACGTTGGCAAGTCTGTTGTGGAAACCCTAGTTGCAATTTTTTTAAAGGTTGCAGAGTTCAAGGCATGACTCACAGTAAATGAGATCGTTTTTTTCCAAAACAGCATTTGTAACACGAGCGGGGCAGTGGCTTGAGGAGGAGACTCTTCGGCACTCGCTGTTCTTAAACTTATGTGTGCAAACACTGCTGTAGTACCCCATTCTAGATTTGACCTCCTGTGACAGATGCTCCCCATAACATATTGTTCTTGTCTGTTGTGCAACAAAGGGGAGGAAGTAGAGATGAACTCTGGGGCAGGAAAGGGTCATGTCTACTTAACCCCATCAGGACATAACCAATCACCAGTGCTCTTTGGCATTGACAGCCCTTGCTAATACTCACAGAGGAGATGGGATCTCAGGCTGACGGGTCTGTCACATTAGTTAAGTGGAGCAAAGCTTTGACTGACAGCGACGCCTGCCCTTTTATTAAGACCTAATGCGGTAATAACTCGCCAATTGAGGTTTTCATTGAGAAAAGGCTCGAGTTTATAAACATAAACACAAAGCAGCTATAAACATAAACATACTCTCCCACGTTCGCGGTTTCAACGGTGTGGGTCAGTTTGTGCCACCAACTTAGATCCGAAAAGCACAGCCTCAGCCATTCTGCTTTGATATGTTTAAACTGAGATTAGAAAGACATTCAGGTGAGTCAGATGTTTGGCTGAACCGTGCCAGTTTCATAACTGTCTCTCAGCCTTTTGTGTGTAAACACACGAGAGGAAAAAAACAAGATGTATTGACTCAAGTGTTTAGTTGTCTTGTCATTTTCCCGTCTGGGCACGACCGTGAGTCTAAAACTCTGGGACGGAGTGGAATGCCAGATAAAGGAGTGGGGGTTGTGGACATGCTGTTGTGCAACACCTGCACATCTGGCAAATATATCCCATCTATCTTTCTGTTTTTCCACACTGAGAGTCTTCATTTGCTGTAACTGTGACCTTTGTTTGTCATTATTAGCAATGAACCTCAGCGGTTGGTTGGATGTTTGTATCTCATGCATAAATTGTCATTCAACTCAACAACTGAGGCAATAAACAAGAACATGCCTAGTTTGACTGGTTCCAAATTTGGGGATCATTAATATGTTGAAAGCATCTAAATGGTTCCTGCGCTTTTCAGACCAGACAATGCTGTAAGAAAAACACGTGGGAGTGGTTAAAGTTGATGAATTAGAACAATAAATCATGAAAGAAAAATTGTGACAAGTGGGAAGTTTAACTTCCGAATAGTAATTGTACAACATTAGTACCTTAGTCAGTTTTTTTAGTAAAGAAAACATCTTGGATGCATTTTCTTGGAAAAACAAAATGACATCATTTATTTTTTTTGGAAATTAGTTTAGTAAGGTTTATGCACAAAACTAATAGAGTAAAACAATGAACAAGCCAAATTCTGAAAGTTAAATATATATTTTTATTTTTCTGGAAAAAATGTCATTTTGCTTTTAATAGAAACATTTTGTGTTTTAAGAACCTTTAGATATTTTGCTGGAAAGTTTAACCAAGCAGTGTAAAATATTGTACTGTTTATTAAAAATCTTTTTCTTTTGTGGTGAGTAAATTAAGCCGACGAAAAATCAATATTGTAAATGATATGAGGCACACTGTGTATATTAAGAAATGTACTTTGTCCTGTTTGTAACAGCACTCAAAGGAATTCTTTCTACCATTCATGAAAATGCCCAAGAGCAGGACGGACTCCACCCTCACGGTTCCTTTTTCTGAATGAGTCTTTAACCCCGCCCCCATCCTGTTTCTCTTCAAACTGTACCGAAATGTGAAAATGTGGACTGCCTTCCCTCTTCTTTTCTTGCTTTCTCAACACTGAGTGTTCCAAGATGTGAGTTAATCCAGCAAATACAGTGTTGTGAGACCTATTGTTTGGTTTTGTGCCTTGTAGTAATTAAATAGGAAGTCGTGGTTATAAATCCAGTTCCAAAATAGAGTCAACACTGGAAAAAAGGGAAAGAGAAGACGACAGAGCCATGCAGATGGTTTTCTGAATTTACAGTCTTAAGCTTGTTTGTATTGCGTTCGGACTTCCGTTAGCTTTCTCGACGTGTCTGATATATCACTGAATCGCTCTGTCGCGCTCTCCCCCCTCCCCCCCGACTCTTAACAAAATATGCAGCTCTACGGCTCTCGACTTTCCAAAATACAGCTGCTATGCAACAAAGTCTGCAAAAACATCCTCAGGAGTGCCAGAAATGTACAGAGAGCAGTCATTCTACCCCATATAGGGGGCCAGTCTTTCCTCTTTCACTAACTTTTTGCAGAAAAAAACGAGCCACACGCGTACACACACACCGACACACGCGCACATTTAAGCCTCAGGTTTTTTATGAATGGGCTGGTTGTGAGGGACTGGCTGAGGCAGCACATTGAGTGAAAACGAAATCTCCATTCATGATTTGGGCTGCCACGCTGTTCAACACGGCACTTCAAGAGCCGCTTCCCTTTATTACTTCACTTTCTTTCTCTCTTTCTTTTCTTATGAAGACAGTCCATTTCCTAAAATAATATTTCCTTTTCAGGCAAACACATGCCAGTAAACGTAACATTTTACTTTGCAGGATAAGGTATGGCAAGTCAGACGAAGCCTTTGCTTGTTGAATAGACAACAGTGTGTATTTTACGATTTCATTTGAGCAGTGAGTTGGGTTGGGGGGTCACTTTAAACCTCCCCAGGAAATTGCCTTTCCCCATCCTCTCAAAGGGGAGATCTTTTCACCCCTGATAGGAAATGAGGAATGAGGGCTAATGATAACACAGCACACGTAACATAACATACACACACTGACAGACATCAGAGACCTGGAACCTAAATCCAGTACCCATGATGACAGTGATAAACTCATTTAGTCTTTCTGTGCTAATAATGCAAGTCATCACTTGGTCTAAATGACTTATTCAAGTCTACTGGTTCAGCATAATCTCACAACAGTTCTGCTGAACGTGAAAAGTAAGGTCTCATTGAAATAGCAATGATGGCTTCATTGATCCAGGATGATGGTGGGGTAGATCTTAGGCACCTTAGGAAAAAGGTTGAGTGTTTCTCTATCTTTCCCTGTCTTTATCATTAAGATATCTGCTCAGATGGGACACGCAGAGACAAGCCTTGTGGAAATGTATTTCTCACAAACTTGACAGAAATCCGATGGTCAGGTGTTATCTTGCTTTGGAGATAAAAAGGACTTTTCTTCTGAATGTCTATCTCTACTGTAGGTTCATTATATTGTTTGTGCAATGAGCAGAAAATCAATACACGCATTAAACATTAAGAGGAGATTGCTATATATTGAGAGTTGACTAATGTGAGGTTGAGCGTTTGATTACTCTTTCCACATAAAGTGTGCACATAAAACACTATCATGTTGCACAGAGTGACATCATTATTCTATAGCATCACCAGATTATGTTCATTTTCACATTGCCATTTTACAAAGTGAGGATTCTTCAGATGTGTTTCTAAAAAAGAAATTTAATTCTGTTTAAAAAGGAAGTGAAACTGTGGATTTAACAGAAACGTGCCGGATGTCTTCAGCTAGTCTCGTCCACACCCAAACACGCCGTGGCATTTCTACACAAAAACACTTAAATGCATTAAGCGTTTAAAGCTGTGTTAAAACCGTGTTCCAAACAAAGTACGTGTTGAGAGGATGCAAATTCAGCCTCACGGGACATTGTGTCTGTCGGTTTCTACGCTTCTCGTCCTTCAGGTTTGTCAACAATCTTTCAGCTTCTAATAGTCGTCTGAGCTCAGCGGGGAGGTCAATGACAGTCATAAGTGGGCGTCAAACCCAGATGCCAGTCCAAATGCAGTTTATATGGAAAACCCCTGGCCATCGCCATCTGAGATGCAGCTTCCTCTTTTGTTTGTAATGTCTTGCACCCTCTGTCTTTTTATTCTGATGCTGTTGATGTAAATGACACATGTCCAGCATGTGTTACTGCTCTTTGCAAGATGACAGAATTGTTTTTGTAAAACCTCTGGTTATAGTAAGAGATATTTTATCCTTCTGTCCCCTGGACTTTCCGCTAAATGTTTTGGTGATATTGGCGAAGTTTTATACACTTGTTAAACAGCAGATATATTCTGCTACAGGCATTAATAGTTTTTTTTTGCTTAACAATTAGATAATTTAATTTATACCACTAAATAAAGTTTATTAGGGCTGTTGATAATGTACATAAAAAAAGCTAGAAAACATAGATCTATGCTATAGTAGAGTGAAAATGTAACATTCAGCAATAGGATTGCTATTCATCACTGTCCTGTCATGTGGTTTTATTTAATCACTGATGTACTTCTTTACCAGTCAGTACTTGAAGAGAACCAGTCGAGCTTTGAAGGCTGTGTTAAGTGGGCTGCCAAAAATCAATACTGCCACTTTAACCTTAAAGCTATTCTGACATAATTGGCATTCTTGTTGTTGTATTGATTTGTCACCGTTGGTCTCAAATGGCCGATGGGAAGCCAGGTGGCATCTCTTAACTTACCGTCCAGAAGGCTGTTATCATAATGCAAAATCAGATTTTGTCACAGCATCATCTCGAATATCAAACACGTGTGAATGATTGGCTCACATCACACCAGCTTAATTACACAACTAAGCTCAATGTGATAATCTTTTGGTCTGCGTTTGTCTTATGTAATCGCTCTTTCTGCTCAGGATATTGCGTTTGAACTGCAGTCCACGGCAGTCATGTTCCTCCGGTATATGATGTGTTTATAGTTTCGAGATATTATTAATCAAAGCTGATTGTACCTGTTGAGTTGGCCTTAGCTGTAGCTGTCACGAGAGGAAGATTTCCAGGACATTATCCTGACATGAATATACAACATGCGGTTTAAAACTGTCCAGATAATCAGTACTGTTGAGGTTAAAACTACAGCTGAGAAGTTCAGGTCAAACCTTAAATCAAGTTGAAATCTGATTATTTTCACAAAGTAAGACTCCAGATCTGTAACACTGACAATCTATAGGAAGTTTACTTAAATTTTTTGAAAGCTTTAGTCGTTTCTTGTAGAAGGCAAGAAGAATAAGTGAAGAGAAAATGTAGATCTTTGCTTAAAAATTTTATTTTTGTATCAAACGTGTAACAATGTCACAAACTGCTCAGATGTGCTATGACACAAAGGCTGTGATCAAAACCTATGGATTTTCAATATAAACTCAAAAATCTAAATAGTTCTATACTGTTACTGTATGTCAACAAGTGTCTATTTGTATTTTCCTAAACCTTCTCATCAGAGACAAAGTTGATGCATAAATTAAAACATTACATCTTGTACGCAATGAAAAAGCAATAAAAGTGTCTTCCAGCAAAGCATTATAGATCCTCTCAGAGGACGACACCCCAGAATTCTCTGCCCAGCCACCATACCTCCATCTGTCACAGCTGGTGGATCTTTTTTTTGTTTGGGGGGCAGGGGGGGCATCTAGGTCCTGAGATTTGTTTGTGGTGGGAGTGGACTGAATAGCCCTCCATAATGATCCCCCACTTCCTGAAGCACTCAACCATGACCATCACCTTTCACTCCTCATCCTCTTCACCGAATCCTGCTATTTACATATGTAAAGTTCAGCTCCCGCCTCCAGCTCGGCCTGTCATCCTGAATGGAGACACTTCTGTCATTAAGGTACAATGCTACTGGTTTTTCACGCTTAGATGTATCTTGATGGGAGGTGTGAATGGTAAAATCAGGTACTAGAAATCTACATTAGTTTGAGGCAAGCATCCAAGCATCTAAACAAGAGGTGTCCAACTCATTTAGAGTGCCGGGACTGCCAAAACATCCCCTTTTGTACACGCAGAGTGATATTTAACAAATATATAAAAAAAGAAATAATTTTTGACTAGTCAGTGTTGTAATGGTTTTTTACAGGACCAGAACCAAGAATATCTAAACACTTCACACAGATTTAGTTACATTCCACATGTCGGTTCACAACCCCTCCCCCAATTTCAGAGAAACAAAACCTAGAAAATATAAGGGGTTTTGGGAAAGAGTGATGTAACTTTCACATGAATCGTAAAGAGAGAAAGCAGAAACTAAGAACTTTGGGTGAATTATACCAAATAAAGAACAAGAGGTTCCTTCATTGTCATCTCTGTTTATTCGGCTGCCATCCGTCTATAAACTCACAGAGATTTACCGTCAGGCGGATGTGCCTTGATAATGTTACATGTTCCTGAGGCGTTTCTTTATCCATGACAGAAATCCTCATTTGGCCCATGGTTTTTCTATAGTGGTTTTATTTTTGTATCTATTTGTTAAAGGATCACAGCCACAATGCCTAAATTAAAGATTGTCTATTGGATTGAATAATGTAACTATTTTTTAATGTGGCTAATTTGTATACACTGTTATGATCTAATTTGTACATTTTAGTGTGATCTGCTTTTGTGCCACTGGCTTTATTATTGCCTTTTCTAATAATCATGTTTTTGTAATTCATGCGATTTTGCCATTCTGCAAAATAATTAATTATTGTATTTATTAATATAGGTATATGATATTTTAGCAAGACTAAAGAGTTGAATTGATGTAATTTCCATCAGCTATGCAACAAAATACATAATTTGGGATATAATAGAAATTACACTGTGGTGTAAACGAATTAAACAAACAAACCATGAAAAATTATTTATATAATTTTCATTAAATATTATTTATATTTATAAAGTCTACACGGCCAGAAGTACCTACAGTCCCACACGTAAATGCTTTCCCTTTGTCTGTTCTGGTTTCTCTTTCTATTTGAGTACTCCAGACTGTCTGGAGGCTGTGCCACGGTGTTACAGTATAGCAAGGCCTTTCCCACTTTTTGCTCTTGTTTTTGTGAATGAAATATGTAATTACCCTGATCTTCACTTCAGCCTGTTCTGTCAGGTCTGCGCCCACGACAATCAACACATAAACAGCCATAAACACAGAGCTGCCGCTCAGCTGGGAGAGCACAGCTGCTGCTGTTTACTCTGATCGGCCCAGAAAAACATCCTGTCCCGTGCAGTCTTAGAGCCGGGCTGCTCCCTTCCAATAATAAACAGCACAGCGGTTCAGACCCAGACCCCACGCAAGCTGGGTGGCACCTCTGCTACTCTTCAGCTCAATGCCAAAATCCCCTTGAAAAGCTGAGCTGAGCAAACCAAAGAAACACAAAAATTCTTATGTAAATGTCCAGCTGTTGGTGTGTTTATAAGATGTACTCATTTAACCGAAGGCACAAGTTTTCTTTGCAGTTTTGTTCTTGGAAGGTCAAAGAAAAATATTCTTAAAAATACTAAAATATTTTCTTGCATGTAAACTTTACAACAAGTTTCACGTTTTAATAGTGATTATTAGAAATTTGTGGGAAGTAAGTCTTAAGTGTTTAAATATTTCAATTGCAAACCATGGCAGTAGGGCCAGAAAACATCTGTATGCAAAGCTTGCCATAGTTTTGTGCATTTAGACTTTAGTTTTGGAATGCTAGTGGACGTCTATAATTGTTTATGAGTTGCTTTGAAGTTGAGTGCATTTGACATTTTAGCTTTTACTGTGTCAACTATGGTGGAGTTAAACCTAAGTGAGAAGTTACAGATATTTGCTTAAATGTTTATGTGGGTATGCGAGTACGATTACAAGTACTATTGCTGAGGACAAACCAAACCCTTTTAACTTGGCTGAAATGCACATATGTGTATCTTTTCTTTTGTTTAGATTTGTGAATCATTGAACTCGTATAGCATTTTTAGTGCAGACAAAACTATTCGCCTTCGTTTGATGTCTCAGACAGGAATTAACTGGAATGTGGTTAATTAATGAACCTGTTTCTCTCTGTACTACAGCAGTGGCATTCCACAGCCCGCCGGTGAAGATCAAGAAAGAGCCGCAGAGTCCCGGATCAGACCCCAGTCAGTCCTGCAGTCATAAGCAGACCTTTAACTACCCCAATGGAGAGCAGTGCCTTTATGCCAGGTCAGTCAAAACAATAAACTAATTACTTGAATAACTGAATAAACTAATTACTTAAAGTAATTAAGTATAGTGTTTGATCATACGTGATTAAAATAAAAATGTTAACAACTTCAATACAATTCAATTAAAAAAACCTGATTGGCCTGTACATTTACATTTGTGTACTTTGTAAACAAGTACAGCAACTTCACATAAAACTTTATGATGGTTTTGATACCAACAATTGAATTTATATACACCCACGCATAATGGGTAATATAACTTGTGAATGCGCTGTTGACTGTGATGGTGTCCCGCAGTGCCTACGAGCAGAAGAGAACAGCTGTGGCAGCAGCTGGAGGACCCAAGAGCTCATGTCCAGGGACTCCCATGTCCCCTATGCAGCATTACTCCCCAAAACCAACAGTGGGCACTCGCCCCGAGTCAGGGTACATGAATCCTTCCTCGGCCAGCCAATCCCATGCCTGCCACAGTTACCCCATGAACCCCAGGTACCACCAACACCGTCTGTATCCCTACAGTAATATATGATCTTAATACAAACTCTGTCTATTTTAAATTGTGGATATTAATCACAGCACCTCCCACAGTTCCAGGTTTCCCCCAGGCTCGGCAGAGATGTGCCCACCATTTGGTCCCCAGGGTCAAGCCCTGCAACGCATGCATCCTGCTCATGCCAGCGGTGGCGGAAACAGCGGTTACCATCGGCAACACTCAGATCCGTGTTTGTCCTACCCACCTCAGCAGAACTTCAAGCAGGAGTACATGGACCCTCTGTACGACCGGGCAGCTCACATGGCCGGACCACAGCCTCAGAGGTTTCCACCTGCCCATATCATGGTCAAACAGGAACCCACTGACTACACTTATGAACCTGGTGAGTGAGTCAAAGGAGAGATCTGATGACACGCACTGTATGAAAGAACAGTAGAGGGATCATGATCCAAGGGCAGACTAATCTATCCTTATACTGTAATCTGACTCATGTCAGATGCTTTGAAATGGTGTCTTCTGTCAGTGTAAAAATCATTTTTATCAGTATTTTGGTCTGGTCTTCCAGTAAACATCCTTGGGAGATGGGATAGTTCAACAAAAAAAATTCTGTCATTATTTACTAACCCTCTTGTCATTTCATACCATGACTAAGGGTGTCAGTCACTAACATTCTACTTAACATCTTCTTTTGTGTTCAAAGAAGGTCATGTTGGTTTAAAATGACATGAGGGTTAATGAGGGTTAAAGAGGTAATGGTGACAGAATTTTAAGTTTGGGTTAAGTATCCCTGTAGAACAAGAAAAAACTGGTCTAAATACTGTCTAATGTTGTAAGAAAAATAAACTTGATTTTAAATATATTTAGCTTCTCAAAACATTAGCTTCTCATGTACATGTAAATGATTATTTTTTACAATGTTTACTACAATACTTTTACAAAAACAAACAAGCTTAAGTTTATTTGTATTGCGCTTTTACAAAAATATATAAACATATTCAAATATAAAAAATAGACTTAATGTAACTTATTTTTTTACAATGTTTACACTTTATATTTTACTCAAAACTAATCAAATGTACTGAGTAAAAATAATATTTTTAAAAATATAAAATATATATAAAAGATATTTTATTTTATCATCATTAATAAGATCGGTGGGAAATTAGTCTCTTTCTCTCTCTCTCGACTTCTCTCTAAGTTTTAAACAGACTTTGTTTACACCCTTCAACATCCACTGACGCTTCGCGAAGGTCTCAACAGTATTTCTGTCGTCTTCTCTCCCCGCTCTCCTTCACCCCTCCCTTTCTGTATGCTCTTTGGAGAGGAAGGCATAGGAATTTCATTGAGAAAATGGAGGGCACTAGAAACCCTAGAATCCCCAGCGGAGAGCTCGGGGTGTAGGGTTGCCACAGCGGCTTCCTTTTTCTGCAGGCAGATGAACTCATAATGGAAAAATGAGCGTAGCCTCTGTAACCCGAGCTCGTGCACTGGCTTGGTCGAGCGGGCAGGAGGGAAAGGGGGGTGTTGTGGGGAAGTTGTGTCGAAGAGAAGGAGGGGGGATAGTGTTGTAGCCGGGGGGTTCGGGTCATACACTCGCAGCTCAGACGAGTTCACCGCCTCTTAAACAGCTTAGTGAAACACAACCCCTTATGTACTATAGGTCCTACTTATCAATTCTCTGTAAGAGACGACAAACATGTATATATGTAAAAAAAAAAAAAACATAAATCCATATTCATGACCTGACTTTTTGGGAGGATTTTTTGTTTTCTCTTGTTTTTGTGGTACTTGTTGTCATTTAAGAAAGCTCACATTTATACGTGCAGAAATGTGGCAACTTTGAAGGAGACAGTCTTGAACAAAAGCATGTTTGTGTTAGGATAAACCACCCTGTCCTATCCGAGGTGGAGCCCTTACTGTGGCTTCTTATCAGTAGATTTGTCTCTGCCCAGTTTGAAGGCTGCTGTTCTGTTACAAAATTTACAGAAAAACATGAAACTAGTCAAGTAGAAAATGGAAATTGGGTCAAAAACTTTGGGATTTTCCATTACAAATTACATTATTAGCAGAAATAATGGAGTATTGTTTTTTTATTTATCTTAAATACACATTTGTAGTTTGTAGTTCTATTTTTCCATAGATTTACTAATTATATAGATTTTCTATTTATTTATTATTATTATTATAGATTTCTACATTTTCTACATTCTACATTCTACATTTTTGCCTTAAAATATAAACCCTAATATACACGGATGCTAACAGAATTAAAAAGCCTTTACATGTTAAAAAGTATTTCTAGAACCTTATATCTACATACATCAACTGTTCGATATAACAGTTAACAAGCACAGAATTTTCAAGCACACATCACTAAGAGTCATGGATTTATGTTTACCCCACAGATGTGCCTGGTTGCCCTTCCATGTACCACCACAACGAAGGCTACCCCAACCCACAGCACAACAATGAAGGTATGATGCACACTAACACTGGTCTCGGGACACATTGTGTTCATCTAGAACATGCAGTTCCAGAGTTTACATCTCACACACTTAAAGCACATTAGGATTGGACAGTACCGTACGGTCATTGGCTAAGCAGGCCAGAAGGTCTGTGTTTCTGTTGGCACGAATATCCGTTTCTGCCTCACATAAAGAATTCCAGGGTAAATATTACTACTGGAAAAGACGAGTATTTCTCCTGGAGCGAAGAAAAACAAGCTTTCTCTGCTCGCTGTGTGTGCCGCACCATTTTGGGTGTTTTTAGTTTGCTGATTTCGTGTACAGGAATCTCAAGATCCTTGTTTAAATAATGTATTAAATACATTTAAAATATTATTATTAAAATAATAACAGTAATTTCTTTATGTTTGCATTAAAATAAATAATAAATGAAAAACAACAACAATGTACTGTGATAGACAAATATATGTTGTTACACATGGCTGTCATTAATACATTAGCCTAGTATTTCTCATCTGGACTGTTTTTGTATCACTGACCCACACAAAGCCATTATCCACGAAAAACTTGTGTACTAACAATTCCCTTGTCCTGTCTTTAGGCTACATGTTTGAAAATGATTCCCGTGTTGTTCCTGAGAAATTTGAAGGTAAGTCTTTGCATGTCCAAACATTCAACTACAAGGTCTTCATTAGACAATGATCAGTCTTGCAACTAAAGACTTTCTCAATATATACATAACATCTTCTATAATTAGATAATCTTTAAAATCATATACTACAGTGAGGTCCAAAAGAGTACATCAAATCATCAAACAAGTTTTCATGTTGACAAAATTAGAACTAAGATGCTATGCTTCATAGAATGCTATGAAGTAAAATGTAAAATAAATATTTGCACTCAGATTGTTGTGCCAGCAATTTCAATTAAATTTTTTACTGGTTTCAGATGTTTCGACCCTTCTGTATATAAACAATAACCAGTAGTTCTGACTTGCAGTGCATAAGTATAACAGGTTCAGGTTCTATGTGGCCTCAGAACTGTCTATCACAGTCTAGTTTTATTGTGAGAACTGAAAATGCTGTGAGTTTTTACACTAGTTTAATACGATCAGTCAGTAGTGGTGTCAATTACTGTCAGTGTTCCCATACTCCAACTTAGAAAGGCTTATTTTCACTAAAACTAGGCCTTTTAAAGAGATAAAGTAGACAATAGAAAAAGAAATAGACTTACCCAATTAAACCTCTACTTCCTTTGTACACATGCTCATCCACTCTTTAAAGAGCTTCACTGTGTTTTGCCTTTAATCCCTGCTCTTCAGTCAGCATACTGACATCATAGGCTTTGCTTGGATAAAGACATTTTGAGGATGTAATTATGGCATAAAGGTGAATTTATCTCTTTGCCTTAGGTGAGGTGAAGCAGGAAGGCGGTGGTGTGTTTCGTGAGGGCGCCCCCTATCAGCGCCGTGGTTCACTGCAGCTCTGGCAGTTCTTAGTTGCGCTCCTGGACGACCCTGGCAATGCGCATTTCATTGCATGGACTGGCCGTGGCATGGAATTCAAACTCATTGAGCCCGAAGAGGTGAACGTGTGCTCTTAAAACTCATTTTTGTATCTTTTGATATTATTGATGCGGAATAGTCTACAGGCTGCAAAATATGAATAAGATCCAGAAAACATTAATAGCTATTGATCACTCAAAAACTACTAAGTGGACGATATGAATATTTGGGTTTTGGATCAATTCTATGCAGTCTTTATTCAGCTTTTACAGAGTATAAAGAGAATAAACAATGGATTTCAGGATTTGCTTACGATCAGCTCACACTTCCCTAGGGTCTAAGAACGCATCCATACAATGCCAGTTTTCCATTAGCTGCTATGCATTATTTACCCCACTTAACAGCATAGTGAAATAAAATGGAGAATGGCTCCATTACCAAATATTACAACCTTCCATTTCGTCGGAGTCTAAGCACACCGCAGTGGTCGAGACACGAGCGTTAACCTCCCATTGTCTGTGGTCAGTAGACGGCTAAATGGCATGACTCAGCAAACTATGCGTCCATCAGTTCTGCTCTACTGTACACATTAATCTTTCATTACAACTAAAGTTTTACTAGCGCAATTAAGGCGCAGAGCTCTTAAAGACCAAACAGACAACCCCTGTCAGCAAGCCTGCAGATCTTCTGGCCTCAGAGGGACAGTTTTATTTCTCACGGTCCCTCAAGTTGTGCAGAAGAAATAGTTTCACTATGAAACCCTAAGCTCAAATTCCTGTTTCCAGTGTGGTGTTTTTTTGGTAACAGTTTAGCGGTGATTTGGTTATATAAAAGGGAACTAGATTTTAGGTGACTCGCCCTTCCGCGTCACAGACAGACTACGACAACTCTACGTCACCAGCGACCTCGTGTGGTCATTTTGATTTTACACAGTAGATAAAATTATGATTATGATAAGAAATTGTTAAAAAGCCTTCGTGATCTGATTTTTATCTAAAAAATTAATGTATATTATTTTGACATTCTAGGTGGCGAGACTGTGGGGAATGCAGAAGAACCGTCCAGCCATGAATTACGACAAACTGAGTCGCTCTTTGCGCTACTATTACGAAAAGGGAATTATGCAAAAGGTATTGCACAATCTCATATGGATTAATTATAAGATGAAAAAACAATACAGTAATTAGTATTTTCTTACAAGTTTTTTCTGTCTCGATATTTTAACTGTATTTTATTCTGAAATTATATATAGAGCCAGTCAAAAGTTTGGAAACTTTTAGATAAATTTTAAAATAGTAGTAAACTTACCAAAACTACTGTAGACTACTGTAGACTACTGTAGCTATGGACATTATGTTGGTACTGTATACAATTAATGCCACAAGATTTTAGTATTATTTAATGACACTCTTTACTAAAACAAATCTCTTTTTTTAGGTAGCAGGTGAGCGTTATGTTTACAAATTCGTGTGTGAGCCGGAGGCTCTGATATCTTTGGCTTTTCCCGACAATCAACGGCCAAGTCTGAAGGCAGAATTTGAGCGCTACGTCAATGAGGAAGACACGGTGCCGCTGTCTCACCTCGACGATGGAGTGTCTTACCCTCCTGAACCAGCTGCCACCAACATGGGCCCTCAGCCCTATTCCAAAGGCTACATGTATTAATGCCACCATCATTCTCCCATGTTCCCCATCCCAGTCTTCCCAGTTTACTACCCCTGCACCTATTGCACATGCCCACCCCATTCACTTGTATATAAGGCTAAGTTTTTTCTTTTATTAAATTAATCTCATTAGGGATTCTGCATTCCTCTCATTTCTGAGGCCTATCTAATGTAAACACATTACTGTGGTTTAAGAGATTGCTTAATAAAGATTCGATATTACTACTATACCATGAGAACGGTCTCAGTTTTTTTTGTTGATGTTATCAATATCATATTCAAATAATGGATGAAATGTAATTTGCAGGGAATTAGTTTGAGACAAACAGGTAAATTGTTTACCTGTGACTTTCTAATGTAATTAACTGTAGAAAACAATTTATTAATAAATTATTCTGTGCTTTGCTATGTAAACATTCTTTATTTAAGGTCAATTTCATTCTTGTCATGTCCAGTTAAAAGACATTTATGAAACATATTTCTGTATGTTGGCAATATCATATTTAGCACACAGGACAATTGAGTAGAAACATGCTTAAGGTAATTCCCTGTTGGGATAAGATGCAGATATATTGTTTGCAGATGAAATAACAGAAGCTTGGAATAGACACACAATATCCACTGCCCACAACATTTGTACTTACAATATATGGCTTATTATAAATAAGAAATTTAGAAACTTTTTTTGAAATTTTATTTTAGAATATTTCTCTGTATTTTTGGTATGGTCCAGAAACAAATAAAAATTATATTACAGTACTAGTCATCTTACACATTAAGCAGATGTTTGTTTACTTTTTATGCACAGATCAAGACACAAATCAGAGTTTCTTGCATTTATTTAAGTAGTAATTTCAGAGTTGTGTGTGTGTATACACAGAATTAAAAATAATGTATAAATCTTAGTACAAAAACAGAACAACCCTGGTGGGCTTTTTGAAAGGCAAGTTTAATTTAAGTTGACATGGAAACGACTTTAAGATAAGACATACCATAAGCTGTAACAATATCAAAGACATTTCCATCCCCATCGTTTCCTCTAATAAAAGAGCTATAATACAAAAACTCTGTAGTCCCATACTTTGATCCTGTGCTGAATCAACAAATTAAAGAAGAAAGATCCCAAATAAGGATAAGATCTTTGTACGACAGTGACTCCAACATCCTGTTCACTTTTACATAACCAGACCATAATTGAACTAAGTGAATTTATTGAAACACTTTAGTCCACGTTCACTGACCAGACGGATGTGACGTCCACACAGTCTACAACAAATAGGTTATCCATGACAAGCAGCTGCATTAATATGTAATATATATATATATAAAACAATGGTCCATCTTGTTAGTATTCAGTGTAGGATTTATTACCCAAACAATTTCAAATTTACCCTTCTTATTTTTTGTGGGAAAAAAAATGAGTGGGAATGTTTGCCTTGTATGGTCAATTGATTTTAAACCTGTAACATAAACACGGTAGCCAAATCTAAAATGAACTGCATTTGTTAAGAAATAAAACATTAAATTCACGCATAAGTACATGCAGAAAAAAAGTCAACTTCACCATAATATTCAGACATGTGATTGTGAAAGTGATCTTGGAAACTAGAAACCTTTTCCAGGAGAATGTTTCTGGATCTGTCCATGTTGGACTCAGTATAAAAATGTTGCTTTGTACAGTAGCATCAGAAACATGCAGTCTATGAGGAACTCTGACAAGGTTTTAGCGCCGCCTGAACGCTCTGGAGATTCTCCAGGCGTTTGGTTCCTCGTAACGGTTGTAGAGTGGTTCCAACCTCTGCTGTTTCTTCTGCTTGCTGAGGCGTGTGGGATCGGACACTTTGAAGAAAGCTGGAGCGAATTCTACCAGCCACCTCGGGTCAATGGTGGTCACCTCCCTCATGTACTCCTTGGTGGTCAACACAAGCTCATGGTATACCACCCTGTGGAGAACCAAACCAAGCTTTAGCATATAGTGTTGTCAGTGTTGTCATTACAATCATTTTCTTTTTTTTACAAACTTACCATTCTGGTTGCCGATTGAAGAGTGCACTGGATGGGTGGATGTACACCACCTGCTGGTCTATAAGGGTCCTGTAGCCTTCCTGTGGGTCCTTTTTGGCAGCATTTCTGAAGAAACCACTGCAGATGGCTTTCTGTACACGCACCGTGGCCTTGCCGCATGAAACCACATCTAGCTTGTGTCTGGAGCAAGACAGGAATATCAATTATCATACACTATGCAGAAATGTACAATGTAATTGCATAAACTCACTGTTGTTCTCAAACCCTCACCTGTCCATGATGCCCAGCATCTGTTTGCGGATATCCTGAGCACGTCGGAGAGATCGCGCCTGGATGAAGTTTTCGTAGCACCAGGGGTTGGAAAACTTATTGTTCTTCCAAGAGTTGTACACAGCCAACAAAGTCAAGTGGTCTCCCTCAGGCTGGTGGAACTTGGCTTTCTTCTGGTCTGCCAGAGCTTGTTTGTCCTAAGATTAAGAGTAAAGACATGCTGAAATAAACATTTGTGGGATCTGTCAGCTTGGATTAGACCTTATTGCAGTAACACTATTTAATGACTCATTAGGGATTGCAAACAATCTGACCAATTTTCTATGATTTCACCAGTCAGATGGTATTACTTGACAAGGATTATATCTAGAATAATGAATGTCCATTAGAAATATCCACGACTTTCATGCAATGGAAATTACAATCTTTAGTCCATGTTTTCTATTACTATGGGAACTTGACTTCTTTTTTTTATTATCTAAAAACAGTGTGTGTGAGGACAGCAGAAATACCTTTGGTCTATAAAAGACATTCTGTACAGACAGCATTGACACAATAGTCAGCATCTCTTCACTGCAGCCAAGATGGACAGACATGATCAACATCTTGCAAAGCATGGGCTCCAGAGGAAACTCTGCCATCTGACAGAAACAGACATAACAACATTATTCTTTTACATTTTATATGTAAATTCCTGACTCCATATTCTAATAATATATACACACTTACTCTACGACCAAGGCGTGTAAGCAGACCCTCATCATCCAGAGCTCCTAGTGTGTACAGCTGCTCCATGGCTGTGATGAGTGTCTCCATGGGTGGAGCGTCCATGAAATCAAATGACAACAGATCGTTGATGCCCATAGCCTGAGAAAATACATTCAAAAACATTTAAGATTAAACTCCATCCAGTGTATGTAGACTTACATGCACATATAGTAGATACAACAACAATTGAGGAGTGAGTGTGGAACCGTACCTTGAGAGACAGCACAGTGCTGGCCAAGTTAGTTCGCTGAATCTCAGGCACGTTGGTGGTGAGCATCTCATCTCTGTAGGCACGTTCTGTGTACAGTCTATAACACTTACCAGGGCCTGTTCTACCTGCCCTTCCCGCCCGCTGCTTAGCCTGGGCCTACAATCCACAAAAACACGGCTTAGGTAGCGTACTTAAAGCATATCACATATGTTGTCTAGGCTCAGGAACAAACATTACCTGGGAGATCGGCGTAACCACCAGCTGATCAATGCCAGTTTTGGAGTTATAAACCTTCTGTTTGACAAAACCTGGATCCACCACATAGTAGATCCCATCAATTGTCAAAGAAGTCTCTGCGATGTTAGTAGCAATAACCACCTAAAAAACAGGTGTATATGATTAAAATATAGGATTGAATCAAATTTGACACGCCAGGTGACCAGAAACAGGAGAAAAATCATACTTTTCTACTTCCGGGTGGTGCTGGGTCAAAGATCCTGGTCTGCATTTCGCTGGGCAGAGCGGAGTACACTGGTAAGATAATGAGCTCTGGGACATCAGGGCCGAGAGATTTCATTCGCTCGTAGAGGATCTCGCAAGCCGTGTCGATCTCCTCCTGACCCGTCAGGAACACCAGGATGTCACCTGCACAATCCGAGGAATTCCAGTTATGCACGCTTAAGCTTCACCAGCATCCAAAACATATACTGAGCATGTGCAAAGATTACCTGGAGGCTCAGTGAGGTGAATCTGCATGACTGTGATCAGGCTGGCATCCAGATAGTCTGTCTCAGGTTCTTTAGTGTACAAAACCTCGACTGGGTACGTACGACCAGGGATGGTGAAAATGGGTGCCTCGTAGAAGTACTGTGAGAATTTCACAGCGTCCAGTGTGGCCGATGTCACGATGAGCTTCATGTCTGTTCGCTTCTGTACAGTCTGAATAATGAAGGAAACGAGATGCTATTAATGCCCTATCAGGGTTAGGGTTATTAAACCCTACATGAGAATACCACTCATGGTCTATTAAAAAAAAAACCTCAGATGTAAATTGTACCTTCTTCAGAAGACCAAAGAGCACATCAGTGTGGATTGTTCTCTCGTGGGCCTCGTCCAACATAATGATGGCGTACTGGCCCAGATCGGGGTCAATCAGACACTCTCTTAACAGCATACCGTCCGTCATGTACTTGATGACTGTCTCTGGACTCGTGCAGTCTTCAAAACGGATGGTGTAACCCACCTGTACAAATAAAGATATAGAAAAACATGTACAATAGCAGATTGGGGCTAAAATACGAGATCATTAGATGGAATTGAGCAGTCACCTCTTGACCCAAACAGCAACCATACTCCTCAGACACTCTTTTAGCCACAGACATGGCTGCCACTCTTCTGGGTTGTGTGCAGCCGATCTTCCCCCGTGTGGTGTATCCAGCCTCAGCCAAGTACTGAGTGATCTGTGTGGTCTTCCCTGAGCCTGTCTCCCCAATCACAATCAAGATCTGATTGTCATGAACAGCCTATAAAAACACAACAGTTGAGTCTCTTAGCAAGCTAATCCTTTGAGCCAAACGAATACATATATCAGTAATTCCCACACCTGAATAAGCTGCTCCTTCAGCTTGTAGATGGGAAGACTTTCTCTTTGCTCCAAGATTGAAAGTTGAGTTTTTTTGCCATAGGACGCCTTGTTTCCACCAAAAGCGTGTTTCTTCCATTCTGGGATGTCGTTGGGCATCATACCTATGCCCCTCATGTTGGCGGCAATCTGCCTGCCGTCAACTGTGTGGATGGGCGTGTGAAAGCAGGAAACGGCATTATTAGAGATGTACAAATGTGATAGCAGCACTGTGCAGACTGGAGATCATATAAGGCCAGAGGGCTTGTTAAACGGAGGCCTGCCACCATCTGCTCAGGATAGCAAAGCTCAGGAAATCAGATGGCCATCTATGAAATCACTAACAGTATGGACAAACAGGCAGGAAGTATATCTGGGATGATCAGTGCCTTTTATATTATAACATCTTGTTAGTTTTGTTACTGATGGAAGATATAAAAAGTTCAAGGACAATCCAGCTTACTTAAGATGATTCTTATTATTACACTTTTACATTTTTTACACAAAAATCAGAATATCTTACCATCAGGCAGTGGGTCCACCCAATGTTTGTTCAGGCCCATGGGGATCGAGTCCATCTCAGCCTCTCGCTGGGCCTGTTTTACCTCCCGTCGTTCTTTGGCTAGGGCACTCTGCATCATGGCTGCTTGAGAAAGAGATCCGTCTGGGTTCTGCCAGAGAAACAGTACAAATACGCATCGAGATTTATGAAATATCCAGAGCTTGGCTTCCTCCAAAGCAGCAGAACATTATTTAGGCAGTTGCGAGTTAAAATGCAGGTGGTTTGACATACCTTGACGATCTTGACAGGGCTCATGTCCATGCTCTGTTTGGTGTGTCCCCTCAGGAACGGAGGCTCCTCTTCCACCAGCTCAATCTCCAGATCCTCATCTGACAGACAAACCATGACACAGACACTGAATTTTTCGAGCAGCTAGAGGCGTTTCAAATAAACTGTCATGTTGTGAAGAATTTTAAAGACAACTTTGTCTGACAACATTGCCATTTTTAGAGATAGTAACAGGAGAGGGAGGACAGGAAGCATTTGCAAGGAATGCAAGCTGCATTTAAACTTTTGTTACTCACACAAGACATGTTTAGCACATGTTAATGCAAACAAAAATGACATTGACATACCCTCTTCATCATCCACCTTCGGCAGAATTCCTGTTTCCTCATCAAAGTCTGGGAACTCTTCTTTAGACAACACATTGGCAGCGATCATCTTAAAACAGACATGAAAATGCACATTAAAATTTTAACATGTACGAGATGCAAACCATGCTGTAATAAGGGGACTCCATGTACCTGTTTGATCTCCCACTTCTCTGGATCAGAGATTTTGGTCAGTCTTTTGCGTTCCAGTGTGTCGTCCTCGACTTCTGGAGCATGGCCCAGATTGAGGTTAGTGGGTCTGTCTGGATTCCTCATAGCTGACTCTTCCTGACCTTCTCCACCCATATTTCTTCTCCTGTTGGGGTTTAGATCTTCCCCTGTGTCCTGGTCAACATCCTGAAAGCATGGCAATCCAAAAACCATACAAATAGTCAATATAAAATTCAAAACGGATCCTCCAGGGCATCATCAGAGTTCATTTGTATTCATCTAGTTTGGTTTAAAGATCACTCACCTTCATACTTAAGCTGGTTTTGGAGCCAGTGAAGGATAACACCTTGATTTTGACTCTCTGACCTTTGCTAACCACATCTGCGACATTTGCCACTCGACCCTCTCTCCTAAGTTCAGAAATATGGACCAAGCCTTCCCAGCGTTTCCTATGTTAAGCAGGCAGTATTCATAAACAATAAGATTAAAATCAAGACAAATATTGCTCCAATGATGACCAAAAATGCAATAGAGCAGGTAAGACATACCTAAGACCTTCCAACTGCACAAAGCAGCCAAACTGCATGATACTGGTGACTTTGCCATTGTAGATATCCCCCACGGAGGGCTCCTCTGGTGGAGGCCGGTCCACGTGTTTATCTTTCCAGCGGTCTGAACCCTTTTCTTTGTCTCCCCTCGCAGGACTCCTTGACCTGCTGCGGGAATGCCAGCGGGACCTGCGCTTCCTTCTGTCCCTGTCGTTAGAGCGAGATCTGGAACGTGAGCGGGAACGAGAGCGATGCCGTCTGCGTCTCTCTCTGTCCCTGTCCCTGTCTCTGCTGCGACTTCTGCTTCTCCTCTTCTTTTTGCTGCTGGTTTCAGATCTGAAAAGACGTTTCATGACATCAGGTCCAGTCAAACACTCAACAGCAGAAGCACAGTGAACCTCTGCACAAAAGCTGTTACTTACCTGTGTTTGCTGCTGTTCGAGTCTGTTCCACTAACACTGGGCATAAACATCTCTAGCTCTTTCATGACATCAGCGGCAACTTTCACATCATCCTCATCCAGCATAGACTAGTTAAAGGAACAGACAGTTCATGACCAAACAGTGATAAATGATTTCTGTTTGATTCATTTTAAAATAATAAAAAGATATATTTCATTACCCTGGTACTGGGATTGTCAGGTCTGCACAAAGCTGGAAACAGTTCCTTTAGCTTGTCCTTTTCATTTTTAGGCTTAACCACAGGATGAGAGGCTGTACAACAAGGGCCGATGTTAAAAACACATAATGACTCAACAAGATTGATGTTATGAAATATCTTAAGATGTTTTTAAAACTACAATACAGTCGATCTTAACTGCTCTCACCTTTACTGGTGGATGCTTTAGCAGGAGGGCGCATGGTTTGAATAAGACGAAGCAAGTTGCTGATGAGTGAATCCTGATAAGACAGAGATTACAGATGCATTCAAACTAAATATAATAAAAGCAGGAGATGGAACAGAATCTTGACAAAGACACAAAAAACAACATGTTGTAAAATTCTTACTGTGAAATCTGCTCCATTTTTAGCCAGAACTGACTTAAATTCTTCAAAAGATTGGTTTTTCTCCGCAAGACTGATGACAAACTCAGCTGAAATGCACAACATACAGTAGTCTATTAGTACAAACGTAAAATAATATCTTAAGTGACATCAAAAATACATTAGCAGGGTCTGGGGTTTATTTATTATCAACAAGCTAATAAGTAGCCCCTTACAACAATGAAACTTTTATTAACTTACTCTTGTAACATTTAATCAACATTTGAACAACGAAAACTGTACTGCAGAACTTTGATCAATGAAATCCCTAAATTTTAAAATCCGAAAATTCCCTAAATTATGTTAGGAAAAACTTTTCCTCATCAAATGTTTAGTTTTTGTAAAAACAGTGGTGGCTAATCGACGTTATCAGCGTAGTTTTAGTGGAGTGAAACGAAACGCGATAAATAATATTATGGCGTGAACTACAATAGTAAATATTTAGAAGCGGTTACGTTTTCAATTAAACACCAAGAGCCATACAGCTCTTATTGGTGATTATTTACATAAAGTGGCTGATGTACAGTTATCGTAACATTTTACACTGATCTGTATTTCATAACAGTGTGTCTAGGGAGAAGCTAACTAGCTAGTTGCACAACAACGTGCCACATTCAAACACAAAATGTATCGACTCACCCAGATCCTTATCGCTAATTCCTAAATGGTTGTCAAGTTCGGTACAAACTTTAGAGACCAAAGACAAATATTCGAGCTTTTTTAGCTCATCTTCCCCAATCTCTGCCATCTTCAGCAATGTTGATGTTTCGTTCACCGGAACAACGTGATAAAACGTCCTCTGGTTTGATACATTCTACTTCCGGGTTACGCGTCCTCAAGCGGTCACATGGGGAATTGTTTGGAAGTGTGAAAGTGATGTATTTTTTTTTAGGAAATCTGCACCTGACCTAGCGTAGAAAGTGGTTTTACAACCCATGATGATTCTAATATCACTTTTCATTAACTTTCTGCTCCATCGCATAATAAAAATCTATGAAACGGGTTAAAAACACAATAGTTATTACTATTACAGCGATATCAGGTCAAATAATGTTTTACATGTTCTTATTCGAATATTTTTTTACGTGAAGGTTAAAATCAAATTCAAGACATTGATTTGATTGAAGCGCTGTTTATTGCGTGGGACCATAGCGACATCTCGTGGCAGACTTGTGAATGTCCTGTCACTCCACTCGACTGTCAGTTCCCTGCGTGAATCCGCACTACGGTGGAGTCGGTGCGTGTTTATAATGCTGAGATTGTGCTTCGCACGATCTGCATCATCAAGCACCGCCATTCACATCGCACACTCCAGGCTTTTCACTGGATCACTTCTGCGGAAAAACAAACCTCATACTATACATAGGCGCTTTGGACCAGCGAATGCCCTCCAGTTTGGCCAAAAGTCAGTCGCTGTCAGATTCAGATTGTCCTGGGACAGCTTGAGGTAGGCGCTGACCTCTGACACGTCATGTCTGATCGGGTACCCCACTCGCTTGCTTGCAAAACCGATTATAAAACGCAAGTATTGTTATTAGCACTGCAGCTAACACATAGAGTTTGGTTATAGGCTATCTCAGAATCTAGGATTTTTTGTTTACATGAAGCAAAACTGCTAAACTGGTATTACCAAGGAGTTAAAGTGTGTTTGCTAGCATGCTTTAAAAGTGCATGTACAGTTAAACAATATGTTTTTGCTTTGAAAGGCTGTAAAGTTACTATTGGGGCCTATGAACTAATACAGTGTGTTATAATATGGACAGTGTGTTGTAGTGTACCATCTGTAGTGCAACGATACAGATTCCAGTAGTTTTCATTAATGGTTTTAGAAAAACCCTTTATGCACTGAATTTTCCAGTACATTTTAGTGGTGGTCTATTGGTTCCCATCCACCAAATAACATCCCACAAACAGAACCCAACACGTTACACCATACATGCTACATTCTCTGATCATCTATTTGCATTTCTGTAGATCTTCTGTTGCTGTCTGCTTTAGCATGGCATCAGGGACTGATGGAGCAGACAGATCAAAGCTTACAAAACACACCAATCGCCTGAGTAAGGAGAAATCATCCTATCTACTGCAGCATGCACACAACCCGGTGGATTGGTGAGGGGCTCTGGGTTCTTCAGACTTGCTGGGAACAAAACCCTTAGATAAATGTCTACGTAATTGTGGTCAGATCTGTAATATATTGTTCTTTAACAGGTATCCATGGGGGCAAGAGGCCTTTGACAAAGCAAAGAATGACGACAAACCCATTTTTCTATCAGGTAACATGGTATACTTGAAAGTCTCTGGGATGAGTGATATTTGAAGTTCTTTGACACTCACGCCTGAAGTCATTTCCTGTTATTGCATCTAGTGGGTTATTCCACCTGTCACTGGTGTCACGTAATGGAGAGGGAGTCGTTTGAAGATGAGGAAATTGGAAAAATCCTTAGTGACAACTTTGTGTGCATAAAGGTGGACAGAGAGGAGAGGCCAGACGTTGACAAAGTTTACATGACGTTCGTGCAGGTTTGGACAAGTACAATTGTTTTGTTGTTATACAGAAGAGAAAATCACATGATTAATAAAACATAATTAACTGCTTGTTGCCCAGGCAACCAGTGGTGGTGGTGGTTGGCCAATGAGCGTGTGGCTTACACCAGATCTCCGGCCATTCATAGGCGGCACATACTTCCCACCCAGGGACATGGGAAGAAGACCTGGACTTAAAACTGTGCTTTTACGGATTATAGAACAAGTAAGTTGAGCAGAGACTGATTTTTTATTTTAAAAATAATTATGTATTAGTTTATTCATTTATTTAATAAATACATATAGCTCACTTCCTAGGTAATATTTTTCTTCCCATAAGGATGTTTTATATGCAAATGTTGTCAAGACCATAGCTATTTATGGTTACTATTTTCATATTTTTCATATTTTGTTGGCCCATTTTCATTCATTTTTTTTCTATATAAACATTATTGCCTGTAGTCTATCTATAGCAATGTTATGTTACACCCTGATCACCCATTCTGAGTGCATTTTAGTGGCAGAGCAACAGAGAAACGCTGGAGTCCAGTGGAGAGAGAGTACTGGAAGCCCTTAGGAAGGGGACAGCAATCTCTGCCAGCCCTGGAGAAACTCCTCCATCCAGCCCAGATGTTGCCAACAGATGTTTTCAGCAGCTGGCTCACTCCTATGAGGAAGAATACGGAGGCTTTAGAGAAGCACCGAAGTTCCCTTCACCAGGTAAACAAAAATACAATTAATATAAGTAAAGATTAATCACCTAAACTTTACAGAACTCGCTAGTCATTAGTAATGTGTCATTAGAACAAAAGAGACCATATATAAAAAACAAACCAAACAATCAGAAAAATGAGCCCGATTATGACGACTCAACGCAGTATCCTGTTTACCACGTCCTGTGCGTGAATGACCTGTTATCAACATAAAGAATATTGTTTTTGTGTTTTTCTTTACAACAGTGAATCTGATGTTCCTGATGTCATTCTGGGCAGTAAATCGTGCCACATCTGAGGGAGAAGAAGCATTGCAGATGGTCCTTCACACTTTGAGAATGATGGCACTAGGGGGCATTCATGACCATGTGGCACAGGTGAAATGCAGAGACATTATCAGAAACTGTTTTTTTTTATTCAGAGATGTTTAATAGCTTATTTTAACGGAACCAAGACATAGTTTTCTTTAATTCTTTCTTTCTTTGTGTCCATGTGTCAGGGTTTTCATAGATACTCCACAGATTCCTCCTGGCATGTTCCTCACTTTGAGAAGATGTTGTATGATCAAGGACAGCTTTCTGTTGCTTATATTACTGCTTTTCAGGTGAAAATGTGTTTAATGTGTGAATGTGTTTTCCAATATTCAAGACATTATATTCTCACAGTCTGTGTTAATGAAGAAATTTAAGATGATTTTTTTAGAAGGAAGTTGTAGATGTGTTTCTATTGTGGCTGTTGATATTTTGCAGGTGTCTGGGGAACGCCTTTTTGCAGATGTGACACGTGACATATTGCTTTACGTCTCCAGAGACATAAGCGACAAGGTGAGCCATCGTATCTCTGTAAGATCCAGTTTTTGGCATCAGCAATGCTTCATCAGCACCAGCTGGCACATACGCTGACAAGTCCGCTGAAAAATCACCCAGGTCTGAGCCATTTTTGAGGTCAACTCTCCCCATGCACCAGCACAGGGTGGTGGATATCTTGTGATGATCAATGATTTGATAGAAACAAATACACACACACACACACACAATATAAACCTTCCACTGAATTGCAAAATTCACATTTGTGAAGATTTGTGGAGTAATTAGGTTACCTTTATATGAACTGTACTCGTGTGTGAGTTACAGTAAAGGTCATAAATGTGTTCAGGTAAAATGGAGGGTTAAAAGATCCCCGACATTATAATTTGAGTCAGTATATATAAAGTGCATAAGCCATTGCTGGAAACCTTCAACAAAAGATAACCAAACTTTTAGACAACATCCACAAAATTTGTGCTGACCAGGAAGTAATGATCCCCACAACAAACCTTTGTAAACAGTCTACAAAATTGCAAAAACTAAATAAAAACACATTTGATTTTGAGCTTTGTGCTGCCCTCTGTAGTCAGGTGGCTTCTATAGCGCTGAGGATGCAGATTCCTTTCCCACGGCTGAATCCGCTGAGAAAAGAGAGGGAGCGTTCTGTGTGTGGACAGCAGGAGAGATCAGAGAGCTGCTTCCTGACATCGTGGAAGGCGCCACAGGAGGTGCGACACAGGCGGATATCTTCATGCATCATTATGGTGTGAAAGAGCAAGGCAACGTGGAACCGACACAGGTTTGAGAATTTTTTAATAAGAGAAAAAACATTCGAAATGTTTTCACAATCACAACACATCATGTGTAAATGAAGCGGATTTTATTATGTATTTTCATTTTTAAAGCGACAGTTCACCCTAAAATGATAAGTTATAATTGTCATAATTTACTTACTCCCTTACGTCTTTTGAAACGTACATTTATTTCTTTACTATAAAATAAACGAGTAATTATTTGTAGAAGTATTTTAAAGCTTTATTTTCTCGTACATTGTAAGTGAATGGGGACTAGGGCTGTCTAGTGCAAACAGCTGATTTCTTTAAATAATAACAGAAATTGCAATTTGTTCCTCACGCAAAGCTATTGTATGGGTTGACATATTACACACATGCCATATTGACTTAAATTATGCTTTTAATGGTGCATTTTTTCCTGTTCGGAGCTTGACACCTAGTCACTATCCACTTTAAGTGCATTGAAGAGAGCACCTAAAAAATTTGAGATAAAGCATCTCCTTATTATGCATTTTCTTAATTTGTTCTCACCTTTGGATTGTGTTCTTTGTGTTCCTGTAGGACCCCCACGGAGAGCTGCAGGGGCAAAACGTGCTGATTGTGCGTTACTCTGTGGAACTCACCGCTGCTCATTTTGGCATCAGCGTGGACAGACTGTCCGAGCTGCTAGCACATGCCAGGGCCAAGCTGGCCGAGGTGCGGCGGGCCCGTCCGCCTCCTCATCTGGACACCAAAATGCTGGCCTCCTGGAACGGTAAAAATTCTTTGTGTCCTGAGGAAATACATCCGTCAGCTAGTAATATAATGGTTTAAATTGTAAAGCACCGAAGCAGGTAAACAACGTAATTAAACTTAATTGCTTTTCACAGAATGTTTTCAAATGGAAACGGGCATCAATTAATCAATGAAAGGCAGAGGCACAAAGAAAATTTGCAACGCACACAGCCCCTGAGGCTACACTTCCTTTCTATTCACCTTGCGTTTTTATTGATTACGTTTAGCAGTGTTCGACAAGCTTTGTATATGCTTTTCTTTCCTAATAGGAACGTTATAATATTAAAGTTCTTTCATGAGCCACTTAGGCTTCTGAAAGCCTTAAGAGGAGACCTCCGGGTCGTGGTCTATGCCCTCACAGCTTTTTATGAAAGGATATCAAAGCCTTCATAGGTTTCCAAGGCCCCTTGACAAACGCTCTTAAGGAACGGTGACTAATGAGCTGATATCTTAATTAAAGAAAGCCTGGGACATTGTTTAATGAAACTGTTCCTTCCAGAGCTACGCTCCATTATATTCTTAATTCATACAGACTGGATATTGCTACCTGCAGAGTGACCCTTCGCATTAATCAAAGTTGATAGGCCCACTTACATAGCTGCGAGACGTGTCGGGGGTACAGGCTCACGGAGCTCTGACAGGACTTATTGTTAGTGGTTCTCAGCCCTCTGAACACTTTGTGCTTTACATCTTATAGAGTCTCACTGATGTTTTTTGTAAAGCTCATCTGTCTTGGTTGGCACCTTTTGCACCTTTTCAAATCCCCGTTTTTACTTCGGTTGGGGTGTATTTAGGGGCAGAACTCTTCCCAAACTTTTTTGGCTGTTAAAGGAAAAGTTTACCTCAGAATGAATATCGTGTCTTTGTTTATTCACCTTCATGTCGTTCCAATGCTGCTATTTTTTCTGTGGAATGCAAAAGTAACATTTTTGTAGAAATGTTGCGTAACTCTTACTATATACAGTTTACAGTTATTGAGTAGCAGGATAAAAGTTGTAAAGGGGCATAAAGGTTACTGAATTTTGATTTTTGTATTACTGATTCTCTTAACAAGCACTCTTGTAGCAGTGTTCTTAAATGAACATGGTAAAGTCCAAAGCTTGTAATTGTTGTCCACTTTGATTTCTTTGGTTGGTCAGGGCTGATGCTGTCAGGGTTTGCTCGAGCTGGAGCCGTGCTGGGGGACAAAGCTCTGTTAAAACGAGCTGAGCAAGCAGCTTCCTTTCTTCAAGAACACCTTTGGGATGACGAGGGCCAGAAGATTCTTCATTCCTGTTACCGTGGAAATATCATGGAGGTGGAGCAAAGGTAATAAATGCATATATATACAGTACAGTGGGGTCCAAAAGTCTATTAGAGACCACTTGTAGAAGGATTGTATTTTACATTTTTAATTATATTTATGTAAAAGACACATAATTTTAAAATCATTACTTTCAGCCTTAAAATACTGTGAACACTGTATTACTGTTTTTTGGTATGTGCCCATTTTTTCTTGAATAACAGAATGTACTCAAGCTGCCATGAGCATCAGAACAAGATTCATGTAATACCAGCCTGATGCGAGAATGTCCCGAATGTCTTGTGGTCTTCAGTAGAAGGAAATCCTATTTGTAAAAAGATGTTAAAATGGCCGTAATGACAAATTTGCTTACATTTGATTTTAACGTTTAACATTTATTGTACTTGTTTCCTAGATTATTCAGTGGACCTCTAAGGATATTAGTGCATTATGTTTGTTAGATGCAATTTAATTTCCTATCATTTTAAAGAGAAATGTAATGAAATAAGTATTCCTCTGCTCATTGGACAACTTGTGGAGGTTGTTATACATTACGATCAAACCATATTTGCCATTGCGATACATCATAGAAAACACGCACACATTCTGTCATGCTTCCAGGTCTTAATGGACTTAACACACATACAGACGATGACCCAGAATCACAACAAAACGAAGCTTTTTACATTTAAAATGACCCACACACATTCACTGATCTTATTCTTGGGGTAACCTCTCATTTGTATCTCCCATTAGCTTCGTCAGCACGTCAGGTATCCCAGAATGCTGACAATGCTTTACACACAGGCTTATGCTGGTCTTTTTATGAGTTAATCCCAAGGAGATCTATAATAGCTCAGGAAATCTATATGTTACGTTCAACTGCAACAGATTATCCTGTTTTTATGTGTGTATTTATCTGTTTGAAACAAGAAGTAAACAAGCTGCTGAGATAGATAGATAGATAGATAGATAGATAGATAGATAGATAGATAGATAGATAGATCTGAAGCCTGAAACAGAAGGGAATGGAAAAATCATAGGAGAGGAGTTCATTAAAAATTGTCTGACAGGCAACTTGTCTTGTCTCACTGGTCCAGAAATTTTCCAGAAATTAACTTTAGGAGTCTGGTCAAGGTTTGGCTGGTTAGCATAGTCCAGGATGATCTATAGCAATATATTTTTTTCAAAGCAACATTTATATACCAAATATGTTGTACTAGTGTCCAATTTTCTCACGGCATCAGATGTCATATTTCAGCTGCTAGTGAAGGGCTGTCAACCAGCATTGCATGTCAGGATGTCATTTTCCTGTAATTAGTCACATGGCATTCACAGTTCAGGTAAATGACAGGATCCTATAAGAAAATTTCAAATTGCACACTTTCAGAAGCTGATCAACTTCCATTAACATAAATGGAAATGCAAGATTTCTACAAGTATTATTCTAGTTTCATCTGTAAGGAGATGCAAAAGTGTCAAGTACCTAGTCATCAGCTGTTTTTGTTTAATCCAAAATCTCCCAGCACTTACTGTACATGACAATTGAACAGCGCACTAGATCTGACAGCTTGAGGCAATGACACGAAAGGGTCAGATGTTCCGGGCACTTTCCTAACAGAGACCTCGCCGACATTTATCATCCCTTAGAATGCATGTCGTCTGAACTAGGAGTGAACTAAGAACCACAGAGGTTAAATTCCCAGCCATTCAACCCATCTTGTCCACCCTAAAGCCAACAGCGTGCTATCTCCAGACCTGTCACTATCTGTTTCTTCACACTCGGCCGGCTACAGTGGCACCTCTTCTCAAGAGTCTGAGAAGCAGTGGTCTGATGAATCAAATTTATTTTAAACATCAAAGACTTGGGTAATGTGTCTTTCTCAACACAAAGCCTCGCTGAATGCCTTTGTGTGCTCGCTCGACTCGGTTTTGGTAGATGTCACACCTGCTTTTGTCAAAATCTCGCCCTTTTCTGTCGAAGGTCCGTCACGCTCGCTGATTAACAATGCAAGAGGGCCGACAGACTAAACGACTCTGTCATTTATCTATGATTTTCTGTCAGGTATTGCAGTGGCTTATTTTGTCAGCAAATCAATGTGAAGCTTATGGAGTACCGTGCGAGCATAAACTATTGTAATAGACTGAAATAGGATGCAGTTCATAAAGTAACTTTATCTAGTGAGTGATGCGTATTCGGCCCTCAGGGGTTGTTAATGTGTTCACACGCTTCTTCAGTAAAGGGAAAATTCACATTTATTAAACACAGAGTGTTCTTCCTTCTCTTTCTTATTTTATTAGTCATTTAAGTGCCGGAGAACCTCAAGAAGCCACTTGGTTACATAATCTGCATGAATAATAGTGTGCATAAATTTGGTGAAAAACAAACAGGTTTAGCATCCATGTTTCTTATGCATTAGATGTATTTGACCCTCAATAATCTGTTATTGCATGACTTGCTACAATTGCGTTAGCAGTTCAAAGGTCATGGGTTTGATTACAAAGTAACACACATACTAATCAAATGTATACCTTGTATACCTCTGAAGCAAATTGCTTTGGATAAAAGCGCCTACCAAATGCATACATGTAAATGTCAACCCATTATTAATACATTTAACTCATATCTTTTTCAGTGCAATGAACAAGGACGTTGACCTTCTACACTAACATTCTCTGTAATGTTCTCTCCAGTGCTTCCCCCATCCCTGGCTTCCTGGATGATTATGCCTTTGTGGTGTGTGGGCTGCTGGATCTGTTCGAGGCCACGCAGAAGGTCCACTGGCTGGAGTGGGCAGAGGAACTCCAGCTGAAACAGGATCAGCTCTTCTGGGATTCACAGGGCAGTGGCTACTTCTGCAGTGACCCATCAGATCCAACACTGCTGCTGGCTCTCAAACAGGGTGAGACACTGAAATGCTTTACATGACATTTCAATTTTTACAACAGTATATGAAAACATTGGTGCTGCAATGATTTTGAGTAGTCATACACATGGCCTTCAATCTAGAGTTACTGTTTAGAAGAAGTAGAGGAATGATCATGGTCAGAAGAGCTTGTGTGCGTCATTATTTTGATGTATTGAAGCAATAAGCCACAAAGTCATGAAGCTGTGATTTTCAGTGAATTGTAACCAGCTAAGGGTTGTTGTTAGGCATGACACGGAGCAGAGTAAATTCACTGTAAACCACAGCTTCACAAGCCTTATTGCTTTATATTAACTATTATTTCATATACCTGGCAAGGTTTCATAAAATAAACACACAACAACAGAAATGTAATGGTATTGATATAAAAATACTATTTTTCCCACCAAGCAACACAGACATAGATTCAATACACAATACTGGTTTCACAATGCGATATAAATAATTTTCAATAACATTTTTATTGCACATAAACAGAAGTGATGTTGATGCAGGTCATGTGTTGGCTACTCAACCAATAAGATTAAACAGATGTCATATCTTCAAAGAAATCTTCATAGCTTTGCAATACATATCATAATATTTTGTATTGCTAAATAGTGTGCCATGATATAGCGTTCCATGCATAGTGACACATTAATGATGATGTAATGAGGTCACAGGTGTATGTTTCAGAGTAATTTACATTCAACGCCTTTGAATGTGACGCACCTAATCATTATCAAGGACTGAAATTATTCTTTTTTTTATAATAAATGATTTACGGATTCAGGTCTGTTGCATTTGCTCATTTTAAAACTAAAACATAAGCTAAAATCATTGTAACAAAAATCATTTAAATAACAATTTTACTTTAATTTCAGCATATTGAGTGGCTGTATAACTAAGCTTGCTATTACAATGGATTATGGGAACAATCATTCTTTTTGACCAGTTTAAGTGCTCATATGAAACATTTTATTTTATGACTCTATCCTCGTGTCTGCCACTGTTAACTGATCATCTGATTCTGAATGTTAACTAGATTCAATGGTCCAAATTGTAATAATTTGCTGTAATAAAATTACAGCTGAACATCAGGACTGATGTACATCATGAGCAGAGGAACATTTATTTGTGTTTTATTTTGTAATTTTACTAAAAGAGGTCATGAGCGGTGAAGGATTAAAGCGATTTGCACCAAGTATGCACCAGTCAGGACCGGGTTTCTTTACTTTGAGAATGTGTGGGTGATAATCTGTCGCATGAAAGTGTTGATGAGGTTCTCTAGCTGTCAGTCAGCATTCAGTGTCACATCACTGCAGAGTTTTACTTTCGGTCCATCAAACAGTGGCTTATAGGGACACCGCTGTGCTCTTATGTTGCCTTGGCTAACTGTTTCAGCCTGACATGCCCTGCTAAACCGTCCGTTCCGTCCCCACATAACCTCATTACTGTCTCTCGTTGTCCGGTGACATCCTTCATCTCTCTTTTCTTATCTCCCCCTTTTCCAGGCCGTCTTCTTGTTTCGGTGAAATTGTTATATCTCCTCCTCCGCCCCTTCATATTTCTGTATAAGATCTGACCGAAACGAGACTGATCCAGTACATCAAAGCTTGCATTGTTAAAGCAATTGATATTTCCTTTAAGAAACCCCAGACCTATTTTATTCCAGGCTTTAGATCGTTCATCACCATCTGCGCGACAGTGCTGCGCAAGTAGTACGAGAGTGCGATTTTTCATGCTTTTTCTCCCACGTCAAAAAACAAAGACCCGCACATGCTTTCGAAGAGTAAGAGCACTGAAGCCTAATGTCCCGAATGGCTCAGGTTCCATATTTTCTCCATTGGAACTAGAAGGACGGACGGATGTAAGCACACTGTGGGCTTTTGACTGATGTTAGTGTGAAAATGGTACTGACACCATGAGATATGGATGAGGGCAGAGAAAGCTAACTGTTATGTTTTTGTTGTTGTTGCTGATAAATTAAAATGGACACAAGGCAGATTTTTCATCTTTTCTGAGTGACTGAGTCATTATATAGTGAGCCAGGCGTGCAGAGTTGGCTCCTGGTGGTGCCGTCACGTGTCAGAACCGAGTCCCTCACCTCTCTCTGTCAGTGGAAGACGGATGGCCTCCCGAAGCATCTGCCACTCTGTATTTTACGCCTTGCCCAAACAAGACAAACCCAAAACCACAGGCAATGTAGCAACTTGAACTAGAAAAATGAATAAGGCTATTGAATTTCTTTATTTTGGACTTGAGGTTTTGTTTGTGGTTGCTTTATTGAATATAGTAAATTGTTTTCTATAATGATGCATTCAGGTGCTCCTGGGAAATTCCTACTTGTGAGTTTAGAAATGATGTTTTTGACGTGAAGCCTGATTCGTGATTTGGTTCATCATAAAATAAACCAGATGGGCTTCAGTAGTTGAATTTTCTGGTCTCTCTCTTGCTTCTTGACAAAGACGCATTGTAAAAAAACAAGAAAGTCAATACTTATTAGGTATTTAATTGATGTTTTTAGCACAAAGAATGATGGGAAATGGTTGCACAAGCCTGTCTCTATATGTGACCCTGTCTGTGAAAACCAGGCTAAAGTCTGTAATGGAATTACCAAGAATAACAAGTATCAGAGTTTGATTTCAATTTGGTCAATATTAAAGATATCAAGGTTATATTTTTACAGAATTTTCTTCACATTATGTAGGATGATTTTATATAGAAAACAGTAAATCACAAAAAAATGATTTTCACAGGCAGGGTCACATATAAACTAGCTAAATTAAAAGTAACAAACAAAATATATTGCATCAACATTCACATTTAGCTTATTATGATCAATATCACTTTGCTTCCTTTATAATGTTTTAATTGATAGTAATTTAATTAATATTTATTTCTATACAGCTTTTCACAATTTTGCATTGTTGCAACATCTTTACATACATATACTGTAGATAGCAGTGACAAAAATAAACACACACAATTATGAAATATATAGAATACATAGTATTTATTGCACATAGTGTCTATGTACATTGAAAGTTTATGTCTGACTGTTGTATTCTTTCAAATACATTTTTTGTTTTAAACTTTACTTTGTGCCGTTGATGTGTGCATAACCCAAATACGATCAATCTGACATAATTGAAAAGGCCACATGTTTTCTTTGAATGTGTGTCTGTGGTGCTCATGTCTTTTAAGGAAGGAGTTACCTGATATCATCTGCATGTGTTTGGTTGGGACAGCATTGCTGTTATTCATCAGTCGTCACTTCGGTCCTTCTCAGTTCCTAGATGCATTCAGCTCATTACATTGTGACACGAGGCATGGGAACCCACTGCTATCAGCTCCTCTGCACACACATACATCAACAAAGTGCAGATAAAGTAAATCGTCTCACAGCTCTGGAGCCACTTCACTTTTGATACCAGCCACTTTAAGCCCTGTGTGACCTGATAAACGTGTCCTGGTTAAATTGATTTTTGGACCATCAATGTTATGATGCTATTTTTCCAGAGCCGGATTGTTTACATGGAAAATATACAGGTTGTTGCGCTGGGCTCCCATTGTGGTAGAGCGATGCAGAGGTCATGGGTTTGATTCCTGGGGTGCACACTGTTTGAAAATTGTACACTGTAAGTCACTTTGGATAAAAGCTTCTGCCAAATACATGAATTTCTATAAATAATTTTTTCCAGATCAAGATGGCGCCGAGCCCAGCGCAAACTCTGTCTCGGCTATGAACTTGCTGCGGCTCTCTCACCTCACAGGCAGGCAGGACTGGATGCAGCGTTCTCAACAAATACTGGCTGCCTTCTCTGATAGACTTCTTAAGGTGCCAATCGCCCTTCCAGACATGGTTCGGAGTGTCATGGCTCAACATTACACCCTTAAACAGGTAATCTTGTTTTGTGCACTGCTACTGAATATAAAGCAGTTTCATTTGTCATTATCATGTTCATAATGTGAGTGATTGAATCATACAGATCTAGCAACACCTTGGGTTTGATTCGCTATTAATTCTTCTAAATAGTAAGATCACTATTTTGCATAAATGTGACCCTGCCTGTAAAAACCACGTCTTAAAGTCTCGAAATCAAAAAATGAGATTAACGAGCATTAAAGTTTGATTTCACCTATAAATATCACTATGATTTCAGTCTTTAACATGTCATTATTCAGTCAGTAAAATCACAAAAAAATACTTTAGCTGGGTTTTTACAGGCGGAGTAACATGATGGTGCCCTCATGTGGTTTGGAGGTCATATAGTTCCTCCTGAATCTCTTTCTCAAGGCTTCTGTAGCTCTTTTTGTAGATGATGATTAATCAAGATTCTTATTGATTTGTCTCACATTAGTCCTGGTCTGTCTGGGGTAGATGTCCTGCAGGTGGATCGTTATACCCCAGGTGATATGTACAGCTGACCGCACCACCCCCTGCAGGTCTTTGTGGTCCTGTGTGGCGCTGCTTCTGTACAGTAATAAAGTCTGACAGGGTGTTTTCAATTGTGCACACATGGTACAATGATCTCAGCATCTCGGGAGCCATCCAGAATTGTATCAGGCGTGATTGGGCCATGACAAGTGAACTTTTTAATACCTGAAGCTACTCACTCAGGAGCATTTACTGATCATGAAAGAATTATAGATTCTCTGTGGTTATTTTTCAGTCATATTTTGTGTGCACTTGGTTTTGGTGGCCCACTTGGTAGCTGCGCTGGTAACCAGCAAAACCAGGTGGTTAAGCTGGTTGACCAGTGTAGTATTGCTGGTTAAGGTAGCTAAGGGTGTAATGGAGTCTTGCTGAAGTAAGTTTTGGAAACCTGAGAGAGAACTTTTCTTAAGTGGAAACCGTCACTTCTGATAAATCAGCCTGCGGGCTAATGTTAGTGTGATTAAAATAATGACACAGAGAAGATTGAGTTTGTTTGCCACGGTAAAGCGTTTTCCTTAATCCTAGCTATGTGCTTTTATATCAGAGTTTTGCCCCCAAACAAATTTAGTGTAATTAGATAGTCTAAAATATATATAAAAATGTTTTTCCTAATAGCTAACATGGGTTTAATTAACAAAAAATACAAACTGATAAAATATATATCCTAAACTCTTTTTTATAAATGTTCAGCTTTTTAGGTTCTTTTCACTATCACCCTTATAGCACCTGTGTTTTATTTCTAAAAATATACCCACAGCATCATCAGCCAGTCATTCGTCTGCCCTGTCTGGATCATTAACTCTCAGATCTGTCACATATCGACAAACGCACACCTTAGACTGATTGGTACTGCAGCTAGATGAAACTTTTTACCGTTAGGACACTTTTTCCTAAGTTTTCCCTCATTCCAGGACAGTTGTAAAAGCTGTGAACATGTGTCACGGCCATCAGAGCTCACCAGCGGAGGAGAATTCATCAGAGTCGGAGCAATAACAAGCTGGAGGTCCCAGTAAGGGCAGCCAGCTCCACATCACACCTGCCTACCTCATTACAGCGCCATACAAGCACTGCTGACCCTTTCTTTATCTCTTTCATTCACTTCTCATGTGTTCATTCTGTTGTTTATAACTTTTTGGTTTAGTTGTTCTGTGTAACAATCTCTTATTTTTTTTGAAGATTGTTATCTGTGGCCAGCCTGATGCTGAGGACACTGCCAGTTTGATTTCCTGTGTCAACTCTCTCTTTCTGCCTCATAAAGTAAGTGTGCTTTACTTTTTAAAGAAAACTTTTTGAAGTTATAAAATGGGTTTAAATGACATGAATTTGATTAGAAAATATTTCATTATTTCATTGATGCAATACATTAAACAAAAAATGTGATAAAATGTACTAAAATAAAATGTAAGTTAATAATTTAATTATGCATAAATATAAAGTAATAATAATAATAATTTCAGAAATACATATTTATGCATTTTAGAAGTATCAGATAATCTTAATCGTTTTGAGATTTATTTTGAAGAGCTAAAATATGTCTAAAAGTCTAAAATATGACTCTTTAAAAATATGTCTAAAAGCTAAATAAAAGTTTTTAATTCATTATTATTTTTTATTTCTTTTTTAAATGACCTATGCCTAGGTAGTTTGACTACCACAATTATTTCCTCTCTTCTATTGATATATTTCAAGAAAGTAGGACAAAACATGGCTTGTCCCTTTTTTGTCTTCAGTTTATTTTCCAGCAATGATTTTAAAAAGTTTTATTTATGTATTCATACAATCTCATATGTACCTTTTGATATGATTTGCATATGTTCCAGTGACAGGTTTTAGAGGCGGGGTTAGGGGCGAGGCTTCCTATTATTCATACAAATTAGCCCTCATAAAATAATTATGTATTCGTGTGAGATCAGACTGAATTATTAATATACTTGTCTGTTTCCCTCACTGTTAAAGCCAAATCTGCTGAAAGTTTCTTTTCTGAACTTTTAGGAGAACTCTGTTATACTGTAGAGACTATACAGGTAACAGACTGTTGCATAATAGACGCATAGTACATTTTTAATTTAAAACATTATAGTGTATATGAAGTTGCCGATACAACGTGACATTCTTTTCGCATCTTAGTGGCCCTTCACATAGAGTATTTCTCCTAAACACGACACATTTGGTGGTTTACACAGACCGTTGTGTGCACTGGAGCGCAGACATGCTAATGAGTTCACTAAAGTAATCTTCAGCTAAAGGTCAAGTTGTCCGATTTTTAACCTACTTCTGCTGACGCACATACTGCGAGGCAAGCACTGAGACAATGACGACGCACTTAAAATTTTGGAATAATTAATAAATAATCATGGGTTGTCTGAAGACCACTAGCCTTAGGCTTGGCTTTGTGTTGTTGTTTTATCTTTAGCTAAAGGTCATAGCTCAGGATAGCATTTGCACTCTTTTTAGCCTTTTTTCTCTGTCTGTTTCTTTCCCCAAACTGCAACAAAAAGAGCAAACACACGTGCGCCGATCACCTGGCCTTGCACGTTTTAAGTGTGAAATACCAATATCACGCACAACAGAATACACACCAGGATGTAACCTTTTCATTTATTGCTGTAGTCCAACATCCATTATTATATGTGAAAACCCAAGGAGAAACGTGAAAGTCTGGAATAATGGGATGTTTTCTAAAGGGAACGGATGAGAGCGGTCGTGAATAGAAAATAGTCTTTACTGTTGTTACAGCGGGTGTGTCCGTAGAAAGATGTGTTAGGAGGACGGTCGAGGTCAGCCCTTACCATGTGAGCATCTCGCGGGCCATATGTTGCGTCAAAGGCTGAGTTTGATCTCCTCGCTTTGCATCATTTATTAACATTGTTCCTCTCTGGTGCAGCAGGAGCTTTTGCACATTCATCTTCTTTCTCATTTGCACTTATGTAATCTTAATGATTCCATATCTCAGAGTAATGATACTAAGGTCACACTGTTCAGAATTCATAAGACAGAGGTTTATTTTTGCTGTTTTAACTTAAAGTAGACTTTTTGATTCATCAGCGCAGGTTATTGAAGCCTATACAAAAGTGATCATCAAAATGTAAAATGTAAGTTGTTCCTTTTCTGTGCTTTGGAGATACTGAGAACATATAACAGAAACCTCTCAACTCCACAATCCCATTTTATCTGTTCAGAAACAATAATTTCAGATGAGAACAGCGATTTCAGATTGTGCCATTCTGTTCTTTCTCTGTTGTCTGTTTGTTAATTACAGGAACTTAAGCAATATTTGTGTAGTTGTTCTATAGCGCGTATCAGTGAGCAACATCGAACCTCACAGAAGTGCAGAAACATCTGGAGCACCTGGACAGGTGGTTCGCACATCTCCTAGAGCGAACAGAGACCCATTCGTTTCTTCCCAAAGCTTTTGAGCTCAAACAAATCCATCACAATGACATGCACCGGGTAAGAAATGTAGCATTGTGGGTCTCTGAGCATTTCATGTCTTTCACTGTACTTTCAGATACAGAATGCAGACCTTACATAAATCACCAAATCTCTGGAAAGGCAGCAGTCCGGCCTAGTTTTCATTTTCAAACTAAATTCAATAGTATGTGCTCATGTATTCATCACTTGGATGTGATTGGAGGAGATAAGAACTTGGTCCTGGTATTTAGACACAGCAAGGCGACAATCAAAAGAGACTGCAAGTAATGAGTTAGTGTTACTGAAAAAACACGCTGCAGAATTACATCTAGCCAGACAGCGATAACGCAACTGCTCACACACACACACACACACACACACAAAGACAGACACTTCTCATTGCTTATCTGGGAGTAAGCCTCAGATGGACCCTGTTCTGAATTGTTTGTTTAATTGACTTGACATGATGGAAAGATCCGGCTGTATCAGGCGTTGATTGAAGAGTCGGAAGGGCTTACTGAAAAATAGATGAATGTCTGGTATTGAATTGAACCTGCAGTCAAATAATCATCCCTGACTTGATGATCAGGGGGTGTTTTTTGAGAATTGGATAACCTGCTTTACCATGTTATATTCTGGTGTTAGGAAGAAATATTTGCATCATGTCCAGAAAATTTTTACTTTTTTAAATTTGTAAACATTTCACTTGCATTTTAAAGCAATGGCTCATACAAAAATTAAATTATTTAATCAGCATCAGGATTTAAATAAATAAATGTACTGATCATTCTTTTCTCTGCAGTTACAATGAATGAATGCTAAAGTCCAAGATGAAATTTTACATGCCAATTTTTCATGATCAACAACATGAATATGAGTCTATTCTTTAGCCAAAGCTGTTATATGTCTTTAGTATACTTAGAGTTTAGTGCATAAGTAGTGTGGTTATTTTAGATACTTATTTATTTATATATATATATATATATATATATATATATATATATATATATATATATATATTTATATAAAAATATATGAAAAAGTATATATGAAAAAGTGGTCTCTATTCATAGTAATTGCATGGAAAAGCAACCAGTCTTTTCTTCTAGATATTTTTCTTTTCTGTTCTGGAGTCATACAGCTTAAATGAAGACAGTATTATTTGTTATATTAATCCTTTAATACAAAAAATATTTTTGTGCATGTAAAATAGAGAGGGAAATTAAAATGCATTTCCAAATTGTGTATCAAACTGACATGTCTGCATTTAATTCTATGGCAAGATAACGTTACATATCTCTTTTTTCTTCCCCTAATCTGTGTTTTTTTTAATTTGTAACAAGACAGACACATAATTAGAAGGGGATAAATGATTCTCACCTGCAGAGATAAGACATGAATTAAATGTAATGAGAGCCAGATCCTGCTGCATGCTGTCTTCATGCCATTGGGTATTCTTTACAAACAAAGAAGAATACAGCTTGCTTCTGCTCATTACAATCATAAATATCCTTACAATGGAAAGATCATGCATCAGCATACCTCAAACCAACAAAAACACACACACACACAAACATACGTCCATATACATTTTACTTCCACATATTAAAGGCACAGTCTGCTTTCCAGTGTGAAAGAATGTGAAATTGAATCAGAAGACTCTGAAGTTGATGAGATTTCCAGCATGTACATCATGAGGGCGAATAAAGTGCTATTGGGCTTGGCTTTCCTATTTAAACCGAGACTCTCTATCTGACACCGACTCACCTTCTAGCATGTTTGTGTATATATGGCCGTGATAGATTTAACCTGAGGGTTATCAAAACAGTGTTCTCCTTCTAAGTTTCATTGTCTGGGTTGGCTGTCTGGGCTGTTTTTTGAGTGCAAAAACCTCTTGTATTATCGTGTCATGTTTGGTTTGAAATTGAAAATTATGATGTCATTCTGTCCCTTCAGACTTCATTTGACTGTGTGCTCCATTGAATGGCGCAAGTAATGTTGATGTGCAAGTAATGAAATCGGATCTGTTTGATCAGACGGTGTAGTCAGAAGGTGTATAGGTTTCTTAAAGGTCGACCAAGAGGCTTTCTCTTATGAAACTGTCGAGGAGCTGTCAGTGTTGAAAGGGATGATGGAAAACTGGACATTTGGCTTTGCTGATGTCTATCGTGATATTTTGCCGTAGTGCTGAAATATCTGACAGAAGCATTTTTCATTTATGCATGTACTTTGTCTCAAACCTCTGACTTTTTAATAATTCACTATTTTAATACATAGTGAATGTCACATAGTTGGCTATAAGAGGGAGGAGGAAGGTAGAAATAGTGTTTTTGACACAGCTCCAGATAATGTTGTACTTGTTGTAAGACAATAAATGTACATTTTGTCTCAACTGAAGAAAAACTACTTGAAATCCAATCTGATCATTAGACTCAGTTGCATTCCAGAAAATTTGATTTTAATCAGATTTTAAACCACTAATGTGTGTGGTTTGGCTTTGGATTTAATGTTTTTTTTTTTCACATTTAATGTGTTTTTTTGCTGCAAAAACTAAATAGATTTCAGTCATGAATTCCAAAAAAAAAAAAATTCCTAGCTGTATAAATAAAGCCAAATTATTTTCCGTACATTTAGGTTTCCATGTCGTCCATGTTCAGTTTATGCCCTACGGTAATCTGAGGGACTCGAATAATTTTCAATTCGTGACCTGAGACCCTACCCCACGCTTGACTGACTCCAACAACAAAATGAATAATTCTTGTTCGCTGTAAGCATTGAGCATCCGATCGGTGCTTGTCGTGCCCTGTGATAATGGCGTGTTCAACCTCATTGAACATTTGGTGCAAAGTATATTAAAGGTTCATGAAAGCAAACCTAGAATAGTGGTTTGGAAGAGCTGCACTAAAAATGCATTCTCCACGATACATTAGCCATCCAGACTAGAAAATGTTTTTTAATTTAAATCCAATTATTTTATCATCTGTTCTTTCATTTTGGGGCACAGGGTTTAATTGTGGAGAATGTCGTATATAAGAATCTCCCGCTTTGCTGTCTCATCTGTTCTCACTTATTTAATTCAGATTTGCTTGAATTCAAGGCACCCTTCGAAATCAGTTATTCCCTCCCTTTGCAATCTGTAGGCATGATTAAAATAGTTGGAATAAATTTGTCCATTACTTTAATTAGACTAAAGGCTGTGTTGATTGTATGGTGGTGCGTGTCCTCATGGGGCTTGTTACAGTAGAGCACGAGGTGTTAGAACAGACTCTCCATCTCCATGATGATGGCAACCAGCTGCTCATTGCAGTCACATGACTTCCTTGTTCTCAGAAGAAGACTGAGCCTGTTCCGAGATCAATTTAGAGTGTCCGAATACACAAGCGGATATGTTTGTCCAGATGTCTCATCAAAAGTTTTGGTTGTAATTAAAGGAATAACGAATGGTATTGAATAACAGTGATGCAGTAAATTCACAGGGATGCCATAGAAGAACCACTTTCAGTCAGAAGTAAAAAAGGACCATTTCTTTTTTATTGTTTTATAGACTGAAGATAGAGATAGACTTATAGACCGTTTTCCACTAGAAACAGCCTTTTGTGAAACAAAATGATTCTGCAGGTGTTAAAGGAATGTACAGCCAAAAATGTATTTGTTTGTAAGATTGGCATGATTTACATTCACTTCATTTACTAAAACAAAAGTCTTTTTAGGACTGAGCAGCATATTTGATTAAAACGCACAGCTGTAGTTTGTAGTTACATTTTACAACCATATTAAAATGAAATATCATCAGGTAGTTTTATTTACTGGCCTCTGTCATCCCGCATTTCTCTCTTTAGTGCCCCGCAGTGGAACAGGGCCTTTCTGTACTGCAAAGAGCCCTTGACTTTCCCGTCTGATTACTGAGACAAATGGCTCTGATTCCCTAACAAGACCGTAGAGACGTGACAACAAGCAGAAAGGTCTCAAAGCATCCCTGCGCGAGCGAGAGAATGAAAATCAAGTGCTTTAAAGGTTCAAAAAAGGATTTAGAAACTCAGAAACAACACAGTGGTGGATTATAGCAGATCTGATTTGAAGGGACCATTTTGCCTTTCAGGCTTCTGGCTCATCTGAAAATCTTATATACAAGCAAAAAATCTTTCCCAGCAAAGATTAAGAGTTCATGATCTCTCTTTGCCTTGTTAATGTAATCATATTTGACGTCAGCTAATCGCCCCGTCTCACATTTTCAAACTCAGGTCACACATCATCACCATCGCTCATGTCTAATAAAAAATCTGACTCAGCTTCTCAATCGTTAGCCGAGAGTAGAACACGCCCCCGGCGTGCTTCACAATACCAGTTATATCTGTCACATACATTTTCTGTGTGGAACAGTCGAAACATATGACAAATATTGCAAATAATACTTAACCCTTTGAGGAGTCGCGCTGACAGATTTGATCCAAAATGCGCGACGTGATTGGTCCAAGCCTGGTGCTGGCAAACGTATACTTAAGATTTAAATACCCTGGGGTTTGTGTGAGATTTATGCTGTCTTATTATCTCAGTGTGATATTTGTTGTAGGTTTTACTGATGTCACAGGATGTATGAGGTGCCTCAGGTGATGAAGCGGAAGTTCAACAGAAGTGCATTTGCACAGGCTTGGATAGGTCCTTTTTCCCTCATAAATTTCCTAAAACATTATTACTATTTACAGAACCAGTCACAAGTTTAGACACAATTGATAAAAATGTTTTAATCTGAAGGTGTACATTTCAATGTTTTAAATGACTTTTGTAGACAAAAATATAATTATGCCAACATATTATTTTCATAGTAGTCCAGCATAGATAGAAATCCCTTCAGTGATGTATTAAAAGCTTCCCAGGTTGAGACCTAAAGAAGCTGGATGATAAAATGCCAAGAGTATGATTTTACAAATTCTCAGCAAAGAGTGACTACTTTTAAAGATGCTAAAATAAAACGGTGTTAATTTATTTTGGATGCTTTTAGTCACAACATAATTCCCAGTTACAATTGGTTTTGATGAGTTGACAACTACTCTAAAATGTGGAAAGCAATCTATAAACAACAGCGAGTGAGTGTTTCCAAACTTTTGACTGATACTGTAAGCAAACTCCTGGCAATATAATGACTTAACGCTCGTTTCCCGACCTCTAAGGGTTGAAGTTCAAGAAAAATGTTTATCAGAAATGTATTTAAAAAAAGTTTTCAAAGATTGCATAGTGAAAGGATGTTAGTAGAATAAATGAAAAGCCTGTGACTTTGAGGCACTCAGGAGCCTTTTGTCTTGTAACTTGGCATGTCAGCATGTACAGCTGTCAAATGTCACCAGTTCTCCATTTAACACTCTCCGTCACTTATACACAAGACAACATCAGCCCATAAAATAACCTTAGATGTATCCGACCATGACATAGATGTCCCCTGGAGCAATATGATGTCTAGCTGTCTTCTGTCTTTGTCAGTCATCTTTAGATCAGCTGCTCTCAGATTAAACAAGTTCTTTGTCGGTGTTAATCGTTGTCATGATGAGGGATGTTTGTCCTATATTTACTCTCTGTGTTTTCCTGGAAAGCTTTCTAAAGTTTTTAATGCTGTAAATCAGGCAACAGGTGTATTGAGTGTTGCTAAAACACCCAAAACCTTTTAAAACTCTTTTATTTGTGCAATGTTATTTCAGTAGTTTGTATGTTTTCGAATAGTAAAGAACAATACTAATACTATAAGAGGACATACCTTTGGCTAAAGGGTCTTAAAGGGATAGTCCGCCCAAAAATGACCCTCATCCCATTCTAAACGTCTATTTTCTCTCTCTTGTGGAACATAATAGATGAGATATAAAAAAATGTTTCAGTGTTTTAGTGTCCATGAAAATCAATAAGGGGAAATATTGTGAAATAATAGAAATGATCTGTTTAACATAACAGAGAATTGGCCTGGAAATAATTTTTGGAATGAGATTTGTGTGGTCATTATCAGACCTTATCTTTTCTTTCACTTTCATTGCATCTCCGTGACCTAAACTAAGTTGAGGACTTTATGATTCGATGGCCTCACATCACCTTGCAATAACACCATGGAGAGCCACTTTTTATCCAAAGACTTAAGTCAGACAATTAAAAAACCCTGCGAGTCTTTCATCCTCCTTATGAGAGCCTTTCTTCAGGTGCTTCAGCTCATGGGAAATTGTCGTTTTAGAGTTTCTTTGCTGCCGGATGAATCCCTGACAAGCTTTAATGAGCAACCCAGGAGAGAACCGAAGGCTTAATAGGAAATGGGCTTCAGACGGTCAAGCCAGCGCTTTTTATTTTCAGCAAGCTTAACCTTTTAAAAATGGTCCAATCTGATTTTAGTTTCCCTACATATGGCCAATTGAGGTCTGGACGTTTCACGAGTCAGGGTAAGAGATGCTTCGATCATCTCGCTAGTTGATCCTGATGTATGCGTAGAGCGACCTATGCATCAACTCAGCAGGAAGTGTCAACCCTTAACATCATTAACTCCACTGGAGAACACCGGCGCTCGGCTCCGAGGAGAGGAGTCTGCGGAGGTCATGCTATAGAGCAGATGAAATAGAAAAGAAGGAAATGTTCTCGGCTTAGGTAGTCGCTCTTTTCACACTTTTTGCTCACTTTGAGCTGCAGGCATGCTGGAAATAAAAGCTTCTCCCTGTTACGGTGCTTTGTGTTCTGTTGAGCGTAACTTTGTTGATTGTGGCGTGTTTGGTGGTGCGACCGAGGTAAAGCTGGCATGAGCTTTACGTGTTTATTGAGAATTTAGAAGTATACATTATCAACTTATGTTATTCCCAAAACAAAAAATTCTGCTGTTTTTTTACTGTTTGCTTATTTCTCTTTAATGTGAATAAGAATATTGATTGTACTCTTTTTCATACAGTAAAAGTAGATGGTGACTGAGGCAATAACATCAAATAGTAAATTATAATAGTAAATAGTAAATTATTATTAACCTGATAATTGTCACTGCACATATTGAGCATACACATGAAAATGCACTATCCGAAAAAGGTTTTTTAAATTTTAGATTTTTTTGTTTTTTAATCTAATCTTTAGTTTTTGTTATTTAAAAAAAACTATTAAAATGTAACATTTGTATAATTTTATTTTAGTTTATTGTTAGTTTATTTTTTATATTTATTCTACTCATTATTTTATTACTTTTTTAGAAAATAATTTTTTAACTATTAAGAAAAAAATACTTGTATTACTTATGTTTTATTATACTTTTATTTATATTTACTTTTTTTACTCAAGATTACAATTAATATGTTTAAAAAAATGGTTTCTATATCTGGATCACCTAAATAAACCTTTTATATGTCTAAGAACAATTGTACTATATGCTCCACATTATTCTGTACATTAGCCTTTATCCCTGAGTGACGTAGATGAAGACACATGAATCGATGAGGTCATGGTGGGCTGTTCCTCTCTAAACTTGGGGCAGATAATTAAATGACTAATGGCTGTATGTTCAACTTGTGTATGCTGACAGCCTGAAGCTCTCCAGAGAGGATCCATCCTGCCAGTAGAGAAAGCTGATGAAATTCCCCAGACTAATCAACTGTTTGTGTGCGTGTGTGTGCGCAGGTTTGGTATGTGTGTTTGAGGTAGGAGCTGACAGTCTGGATGAAGGATATCGCTTGTATGGAATCATGGCTTAGCTCATGGGAATTTGTGAGTCAGGAGTAAGAGATGGATCCATGGGCAGGAAGGTTCGAATTGCGAAAGTACAAAACACAGAAGTAGAGATGTAATCCGCAAACAGAGCAGTAGAGTCATTAATGAGAAATGTCAGTTTGACGTCATTTGACGTGAAGTAATCTGCAATTACTGCAATTGTATGTTTAAAACTAAGATGGCGATATAGAGGAAAAAGTTATGGATCACAGCTTTATTAAACAAAATTATTTGTAAACTTTTCAGACCTTTTATTATATTGCTGTTGACATTATATTATAAATCCAAGTATTGAAAGTATTGAATCCCTTTAACCTTTTAGGATGATTTGAAAAACCTAGATAAAGTCTAGCCTTTGGTTAACCTCAAGCCTTTTCACTCGGTTACTTCTGCTGGTTTTTTATGTTTTTACGGACTGTCACGGCTCTTTGAATCAGTCTGTGGACAGCCCGAGTGAGGTCACAACAAATTTGACAGAAAGCCCTGCCAGGCTGCTAGCAGGAACGTAATGATGCGGAATAGTCTTGGCCCCTGAGATGCAATACGGAAAAGATCCTCACAAATAGACAGGAACAATATATTGTGGTTAGAAGTCCAGGGACAGGTCTCGCTGAGTTGAGTTGTTAACGGTGCCTGTCAAAAATCACACGGAGGAAGTGGTTTAAAAAATAGACTGGAAATACAAAAGGTGGGAATACTTGAAATATCCTCCAAAAATTAGGATCTATGCTTTGCTTCAAGAACTTTCTTCAGACTTAACCTCTCAATAGTGCACCTGGTTTAGGGCCGTAGCTTGTATTGTGATAGGTGGCCACAATGGGGCTCACAACAATTTCAGCATTTTATGTTTAGAAAGGTAAGAGGCCCAGAGCAATATAACTTACCTTTCATAAGTTTAGGATCACTCGACCTTTTCTTTTTTGGTTATTTTTTCCTCAAATTTATAAATGCTAAAAATGGTACTATGGGAATTATGTGACAAAAAAAATATTTTTTTGCAGAAAATTTACATATTTTAATAACAGCTTCTTGTCATGCCTTTTAAAAAGTGTAGAATGTCAAAAACATTTTTTTAAAATGAAATTTCTGTTTTGAAAAAAAAAAAAGAAATGAATTAATATTTAATTCTTGTCTACAAAACTAATTTTAAACATGTATGCATAAGCATTCAGATTAGAAGATTTGTTAAAACACAAGAAGCATTTCAGTCAGTTGCCTTGTTATACATTTTCGTTTGAAAATGCAACTTTTTCTGATCATTTTAGCCTTTTGTTCACACAGGTTTTGTAAAACGCTAGTGTGGACGAAGTGTGCAGTCAAAGTAAGCTCAGTCCTTGTCCGGATTTCATACAATGACAGCTTTTGGCACGGCAGTAAAATGGTCTTGCTGAGAAAAAGTAGTTTTTTTTTAAGCATTTCCTTTCAGTAACTCTGTGCCACACAACCTCTTTCTATCTCTCTCTCCAGTCACCAATCCTACTGTGGTATTGTTCAATACTATGGGAGAAAGAAGCAAGTGTATCTCTCACACTGCGGTGCCAGCCAGCCCCCTGACTGGATTTGGCCCTGATTGAGTTATTTCAGACTTTTCCCTGGGAGGGAGGTAAAGGAACAGGAGGGGTGTGATGTTACAATCTGCACTAATCAATACAATTAAATTATTTAGACAGACTTTACTGTACACGCCATTGCTTAGCTTAGTTTATGATATGGCCAGGGCCTGTCTATGTGGCACAGTGATAAGTGGTTGTGTATGTGCAATACTATAGGTGTTCATGTGTACAGGGAAGGACAGGTCAGGGTCTTCTGTCCCATAGGAGCTGCATGGCTCTGTGTTGATGCGACCCCCCCCCCAGGTAATACAGGGGTCATATATAAACAAAGACTGCACAAATGAACCATTGATAAAGCTGTCACTGTAATCACTCAGCCTTATACTCTATCTTTGGTTATTACTAGCCAAGGGGTATGTGGAGCCAAAGGGGTCATACATTTTGCATTAGAGTAAGAGTATATGACTGTCCCAGCCGATTGTCATCATCATGACTGTTATGGCTTTCTCTCGCTTTGCTATCCTTCATATATTCCCAAACATCCCCTGGAGCTATTCAGAACTGAATTCAGTAGAATTGAGGAAATACCCATTAATGTATCTCACACAAAATATATTTATTACATGATATTAGTAATTATTGTTTAATAATTATCACTATTAATGTGACCTGACTGTTAAATCCAGGCTAAAGTTACATAATTTAGTTTAAAAACATCAAAGTAGTCAAGCCATAAAAGTGATGAAAATGTGTAATGTATGTTTATTGATGTAAATTATAGATTATATGATAGAGATTTTGAGATACAGTACATTTTTATTTATTATATGATAAATACTAAATTTAATTACCTTCAATAATAAATGTAATGATGTTATTGACACTATGTTCTATTATTTTGCCCAAAAAGTACCAGAAGTTGGATTCTCAAACATTGATTTCAATCTTTGATATGGTTTTACTCAGTCAATATTAAAGATATCAAGGTTGTATTTTTACATAATGTTCTTTATGTTATGTAGAAAAGAATAAATTCAAGAATAAATATTTCTTTATATTTAATAAATTAACTTTAATATATTGGATACACATCAATTTTCCAAAAGTCTTGTTCTTTTTGTTTGTTTGTTCTTTGTTCTACAAATCACAAAATAAAAAGCAATAAAATGTCAATTTGTTTTGTCACAAAACATGTTCCTGTAAACTGAAGAAGTCATCTATCATGTGGTGTGATTGTCCCATTTTTTTTATTTGGCATTCAGTAAACTTCTCTTTCTCTCATTCCAGTCCAGATCCAGCAGGCTGTGGCCAATTCGGTTAAATTTCAAACTCATGAATGAAAAAGTAATCGATTTATAATTTTGTCTAACTCTGCTTTTGTTCTCTCTTTTCTCCTTCTCTCAGGTCCTAATTTTGGCAGACGGTAACACAGAGGACTTCCTTTATAAAAAGCTACCCATCCTCTCCACCCTGGTCCCTCAGGACGGCAAAGCCACGGCGTACGTGTGCGAGAACTTCACCTGCGCTCTCCCCGTCACCTGCCCGCAGGAACTCAGGAGACTGCTGCTGGAGTGAGCACTTACGTCACGCCACGGGTCGCTAGATGTCTCAAAATTACACCAGTAGAAAACTGCATCCATCACAGAACAGTCATAAATGAAATGCACCGCAAGATATTACATGGTGGTAAGGTAAACGTCTGGAGAGAAAGCTATTTGTGATGTTAAACCTCATTTCTAGACTTATCTAGCAACCTGGTAGTCCTAAGGGAAAGAAGTACAATAATATCATAATGTGAGGTGGAACGCTGAGACTGAGCCTTTTATAGCTCTGTCTCATGGGTTCAAGTGTTTGACAACCTGCTTTTGAAAAGATCAAGCATGTTTCTCCACAACCTTTCTGTGCGTTGCAGCTTATCAAGCGTTGTATGAGAGATGCACTGAAAACTAGATCATAGGATGAGGAATGAAACATACAATGTATGTAACTTTTTAGATTATGTAGAATATAATAAATACTCGGTGAGTAACCTGTTATGGTCTGGATAATCTGTGCTTCACTGTTTTATAAAATGCTTAGTTTTTGCCTTGTTTGTATGTTTTTTAATCTCAAACACCGGTACCCATTGATGTGCTTTATATGGATCACCAAGCTCTTTACTGTTCTGCTGAAGAGAAAACATCACCTACATCTCTGATGGCCTTGGGGTGAGTAAATTAACAGCAAATTTTCATTTTTGGGAGAACTATCCCTTTAATGTTAAAGTCATTCATGGTGCCTGACTGCAGAGTCATTGTAAATTTAATTTATATAGTGAAGACTGCAGTGTTTTAATTACATTTGATTATTCAGATATTTTCTGTTCTGCTAAATAGACCAACCAGAAAATGTAAATGCTGTTCAACAGGTTCAAAGGTTATTATAGTTCATCAATACTTACCAATATGGAATGATATGGATATTAAATTGAATTGATTTTTTTTGTTGCTGTATTGCCCAGCCCTACAATGCACCAAAAAGGCAGACTATAAAGCATGACATTGCAATCGTTTCGCTTGCTAAGCAAAAGCATCTAATTATAAAGCTATTCAGATCTGTGAACACCGTTGAACTTTGTAGGATTTTTTATTTCCTTCGGAGATGCTGAGGGATGCGTCTCTTTCACCGAGACGGCTCTCTTCCTATTCCACCCCCGCAACCTCACCAGCCGTGGGTGACAAGGAAAGACAAAATTAAACCATCTGCAGAGCTATAGTACCCTGCGCTGTTTCACGTCCATTGTGAAAAATTCTGATTTCGGCATGTTGACCTTCTTGAACGTTTTCTTATGCAGAACTGCATCATTCAGATGAACATGTACTGAGAGACCATGAGAACTATTATTGTCAAATGCTAGGAAATAAAATGTATACAACCCAATTCCTAAGAGAGAGAAAGGGTGAAAATGTGCTCAAAACAGCACGGCAGGTTAACGCAGACATATCTGCCGTCAAAGCTGCCGATTTTAGCTGCCAATTTTGCTTTTGTAGCTTAGCCGGGAGCCACGCTCTTCGTCGTTTGTGTGCAGACGAGTGCAGATTTTTGCGGAGGAGGAAGGTGAAGAGGGGGCTCTGCTCCAGTTATGTCGAGTTCTGTCTTTGTTTGTGACTTGTCAGTCGCTTGTACAACCGTGCTTCGTCTTACCGTTTTGTATTCCTTCAACCGGTGATAAAGAGATTTCCGGAAACACCGTTGTCTGCTTTTCATGGACCTATGGAAACTTCTCAGGTAAAAATCATGGTGAACATATACATTCTTTTGTTGTTTACATCTATGTGTTGACAGGCTACCTGTTGCAAGAACCTCCATACCTTTTCACAATATTCACATCTGTGTAGTTTTTACATCTGATTTCAATGAATATCTCCAATGTAGCTCAAGGGCCCGGGGCCCTACGAGAACCGTCCCTTTGGAGATCATTAAGATTTGTCTCTAACTCTTTTTACATTAGCAAGATTGTTGGGTAATAAGGCCACATGAGACTCTCTATGCCCACTGTCTGAAAGGTTACTATTAATATTCAATATTACTACTTTTTAATATTTTATTTGATTGAATAAATGCACAGTTGAGGAAAGAATCAAGAACAAGAATGATATATTTTCTCAAATCTGCATTTGAAACGAGACTAACATTTTTTTTCCTTTAACGTTTTGTTAATCACAACAGTGTGTAAAGAAAGAATTAATCATTCCAATCACTTGTATCGACACCAATGACTTCACTTTAATAGGCTGTCTTTATCAGCCTGTCCATCTGTTCCTGGGAGATCCACTGTGGTAGCGAATCAGTACAATCTTTTAAAATCAGGTTTCTTTAAGCAGCTTCTCATCAGACCTCTAAACTACACTGGAGGGAATCACTCATGAGCTGTGGAGTGTATGAGTGTGAGTATTGATTCCTCGCTGTGTGTGTCCGTGGCTTATTGGCTGATGGCTGGTAGGATATCAGGACCACAGAGACCAACCAGTCACACAGCTGATGGATTATAGACCTTAACTAAACCTTTACACAAACAACTGTTTCTCTTATACTCACACTGTATGATCTCAACATCAGGAAATGACTGGGAACCAACTTACTTATTTACAAATAAGTGAAGTGCTAGAACAAGTGATGTAACCTAAAGTTTTTAACAAGGATACTGCATGAATTTGTTTATATGATTTTTTTTAATTTGTGTATTTCACCCTTAAAAATAACCAGGGGTCAGTTTTGATTAATGATTCATTCTTACTGTTTACCCTGACAACTGTCATTGCACATATTGAGAATACACATGAAATGCTTATTTTCATCTTTTTTATATTTTTTTATTTTTTTAGGTATTCTTAAAATAACATTAACATTTTTTATTACTTTTTTTGTGTGTTAATTGTTATGAAAATTTGTCAATTATTTACTTTTGAGTCTTACACCTTTCAATCAATATGCAGTTTGTCATGATTAGATTAGAATTCAACTATGAAATATTAAAATAAATAGTGAAATAAGTGTTCCACCTGTGAAACGGTGATGGTTAACAGGTTAAAACTTACAGTTACATGCTAACTTGTTGTACAGTTACATGCTAACTTGACTTGTGGAGCAAGTCTTTGTTTAGTTCAGTTCAGTTCAGTTTGTTGGTTGATTTTTCCAAAGTATATAATGACTCTGTTGACCCAACAAAACATTATTGGCTTAACCATAAAAGTGTGTTTTGGGGTGTGCTGTTCAGAAAAGTGTTTGGGTCATTTTTTTTTATCAAATTCTGTTTGGTGCCACTGAAATGACAAACATCACTCAAGTTATTTGTCAATTCTGAAATCATTTTCTATTTTTTCCAGACTGGCTGTTTATTTGGACCATCTTTTTGACCAATTCTTTGCAAATGGATCAAAGCTACACTAGCTGGGCCTACTTCGCAATGGACTATTTCTTCCCTATAGATGTGTGTTTCCCAAAGGAGACAATTATCCATCCTCCAGCCACATGCTCTGTACACACTCCCCAACCAACACACTGTGTCATCCAATTGGAAAACTGTTACCGTAGAAGCAACAATGTGACTCCCTGTGTCATCAGCTTGAATGCATGGGTTGGTGATTCTTCAGCATGTAATGCTCTCTCTCTCTCTCTCTCTCTCTCTCTCCCCCTCTTCCAGTGTATCAGGTGGATTCCAGCTCAGCCCCTGGCAGGAAGTCTGAGTAGGTGGAGTATGTCGTGGGTTGGTGCTGACAAAGCCAGTGATTGATCTGATTTCTGTAGACTCCATCGCCCCATGCCCAGAGTACGAGATGTTGTCAAGGATGGGACCTGCCCATACATATTCATCAGTAAATAAGGTCAGGAAAAAGAGGAAGATCACAAACGCAAGGGACCGCGTTTAGGCAGTAAATTCACTCCACTGTGCCTCCGCGGCCCACTATAGATGTGACATTTCGTAGTGTACACACACAGCACCGGGCAGGAGAAGAAGGTCTGTCATTTTGCAGCGTCGCAATTGGATAATGATATACAGGAAGAATGAAGGAGCTGGTGCGGTCAAATGAGGTCAGAAACATGCAGTGAGGTCGCATGGCGAACGATGCCTGTTGTCACACTAAATCTATTCAGCGTTCGCATAAATCAGTGCAGTCAAATCTCTCTTCACTGCTCCTGGCTCTGATTGAGATCTGTTCCGGCTATTACATGTCCACATTCTTGATCAAGAAGATCCAATCAAGATGACGCCTTCCCAGAATTCAGTGCTGAGGACATCAGGAGGCCATACGTATTGCATCACTACATTTTCTGCTTGGCTTCTGTTGTTGAGCTCCTGTTTATAAATTAGATTTGACATCATTTTAATTTTTGGAATCTTTATTTGACATTTAAATTCACATTGTGTTTAAGTAGCTGAAGTCACTTCTTCCATCTGGTAATATACTTTAGATGCTATACATAATGAAGAGGTCTTTCTGGTTTAGGTTACTCTGGTTTTTCTACTGTCAAATATAGACAAACCTTACCATTGGGTAAATTCATTTTATAGGTTAATTTAACCCAGTGATTGGGCATAGGTTAATTTAACCCAATGTTTGGATTTGTCCACATTCGACACAACCATAGGCTGAGTAGAGATGTAGAGATACTGGTGACTAAAGATGCCATGTTAAAAGTAAATAATAATTTTAAATAAATAGGTGTAAATAAAATAAAAAAAATTAAAAATAGCAGTAGAGTCACACAGTACAGTATGTTAATATAAAAGATTCTAATGAATCTAAAAGATTAATAATGCCAATTAGGACACATCTTTGGGAATTTTGGGCATTAATGGGTTAATGCTATTAATTAATATATTTCTGTCCATATGGCCAAATATTGAAAATGTTAGTAAAAATGTAAACTGATTTTACTCCAGTTCAGAACGCAATTATGTGTTACTTTATATGAGGATTATCACTTTTGTTGTGATTTTGTTGTGATGCTATCCTTCAAGTATACAAAGTCTGTCCACAGTTGAACCGTTTTGCATAAAATACTGTAGTGTAGTGAAACTTTACAAATTTTTTGCAAACACTTTTTTGCAATTATTTTAATATCTATCAGTCCTTACATGCCATGGGATCTGACCATTGTTGCTTGCACCATGTTCTACAAGTTAAGTGCAGTAAACATTAGACTTGCAAAACGTAGCCTATTTTAATTTTTCTTTTTCATACAGTGGGTGAATTTAAAAGCTCCCACATTTAAATGAACCAAAGCTGTAGCCAGGATCTCTTGCGTCACACTTGTAAGATTTATTGGGTTTGGTCAGAAAGTTCTTGCACGTTCTTGTTAACTAGACCGATGGGGGCTAGTGGGAAAATGGAGATACTAGTTCATCATGTTAGCCTAGTTACCCGAGGCAGAATCAGACAGCAGGAAAATCAATCCTGCCTTTCAAATGCAGTATCACAGCTCTGCTCTTACATATTCTGCCCTAATGATACAAATGACCATAGGGCACAAGTGGAGCATGGCCCCCTTTCCTACTTACATGTGTCTCATTTAGCTTTCTCGAGAAGCCTAGCGAAGACTCGCGCTCGTTTTTTTGCAGTACTGCTCTCGTGATTGTTGTCGCTTACATCAGCTTATTTCAAAATAGGTCATGTGAGTTTTACCTCATGTTGAAAACTCTGTTGCGCTATGCGCAACTGGCGCTATAAACCATTTTTCTTAATATCACTTCTATTGATAATTTTAAAGCATTACCAAAAGACTGCTCTTCTTTTGTTCACATAAAAGACTATTGTATTCATCAAACATCTCATAGAGAAATGCCACACATTAATGTTTATACTGATATCCATTATTTGCTCATACCGAAGTCTGATGAGATACAGAAGTCTATTACTGTCTCACTGGAGCCCTGAAAGGTCCCAGGACACAAAACAAGCCCTGAATAAAAAGCAGACAAGTGTTCTACCAAAACCGTGACCTGGCATAACTAGCCCTTGACATTTCCCTGACATTTGTTGACATTTCTGATCCCATATAGACAGGGAAAAAGAAGTTGATCAGAACTTGGTACGAATATTGATGCAAAACTGTCAACAGGCCATCTGTAACCACACGCTCATGGAGGTTAACTGCATGAAATACTGCTGTGACTGTCTTCAATCAGGTCTGCCATTGTGGGATCAAACAGATAGTCTCACCACAGACTTAAATCGTTGATTAATAGCGTCACTGTTTTCTTTCTTTTAGGAAATTAGGCTTATTTTAAAACTTAAGAAAGTAATTTAACATATTTCATGCCATAAACATTTCTATTGTGAGTGATCTTGTTTGTGTTTGTGTTTCCTACCTCTGTATTTTAAAGAAAATACAGACCACTCTTTGGAAACGTTTTCATGAACTCATGTCAGCTCACGAAATCATTACGAAAGCAGCCAGCATTCTTTCCCGATGTGCTCGCTTGGACCTTATATCACGGCAATTAAAACCAGCCTATGCTCTTTGTACAAATATGGAGGAAATTATTTTTAAGAATTTTATCTAGGCCCTCTTATCGTCGTTGGCAAATATTGTGACTCACTCGAGCTCGTTCGATATGCGGCAGAAACGCATGCACATTTTTAGCTCCCCTGAGTGCTGGCTTGTCCTTGAGAGAAGATCTGAAGATACGGTTGAAATGACTCGGCTAATCGAACGCAGGGATCTCCAGGAGAAAATCACTTCTGTTGGCAACACTTCCTCTCACCGTATCTCCTCTGTCCAAATCGCTGCTACCCTGATTTGGTACCTTTATAGCAACTTATATGCAATGAGAGAGTCTATACATTCAGTGATAAGATATGTGCTCACGCTCATTTACTATCAGTTGTATTTCTCCAGATTAAAAGCAGGGTACTGGGATTTTATCATGTTTCTGTGTAGATATGGTACATGTGTTTTAAACCAACAGTATGTGCGGTAAAACATACTGAAAACATTATATATATATCTGTATGTATGTAAATCTCTTGTTCTGCAGAAATAATCTTACCTTCTCCTGCAGAGATTCCCCATGAACGCACCAGCTGGTGATTTTTTTTTTCCGCATGACCAGAGGTTGACTACAAAATAGGATTAATCCTTTGTCTTTTTTGTGCGCTTACATTGTAAGTGCCTATAACAAAATAGATTTTTTATTGATTATGTTTGTAAAATTTCCTGTAACTTAATTGGTAGAGCATTTTGTTAGCAACAGAAAGGTTATGGGTTCGATCCCCATCATACTGATAAAATGTGTACCTTGTAAGTGACTTGGCATGATTTGGCAAATGCATAAAATGCAAATGTTGTCGATGTATAAAATCCCTTTTTTAGTGTCTCGTGCAATACATTGACCCCATTGAAACATGTACACTACAAGGGTTGGAACTTTTTTTCTATGTGCTATTATCTCTTACATTAATTTTATTCCTGTATCAATCATTTTTTCCCACTATATACAGTATGTATTGCCTTAAACATTCCCATATTCCGACATATTTCATATGCCACTAAAAAGCGGGTGGGAGACCACAAAGATGCACTATTCAAGCTTCTGTTGTGTACAATAAACTCCAAATCATACATATGTATCTAAGAGTTGAGAAGTGTGTGATGTAGATTATACTGTACCTATAACATCTGCTCGGTCTGCCCTGACTCTCTGATCTGCTTCCAATTTACATTCCTGCCTGGTGATTTCTATCGCTCCACTTTGATAAATCATAGAGCGATTTACATAAAGGCAGCCCCACGCTTGCTCTCCAGGAGTCACGCGATCCTGGTGACTGAGGTTATGCCTAATACAGTGGGTAAAATGAGTGTATATACAATGTCAAATGATCAGGTTTATATATTTGTGGATATTAGACGGAGCAGAAAGGATGTGAACATTAAGGAACTAAATTTAATAGAAATATACAATACCACGTGCCATACTTTTATTCAAAATATACATTTGATCATTTATGTGTGCTTCCTGGAAATCAAATCTATGAATACCAATTGTGCTACAGAAGCAGTAAATAACAAATAACAGCAGCATTTTTATTTCTAGGTGAAATGCGCCTTTAAGGTCAGAGAAATTTACAGGTGCGCTCCACACTCATTTATGGAAGCAAGATGGATGAACGTGAGCACACGCAATGCTAATTTAAAGACGGTGCTGTTTCTGCCCTTGACGTCCACGTGCAACCGAAAGCTATCGATTCCATTCTGTGCACCAGCACCACTTAAACCATTGCACTTTATTGAAATTTTGTTGAAAATTCTTTAATTCTTTAATTCTTCAAATTCCTCATTATAAATACAATGTACTGTATGTTTGCTTCATTTAATAAGAGTGCAGTGTGGTTGACCAAACGTCTATTGACCGGAATTATTGACAATTGTTTTAAGAAATGACAGTTTTTATAATAAATGTGCACATACAGTAGAATTAAATTACTGCGCATCAGCTGCATTGATGAAATCTCACAATTTGCTAAAGTGTTCTTCAGCTGCAGATTGTGGTTACCCTTTAATATTTTTTATAAGCTGTGGCTGTGCCGCATTGTTTCTTCTGGGCATTACGTTGTGAATGAAAAAAGCCTAAGTGACGTTATAACTCCTGTTGGAAATATAATCAATACAAAAGATTTGCACATTAACCAATCAGAATGCGAGTATTTATTAATTCACTTGGCAGACGCTTCATTCGAGGCAACTTACAGAACATCCAAGCTACACATTATATTAGTTCACTTGTTCCCTGGGAACCAAACCCATGACCTCTGTGTTATTAGCACCATGCTCTACTGATTCAGCTACTTTGATGAAAACCACAACAGACCAGCGCCATCCGAACACGGGAGGCGTGAGTCTTGTCAGATTCAGGCAGGTTTTGACCTCTCTGTTCTCATTTATACAGCCCAGCTGAGCCCTCTGTTCTGGTCACACAGCCAGGAGATAGGAAAGACAGAGGTTAAAGGTCAGGATATCCCAGCCACAGGCATTCTTGCACTATCACTATTACAGATAGTATTTCATGCCTTGTTAGGCTTACAAGATTTCTTATTTAAATCTCCATTAGTTTCAGAAGCAGCTGTGTGAGAAATAAATATGTGACATGAGAAACAAATCAATTGACAAGCTATAACACTGGTCAGCTTGTAAAGTTTGATGCTAGTATTATCAGAAAAACATCATGCCCAAAATTAAAATAATTCAGCTTTATGAAGTTGAAAACAAACAATGCAAAAACTGTGTATGTTGCCTTTCCATGCAAGATACTGCACCGCAAGTTAAATTACAAATGAAACATTTTTCATTTCTGATATAAGCTTGTCATTGATTGTTTCAAGCATGTAATTTATACAGTTGATCTAATTTTAGTAAAGACATTACAATAAAATTAAAACCATTTACTCTCTATTCATCATTGCCTTTATTCATTTCTTTTAATAAACAATAAAAAAATAAAATGACAGTAAACGTTTCTATGCCAAGTATGATGATGCTCAAACTGATTTTGCAGTGTGGAAGATGTTCTTGGGTCAATATTGTTTGTTAAACCTTGAACAGTTCTGTAGAAAATTCCTATTCCTACCACAAACCACAACTTTCCCTAAAGTCAATGCTAGTTAAATAACAATGTAGAAACACCTATAATCCTAAACTTCACATGGATTGTAAACTTATCCCTCAAAACTGATGGTTGATAAAAATGTTGTCCCAGGGTCAACAATGATGTTAACCCAAGAACATCTCTCACTTGGCAAAATCAGGGAAGCCGGACGATGATCATATAAGAATATGTTGCACTTCAGTATGGGAATGATTACAAATTGTGACTCACCAGGAATATACAGTATTACACATGTGGCCAACCCAACACATGCTTTCAAGTACACAAATTGTAAGTGTCACAGGTCTTAATGATGGAAAAGGGTTTTTCGCGGTCCATGTGGTTTTAAGTTATATTATAGTATTGTGGCTCCATCTTGTCACATAGCCCGGACAATGTTCCAGTTTGTGCCTGGCCAACAGTAGTCTGGTCTTTGTCAGCTTTCTGTAAAAAGAGAATGTATAAGATGTAAATGTCTGTAACATTTTATATTGGAAAAGATGTAATGTTTTGGGTTGTAACTTTTAGAAAAATTGTGTTCAGTTTTGGATACTCACCTTTAATACCTCTCCTCTTATCCCTAGTGGATCAGAGTGGAACTTCTGCAAAGTTCCTGGCAGGACCTGCTCTTCCAGTGGGGAATGCTGCACAGCCCATTACAGCAGATCTTTTACTAATGAAGTCTGGAGAAAACTCTGGAGAAAAGATAAAAGAAAGTGCTTTAAGGCCTCTCAATTCTCCAAGTTATAACTTTCACCCTCTATTTCTGTTCTACAAACATCACTGCATGAAAACCATTTTTCTAAAGCAAATTATAATTACAGATAAGAGATTAAACAATAAAAGGGAAATCCTGTCTCCAAGATGATGCATAAGTAATTGCATATTGCATCGAGTCCTACTTTTGCAATAACTTGTCTAATTATTTTCTGCTCTGAATATTTTTTAATCTTTTATTCATTCTTTTTATTTGTATGTATTTAATCATTCCAGTCAATATCAGCTTCAACGTTTCTGAGTATTTTTTTATTAACCTAATAAACATTTAGCATTTGTTTGTGTTTCCTAAGAAAGGTGGCTACAAACTACAGTAAAAAGGGGGAATGTAACTAAAGCTACACAAAAGCCTCAACATTATCATTTTTAACTACATGCCCTATTGACATTAATGCTAGACTTTCATTGAATGCTGTAATTCAATGATCAATACAATTACATCTGCCGGACAGAGTGTAATAAAATGGCTTTAGCACATCTAGCATGACTGTGGCATTGAGGAAAATGCATTTAATCAATTATTTAATTTAAATTCAGTAGTGGAAGCATATTATTGACTGTCAGTCAGACACGAGTTCATCACTGGTTTTCAATATCAGTTTTCTCATCATGGTCAGTAATCTATATTAGTAATAAAAATATACATTGCTTTATTTCATGTTCATTTAATGTTGTTTTTGATGTATTATGTAGTTACAAGTTCAGATGGGATTTCACATTTATATTTAATACAATGTGAAATTTTAATTTGTTAAGGCTGAGAATGAAATTGTTAACCTTGAAGTTTGTTAATATTTTCGTTTTTCCCTGCAGTAAAGATCATACATGTACATTCAAGCAGGTCTGCATTTGAAATATTCATGCATTGTAATTCTTTAATTTAAATTCTAGGAATGCAAAACTACCGATTCAAATGGATTTTCATACACAGTAATTTACACAGTAAAGTCATTTCATCATAATACTGTATTTTTTTTCATTATTTAAAATTCTGTGTTTATTTAAAATAATGTGTTTTCTTTTACATTTAAAGTTTTACAGCCTCCACCTATTTCATTTGCAGATGGCAAAATTGCATTCATTGCATCATATTTGCTGTTCATTTTTTTTCTTCAGTCTTTGCTTCTTGATGTGTTTTTATTGTTTTACCATAGGTGGCAGTGAAGTAAAACTTGAGGTTTATCCACTCTTACAGACTTTAAAGTTTCAATGTAAAGTTGATCAGCGCTGCACTTTAAGTGGGTTCCTTTCACCTGATCATATTTTATGAACAAAATAAATAAATGCATTATTCCTCCGCATTAATAGATAAATAGATGTGTCATAATGTGTAGCCATGTGTTATTTAATACTGAGAACTGTCAAAACTTTAAATACACACAAAATGTCTAAACATGCATACATCTTTACACATACAGTATTTAGTTTCTCTCTCTCTCTTGATTTGTACCCATATGCTATAAGCCCATATGCTGTATCCTTGTATAGGACATGTTCATAATATGCATTCAGAATACACATCATCAAGACATTTCAGGTAACTATCTGTTCATCTGTTCTCAAACTGTCATCAAATTTGACAGTTATGAAGCATAATAAGACTGAATTCAGTGATTTTTACTTTGACATCAGCTGATGTTTGTTGTTGGTTCATCCTCTTTAACCCAAGCCTGTGATTTAATTGTCTCAGAAAGCTTAGGGTGTTAGTGTTGGCCAGCTGCCATTTACAGAGAAGGTTCTTTTTCTCTCAGGTTACCAAATTCAACAGTTTTAATGAGCCTATGTTAAATAAAAAGTCATATTAATAAAGGAAAGAACATTTATGTTGCATATGCTTTCAGGGTGGGGCAAATAATTTTTTAGTATTTTATTAAGAAATTATGGTTAATGCAAATCACTTTTTTAATATAAAAAGTCTGCATTTTTGAGTAACAATCAAAAAAAGCATCATCAAATTACAAATGTATCTTGTGTGATCGCAATTAATGAGCAATATACCACTAAAATGTTCTTTTCACGTGTTTCTTTCTTTTCTTTCCTACACAAAAAACACTGGCACAATAAACGCGGTACAGTCATATAGTGGGTTTGGTCCAATCCCAAAATCGTCCAGGTTTTACTGGCTTAGAATAAACAATACCGTTCCAGCTGTTTCACCAGACCTGTTTGTACAGCGATGACTGGCAATTCCTCAATCCAATCAAAACACAGAGGGAGTTTGTGTTGCCTCTGATTGGCGGGGGCGCATGGAAGGGCGGGGACTGGAAGTTGAATCCGAATCCAGCTGTGAATTGGTTCGCATGAGCGGATTCGTGCTATAGACCGTTTTGCCGACAGGGAGAATCATTGGAGACTTCTGTATTTTCGCAATAATGGACGAGACTTCAGCATAGAGACCACTGTTGCGCATCCTGACATTTGCGTTGGAGCACAAGCTTTCTTTTTATATGCAGACAGAAAAACACAGCTTGCATTTTTAGAAAAGATTTCTTGAGGATTGCACTTATTGTCTAAGGATTTAATTGTCACCGCTGTGAATACTTTTGAGCTTTAGATCGGCGGTGCTCAAACTGAAAAGAAAACTTAATTTTTTACCTTTCTTGCGTTACTTTTAAGTGTGCGCGCAAAAGGAGAAAAACGAGCGGAGCGCACATTGGGAAGAGGTTTTGCAGGACTTGCCTTGTTTTTTCTGGTTGTTCATCATCGAAATAAAATGTTCAAACCTTAATACATGATGTCCAAGCGTCCCTGAGATGCTCATAAACCTGCCTGTGCTCTAACTGCCACCTGGAAACTCAGCTCGCGAGCTTCAATTGATCCTCTTCACTACCATCATTTGGACTGCTTTTTGTCAACTGAAATGATCATGCGATGAGTAAGCTCGATCTGGGCATACTGTCAAAAGCAATTACAGGTAAGAAATCAACACTTAAAATATGTGACACTATTATGCTTAAACGGATTGATACTAATTAGTCTGATCATTATGATGTCGCTTGTTCGTTTTTGCTGCTTAAGTTTTTTTAAGTAAGTCATAATATAACATCAGTTAAATGTATAAAATGTAAATTACTTAGAATCAAGTTGTTTTTCACCAAAGTATCACATCTTATTGTCGAGGTGGCTTAATTGTTTTCTCCCTAATGTGTTTTTCTCAGTATCCATCACCCAATTCCAGCCAGTACATTTAAGGAATATAAAAAGCACAACTAATACTTTTTTTTATTAAAAATACTCTCAATACAGATGTTATTGTTATTGCTTATCATTAAATGGGGATCTGTTCGTCTTATTTATCCCTATCAGATATTGAATTCGTTTACCATGGTTTCCAGTTTTATACATTTCTCCATTGCGCAAAAAAACACATTTTATTCATCGATGCACAGCTATTAATGTATGCATCTTACTTAACGTTTCCATGCAAGGGGGTGAATGATGGCTGAAGATGGTGGAAATGTCTCCGAGGACCATCAATTGAGGGAAGCAGATTGTAGGTCCTTTCTCCAAAGGACTTTTATACGACTCAACGACCTGTCCGGTGGCGGGGAGCGCGCTGAGCTGGAGTCCGATGGAGGCGAGAGGCGGGAGAGCGCAGCCGGAGCAGCGGCGGAGGAGGCGTCCGCTAGCGGCGGGGAAGTCTTGCCCTATCCGACTTTGGCACCGGTTGTGTTTTTCTATCTGAAGCAAACGACGCGCCCGAGGAGTTGGTGTCTGAAAATGGTTTGCAATCCATATCCTTTCAAACTCAAACGCAAGTCCTTTGCCTCACCTGGATGGCGGGGACGCGCTTTCGCGTGCACACACCTGTACAGGTAGGACGCGCTGGGGTTAATGGCGCCATAGCAGCGTGAGCTAAGATTTGAAACATTATATTCGATAAATAAATAAATAATTTTCAGTTGTTTTACAATTGTCAGAAGATAGAAAATATCTTAAAAGCATCTTCCCGATAGTTTAATAACTGATGAAATGGCTTTATCCAGTTAAGACACTTTTGAGGAAAGTGCTGTCAGTGAAATTTCAATCTGTGTATCTGCTAGAGTCAGACGAAGGGTTTTTACGCTCGGAGGAAGACAACACGTTAGATTCTGCAGAATATTAGGATTTATGAGACCTGGCAAGCAAGATGTTACCCCAACAGACTCATAACTGCCTTAACGCAGTTGAGTGCATTTGTATGACAAACAAGCTGAGGAAGGTCATTATATTCCATTAACCAGCCAACAAGGCATTTCTCTTTGGCAATTTATGCCATTACCTCAGTTTTTAGTGTTGATGAGTTGTGTTATTCGCATGGTGTCTTGCATTTTCTAGGGCAAAGAATTACACACACAGAGTGCTGTTGTATTATTACAATAAGTGCAACAAGTTTGAACTATGTTTGACTCACAATCAATATATGTGTATGAGGCTAAATCTGAGAATATAGAACTGAGTGTATTGGTTATCGCATCAGGTCCGTCACATTATTGTATGAAGTTTGTTGTTTATAGTGTATTTTTATCTTAAGAAGATCCTTTAAAGGTATAAAGTGCTTCCATTGTGTTTATATTGAGAAGTTGTGCATAGCTACGTATTCCAGAATACATGCTTTTGTGATTTGTTACAGCGCAGTTGAAGTGAAATCTGTCGAGAGCGCCTAACAAGCGGTTTAGATTAGTCACATTTATCTTCAAATGACTGTAATTTTTAAGGTGTTGTTAGAAGCTCTCGTCCCCGCAGCGGTGAGATGATTTCATTTTGTATCTTAAGAGGCTTCCCTGTTTGGCTGCCAAACGTTTCTCTGGAAGGAAAAGAACCGACTTGATTGCAACAGTGTGAGGATGGGATACGGTTGGTGTGTGTGTGTGTAATTCAGAGGTGTGGCTTTGCACTTGAGTATAGGTGATCTGTTTGGTTTTAGATGGACTCACAAGCAGCCTTGTGGAAGGAAAGAATGCTCTTTTGGATAGGGCACCCTGGCTGGATGTGATTGTGATGTCTGGGTTCAGATGTTTTGTTTTTGCTTCAGTAGGAAATATGATGAGCCTTGTGGGCTCTGAAAGGCTGCCCAATCAAACACACTCGGCTCTTGCTTCTTATCCTCCTCACGCTCTTTTCCCCCCTTTAGAGAAGCCCACGTATCTGATTAAAACGGTGTCAGAGGAACCCTGTGGTTCTCTGTGCATGGCCTGTTATAGACTTATCTGTCTGCACTTGCCATTGCATTTCCATATCCTAAATGCCACTGTTTCTACCCTGTTCCCACTGGCACAGAGGTCCGGTGTACTTCTGCACGTAGTTTAGGACTGTGCCAAAGGGATCCTATTAAATGTGGTCCAGGAAGAGATGTGGTATTCCCTCTCTTTGAATTGCCGTACCGCACAGCTGCACACGCAATGTGTTTGCCATGCAGCAGGGATCAATGAACAGGCAGTTTAGTAAGCTCTAGGTGTCAACGGTGGTCAAATGAAGTAAATTTACATTTGTGGTGTAACTATAACAAAAGAGTCAAGTGTAATATTGCAGCTAGGAACGAATCCGATCGTACAGTTACATTTGCATAAATGTGAGTGTCCTTCTCACATCCCACTGCAGATTTACTCTAAGCTGCTTCGTGGTACAACCTCATGTAATGATTTCTCATACAGCGAATTCTGTTCTTAGATCATTGTTGTGCCTTGGAATGTAGTCTGAAACCCCGGGACTCATTATAGCAGGAAGCTTTTATTTATATGTATAGTCTTCATATGACCTTTAATACATCTCTGTAGCCATTAAATAAAGGTCACTGTTTTTTAATAGTTTGTAATGCATCTCAGATCGATCCTTTGTTCTTCCCCATTGGAAGCTAGTGAAAGCGTTTGTCCTGTTTAAGATGAAGAAGATCATTTTCATAGTTTTTGCACTAAAACCGAATTTGAATTTCACAAACGCATGTCAGTGTCGCAATGTCTGTCGACCTCGGTTGTCATTTGGCTTGTGCATTAGTGGCGTCACTCAACCGGTTCATCATAAAAGCCTTTTTATATGATTGATTGGCTAATAATGAGGGAGTTTTCTTGTGTCTGTTATATATCAGTGAATGATTCTGCAGGATTAGTGATTCATCATGCTGTGTTTGTATTCTGTCATTCATTAAGTCTTTTTTTCCCAGAGTTTTACTCTGGCTTACTTGTCCTTCCTCGTGTGGAGTTTTCCAGGGAAACTCCAGTATGGTATTTGTAGCAGTTAGTTTGGGCCTTCTGGGAATGTGTCTGTGTATATGTGTGAAGAGAGCGAGTTTGTGCGACTCAGCAGGGTTTTTATGTGTATCAGTTGAGGATGTATGGTAGGCATGTAGTGGTCTCATAGGTGTATTCACCAATGACCTAGCTCATATTTACAGACTGTTGAAAACATTTCCACTTGTATCTCAATAGAACTCTTATTACAATAATAAAAAGTTATTTTGAAATGGCATGCAGTTGAAACCCAAGCATCGGAACAGAGAAGAACGCTTTTTAATTCAGTCATAGCTTACTTTTGTTTACATTTATGCATTTGGAACACAGTATTATCCAAAGCAACTTGCTGTGCATTTAAGGTAAACAAACTTAAGCTAAACAGTAATTTGATTTCACCTATAAATATCACGATTAAATCAATATCATGATTTCAATCTTTGACATGCACATGTATATTTTAACAGAATGTTCTTTATATTATGTAGGATGATTTTTTATGTAGAAAATAGTTTGCTGGGTTATTACAGGCAGGGTCACAAATTATGGATATGTGCGTATTGAACCTATGTCCTAGCTCTTTTCTCTAACAGATGATGGAAAATCTTGCCTTTTGCATGCTTTACCACTAGGAACATTTCCATATAGTTTTAGTACTCAATTTAGTACTCAATTTTTGGAAAACCTTCATTTAAAAACACAGATAAGCTGCTGTGTATTTCCCTTCTCCAAAACAACTGTTATTTAGATTTAGTAGTAGTGTTTTAACCAATCCTAGCTGAGCTCCACTGCCATATATCAAAGTCATCAAAATCACATTAAAAACATCTTATTGCTCACAATAAACTTGTTTTCCTAATTGCAGTCATACATTTCAACACAGAAGAAAGACGGAGCCAAGACAGACAAAAGTGGTGAGACTGTATACAAAGGAAGATATAAAAGAAGTAAACAATTTATGGGGTTTCCGTTATCTGATACAAAAAATGTGTAAAGAGAAAGGGAGAATAATCACTTACGGAAGCTAAAGAAACGATAAACTGAATCTCTCTCATTTGGGAGACTGTGTGCCCTTAAGGCTAGATACCACCCATGATGCCACTTCAAAACTTGATTATGGTCTCACACTCGAAAGTTTCTCAGACGTTAGGATGTCTCTGCATGCATCAGTAGTACCATCTCCAGCATGCTTTGCTATCTGCTATAGCTGTATGCTTTGCAGAGCACACCCTTAAAAGATGTGCGTTTGATAATGTCTGTGGTAAAGTTGGGATTTATTAAGTTTAGCGAGTGTTTGTTCACATACTTTTAACATATTTGGGCACTCGGAGGATTTTAATCTGCTATATATTTAACTCTCTCCCTCTCTTTCATTTCTTTCTTTCTTCCTTCCTTTCTTCCTTCCTTCAAGCAATAGTTGTTGACAAATTTGATCTGTGTGTAATATAATAAAACATGAAGAGAGCTCTTACTCAATCAGTAGGAAATGTTAGACTGGCAAACTAAATAGGGGACATTCACCACATCCAAAGATTGAGAGCAGACAGAAAACAGAGAACAACTCTTCAAAAAAGCCTATAGCAGACAAATACAACAAATAATAATTTCTAATGTAACTAAGCACATTTTATGTTTAGACTTTGTTTCCTTTTCCATATTTGCTAACCTGAAGATAAGTCACGTCATCAGCTCTATGGAAGTAATGCCTCTCCACATGCGTCACACACGACTGTTGCCTACCGTACCAGTGAGGACAGCCAAATCCCAGACCTGGAAACACGAGGTGAAAAACATACTCTGTACATCCTTTTCACCTGCTCTACCGAATAACAGATTACACATTTCAGCGTTTCACATATTTTACACCCCTCCTAAAATTTGCTCATTATGTCACAAATCTACATTGCTTTATGCCTGGGATGTGATTTATATCAGCTATATATATTTGTCAGGATGGAGAATGGAGCATGCAATAATGCTGTTCATTAGGAAATGATCCCATCCTGAGAGTTGCTCTCTTACTTATTTCAAAGTGTTTGGTTTGCTGGCACCACCCGCTACTGTCTGTTATGTACTCTTCGAATATCGCCAACGCGCACGGCTTGCCAGCGTTCTGTTTCATATGCGTTGTTATTCCTGCTATAATTGGTGGTTTTGTGGTTTAGTTTTGCAATGTTATTGTACTGTTGATTTATGAAGACAGAGTTTTGACTCTGAAGGCAATCATAGGACTAACTGCTGTCAATTAATCACAATTTACCCCCTGAATTCTTCATATGGCAACCACAAATATGCTGTAGCATGAACAAAAAATATAAGCTAAAGCTGGAGGGATAAAGCCAATTTTGACATGCAGTAAAATGGTCAATACCTTTGTGTTTAATATTTCATAATTCCATCTTTTTTTGAAAGCATTTCCCCCATAACACATTTCAGACAGAATCCCATATATGCCAAGTCTGTGAATTAATGTACAGTGGCTCATTACAGGGCGCTGTCAAAGCCAGACATCTATAAGCCCTCTATTTGAACAAGGAGGAAAGTTATAATTACAGCCAGACTGGTCTGTCCTTTAAATTAGGCCTCGATTTCACGTCTTGCTATCAGGCAATAGCCGCCAGTGCTGGGTGCTGTGGCGTGTGCAATATCTGTTATCATAAACTCAACATGGAGCAAGTTTGTTTGCCCAAAAAACGTCATATGTGATAGGTGCTGTTGTCTGGAAAATATATTTGCACGTTAGCTTTCCACATGAAGATGAAGTTAGATATTTGATCTCAGACATTTCCCTTTATGAAAAGTCAGAACCTTGGAAAATGAGAACCAGACTGATTTCTTCTGAGCGCTGTTCTCTCGTTCAGTGTCATCAAGTAGAACGCTCGGTTGTTTGGGTTGTGCGTCGCCCAGCAGTCAGGTCTCAATGTGTTAGTTTTTGTGGAATCCCGTTTGCATTGATCTGGTGCTAAAGTTTTTGTAAGTTAATTTTTGTGAGCTACATTGGCATTTATTTGTTTGATACATGAGTGTGAGCTTTTAGTTTAACGTTTCTTGTATGTTCTATTTCTTGGCTTTAGGCTGAATAGATCTCCACTTTGTGTTACTCTGGTGGCCCTTTTGAAGAAATAAGTAAAAGAAAAGCCTGTCAGGTTGATCCAAAGCTTGTATGCTTATTTTGGACACACACACACATACACATGGGTTTCCATGTTTTATGGGGACAATGTTAATGGAGAATGACTTTTGTACTGTACAAACTGCATATTGTATCCCCTAAACCTACTCCTAAAGCTATCCTTTATGTTAAACTTTTACATTTCAAATAAACATCATTTAGTATGAGTTATACACTGTTTTGAGACCAAGAAATGTCTCCACATAGTCAAAAATGACTGGTATTTCTATCTTTCTAGTGACGTTTGGTTATTCAAAATGTTTTTTGTCTATTAAGTCTATTTTAGAGCATGGTAGATAATAAAGAAAATTCTTTAAAATTACACCTTTGTGTTGTCTACTAGGAACAAAACACAGGGTTGTAACAAGGAAGTGTATTTGTATGTGTCTGAAGTGTGTGTCCAAAGTAAATATGTCCCTGTACAGACTTGTTTACCCTGATCCTCCTAAATCAATATACCCCACTGCTTTATGGGGAATATTTACTCATCATAATTGCCCCTATATATGACCCGAATCAATGCTAGAGAGAAAAAAGAATGAATCAAGTTGAATTGGTTCTTTGACAAACACACATTATTATCAAAATGTCAGACTCTTGGACGAGAGCTTTTCAGAAAGAAAGCTTACTATTGTTTTCCTCTTTGAGTGTGTGTATATATATTTTTCTTCTATATTACCTTTTGTCACTTTCTGCTTGGCCACCCCCTGCCAATCTTCAACCTCTCAACAACACTCTCTCTCTCTCTCTCTCTCTCTCTCTCTCTCTCTCTCTCTCTCTCTCTCTCTCTCTCTCTCTCTCTCTCTCTCTCTCTCTCTCTCTCTCTCTCTCTCTCTCTCTCTCTCTGGGCTATTCCGTGAGATGTCTGTAAGTTTATATAGGAATCAGTCCAGGATTTTCCTACCAGCTTTTTCTCATTAGAGAATTGGAGGAGACTGGAGAAGTTGAGGGGAATGGCATGAGGCAGGAGAGATGGGGGAGGGAGAGAGAGAAAGAGCGAGAGAGACTCAGAGAGAGAGAAACTGGGGGAAGTAGGGGTGAGACGTATGTTGGCCAGCTTAACCGAATTCCCATACGGCCTCTGAAGCTCATTACCTCTACCACTTGTTTACTTTCTTTTTGTCTTATTACCAGTAAGATCTAGCCTTTCCTGTCCCTCTCACACACTCTTTTCCTCCACGTTTTATTGCACGCTACAACCGTGCACAATCTATTTCAGGTCTTTTTCCGGTAGCGATTTCAAATCTCATCAGGTGATCTTTATTGCTTTGAAGTAGGACTGCAGTTGCTTAGGCTGTTTCACACCTATCAGCTAACATTGGTCTAAATATCCTTTGTGTGGACTTATCAGATCCAACAGCAGCTCAGTAGATCAGCTTTTGTGTTTTTCATCTTGAAGCTTGGTTTTATTGTTTAGTTGGTGTTTGTATTTATTTTTAAAAATACAGTGTTTTTTGATCAAATCAAATTAAATATGAAGTACTTTATCTCATTTTATTTGCAATGACAGGATGCAAAACCAAGAATAACATGTGAATCATACGTCTGGCATCAGCGCTAAAACATTATCTAGTACTTTATGGTAAAAACAAAAGACTCAGAATGGTAAAACTGATGATTAAGAATGGCTTATTTAAAGTCTGTTGTAAGAAAGTAAATATATATTGCATACCTGTGAACAAAATGTACAGTTGTGGACAAAAATATTGGCCCCCCTGGTAAATATGAGCAAATAAATTTGTAAAAATAAATCTGCGTTGTTTATCTTTTTGATCTTTTATTTAAAAAAATCACAAAAAATACAATGGTTCACTGAAGTAAAATATTTGAAAGTGAGATGAAATCTTATTACGAAATAAATGTTTTTTTCTCGAATACACACTGGCCAACATTATTGGCACTCCTAGAGATTTTAATGAGTAACATTTCTCTGAGTAACATATTCCCATTGATATTTACATTTTCTAAGCACACCAGGGTGACTAGAAACACGATGTTGTCCAGTCATGACTTCCTGTTTTTTCAACTTCATCAGACATTATAAGCGAAGAGCTGTTTCCCTTGCAGATGGAGGTTGCAAAAATGAAAGGCTGCCAATAATGGTGGCCAACGTGCATTCAAGAAAAACAATTGTTTTGTGATGTGATTTGTCCCCCACTTTCGAATAGTTTACTTAAATGAAACATTGTATTTTTGTGAATTTTTATATAAAAGGAGAAACAATGCAGATTTATTTTAACAGCCTTCTTTGCTCATATTTTGCCCAGGGGGTGCAATATTTTTGTCTACAACTCTATACCATCATATCGCCCCAGTGTTTACATGTGTTAGGAGACACTTGTGCTTTGGCTTTTCAAGAGGTGAGGCATGCCCGATTGCTTTGTTGTCTCGTACTGGGATGTCTGTCTGACTGGTCATGAGAATCCCCTTTTTAGGAGATGATCATCTGAAGGGGTGTGTCGCAGGTGGCAGTGATAGACCCCAGGAATGACCTGCACACTTATCTGCTGTGTCGTCCCACCCCTCCTCCTCATCACACTTAGAGGCCCCTGTCCCTCCCGGTATCATCACCATACTCAACCTAGTGTCCAGTAAAAGAAAAAAGAGATTTCTTATTAGTGATAAGACCACTTGGGTTATAAATATCTCTTTAAAGCAGAAAGGGGCATTATGTAAGCCTGGCGTGATGATGTTACCACCAGGTTTTGGGATTCTTTCACTGTGCGGCTGTATCTTTAGATGGATTAAAAACATCTGCCTGTAAGTTTAAAGTGTATTTGACCCAAATAGAAAACTGTGTATACTTTTAATTTGAAAACTAACAGTATATATCAGATCTACATTTGGTCAGTTAATGAGTTCTCGGGTTCTCGTACCCATGACCTTGGTATTGTTAGTGACACTACCAGTTGAGCCACATGTCCAGTGAACTCTAAAAGCTGATGTAGTCCATTGTGCTCAAATAATTATTCTTTGGCTTGTCCAAGCAATCCCCTGCAGTACATGTAATTAAAAATGGCTTCCTGTAGACACAACCCAATATTTTCTAGCCGTAATGCTGCCAACACCTGAAAAGTGGGTAAGGGGGTTGGAGGCCTGGGGAAACCTTCCCAGAATTCCAAAGCTGTACAGTAATTACTGTAATAGTGTAATGCTTCATTGGCTTTTATTGGGACCCATCCAGTCCTATAGCAGTGGCTAACAATAAGACAACTTATCTGGGGTAAAGCTCAGCGTCTCGTATCCCTGCAGCTTTCTGTAGCTGATGAGAAGCCACAGTGACATTTACAGCTTCCAAACCATTATAGCCTAATAGCCGTGGGTGACGCCGTCCTCGCCGGCTACAAATACGTCGTAAGGAACTGCTGTGTTACGTTTGAATGTCATTGCATCACCTGAGACAACCTGTGTGCAAATGCATGTGACGGAGGAAGCACAGTAAATGCAAAACTTTAACCTTTTACTGCTGTGAACGGGAAGATGTTAGACCTGTAGATTTGCTGATTATGACAAGACAAAACTGGGACAAGCAACGGTGGCCTATTGTCTCTGCTTGGCTTTGACAAAGACCCATGCTGCTTGCTGTTAAAATCTTTCGGTTTATCTGCCAAAGCTTAGGGATTTCAAAACAGCTCTGAATTAAAGTGGAAAGGACCTTGCTTTTTAGTTCTCCTTTACATGGAATATTCAATATACTTGTGCTGTTTTTAAGCAGACTTTTTCACTTTTTGGTTTTGATCCGTTGATTTTGATTCAAAGATATCATAAGCTATCATCGTCCCTTAAGGCTTCGCATGCAGCAAGCGAGAAAACCGCCTGTAATCTGGCCTAGATTAAGCACCGAAGTCAGGCTCCCCCACCCGAAAAGGTTTTAATTTTTATGCGGTTTCATTTTTCTATGCCCGCCTTCTCTTTCGGCCCCTGCGTTTTATTGGAAATTCATTGTAGGGTTGTTATTTCGTTAGTTGGAGGTAGTTTTGTACCTTGGAGAGGTAGTTTGAGCTTTTAATTCTTTACATTAGGCAGTAGATGGAGTGGAGAGATGTTCCCTGTGTTTCTATGTGTATGTGTTTTTGATAGAGTTGTCTTGTGTATGTGTTGCTGTCACACTGTATAGAGGGGTGGAGGGGGAGACACAGTCCTCGTGGTTTTCGTGTCTCTTGTTAACATTTTTTGTTCAGGATTTCCTACAAGATGTGGCTACAAAAACAGTTCCAGACCCCCTCCGCTCTCCAACTTAGAGAAGACAAAAAGACAGAAAAAAGGAAAAGAGAAATCTGCTTTTAATTTAAAGGGATACGCTAGAGTCGCCTGGGTCCTAAAATCCTCCTTTGTTGAATAAAAGTACAACAAAGCAAATACTTTACATTTAAAGGAACAGTTCATCCCAAAACATTTTTTGCATTTAATTGTGTAATTTAAGTAATTTAATTGTAATTTTTAAAAACTTTTCTTTTGTATTCTACTTAAAAAAGATGTTGTATTGTATAAGCTTGGATCAGTTTAAGGCTAAGTAACTAATTAACAACCTTCTGGATGTTTTATCCTGCTATTTACATGCCTACTTACTTAAATAACTTAACACTGATTTGAAATATTTTATTAGTTATTTGTACAGTACTGAGTATCTTTAAATGTAGTGAGTCTTTGATTTTTTGTAAAGCTTACAGTACAAAAATACAGTCAAACTCCATAAATTATTTTAAAAAGATACTGGCTTGTTTAATAGCATTAACCAAGGAAACATTTAATTTATCGCTTGTCATAGTTTGAGCAACATAATATAGTAATAATAATTAAGTTTTTTCCCTATCATCATTTATCAAGTAGAATTTGAGACAAAGTTAATTTGAGACAAAGTTAAGTTGCAAACATTTTAATTTATATGTCTCTAAGTGCTTGTCTTATTTAGCAGGGTGGTTATCTGATTCATGACTCATGCTTGTTTTAAGACCAAAACCACATGCAATTATAGTCTCTGATTACAACTGTTTTCGTGACCTTCATGACTTTACAATACTTACCCTTATTGAATAATTCAATTAAAGCATTTCTGATGTTATTTGTAATAGAGCCGGAGCTCCAATCACTAGAGATCCATTAATGAGCTTTAAAGAATGTGCTGAAGGAGAAAGACCTTTCAAATGGTGACCAATGTGTTTGTAAATGTCCACAGGACATCAGTGTTAATAATGAAGCGGGACTGTGTACAGGGCAACATTAACTAACAAGTAGTTAGCAGTATGTTGTTCCTCTTGATTTGTTAGGGTTGATGATGGGAAAAGATGTGTAGAAGTTTAACAAAGCCAAAGTCTTTAGAGGATATTGTGTTTTACACCCGCCATCAAACCTGAACCCTCCTAATAATATTAACTTGATATGTGTCCACTTTCATCCCTGCCCTTGTGAATCATCCATAACGTCAAAGCCATTAGAGGTTACGGCTACTAAGATGTACAGTGACATCATATTTTGAGCACTAAATCACATATGTACAGGAGTGTTCTTTGATGCTTTAAAACAAGCAAACAGACTGTCAGCGAGATGAAAAAGGCCACAGTGTTGTACACAGACTGTCTCATGGGAGGCAAATGAGGGCCCTGTCCTCCAAGTTGCTCGCGCCACATCATTTATCTTGTCCTGCGGAGTGTAATCATCGGAGCGCTGCGCAGTCACTCGGGGCGGTCTGTGTCCGGGGAACACCCCAGGAGGGCTCCCGCCTCGGAGGTGTCCTCGCTAGCGAATATATTGACCTGTAAGAGAGCCGAGACGGTAGTGGTGTTCCAAATGACGTTCTTTACACTATGCACCATCATCTAGTGTAAATATTAACAGAGTTTGACAGATTCTTTTGAATTTACCAAACAAGTTTTCGTACAAAACATGAATTCTTCAGCTAGCAGCCAGTTCTCTTTAGGACATTTGGACACGCAGAGAGCAGTAGATTGTGCACTTGGCAGCATCTTCAGGCAGTGCATTAGGCATATGGTGTTTACACTTTTTTTATTTTATGCTGGGGATGGGAATCCAGAGGGGGGTGTTTTAAACATTAAGGATTTTATTTTATGTATTAAAACAGGAGCGTTCAAACCTTCTCATTTTTACATCAACCTCAGTCTGGCTGTGAGCTCATCTGACATGGTGCAAAGTCATCTAAGCTTTAATTGAAGAATGCCCTGCTGAACACCGGTCAATTACCATGCATCAGCTGCCTAGAATCCCCCCTTTTCCGTCGTTATCTCTATTTCTCTTTCACTTACCCCTTTCTATGATTTTATCCATTCTGACTGGTCAGGATATGAAGGGCATGGACAAAATGCTTTGTTATTGGACAAATTACTTTTATTTAACAGTTTTTGGGTCACTTAGTGGAACAAAGTGTTAGGTAGATATTACCTGTCAGGTCGAAAGTCATCCTTAGTTTGTGAAAATGACTTCTGTATTTTATATTGCGTATAAGGAAGTTAGAGGTTAATGTACAGTGTTGTATATAGACTTCGTGATCAGAATTTTTGTTGAGATTATTTCACAGAATATAATTTTGCCCATTTATGTAGACCATTCTGCAAGATGTAAACAACACTGAAGCACTTCCTGTTTCAGTTTTTTATTTCACACATGTAATCAAATCTTAAAGATGTTTGTTAAACATTTCAAATCCATTGTAAATGTTCTGTTGGTTGTATTTTGTTCTTACATTTGTGTGGTGTTAAAAAACAGGAACACAGGAAGTGCTCGTGGACCAGTGCTGTTTATGATCTCATTATGGTCTCATAGGATGCTTGAAACTCAATGCCTTACAGAAAGCTCGAAATACTTATAAAAAATGTTGAACTGTACTTTATACACAATTGTTTGCGTTTGCAGTGTACAGATAAAAAACTGCATCCCGTGTTGTGTTGCTGTCGAGCAATCCGATTGGATCTTGTGATTTTCAGTTTTATACACAATGCGTCAGACGAAGTAAACAGATTGTTGGTTGCACGTGGGTGGACCATCTGAGTCTACCTCGTGTCTGCACATCTACACTAGCTTGATTTTGGACTTCAGAAACAGTTTAGCCTGTAGGTCAGTGGCAGATATTCTATGTGATGAATATTGTTTTTATTAACATTTTTCTTGCTTACTTTCCCTACTTTATCTATTTCTCTCTTTTACACAGTTTTTCAGTATTTGCGGTATGCTCTTATGTTCAGCCAGAGTTGTCATGGAGATCCATTCTTCTTTATTTTTTAAACTGCTTCTTACCTCTCTCTCACTCCTCTTTCTTAGCTTTTTCTACTTTTCATGGTTTCTTTCCTCCATGTGTTAGTTGCCATGGTTTCCCTCACGGAGTGTAGTTGAGGTGTGTAAGCCTGCCCATGCCTTTAGTTTTCATTGTGCTGCCAATCAGTCTGACAACTCCATTGACCATCTCAGTTTGACAGAACACCTGGAAACAAGTTTGGCTTGAGAAATTCTTACCAAGAATGGTTGCAGATAGCTCTGGACTGTTTCACCCTCAGGACTTTTATTGCATTTTAATCTTGCGTTACACAGTATTCTGCATGTGTTTTAGTTACTTGGATCTTTATGCAAGCTAAAACAGTCTGTTCTTCTTTACGTTTTTATTGGGTTTTTTTCTGCTTTTGTAGTCCTTATATACATGTGTATCTAGAAATGGTTTGAATTCAGATGCGTTAATTGAATTACTGTTATTATATATTTAAACAATTACTTCTACTCTTCGTTGTGTGGAACAGTATCTGGATCGAATATCTTTCTACTATAGTCAGCAGAGTAAAACCAGAAATCATTTTTTAAAGAGCGACACAGTGTTTTACATTTCTATTGATATTGATCTGTACCTCCAGAAGTAATGCTACGGAGAGAGAAGCTTTAGCAGTTTTGAGGTGTCACAGCACTTTAGGTAATGCGTGCCAAGCGGCTGGATATATTCCATCTGCTGCATTTTAACTCAACCAATATCTGGTGGACCGCTCAAGAGGACCTGTGCATAATAAACCGAAAGATAAAAGGCTGACTTTTTTTTCACGACCTCCCCAGTTCACTTTCCCCTTTATTGATTTTCAAGTCTTAAGAAAAGTCAAGGACTGAAATTGATACCTTATATCTCTGCATTAAAATCTATGCAGATTGGCTTTTTCCAATGAATGGCTTTGGTGACAATGTTAAGACGGATGCACTGGAGGGAAGTCTGAGAGTGCGGACAGGTGCTAATGTGACCTATGAGACTGTGAGATGATGACAGGTGAAGACAATGCTTCACAGACACACCTCAAAGCGCTATTATGCGGTCTGACAGGAAGTCAGGTGTAAGCGGCCATGTGTTGTTGGGGGTTCCAGCTTCTATCCCTGTGAAAGCTTATTTGTTTTTCTGATAAAGTCTTTATCAAATTAAACTTGGTGTACTGTTTGTTAATATGCATTTGCTTTTATTATAATTTTTACTGTAATTGGTGTACAGTCAGTCTACAGTATAATGGACTGCAGTACAGGGGTGATTTCTGTGTAGACATATATACCTATACATTGCTTTTTAATATATTTCCACTGTTATTTCCATAAAGAAATGCTACATTTAATTTACATTGTTCTTTACTGGGACACATTGGGGGAAGTTGTCACATTGGACACCAATCATTAAAATTCAAAATTTTTAGCAAAATTTAAACAGAAACAATTGACTTAAAAGTCTTAAAATGATTTTTGAAACAGCAAAAACTAAAACATAACATAAAAACACATTAATATGGCACAGCATGCTCCAAACAGGCCAAAAAACTCAAGCCTTTCAGTTAGTATATTATTATGTAATTTTCTTAATGTATGCAAATAGAATTTTATTATTTTCTCAGTCGCTGCAGCAAAAATACTCTTGTATAGCCCTTGTGACAACTTCCTATGTGGCAACTAACTCGCTACCGACAACATGTGATTAACATGTGATTAAGGTGAGCCAGTCTATGGTCAGTATCTTTTTCTGCATGTGTTGATGGCATTATGTATTAAATCACACATGAAGCTTACTGAGCATCACAGAAGCGGATCTGATGTTCTGAAGGAGTTCAACGGTTCTCATCTCATCAGTGTGTGTGTGTGTGCAAAATGAATAAATGTGCCAGAACTTCAGTGCCACGAAAGATGAGAAGCTTTGCGTATTCATATGCTTTCCCATTTATTGAATGGGAACAGTGACAATAAATGTTGAGGAAGCAGATGCCTCAGCATAAATTTCACTCTGAGGAAAGAAAGATGAAAGCATACTGGAGATGGAGATGCACGTATGAAAGCACACAGCAGCTCCTCTTTCCTTTTATTACGTACAAAAATATCCCAGATAATGCAGAATATATATCTTTATATCTCTTTCGGGGATAGTAGATTGAAAGTGGATTGAATTGTTCAAAATGAATATTTCTCATTGTCTGTTGGTAATGCATGCAGGATTATGCTGTGGATGGTCCCCTTTTTTTTAGCAAGTAGAGGCATAAATTTCTGGGCAGCCAATTTTTTACGGAAGGTTTTAATCATATCGATAGATCAGATGTTAATATTTGGTGGTTTAAATACCCTCAAAGTTTTAAAGCATTTTTTTGTTTAAAGCATTTTTTAGTTTAAAGCACAATTTCACAGTTCATAACAGTGCGGATTCCCATAAATGGGCACATGAACATTAAAATATCTATTTTATGTTCTTTGAAGAGTCATCTTTTCTCCATTTGTTGGGTATTATTGCTTCTGGTTTGTGCGTGTTGCCTCAGAAACGTGTTCTTTTTTGTCACATCCATAATGCATGTATATTTCCATTTCTTTAATAGATAACTCATGCATTTTCTAGCCGTTTTGTTTTGACTAAAAATGTCACGTCCATAACGCTGCAATTGCCCCCACACAAAATTACTACAAACACAAAAACAAAACGTTGTGGATCACAAAATGATGTTTTTTTTTGTTTATTTGTGTGTAATGTGAGCAGACGCCCTCCCCCGTGCTTCAACAAGATCTACTCCGGTGAAGCCGATCACAGTCCTTCATAAGGCTGTAACCCCATTATACATCGTGAAACCATGATATTTAATTTTCACAGAGAACTCCCTCTAAAATCCATCTTAACAGCGCTCTGCTTTTCAGTCTGAGGGGAAAAGCTGGTGTTTTTAGCCCGGGGCCAGAACTCTATCACTCTTATCTAGCAGAGAACCGTCCTGTGTGTGTTAGTCTGTGCAAGTGACAGCAATACAGAGGGAGTACTTGACACTATGTTTTACTTTCATGTTTTGAGTTTATACCAAGTCTCCATCTTCTGTGCCTTGAATCATTCCATACGTCTCAATGTTTACACCGTCTGCCTGTTTTAGTTTCTTAAACTCTCACTGAATACAACGTATCTAAGAGATGTGCTACACTTGCAATATGGTTTCTTCTATACATTCCCCTGTACAGTATAAATAATTACAGTACACCCATAGAAGCTATACATCTTAGTTAACATCATTTATTATTTTACAATTTTCCCCAGCGCATTATTGTCCAGGGTCTCTTGGTCACCTGTAATTATTTTTTAAATAATGAAGAAATATGCTGCTTGTCTAGCGTGGGCCATTTCTGTCTGATATAATGGAGTGTGTATGCAAAAGCACTTTGGTTTACTAAGTAGGCCGCTGGGATTAGGGGATCTTCACACTTTGATTTTATGAGGCATGACATCCGCCACCATCAGGGAAGATGTATGCATAAGCCGGGCTAGCCTGCAATTCTCAGACGTCTACAGATGTTGGGAATTTCTGGATTCAGCAAAAACGAAGAGACAACATTATTTGTCTTGGGCTTGGGAAAGTGGAACAGCATCTTCTCTGTCTCACTTTATCTTCATAATTTTGCTGTCTGATAGCTTGTGTTGGATAGGTTAAACACTTGTGCAAGTTTGCTGATGCTAAAGAAAGAGTGTTGCTTTCAGCATCAGGTTTATATATTTTTTTAATTTACCTTGACAATTTCAAAGAAACTGTTGACCTAAAAACTAAAAATTGGCCCTGATTTACTACTTTTATGCAGAACTCAAGTAAACGTTTGTTGAGAAATTGTAAACACCACAGAAGTAGCCGTTATGATCTGTGTGCTATTTTTCCGGAGCTTTATACGAGGAACAAAACTGACCCAAATTTAATCAGTGTTATTTAACATGGTATTTATTTTTGCTAAATGATTCATAAAAGGCAGGTATAAATAGCTGTAAACATAGGGTTTTAAAATATCATGTACAGTACCAGTCAAAAGTTTGGAAACACTTAAAAAAAAAATTACGCATTCTAGAATGGTGGAAAACTTATCAAAACCATGAAATGACACAATTGTAACTGTGGGAATTGTCTTGTGGAACTGATAATCTGGAATCTGGATTTTATTCATGTCACTTAATCCATTACAAAAATATTTTTTAAATAAACTTTAAATAAACAATTATATTTTATTCTACAAAAGTAATTTTAAACATTGATCAGTTTTCTTTTGATTTTCAAATTCAATCTTACTGAATTAATATTAATATGTAAATATACTTTATTTATTTGCTTATTTATTTACTTTACAGATTAATAGGAATCATAAATACATGCTCAAATCTTATAAATGTTTTCCCCCTATAATCTCTTTACATTACAAAGGAGTTTTAGACTCAACTCAGCTTTGACTCCAACTATATATCCAGTTAGTATTTTCTGGCATATTTCAGTCATAAGTAAATAATAACTGGTAGCTTTAAAACTGCCTCCAAACAATAAAAAACGACTTGTGAAAGTAAAGTTTTAAACAAGAGGTTTTCAATGCATTTAAAAAAAATGTCTAGAGAGTTGCACTTTTAATCCAGAGACATTTACTTTCCTCTCATTGACTGCACTTTCTCTTTCACTTATTCTCTCCCAAAAGGCTTCAATTGTTTTCATCATCTTTTGTGTACAAATCTACAGGATTGCAGCTTTTATTTTTCAAATAACAACGTTTTGGAGAAGTGCTGTATTTATGCAATTTCAGGATTATCATCCAACTCCACATGTTGAGCTCAGAGACTAAGAAAAGCCTGCATTGTACTTCACTAATTCCTGTATTTATTGTTAGTTATCATTTTCTCTACAAGTTGGACTCGGTTCTGTTTGAAGCAGAATACATCAGAGTTTTGTTAATACCCCAGACACACTCTGCAATTGGGTCGAAACGAACATATTTACAGATCTGATAGCTATTACAAAAATCACTTTGTTTGCCATGGTGATTACAGCAATGGATAGGATAATTTTTGGACAATGTAGACTTTTTTTTGTTTTGGATGGGAGACATATGTTATTAATGAGATTATCCTAAGATCATGTTTTGGAGTAATTTTGGGTCTTGTTTTTCTTTCTAGCTCTCTAGTAAAGCTGCCAAAAAGTTCTGAGATCAGGTTTTGATATGAGGAAATACCTTCTGCTAGCATGGCGACCAGAACATTCCCCTGATAAAAAGGCTAACCGGAGCAATCTGATTGGATGTCGAGCTGAGATTTAAATAGGTAACACTGAACAGCTTTTGGCGTAGGTGCAAGAACAACAGCTCATTTTGGTGTTTCCTTGGCTAGAGGTCAACAGCAGAGTAACAGGATCTAATCGCTCCGATTCAGTCCTATTCAATGATCTGCCTCTCTGTGCTTGGAGAGAAATGGCACGGCTGTTTTTCGTTGACTGCTTTTGAACATGTGCAAAAATGGTCATTCTTGAATTTCACCAGAAGAAACACAATGTCATATTCAATGAAAACCTGGCAACGCAAACGTTCAACTTCTGATCAAAGCTCATGCAAAGCGTGACTTACTTTGAAAATATAAAAAATTATAGCTTTTGGGTTTTTATTGCCAGACACCTAATCTGTATAATAAAATTCACATGAGGCTTGAAATTGCCCGAGCTCCATACAGTTAGAAAATTCATCCATGTTGTGTATATGATGAAGGAGCCAATAAACTCGTCATTTATCATTTTCTTTGCACTGCAGGAAATGTGTATTAAGCATCGTGGTTTAGTTTTGTTATGTCTATGAATCAATGCTCTTTTCTCACTAATGGACCACATAATCCACTACTTGACTATTTTATCTAAACTGCTGACCTTGACGATAAATACAGAATAGACTCTTATCTTTTCACAGATCCTTCTCAGAACCTCAGCATCCTTTTTGGCCTGTTTAAAAGACAGTCTTCCATCAAGCGCTTGAATGGTTCATTCAAAACCTTTATTTCCCTGTAGAGGTCACACTTGAAAATCTTTAATGGTTCAGACTCCTCAGTGCCTAAACATTTAAACAAGTAATATATCTACATTCAAATACATATTAAACTAAAAGAAATATTGGCATTTGTGTGGTGTAAAAGTGGCTTGAGAATAATGTGCTATGCATTAGTGTTGTAAAGATCTGATATGAAGTTTCAGCCGTTGTTTGGATTTAATGAATGTCCAGGGTTTTTAGGTAGAGGCTCGATAGGAAACTTCCTGTGGCAGGTTGTGTAGGGCTGAAATTTCACCCAGCTTTCCCCCACCAATCGATTGCTCTAGCAGTCAGTCATAAGGGACAGGGACTGAGCAGCGCTGTAGGGCTTTCACTATCCTATTGCTCCATCCTATTGATTTGTCCCACTTCCACACTTTAGAAAAAATCAATGTGCTGCCTTTTCTAAATGTGTTTTGTTACACATTTATTTTCAATCATGCCCATTTAAACATGTACCACCTCTGATTTGGCAGTCAAGTTTTCAATTGTTTTATTTTCTTAGATTTAAAAAGAAAATTTAAATAATATTGTAGATAAAAAATGGTTAGCTACTCCATTCAAATCAAACCTTTTGCTTTGGTTTTTATTATTATTATAATTTTTTTCTTGCTTCTGAAATATCTTATACATTTTTGTTTCAGTGCAAAATCTCAAAGAAAGTACATGCCGATCGCTGGCTGTCCAGTTAAATCGCAATTTTGCTTAGTTTATTAAAAATATATTATATAATTTTTTATTAATTACATTTAATTACAATTAATACATTCTCTGATCATTTGAAAAATATTATAGATACTAAATAATAATAATCAAGGCAAATTATTAGCAGAAGGTTAGACTCAAATGAAGTAACCATCGCCATGATGTTTTTTATTAAATAATTATCAAATAATTAATTTCAGAATATAATCTCAAATAATATAGTCTTAAAGGAAATACATGCTGATCGCTAGGTGAAATTGCAATTTTGCTCAGTTCAATTCAAATTATATGTAAATATTATATTTATAATATATAAATATTGGTTTAAAGTCTGAACTTGCGTGGCGTTGCTCACAAATCATAACCTACATGTCTTAATTGTGTACAGTATAATGAATATCTAGTAAAGTTTTTTGTTTTTCTTTGGTAATGTATCTTGTCTAGGGTACCAAGTAAACCAGTATTGTCAAAAAGATGCAAAAAAAGATGCATGGCACCGCTGTTCATTGCTTGCTATCTGTATTTCTCTGTGTCTCAATCTTTTCTGCTCCCTGTCCTACTGTAGAGGCATGGGAACCAGGCAGTGAGCCTTTGAATTATTATTTGTTTTGATATGTCAGTATAGATACTGTAGTAATGCCTCCCTCAGTTGGTCAGCAGTACGAGCAGATGGATAAGATCATATGGACTTTATTGACTTACACACATCCCACTTGTGGCTTCAGAACTCTCTGTTTTTCAGTACTGTGTATAGAAAGCAAATGCAGGGCGTGGAGTACCTAGAACTTGTTGTTTGTACACATTGCTAGACTGCAGTCTGAACTGTTTATTTCCGTGTTGTGTGTGTTTTTAACTGTTGTATGGTAGCCATGAGAACGGTCTCAGGCTGAGCTCTCTGGAGATCAGCTATATAACGGTCCTGTCTCCTCACCCCGGGGGGTTTGTTCGGTATGTGGCCCTGACTGCTATGTATCCACCACTGTGGGACTCTTTTCTGTTATTTATCTATTTATGTACTTCGTTTTTTCCTTTGAAAAACAAATCTAAAGAGGAGGATTTGGGATTATAGAGGTGAATGATCAGGTCATCAGGAGTATGAATAAATGGTCATTGAATCTTTTGAACAAGTCTCTTATCAGTTTTTGCATATTTGATCAATTACGAAATATTAGATCAAATATTGTGTAAAGCATTGCTTTCTCAGCAGTCTCTTTTTCCTCCTTTGAGCTCATCGCGTTCTCATTAAAAATCTCTAACGTGTGGCGAGAAAGTGAATATAAATGTGTGATTATGCTGTCAGTGGGATAATGCCTGCCCACGATGCTCGCAAATCAGTGTGAACGGGTCAATCTGGTGGAAATAAATGGACTAATTACAAAGTAAACAAATTGTCTACAGGTATTTGGACATCAGCGCTTTTGTCACTTGAAATGACTTGTAAAGATGATCTGTGAATGAGCTGGTATTAAAGACTGTATCATTTTTTAAGTAGTTTTTAAAAACTCATTCATTTAATAAGACTTTGATATGACTTGGGCTTAAATTTAAAATTATTATTACTGAAAATATGGTAACACTTTACAATAAGGTTGTATCTGTTAACATTATGTAATACATTAGCTTAGTTCATGTTCATGTTAATACATTTTTAAAATCAGTTGTTGTATCTGTAACATTAGTCAATGCACAGTGAACAATTGACATCAACTAACAAGACCAAACATTAATGAATGCTGAAAAACTATATTGTTAGCTAATGCATTTATTAATGCATGTTAACAAATATAATCTTATTGTAAAGCGTTCCTGAAAATCTAAAATAAATGTTTGAAACTGCAACATGAATTTGCAAAAAATTTGGGCTAAAACCTTTTGATTGGCTCTCCCTCCCGGCACCCACAGCTGAAGAAACAGTCCCGCTCAAGCTGACGTCACTCCTGGTAAACCTCTTTCGCCCGGTACATCTTCATGAGGTCAGAGGTGGCTGTTTTATGGCCCCCTGGAGAATTCTCAGCTTATCCATGTTTCCTTATAAGTCAACCACCCTAACAGCAGAGAAGGCCCGCTGTCGTGGGATCACTTAATCAATCAAACTCTCATCCTCATCTGCCCCGTCAGTTTGTCTCTCTCTTGGCTATTTGTGTTTATCTCCTAATATCTTGTCTCCTAATGTTTGTAAGTCGCTTTGGATAAAAGCTTCAGCTAAATGCCTAAATGTAAAATGTAATGTAAATGTAATTTTAGTAGTGTAGTTTATCTGAGTGGCTGCATGAGCTGCCCATCTACTGTTAGCTAACCTCTATCACTTCCTGCACCTTCACAATTTGCTCTGTGAAATCTGTATATACGTGAACTTTTAGTTTTGAGGATTTTTAATTTAATTTAATTTAATAATCGCTCTGACAGTAACTATAAAGATAAAACAAAAACAACATTAGTGACCACACCAATGTATGATCACGTTATGATCACGTTTTGTAGTTTTACATTTTTAATTCATGAATGCTTTTATTAGGATGTATTTTCATTGGCCAAAGTTTTATCATTCATCAAATAAAAAATCTACAGGTGAGGGTGATGATTTTGAAAAATTTTGAAAAGTAGTTATAGTTATCACTGCTGGTGTGAACGTTTTTGTACTTGTTTGAGAATCAGACTGCATTAGTCACACTACGTGTTTGTTTTCAGATGGCAGTCTGTGAAAACTGATGCATATGTCTTAAAGTCTAAAGTCATTTTTATGTTAATTTCTTGATGTTCAACTTGTACAGCATGGTACTAACAATGGTAGGACCACGGGATTGAATCCAAATGGATAAAATGTACAGTAGCTACATCCTAAATGCACCATAATTTCTTTTGAATAAAAGATTCTGCCAAACGCATAAATGTAAATGCTACTCACATCAGACACGCTGGAGACTAAATCACTTCAGTAATCCGAACTCATGTCTTAATGTCTAAAAACACAAAAAAGCGCAATCCTAACAGCATCTCTGCATTCGGGCAGGCATCAGCAATTTTTACAGTGTATTCAGCATCTTCCAAGCTCTGCGGTCAACGTCGGATTATCATGTCATGAGAGGGATATCAGAGAAAAGAGTTTGAGCTAAGCAGGGTTAATGTCAAATCCTTCTTTGCTTCCTCAGCCCTTAGTTGGCAGTGTATTTCAGTTGTCAGACAACAGGCTGCTTGGGCTAAGTGGTTTCGCTGTGTCTAGTTCCTGACGTGTTTACAGGCTCGGGGTCTCGCACGGTAACAGGCTCAGACTCCTCAGCGCTCAAGGGGTTAGAAGGTTACTTGGGTTTCCAGATGAGGTTCCTTGTCGTGCGAAATGTGATGTTCAATTCGAGAGCAGGTTGAATTGTGCTGTGGTAGGTTCTGAATGTCACTGGCCTTCAGTGATGTCCTGTGAGCCACTGCTGACCCGTGCACGGCACAATGAGCACATGGCACGGAGAGGGCATGGGCGAGGATGCTGGAGTAATGCGAGGCCCGGAATTTGATCCGTCTTGGACCTCAATGTGATAAACGGAGAACTTTTAATAGATAGTTTTTACAATGTTTGTGTTAATCAAGAATATCTTCTCAATGTCTTTAATGAATTTAAAAATGAAAGCTGCAATCAGTACATTTTTTGGCTAAAAATAAACAAAAATCTGTTATTGAGCAGATATATAAAAAATCAGCTTTCAAAAGTTTTTCTTTACCTTACCCAGATTCGCAACAATAAGCTTTTAATATTAAGCTGTTGAGTATGATCTTGCAAGAAAGTGACTTCTTTGACCCACGTAAAGATAAGTACACAAAGTAACCTTTTATAAAGGCAAAATATAGATTTATATTAATATGTCTACCACCATCTTACCATAATACTGTTGTTTTTATTTTCAGTTAACTTTTACTATTTAGCTCTGCTAAAAACCTGCTTGAATTGAACAAATTTAGACCACAATGATGATTCAATGCATGATTTTAACCTTGCTGAAAAGCGCTAGCTGTAAACAATGCACAAAGAAACCTTTTAAATGGGAAGAAACAGAGGCTTACAGTAGCTGTGGGCTTTGAATAACTTCAAGATTTACCACTGCTGTTCGCAAACATAACAAATCATATTGAGGAAAAAGAAAACAAACAAGCCAGAAAATTTGAATTACATTGAACTCAAAGTCAAAGGGAGGACTGGGGTTGCTATAGATGGGTATGATATGGTAATTTGAAGGAATTTCTTCTTGGTGATATTGTGGTCGGTGGAATGCGATTACTGCATGAAATATGGCTTTGGGATTTGTCAGATTGTATGACAGCATCAAGGCCAAGAGAGATGATTGGGTAATGGGTGCCACAGGGGATGACTTTAATTGGTTGAAGCAGTCTGACGGCATGCCACAAACATGGTACATATGCTCTGGTTTAAGACTCCGTCTGAAGTGTAGGCATAACAGCCAGAGGACAGAGAGTTTAATCTTTTTGACAGACATACTGTAGTGTGGAGGGGAAAAGTTACGGAGGTTTAGACGTAATGTGCAATGTTATGTCATCCGTGGTGAAGAATCGTGTTTTTTCCTTAATATTTATGTTTGACGCACTTGTAAATCTAACTTAGTAAACTTGTTTTTTCCTCTGCTATGTGCAATATATCGACTGGACGGTGAATTTATTGATTGCGGTGATTAAGGTGACCTTTATCATAAAGAATTAATGAGATGGAAAGTTAGTAGTGTCAATTACAGGTGAGAATCCAAGACAGGAAATAAATCCATCTTTTACGATAAGCACTATACAGTAATGCGTGTCTTTGAACTCCCCTTTAATCGTACTTTTATAGGGCTGTTAGGTTAATCAGTTAGTGAATGCACATTTTGTATTACAACTCACAATTGTTGGCACATAAAGAGTGCTGAACCCGAATTATCTCTGCTTATTCATTGCAGTCACTGTCGCAGAGTATGATGAAGAGGGTACAGTAATCTGAATGACTAAGTAATATAAACACTTCCCTATGGTGCCGCACTTACAGTGAATTTAGGGGGATCTCAAGGGGACTCCTGTGTGTGGTGGGCATTATGATGGAGTATCATCTTCAAACTAGACATCTGTTTGTATATATGAGAGCTGTGCAGATTTATCCCTCACGTGGTGTATTTATATATTCACACAGAGCTCTTATGGTTCTGCAAAGGACATTGTAAGCATTCACCAGATTATATGCAGTCTGTGATGTAACGGCGTCTACATCCTAACAGGTGATATTTTATATCTCCATTAAGTTAAAAGCTTATTGTCATTTTACAGTTACATGTATGATAACTGTTATTGAAAAGGGAAATACATGTTTAAGTTAAATGGATAGTTCACCTTCAAAAAGGAAAATACCCCTCATGTCATTCCAAACCTGTAACGTTTTTAAAGAAATTTGAAAACATAGGCCCCGATTATTTGCATTGTATGGACACAAAACCACTGAGACTTTTTTTAAATTAAGGATTTAAATTAAGTTTTTTTTTGGGTGGACTATCCCTTTAAGTGTAGCAGTGCGTGGGTCTGTTGTAAACTTTGCAAGGTGAACTTCTATAGATGCCAAAAACATTTTCTTTGTCCTTAATATTTCACAGTCAGAGACAGGAAGCACTGCACCATTGGCAGCGAATACACCAACGCAGTTTTAAGACAGCACAAAGTAATCTGTCTAAGTGTTAATATATATATTTTTATCTAATGAGACTGAGTTGTCCACTTGCTCCACTGAGAAGATGTCTTAAGGAAATCTGCCTGGCTGAGAACATTTTAACTCTTGCTTATATGCTTCTCCTGGATTTGGATTGAGGATATGCTAAAAAAATCCTCAGCCCAGGGCCATCAGTGCTAGTAATTTTATAGCTAAGATGTTTTCTGGACACACGACAGTCACTGGTTGCAAATATACACATCAGTTTTTGTAGCAGTGCAATGGTACAAAATTGTATTGAGTGGAACTTATTTCTCACAATTGTAGACTTTTAAATGAGAAATGTAAAGATTTCTGTGCTATTGAAGTTATAGTTTATTTTCGTAGTTTTTGCGTTATTAAAGTTATAATATATGACTACTATATGTTCAAGACAACATTAAGGGTCTTCAGTGTCCTTCTATAGTAACTTCCTCTGGTATTTGTTGTTTTCAAAATGACAAGATTGTAAGGAAAAGCTGTTGCTTTGCAACTGCATTTTTTTTTGCTGATATTTTCATTCTAGAATGCCATTCAGCAAATGCATCCAGCTTGCAGTGAATCTCGTTGCCATAACAATGATGTCACTCGCTTTGCTTAGCTGTAGAAATGGCCAAACAAAGAGTATGTGGAATTACATTTTATGGTTAAGTTCCAGTGTTACATATATCCACTTTAAGTTTTGTATAATATCTGTATCAGTATAGTCTTCAAATTCACATTTTGGGAAAACAGAATGAAACGAATGAAAAAGGAGGGCTTACATTTGACACTAATATAAGGTGCACAAACTGCACCGTAAGCTTTTTTTCTGAATGTGTGTTATTTTTATCTGTACAATTGTAAGTGGGCACCTTTCAGAAAAAAATAAATAATACATAGGGACGCACTCCACCCCCTCTGTATTATTTTTCTGCCCTCGTGTTGTACTGTCTGTCACCATCATATCAGTGGAAAAATAGATGTCCAGTCACAAAAAAAATCATACAGAAATGAAAGCCTGACTCCTGGACCTTCTCTAAATCAACCAGAGCTCTAAAATCTCAGTTACAGATCAAAGAAATGAGCACACTTTGGCATCCTTCCCCGCTGCTGTCTCTCTCTCTCTCTTTCATTTTGCCTTTCCCGTTCCTCATCTGTCTTTTTGTTTCCCCCGAGTCACAGTGCTTCTTTTCTCCTCAAATGTTTAACATGAACGTGGAAAAAGAGCTACTGAGACTAAAGGCTGTTTCTTTTTAGATACTCACTGGATCAGCCTGTAATGCCCCATGATGAAGATAAATTTACTTCACTGATGACTTTAACCCGTTAACCGTCAATACAATATAAAAAGTGTCACTTTTCATTCATTCTGATTTTAATGATAAAATGTTTGACTTCAGCTTAAAAGGGTTCATGTGATCGTGTGAAGATGCGTTTAAGCTTCTGCTCTTCATTTCAGAGTAATAAATATAGCTTTGATTATCACGGTCAGAAAATGAGAAAATCAGAGCTAGTGATTCAGTTTTTTAACCAGTCAGTTCAGAAAATATTTAAAGCGTTAAGTCACACTCTTCATGCGGATGTGTGGTTTTGTAACATTCGCTCTCGCATGCCTGTGTCATCCAAGATACTGCAGGATGTCTCATTTGTCATGATTCATGAAGGGGCTCGCAAGCACCTATTTTGCGGTTTCCATGTGCCCTTACATGTTCAGAGCATGAACTTCAGACTTCACGTTGGACTATGACCCAGCATTTCATGCGGCCAAATCTAAACACCGGAAGTCCGTTTCAGTCTAGAGGTTAAATGTGTTTAAAGATTGGATGGTATGGATGTCATAAAAGATTTTTACAGTTGTCATATGTCACACAGCTTTTTATGATCTACTGTACAGACTCCAGAACCTGTTTGTTTCTAAATGCTTGCTTTTCATTCGGCAGTTTTTAATGCCTAGATCTTCAAGGTTGTCCACCAATGAGATTTACTGTCTTGAAACTGGCTGAATCTCTCCAAAGCAGTTTCTTTTATAGCTTGTGTAGTTCTGGCAGTATTCAAGCTTGTGTGAAGTACAGCAGTAAAGCGAAACACACTGCAGCTTCCCTGCGTCTGCACCAGCTATTCTCTCCTAATGTCTCAGTATTTCTGACTCCAGGCTGTATGTTCAGTGGGTGTTTTATCACTTGAGAACTGAATGATACACTTGTATATACGTTTTGATTCTTGTATGGAGCTGCAGGGTCCTAATGCCCATTCAGTAGTTTGAGGTTTTCCTGTTTTTATCTAAGTCGGATAGTGTTTGAGGTTTTCCTGTTTCTATTTAAGTCGGATTAAGTAACGTAAGAGTGGGCTGATTGTGACACCACAATCTATAATATAGAACTATAGTATTACCATGTGATTTCATTACTGCACCTATGTTTAATGATAGTATTTATTTTCACAGTTTTTGCATCTACTGTACTGTTACCATGCAGGTTAACTGTTATCACTAATCCTATGCCTGTTTTAGACACCATTTATTGTTTAGAAAATTGCTTGTTGACAGCTGAATGTATTTGCTTTAGGACGAATAATAAGTTCCCTCAAACAACAGTGTCATTTCATTTTCATCCTGTTCTTTTCTGAATACTCATGATTGGTTTAAAAGGAGTATAAAGTGTGTCTGTTTGCTGTGTGTGTGTGTGTTTGTATGAGTCATAGACTCATTTAATTACCACGGCTTTGCCATGTAAACCAAATCTGTTACACTACCAGCAGTGGTAACGTGCACCTATTTTTGGCAGCCTGGGTCACTTAGTAGGTCACATGACTTGAGAAAAAGCACTTTTACCAACCGAAAATGTCATGTATTAACCTTCTATTGGTCACACATCATCACGTAATATGACTTTGCAGGTCAAAGTTCCACAAACTAGTTGAAAAACAGTTATTTTTTTCACTTGTATTTGCAGTCTGTTGCATTCACCTGCGTATCAATAAAAGTCAATAAAATATAAAAGTTTAGTGTGACCACAGCGCAAAGTAACATTTGCATTTTGTAGATGAGCTGTGTGGTTTCTTTTTTTTACCACTGATACTTTATTAGTTTTGGTGACCTTTAATCCATTGTGAAAGGCTTCCAAATCAAAATGTATATAAATCAGTGTGGGCTAATTTGGCTATGTTCTGCATTGCTAATGAAGACCTCAGCGTTGCTTTTCTGGTGCCTCATTATAGAGTGATAATATGTGCTTTGTCTTTGAATGGTCTCCGCTTTAAGCTGCTGGGTTTTTAGTCCTCGTTTACATGTTGTCCTATTTTTATTTTTTGTGAAACGGTTGCCGTGGTTTCCTCTCTTCTTCAGAGAAACCCAGGTGCAGGTAGCTCATTATGAGCCTGTATGCACTGGAAACCATATTTCTGTTGGTTTTGTTTATCGGATAAGTTTACCCAAGGTAAATTGGTTGTGGTGTTGTGTTTGTGGTATTTGTGGAATTAAAGGAATTATAAGACCGCCATTAAATATAAAAAAGTACATTATTTTTTGATTAAAATTTTTTTATCATGAGTGTTTTATTGATTTGTATAGCCAGTTTTGTTAAAGCAACAGTATTATTTTATCATGTAAACACTATATTTTTGGTATTCCACTTGAACTTAAGCATCCATCCTTACTGTAGTTTTTGACGGTAATCATCAAACGACCCTTTTCCACATACATGTTTTAATTAAAGTTTATATTTATTATTCCAAATTATTATTTGACACCAAATTTGACACCAAATAACTTGCTGCTTTTCTCTTGTTTATCCTTGTTGACATTATTTTAAGTGCAAATTGATGTAGAGTACATCTTCAGAAGTCAGCTCCAGATATTTGCTTTCTTCTTCTTCCTAACATCTTTTTGCCATCACTTCCCTTCGCCTTTGTTCTTACATCTTCTTTAAAAAAAATCATCAGTGGCTTTTTGGTGAGGTGATCAAAGAACAGCTGTGGGTTTTTAAACACCAAACCAATTGATCTTAAATTGTTAATCTCATTTAGGAGTCTTTTGTGCCCCACACGGTGCCATATGGACCCCTCACAGCCCTCTCGCTTTATTATTTCAACTTCAATCTAAACACTTTCTGATGTGGTTCTTGTTTTTAATTGCCCGGGCTGCTTCAGAGAAGGTTTCTTCATTTAGATTTACAATCTTGAGCCTAAACACAAATCTTCTCGTGTCAGTCTTATAGAAAATATAACCTGCTTTACGACGTGTGCTGTGTAGATGTGCACTAATTTGCTGGAGGGCAACAAGGTTCCTCTGAAATACTGATATTGGATTTTCCCAATACGATTACCACCTCCATCCTTGCAGAAAAAACAACACCGAAATAACACATTCTGACAAATTCAGCCAACAAGTTCAGGACTAGCTCAATTATTTTCAGCTGTCAGCTGCAATAACCTTTCTCTTCTATAATGCTGATCTTGTAGAAGTCGCCACCATATGCACATTCTCACGTTTGGTTCTTTGATTTTAGGCTAAATTTAAAATCATTATGAATAATCTGCAAAAGTGGGGGTATTTAAGGGAGGTATTTCACGACTTTGACAGGAGAATCTCTTCCTCCTAGGTAGATGTAGGAACGAGCGTGGGTGAAGAAGTGTTTAAAATCACACATGGAAGACTTGATTAGTACCTTTCAACGCATCAGTAGATGTCGGAGGGAGAAACCTTACATATCTCAGAATGGAATCGGAAACTAGAAATTTACTCTTTTTGATCCCGACTGAATAAAAAAGGTTAACCCAAAGCGAATAAGCTGAGCCTTGATGAGGAAACGCAGAGGTTGTTTTTCAGAGCTGAACAGCCATTGAATGTTATTTCTTTTCGTTTTTCGGGAATCGTTTCACTTATGGAGCCATGAAGTCTAGAAGGGAATTCTTGTAGATGTTACCTCATTCTCTCTCAGGATTCACCATAAACGTCCTCGGTTCAGTCATGATACTAAACATGTGGGAACCCTGACTGACTTTATTGCAGAGATCCCCCCACCGCCGAAATGACCAGTTTTTATTTTTCTCTGATCGTGAGAGGAAAGTTATAGTAGGTAATAGAGTTAATATTAATACGTCTGGTTAAATCAAGACGAAAATCTACACCCCGGTGTTGTTTATAAAGTGAGGGACATTGTGAGTCTGGCAAAAGGATTTTGCCTCCAACCACCTAAGTTGCACAGATGTAGCAAAACCTGTGCCAAGATCTCTGAGTGTTTCTCGTAGTGTTTAGACCAGCAACATGTCACTATTTGTTTTTGTGTAATTTAGAGGGTAAGTGGTTTGGGCAGACAAGAAATAGAGCTGTGAGTTGTTTATCACATATCTCTCGCATCCCATCCCCCTTTTTACATCAGAAACCGAGTGCATGCTCTGGGTTAACATTCCTTTACTTTCTTTTCCCTTTATAAGGCTGATGTGCATTCTTAGATCAAACATCCTTGGCAGAAATGCTTGCTAAGTGTATCTTTTAGTAGTGGTTGGTACTGAGGGGGAGGGGCTTCAGGTGGGCGGAGGGTCGGGCATGAGGTTGTTTGCCTACATTACAGTTTTTCTTTAGTTCACTATTGGCTATTGGCTATATCATGTCTTTAACAGTCAATAGTAAAAATAATTTTTGTATACTCTTATAATCTATTTTGCATTGCAGCTGCAGTGTTTACATTTTAAAATAGCAAAATCTTCACTTGCGAAATATTTTTCTTTTATTGACTTTAATTGCCCAACGCACGTATCCCAATACCCACCCCGGGAAGGCATACTAGTAACGCCATCGAGAAATAGCTAAACTATAGAAGAAAATTAGGTGGTTTACTGGATGGCTGATGATATAAATGCTTGAATATCATACCAAAAGAACAAACGGTCCCTGGGCCCACTGAGGATGAATCACATTATGAGTGTAGAATGTAGAGTTTGAGATTTTCAGGTTTTAATGTGCTGACTACTGAGCATGCTTTAGCTTGCCTTGGATTTCATTTGCAATGTACATCAACTTAATTATATTTGCAATTTCAGGAAAGTTGTTATCGTTTGATTTTTGTACGGTACGTTCGAGTCTGGATTGATTAGCGTGCACGGATAATTTGTTCTGTACCTTTTGCGGAATCACAGGTTTTCTGAACTGCACATGGGCATCAGTAAAATGATGTTTAAATGTTGTTTAAGATCACAACCTTTTACCGTTATAAACTAATAAAAAAAAACTATTCACTTGATCTCTTCTCAGGTGGTCAACCATCAAAGGTCAGAAAACAATCGTACGATACAATCGCTGCCGCGGAAAGCCACTTTCTTTTTCGGAGAAAGACATATTACGGTGTAAAGGAGCCGTTTCTCGTCCCTCATAAATATTGTACTAAAGTCGAAAACTTGGATGAAGAAAGAGGAGACGAGGCAGCGCGAAAAAGTGGAGGCGGAAAAGTAGGGCAGATAGGAGCGAGTCAGAGCAGCCCAAAATGATGATAGAGGGAGAAGAGGTGCTTATTAGAGGAGCGTGAGGATTTTAACACGCCACACATCTGCTGCTGCTAAAACTGCAGACAGCCCCAGTGAGGCAGAAATCAGCAGTGTGGCCTCCTCAGTCAAAACAGCACCTCTCACATGTCTACACCACATGCAGATCTGCTGCAAAAACATTGTTCGCGTGAGGAAATCACTATTTTGGATAAAACAGGCTTTAGACATCTGTCAGTCGGACTGCCTTGTTGGATTTGTTGTGTTTTAGAAAACACGTAGCCGGTCTGGCGAGCCACAATCAGGAACGTTACACTCTTTGTCGTTGTAGAAACAAGGAAAGCACCATTTTGTTCAGGTGTAAAGCCAGAGAACGTCCTGATCGCATTATTTTTGCCACTGTTTTCACTACGGCACTCGCGCTATGTAAATTTGGCTCTTTTTCCTCTCTAATAGAACGAGCTGCTTCTCTTTGTAGTATTTTCCCTGGACGGTATTTATACTTTTCACTTTCCCCGGCGACTGATGGTTTCACGTCTCGTGTGGCAGATTAAGTATACACATGGTTATGTATGGTGGTGTTTGTGTAAATGTCTGATTTGTTGTGTAGGTGAGGATTTTGGGTTAAAATGTGTATGCAGCGGGATGTCTTTTAATCAATTCTTGAATGTCGTATAGCTGGTAATTTCACAAGTACGGTCGCAAACCCTCAATTACACAGGTTACCAAGGGAAACCTGCAAGAGGAACAAATCAGAGAGACTTGGTTTATGAGCAAGAAAGGATTTGGAGAAATTTACTGGTGGCCTGTGAAGTTGAAATGAAACGGCGCTGTGTGTGTGTGTGTGTTCCCAGAAGAGCTACTCATGCTGCCAGTGCAGTTATTTCTACCGTCTCCGAAGTCATTCACACAACAGAAAAAGAAAATGCATTTACAATTTTTCTTTTTCTGGCTGAATTCCTTGTTTTTAGCTTCCTGCTCTCCTCCATTGTTTCATCACTATAGATCTGTGGAAAACAAGCTTTTCCCCTCAATGTTTGGTTTCGGGTAGGGAAGCGTTATAGCAGCAACCGAATAATCAATTATTTACTAGTTGGCTGGATTATTTTGTTATTTGTACTGTTTATTTCATCTTATTGTTTTAAAATTTGTAACGCTTTGCGTCAATTATCGTCCTATGCTTAAGCTTCTTTAAGATAGATCAGTCGGTAGATTATTTTTTAATGTTTTTTTTTAATGGTTTTTACAGGTTGTGGGAGCAAAATGGGAGTAGGAAAAGACCACAAACTCAGGTCGTTTTCCCACAATGCCATCAGCACCGACAAATCTTTTTTACATTTTGAAAACAGTTTCGTACAGCCCTAGTAATGACCTTGGATAGGGAATATTTTATTTAAACCTAAAATATAAATGGTCCTTAGTAACTTAATGGAAGTGAAGTATTAAATTATGAATTGGTAATTAAATTCACTGCATGTGTGGTCACAGGAGTTTAAGCACGAGTAAAAATAGATGATAAGTGTTTTGTGTAGTCTGCCATGCTGATTGGTAAATTGCTTTGCTTGTGGTCCTGATGGAGCACAGAATCATATGGGAAAGGACTTTGTCTCCCATCAGCAGCTCCTCATTGGCCGCTGAGATGATTAATGCAGTGACCGCTGTCATTTTCTTAGAGTTAATGAAAAATACCCACTTCACCAGCACGCCGGCTTTCATCACGCCTCACTTATCACCCTACTTAGTTCTGTTATGTGCATGTGTTTGTATGCATGCATGTTGATGTGAAGTGTTTGTACTTGTATCGGTGCCACTTAAGAACCAATCATGTGGGCCTTCATAACAGGAAGTGTTGCTTAAGTGATGCAGAGGTTTGGCTTGATCAGCCGTTGACTTCTGGTGGATCAAAAAGCTTGGCTGACCTTGTGAGGAGTGAGGACATTGTACTATTCTGATGCATTGTTTGTCAGTCTTTGGTTACATAGCTGCTTCTATAGGTGTGCATTATATAGGTTATCTTGATTTGCAGTCAATATTTAATGTTTGCTAACATTTGACCCCACAGTTGGCTGTAAGAATAGTGCATTTTAAAAGATAAAAATGGAAGAAAATCTAAAAAAAAGATTCATGATAATGATAAACTATTCATTCTTTTGGGTGCTATACGGGACCAATTTCAACCTGCAGTTTGAGGCCTTGATTAAGCCAATATCAACTTGATATTTGATTTTTATGCTTGAATTAGTTTGGAATGTTATACAGTTTACTTTTATAAAGATGGTGTTTATATTTGCTGAGGCTTTGGGTATTCAGAGTCTTTTGTAGCCTCATTACAAAGGCCCGAGGCGTATTGAACTTTATGGTGAGTCAAACGCCACCAAAGCGCTGCTGTCAGCCTAGTTTTGCATCAGCTTGCGTTTTCTTCAGCCTCATTAGAGAATACCAGGCAGTCCCATGCTATACGTCAGCCAACACTTCAAAGAAATAACACACACACGCACACAAATGCAGGCCGTTGCTCATTCTTAGGTGGGCTGACAAATACTTTAATGTCTCTATTTTTACATCAGTACTAGTAAGCAGGCATGCTTAAGCTTCTGTGTGCCTCTATGGGCATATATTATGGGAAATTTACTCACAAAGATAGATTCCTGTTTGCTTTACAATTCAGAATCCTTCAGTTCAGTATCACATTAAAAAACCTGTTTAGAAAGCGGTAGTAGTTCATTGCGTTTCTCTAATTGCTTTCTATTCAGAACTGTAAAAGTACAGCTGGGGTAATAATTGATGTTTTATTTCAAGGGTTTTAGTGGATAAATGCATGTTTAGGTTTGCCAAAGTGTAATGCTCATCGAAACAAGTGGCATTCAGTTATCCATTAGCCTTGAACGGTATCGTTAGGAACACTCAAGATAATGACTGGATGTTTTATATGCGGGAGTTGTGCGTGTTGTGCTCGAATGCAGATGCATATATCATTGAACAGCTGTTTCTGCCCAGCCAGACTGTCTCTGATTCTGTCTCAGGACCATTTAGCTCCTGAAGTCTAGGCCAAACTTTGCACTACCATTACGGTATCAATTCATCTGAAAGCTATGAAATCGTTTAGAAGCGGTGTAGACGGCACGTCTGGAATATTTGTTTGGCTTCGGTCACTGTCTAGAACTGAGAAAATGAGAAAAACATATTTTGAGCTATAGTATTATGTAATATGGGGGCTGAAGATGAGGCAGATCCAACGTTCAGTAGTCGTAAAGTCGGTTAATGATCAATTCGGCCTCAAGTTTTGCTTCACAAACCACTTCTTGAGTGCATATAATGGAGAACAAACGCACGGGACTGCCCCAATTCAGCAGGCCTTCGGTTCAGGGACTGTGGCGGGTTTCACCTGACCTCAGAACAGCAGGAGTCTGTCTGCACGTGGTCTCCAGCTGGATGGGACGGTTGTGTGTGGGACTGTGACTCACGGTAACCCCTGAAATACCAAACCTTCCTCAGGCTGCGGAAAGCCGAGGCTTCTAAACCGAGACTTTTTTCCTGTACCTGAGGGTATTAATAGCTCTGTTAATTGCAGAGAATCACAAGTTGGGGAAGTGAAGTTTGTTTGCGAAAGAACAAGAAGAAAGCGTCCCACCAATTAAGTGAACTTTTGAGAGTTTGGCTGTCGCTCCGATGTTCCAGAATGTACTCTTGTTGCCTGAAGGGGTCTATTATTGGGAGACCATTCAGAGGGAGGTGCTGTTTTTCATCAGCCAATCAGCACAGAGCTCCCTTGTACTTCCCTGTTGATTTAAAGTAACGCAAACCAGATGAAGTCAGCGTGCGCCGGGTTAATGACGTTTTGTGAGCCCGGGCCTCAGAATGCCCAAACTTTGCAGCATTTTCTAGAGGTAGCATTCTTCTGAAACCGCAGCGCGCCTGTGTTGCTTGAAATATTAATCAAGGCGATGTCTTTAGCATCCCGAGCTTTAATCAGACATTCAGGCTGAATGTCTCTTAAAGACAGCCAAAGATGTGGCGATAAACCCCCTAATGAGCAACACTTAGATAAGTATCTAGTGCTGACTAATTAGTTTTTTATTCATTGAAGAGAACCATTGACATCTACTGTATGATAAGAAGAGTGTTACTGCAACTCTTTTCAAGTGCTTGCTTTCAAATAGTTAAAGAAGTACAATACCTGAAACGTTCTTTTTATTTTTTGCTGCCATTTTGTAAAGCTTTGAAATCACTTCGTCTTTGTCCCAAGATTTGTAGTGCTCTGTAATCAGAAACTCTTCAACCGATACCACACCGCAAGACTCCTTATTACGTGATTTTCTGGGAATGCTGTTAGAAATGCACAATAGCGACGTTATGCCTCTGCTGAATGTGCATTTGGTGCTGCAAAAACTGCCTTTTTGCTTCGTGATAAGTTATTTAATATTAAGAGCAAAATTCAGGGAGAAGAAGGTAAAATTGTGACAGCCAAAATTTGAGGATGTGAAAATGTTCAACCACAGGAGAATCTAACATGAAATGCCCTGCAGGATGAAACCAAAGTCATTAAAAAGCTCTGGGAAAAGAAGTATGTGAGATGACTTCTACAGTTCTTTAAGACTTAAAAGGATTTTGGGCTTTGTTCTTTCTTTGTATTGAATTTCCACCAACTGTAGATCTGTTTCAAAACCTGGTAAGCCAATTAAAAAGACAACATTTTTGCCAACATTACTCAACATTTAGTGTCCACATTGTATTTTTATTTACGCATTGGTAGCTTAGCGACACTAACTGCCCGCTCTTTCAACCGCCCAGGTTCAGAACGTATTCTTCCCATTCATTTTCCTTAAAGGCATTTAAAAAAACCAATACAAAGTTTTGCATTGTTCAAAAAAACATCCAGAGCTGAGATAAATCAGATTTGACTTCATTTCAAGCAAAAGAGTGTACATTTACAGTACATATTTGGGTAGTTAACAAATAAATATGTGACTCTGTCCTATGGTGTGACAGCAAAAATGTAGAAAAAACTATTTTTAAAAAATATGCAAAAAGCAAGAGAGATTTATTTTCATTGCTAGAGTTACAAATAGGATGAGAAAGATTTATTTGTTTAAATTGTTAAAGGTTTTTTCTAAAAAAAAATTTGTATGTCACACCATAGCACATTTTTCAACACACATATATCATTATATGCCGTATATATAATAGCAAAATCACTGTAAATATATACCAGTACTGTATATATAATAACAAAATCAAAGTAGAATCTACAAACATTAAAATACGGTACAGTATGTTACAGAATGGTGATGTACCTCTAATACATTACTTTTCAAATTAAGTTCTGTAGAATCATCAATGCAAATTTTTCATTTTACACATTATTTCTAAAATATAATGTTCTCTACGGAGAAACTTGAATGGGATTTTTACACCTGGAACCTTTACTGTTGCGCTGTCGTAAATCGAATCTCCCGTGAGTTTGACGTGGGTGCACTGTTTGTGTGGCATGCAGAGTTGCTGCCTACTGTATGGAGATCATTCCAAATTAGTCACTTATGCGGTTCTATTTCAGTTAATGATTTCTTGGAAGACAGCTGCTTATGTAGGGAATAATCAGAAAGTCTGCTCAATAAGTTTTGGAACAGAGCTCTGGAACACACTATGATGTAAGCATCTGTAGACCAATGAGAATTTCAGACAGAAGAGGACGTTCTCTGTCAAAGGTTTCTTTATCGTGCTGGCTCCCTGAGTCATTATGTGACATGCAAACATTTACATGTGCGTGCATTTGTGCATCATCTTCCACCACGGCACGTTCCATTTACCTAACTTATCTGTTTATACATTCATTATTTTACCTTCCTAAGCTTTGCCCCGAAGCCCTTACATGATGGATTTCCCATTGGTCTACAGTCGCCGAGGACAGACGCTTCACACTGACATCACCTTTATTAAAATGCTTTACCTCTCACACATTATCTGTAGTTTTTATGTAGAATATGTGTTATTCATTGCTTCGAGCACACAGTCTTCTCTTATCCCTTTAAGTAGCTCTGGGCTTACGATTATTCCGCAACGGCGAACAGTAATTATCTTATGATTTGGTCCACGATACATGTCTGAAGCGTTGTTTAATCATGTCATTGCGATCTCTTATTATAATAGTGATGAATTATTTACAAATAAAACTTGTATTGAGATGCTGCACATGTTTGTACTACTGTGTGCTAAAATTGGTAATAGTCTTGCTGCTTGTTGAGCAATCCGACAGCCTCTGTGAAAGCAGTCAATCAGTAACCAGAGACGTAGACGTATGATGTAGGCTAGTTGTCTTTTAATACATGCAGGAGCACAAACTTTATGGGTTTGTGTCTGATGGTGTTCTTCCAGGCCCTCTTCATCATTGGTTAACCGTCAGCCGCAAGTTCAGCGTGTCCTTCATTTCTTGGAAAGATGACTGTTGTATGCTAAAGCAATTGAATGCAAAATTAGGCTTAGATTTGGTCTAAGCATATGTATGCTTGTATGATTAGATCTTTAAGAAATTATATTATTTTCATTTTGCACGTAATGTAGCGCATATGATATTGAAAATGTACATTTAAACACATAAATACATTGGCATTGCCATATTGCATATTACAAACTGAAAATTGATACAGATATGCTTGCATACAAGAAGTTGTGAAATTCTCAAATCTAAATGTGAACCGAAGCTAACAGTTTATAAGTTTCATGTTCACACTTGATCTTTTTTGTTTAAAGCTATCTCTGGTCTTTACTGAAGAAACCTCTTCCTTCACAGTTCCTTGAAGTCCCAAAAATTGCTACAAGCAGTATCACACGATCATCTACTGAGTCTGACCAACGTCAAGGTTAAAATTTGGCATTTGGCTACCTTGAAGGAACAAGTTAAGGAGATGTGTTGTTTTTTTTGGCTTTGATAATGGGTTAGTTTTCCTCTTAGTGTGCTTTGCATGATAGTGTCCTCTTGATATGATGATATATATATATATATATATATATATATATATATATATATATATATATATATATATATACATATATATATATATATATATATGAGTAACTGTTATCTGTGAATGTTAAGTGCTGTTAATAATGTGAACAGTGTGTTATGACACCTGCTGATTGTGATAAAGATATTGTAGCTGTCTGATATTGGTTTCTGCAAAAGAGGAAACGCAGATGGTATTTTATGATTGCTTAAAAACCCACTAGCTGTTTTTTCTAAACTTTTCTTTAAAAAATGCCAGTTCATTTAAAGAAAAATACATTATAGAGTAATTAAAAACCACATTTTGAAGAAACCTGAGTGGTGTAAGATCGTGCAAACCTTGCACGCGAGATGTCGGGGTGTTGGTGTACGTGAGGGCGGGTTTATCATTCCCGAGGCCCCAAGCAAAGTTTGGATGGATTCCGATGTGTTTTCTCTCTGCCTTTTATTTTCATGTGGTAACATTAGACTGTAAACTGACCAGGAAGTTTTGACATGATTTATTATTTTTCTTGATTAGCTGGCTGCGTGTTATTTGTTACATAAAACAAAGATGTGCACAGCTCATTGATTCAGACGTTCAGTCTCTTGTGGCCGGCAGGGCGCCCCTAAGCGTTTGCGTGGTGATTAACATCGCTATTGGCTATGCCGGGGTGTCAGACTTTCCTCCTGAAGGACCACAGTCCTGCCGAGTTTAATTCCAGTGTTGCATAAAACACACCTGCCTGTGATTTCCAAGTATTCCTAAAGGCCGTAATTCACCGGATCAGGTGGGTTTGATTAAGGTTGGAGCTAAACTTTATAGGACTGTGGCCTGTCAGATGCAAAGTTTGACATCCTTGGCCTGTGCGGTTTTTGTTTTGCCAGAGTGCTCTTGGTGGTCAAAAGATCACTGGTCCATGAAGTGTTTATGGTCAATTCCATGCAAATGTCAACCTTACTAGAAAAGTTTTAACTGAAGATTTTCACCATACTGATAGCTCGGATGTCAAGATTTGGTGATTTAAATATCCATGTGAGGTCTTTTTTGCCAGGCAAAAAGTGAAAGATTGATTAGAAAAATTATATCCCACCTCATCTAATAAGGTATTGAAGATATATATATATATAAGGTATCGTTTATGGCACAAACAGACATACAGTAATATTTGAGGTTAGAGGTTCAATAAGCACCACTAATAGTCCTTACTGTATATATACTAAAATCAAGGTTTTTATAGTGAAAGTATATGATGTATGTTACAAAAAAGCAAAACACCATCAAATACTTTCTCATATTACTCGTCAGTTGTTAGCAGATGTTCCACAAGATGTTGACTGGAATTCAAAGCTTTTGTAAATATTGACAACAGAAAAGCTATATTACGTGCGAGCTCCAGGGGTATTTTGCAGTAACATTGTGTTCTGTGATCCCGGGGGGTATATACTTCTATCTGTTAAAAGGGCGCAATGTCTGCGCAGACACGAACTGTAAGTGTTTCTCGTTTCAAGCATGCACTTTGTTAAAACAGCCGTCTTGTTCTTCTGACGTTCAGATATACAGCTGCAGTGTTTTTTTTAGCCATTGAATTATTTGATCAAACAAATTTATGGCAACAGTTTTCAACGCAGCTTACTCGCAGCTTTCTTAGAAGTGCCGCATTTTTCACAAGGAAACAAAGGCATTTGGTCAATAGATTGATGTACGCACAAAACATTTGTGCAGTCTTACAACTATACTCGATGAGAAACAGTTCACTCTTTTCCTGACTTGTGCGTGTTTGAAGCACAGAAACAGAACGGCATGCCAGAGCTGTGATCGATATTTCCGTCTTTGAGGATTTTGTTTACCACGTGTCTGTGTGTTGTGTTCGGCGGGCCGCGTCTGAAATGGTACGAGATCAATTGCGAGTGGGATTAAGCAGTTGGGTTTCTTAACCCTGTTGAGGTGTCCAAACCCAAATGCAAACACACATTCTGCTTTCTTGGTACTTGGATTGTGTGTCTGTCTATTGGCATATGAAATGGTTTACAATAGTATGTTGTTTTCATTGGATCTATGTTTATGGGTCTATTTTAGGCATTGGTTGTTGATGTGTACGTATCCACTGTTCGCATCGTGTCAGCATTTGTGTTTGTGTGCCTAAGTGTGTGTGTATATCTCTTGTGGTCTCATGATTATGTTGACACAAACAGCGCAGCCGTTCCATGGGGGGTTTTGTATGACATTTATACAAGACGCTTAAACAAGGTTGGCATTGATCACACCCAGTCTAACATATAAATAAAATGTGTTTTTGAGCCCATGGGCTTTCAGCGTCCTGATGGAGTCGTGCGTCGTGTGGCAAACGTCCACATCCAGTTGATCTGCTGCCAATATCTCCATGACAATGGAAAATACAAACTCCCTTTAAACGTGTGCATTTGTACTAGGTATGTGTAGACAAATGTAACTCTAACTGATGTGTACGATTTAATTTAAACATTTGCGATCATTCAGGTGTACAGAAATCTCAACAGGCGCCTTATTAAGTCGAAGAAATTAACTGGGAATAAATAGTCACAGTCAAAGCAGAAGTCATTATTTTTTCATAAACTGCAATTATTTATCCGAATAACAATCCAGACGACAGTGCATCCCTGTTTATTGAAATTATGCATACATTCCCAACCTCATATTAATTGGATGTTATTCACAACTGTCCATAGTGTTTTATTAGTTGCACTATCTGCCATAAATTTAGTGGAAACACCACTAAGGGTGATGAAACAGACCTACAAACCTCGCTTGGGTGTCTTCACGCACGGTTCAGCAGCTCATCAAGGGTTTTAAGCCTTATCTTTACTAATGAACTCTTACGTATGCTGCTTGGGTAGACCCCCACTTGATTAAATCCCCATCTACAGGATGTAACCCTCCACAGGCTTTCCTCCACGTCTTGCCTTTCCTGTGCCCTTCAACTATTCTTCTCCACAAGCAGTCTGATAGAGACGAGTGTTTTGATGAAGTTGATGGGGACAGGAATTCAGAGAGAGAGAGAGAGAGAGAGAAAGCGAGTATAGGGATGCTGTCACGCTCTGATGTAAAGCTTTGTAGTTTGGACAAGTCTTCTGGCTTAATGCATCTCTCCTCCATGAATCATGTGTTTTTATGTTCTTATCACAGTAAGAAATGTATGTTAAAATCTCTCGCCCACATCACACCATTGCCCTACATCTTTGAGGATTGTTTTGCCAGATTGCTTGTTTTGAGTCTGGTTTCTCTATCTATCTCTCTTTTGTGACTTTCTCCACAAGGTTCCTCCAACTAGTTACCTTTGGATGATCCATGTTATTTCAAGGCTGTAGTGACTCTTAAAGGGAGAGTTCACCCCAAAATAATTTATCCTCATGTCATTTCAAACCTGTATGAATTTCTTTCTTCTGCAGAACACAAAAAAGATATTTTGAAGAATGTTGCTAATCAAACAACATTCAGCCCCATTGACTTTTATTGTATTTACACAAAACCACCGAGACATTTCTCAAAATGTTTTCTTTTGTATTACACTGAAGAAAGATTTTGAATGACAGAAGGGTAAATAAATGACATAACATTTTTCTTTTGGGATGAACTTCCCCCTTAAGTGCATTTTAGATTATTTCTGGTTCTTTACATACAGTATATTAAGTGTCATTTAATGCACTTTTTGTGTTTTTACAGAGATGTGTTCTGTACGTATATATAGGGACATTAAAACCCAGTTCAGCTAAAGTCAAGTTCTTGTCTTGTAGTTTTAATGTAATTGTATTGTAGAGTACAGTGTATTTTTTAGTGTGTATCGACAGTGTTATGTACTGTATGACAGCATAATATTGTATATTATAATCCAAGATATAAAGATGCTTTGTGTAGTGCACTGGTCTTTTGTTAGAAGCATCAGTTAATCATTTCAGTATGTCTGCATAACTACAATGTGACCACCTCCATAAAAGGAGGAGCCTCGATATAAGAGCTACAATTACCATAGAAACTGATTCTCCTAACAACCCGGAAAATGAAAAGCGACCAAGTTCTCCGGAGTGTAAACATACTGTCAAACCGAACTGTGTTGCCATGGCAAGTTACTGTGTGTTTACATGCGTTTCCTATTCATTAAAATTATATTTTAGCGTGTCTGTGCGCATGTGTGTGAGGGAGCTGAAAAGGATTTTTTGATGCATTTAGATTTTCAAACAGTTATCGCCACTGAAGAACAGTCTGGGAATATTACATTTCTGGAAAGCTCAGTGTATTTTGCAAGGAATTCAGCTCCCTGGTGATTTTCGGGAAGGTTTTGTGATCCTTAAGTAAACTTTTGGAGAGCAATTAAATACACTTTTTCTGCTTGTTTGGGTGGTTTTGAAAGGAGATCCTTTCTGTTTCCCTCATTTCATCTTACTCGTATTAATTACTTTATAACCTCTGATATCATCATCATCATCATCTGCTTGGCATACAGTTCCTTCATTTTTTTAAGTACAAAATTGTGTCTGAAGTTTCATGACCTGCAGTTTAAGCTTTTTTGGCTGCAGTTGAAACATTTCCACTCTGTGAGGTGATTCATTTTGACACAGTGGTCTGCCATCAACGGCCTTAGATTAAAAATATATTTCTTCTGAAGTGGATAAACAGTGCACTATTATTTATTAAATATTGTCAGCTGAGGAGGTTTGTTTGACAGTGGTAATTATGTACCTTAATGAGGTTAAATGTTGTCTTTAATGTTATCTTTCTAAGTTTATATTTTTTATAAATTGTATGTTCTATTTTATTTGCACTCCACTTCTACTAAAGCAGACTTGCCACATATGAGTAGACATGAAATATTGATTTAAAATGTTTCATTAGATTATTATATTATATTTTATATATATAACAAATACAAACCTTCTTTGAGGAAAAATTCTTCCTATTGGCTTTAGACACGGCCAAAACACGAAGACGATCACAATCATTTGTAATGTAATCTCATGTATGTTATTTATTAAGCATATTTCTATCTAATTTATTTGTAAATCCATATTAATATTTAATATCATATTTAAGGTCTCAAGTTGGCACACAGAACCCGGATGAGCCCGTGTTAATAGTTGGAATGATGCAGCTGGCCAATCAGAATCAAGTATTTCAGAGCACCGTGTAATTAATTTTAATCATTTTAACTGTTTAAAATGACTTTGCATGTCACTTTTGATATAATTATTTGCTAAAGGACAAGAATCACAAAACTCTGTTTTGTCAAATGTTTAGGAACAGGTGCTTACAAATCTTGACAGTATTTACAGTTTCTTAATTTTACAGAGAGCAAAATACATCTCAAATAATCACATTTCACACTGTGAGCCAAGCGCATTCATTTTGATTAGGTTATACGATGATACGAAAACAACAAAAAAGAGAGCTGGCCAGCCGGTTGCCAAGTACATTTGCAAAAAAAGTTTTTAATTTGTACTCAGGAAACTCTTTCTCTAGTAGGTTATCTAAGGTTCCCTGCGGGCAAGTAAGCATTTTGCTTTATTTACTGAGTATAATGGGTTATGACAAGCCAGGAGATTGGCTAGGCTATTTTGATCTTGGGTTCTCACACAGGAGTTTGGGTGCAGGGGGAGGCGAGAAGCTCCCAGCCAGATGCTCTCCAGACAATAATGGCAGGATGATATAAAGGGGCCTCGAGTTTTAAAGGGACTCCCAAGCAGACAGGGCTCTCTTCACTCGCAACGGACCACCCACTCCATACCAGCCCTCCATCTCCTCATCACTGTTTGTGGCAAGAGAAAAGACTCTGAAATTAAGATCCACGTCAACCAGATGGTTCCGATTCTGTCTGTTTGCTGGAATTACTCTTTCGTCATTGCTAAACCGAGAGCCAGAGTTAATAATGTTGTTAACATGTGAACTTGGTGTTTAATGTTTAACAAAGACAGCGAATTGCCCACACTTCATATACTGTATACACCATTCCGTTGCTTGGATGAAAGGATGTCTTTAAGTTTATTTAGTCTGTTTCTTTTCTTTTAACAAGAGGGACTGCTAGATTAGTGAAGAAGTGTTTCCCAAACATTGTTGTGTTGTGGACTCTTTCTAGACACCAAAGCAAACTCGTGGTGATTACATTTTTTACATTTTTGACTACAGTTGCATTCAATCCATACATGCTTCTTGGTGGTGATCGTGTAGCTCAGTTGGCAACACTAAAATCACAGGTTTCATTTTTAAGGAATACAGCACTGATCTGTGAGTAATTTTTAGATAAAAGCATCTGCTGAATGAATGAATGTAACCATCGTACTGAATATAAGATTTTTTTATTATGATTACTATTATTATAGTCGCTGAGATTTATTTTAATCCACAGTATTGCGGATGAAAAACAGACTTACCAAGTAACTTCTACTTTTAATAAGACACCTGAGCTTGTTTGTCTATTACAGATTTGACACTCGGCAATCGTAGATAAACTTTCCCTGAGAAAGACCTAAAGGCAAATGTATTTTATAAATGAAATCCAGATGGGGCGTTTAACAAAATAAAAGTCATTTGCGCTCTTTGTACTCTGGAATTTAAATAGGCTACCATAGAAGCTAAAGAATGAAATATTTCCCACAAGCGAATACACTGTTGTTTGTGCATATTTTTTAATTTAACAAAGCAAAATGGAAATTTTTTAATGTACCCTCTGGAATCTACAAAGTACCCTCTGGGGTACACGAAACTCTGATTGGGAATCTCTAATATAGAGGAGAAAGTAAATATCTTGTATTAGCATGTTAACTTTATGAGAGTAGATACTCGAATTGTTCTGTATTCTGTTTTATTACATTGACCTCTCTGTGAACTCCGTAATTGTAACACTACTTTTAATTTAGTGATGGTAGGATTGACATTGTGCCAAGTGTATTATTGCTCCTGTATAGTTGCGTATAGTTGAAAAGCATTTTGAAGATCTAAAAATCATAACCAGAGGGTCATGCATACCCTGCTGAGATCAACTTATCCCAGCTTGAACTTCCATGTTGCCTATAGACTGTCTTCAGATAGTTAGTGTGAATTTAACTGGTGGGGATGGACATCAAGGTCCTTGTGGAGATGCTGATTGAACAAGAAAGTCTTATTGCTAAATCTAATTTGATTACATGGCACGCTGGAATACTTGATTCTGATTGGCCAGTCGTGACATGCCACTCAGAACTAATAACGCAGGCTGACCCGAGTACTGCGAGTCAACTTGACCTTAAAAACAATTTACTTATAAATCAATTAAATGGAAATATGCATAAATAATAACATATATGAGATTATATTACAAATGATTAAACCAAATTGCATGTGTCTTGTTTGACAGTTTTTCTGATTAACCTAGTTAAAATATCCGATTCTTAAAACCACATTCAAAAATACAACAACATCATATTCTGGTGACCTGCTATGCTGGTCTTTTTAGCAGTGTTCATCTGCTTATTTGCATTTTAAGTTACAAAAACCATATGCACAGTCTTATTTTTCACCAGTACCCCACAAAGAATCTGGATCCACTGATAGTTCGTTCCTCATGAAAGTGAGTAAAAAATGGCCCTAATACATAAAGTCTGACAGCTCTGTACACAGAAAACATATTATTTGATTATTTAATCTATCCAGTGTTGTGAAAGCATTGTCTTCTGCCTCTGCAAGAAGTAGAATTGTGTTCTTCTCAGGCATTATGAGAGACTTTCTTCTTTGGTTCTGGAACATGCTGTACTCTTCTCCTTCCTCTGATGTTTAACTACATGTTTTCACTCAGAGCTCAGCTGTGAGGGGATCAGGTTTGACAGAAGTTTACAAAAATCTCAAAATGGCTGAGCCCCACTATGTCCCTACTCGTGTTCAGTTGACATTGCTGCATATGTGTGTCTGACAACTGTCTACTGCTGTGAGAGCTGTTTATTTTATCCTGTCTGCCCTTTTCATTGGCCGTTTATTATATCTACATATTGAAGTTTTATAGTTTGCAACTGTACCTACGGCATATTTTATGCTGTTGCCGCATATTTTATGCTCAAGAGTATTTGATTTAGTGGATCATGTGTTGATCACCCGTTGTAAAAATGTTGGAGTGTGGAGTTTGTAAATGTTACCATGTTTTGCAAAAAGATGGGCCCTAAACTAATGGACTATTTAATGGACCTTATGTTTTTCTCTATTTACTTCATAATAATCTAATCTGATCATGATTATATACTTTACTATACCATATATTGATGGAAAGGTCTAAGACTAAAGAGTAAATATTTGACAAATTCTTATAGCAATTAACATAAATGGTAATGTTAATGATATTTTAAAAAGATTTTTTATAAAATATCTAATCTCTATCTTATAATATCTTAACATATCTACAACTTAAAAAAAGTCATAGTGCATTTTCATGTGCTCATTATGTGCAGTGACAGTTATCAGGTTAACGCTCTTGACCTTGACTCAAGTGCTTCTTGATTTTAGACAACATTCAAAGGCTAATTATGGTGATTTTGCCATTTTTGTTTTTAGAAATATCACATTTAGAAACTTAATGGAATCCAATATGGAAATGCTGATATTAAGGAACTGACCAAAGTGATTTTAACCAAGGTCACATTAAGGCAATGCAGCAGTAGTGATAAATAGCTCCTTAAAATAATTGCAGTAGATTGTTATGGCCATCATTTGGCACATGCAAAGAGAAACAAAGTAAAAGACAGTTAATTGCATTTCTTTTTATCCTGGTAACTGTCACTGCACATATTGAGTATAGATATGAAAATCCAAACTACAATTTTTGTAATTTTATTATTGTATAGTATTTCATTTTAATCTTTATTTTTTAATTTTAGACATTTTTATAAATAACATTAACATTTTTATATATATTTTTTAGTTTAAAAAATATAGTTTATAGTTTTAGTTTAGTTTATTTTTTATTTTTTAGTCTTAGATCTTTACATCAATATGTAGTTTGTCATGATTAGATTAGAATGTAACTATGAAATATTAAAGGGATAGTTCACCCAAAAATAGAAATTCTTTTATTATTTATTCACCCTCATGTCATGTCAAACCTGTATGACTTTCTTGCTTCAGCAGAACACAGAAGAAGATATTTTGCAAAACGCTGGTTACCGGCACCCATTCACTTTCATAGTATGGACACAAAGTACAATGGAAGTCAATGGGTGCCGGTAACCAGCGGTTTACAAAATATCTTTTTCTGTGTTCCACAAAAGAATCATATACAGGGTTTGAATGACATAAGGGTGAAAATATTATGACATAATTTTTATTCTTGGCTGAACTATCCCTTTAAAGTGGATAGTGAAATAACCGTGGTGTTCCACCTGTGGAATGGTGAGAGTTAACAGGGTAACATGTCATGATATCAATAGAAAACACTGACGGTTACCTTACCTCACCTTTGGGTTCCTCACAGAGAAACCCGCTACTCGCGCTCTCACCTGTTGCTATGTTAATGTTAATGCATACCAGGAGACTGTGTTTGACTATTCACAGCTCTCTTTGTTAGTGTCTGTGTGGGGGAAAAAAGAGAAGGAACATCATTGTCGGCTGTCATTGATGTCTTTGAATAGCTCTGCTTTAATCTTTGCAGGACCAAAGCGTTTTTTGTTTCATGTGATGGAAAGGTACGATCCAGTCTTAACCAAACAAGCCTATGTAGTCCAGAAACAATGAGCTAAGGCTGTTAAAAATCAATAAGATGATAAATTAGTAAAGTATACAATTGGGTTTTTCAAAATACAATACAATTTCAGCTGAATCTCTTAGCAGTATGTTGGGAGTAAGAAGACTGTCACTCATTTTATAAGTAGGCGGATTTCTTTTGCACACTTTATTTTCCACATCCCTCTAAATGACACTTTCCCATCAACAAATTATGTGTCTATTGTTAACTTCATTCCTCCATACAAATCCTGTAGAGACCAGTATTGTTTTTATGACACTGCAGTGGGCTGAGAGATTTTTCCTTCAGCACAATGCAGATTTTTACTAAATAAACATAGAGACTATAGTAGATTTACTAAACCTTAGAGAGGACAGCACCAGGACAGTACCAGACAAAAGTTTGGAGAAACTTACTGTTGTTTCACTTTTTAGAATAATAGTAAATTCATCAAAACCATGAAATAGCACAATTGTAACTGTGGGAATTATGTTGTGACTAAAAGCATCCAAAATAAATGAACATTATATTATATTTTGCATCTTCAAAAGTAGTCACCCTTTGACTGCAAATTGTAAAATCATTTCATCATCCAGCTTCTTTAGGTCTCAACCTGAGCAGCTTTTTAAACAGCACTGAAGCAATTTCAGTGAATCTCTTGATTCTTATTGGCTGCTTTCTATTTATTATTCGGTCCAAGTAATGTATTTAAACAATTTGATATTTTTAATTAAAGAAAATAATATGTTGGCACATTTATATGTTTGTCTAAGTGTAGTTTTAAGCATTAAAATATACACCTTCAGTTTAAAAAACTTTTAAGATCATGAGAAAAGTTTCTGTCAGTTTTGTCTAAACTTTTGACTGGTACTGTATGTTTTCACCCCATTAAACCCGATTCTGGAGATATCTGTCATTTGTGCTTTTGATCAAAGTCTTGAATGTCTAGAAGAATCTGACTTTTGTTGATCAAAATCATAACTTGCTAGTGACGTTTATGAAATCTGCCCTCTAGTGTCTAACAAGGTGAAATGTATAGTATCAGCATGTCGTCCTCAGTTGTAATGGTTGCTTCACCCTGCTGCTTCTAAACAAAACCGCAATACAAAAAAAGGTTGAGAATTTTTCTTTGTTTAAAAAAACAAGTGGTCCTGCCCAAAACACATATGTAGTAAGGACATTGTTTTTAAGTCCGCCCCTAAAAGATTTCAAATGCCTCTAGTGGTACTGAAGTGTTCCTACAGTAAGTGAAGCGAAGACTGAAGTGTTCCTGTAGATCACTTGTTGCTAGAGCATTGCATTAGAAGCACAAAGATCATTGGTTTGATTTCCAGGAAATACACATTCTGATAAAATTGTATATCTCGAATTCATTGTATGTCGCTTTGGATAAAAGCATCTATAAAATGTAAATTCTTCTGATAGAAGGGAGCAGACCACTGAACTGGGACCAGGATTTTGTTGTTTGCTCCGTGATGTAAAAATAGCTCCTATGCCCCTTTGTGCCGGCACTCTGATCCTAATGAGATGCTGTCCGTATTTTGGCTTTAAAATGTTTTATTCATTATCCCTTAGCACAGGGAGAAATTTTTATTCTATTCCCGATCACGCATAAGTGAATAAACATCAGCAAATCATATTTGCCGCATCTGTTGTCTACCTCTGGGTACAAATGATGCTGGGGGTCGCGATCGTTTAATAAAAACACGGTGGCTAAATAATAAAGCTTTGAAATGGATCACAGCTCGGTTCTGATGGGGAAATTTACCAGGCCCTGCTGTATTTTTATAATGTTTTGCTTTATAAAACTGAATCACGTATTGAGCGACATTATATTTGTGCTAACAGCACAAAACACTCTCCTGCTTATGGCCACTGACAATCATCGTCCTTATCACTAAGTGATGGAGAATGATATCTTCTCCAATAGCACGTTTGGGAAATGCTCATAGCACCGTGCAGATCCATTTTGTTGACTGATGATCTCCTCTTTCCATAAAAGGTTTCCATTGCTATTGTAAGTCTGGCTCATATATTTAGGAGACGTGGCCTTCTGAAAATCAATCAAATGCCAATCAATTCCTTATATCGGAGTTAATCTTTATTTACACCTCTGAGGGAGGACACATGATCCAATCTGTGATGTGACCCGTGACATTTTCTACAGTAAAATGCAATCGTTCCTTTAGTTAAGAGAAACAATGTGATACAGTAAAAACAGACATTATTAACATGCCAAAGACTGCTTTTGGAAATATTTATTACAATAACAAAGCTCCTTTTTGGTGAATGTTTATGCAGTCAAGATGTCACTTCTTTAGCGAGGTACTTTAGGCAAAATACATTTTCTTATTATTAGTATTTGTTGCTCTCTAGATTTACTAGAGAATCATAAGAAATTGCATGAGATAATAATACAATATGAAGTAAGGTATTTTTTAAACTGCATTGACATCGTTTTTTCATAGCTTTTAAGAAAACTTTATAGGTTTATGCTTTAAATGAGTTTTATTTATATAATCCTTTTCATACTTTTGATTGTTGCAAAGCAGCTTTACATAAATTATTGTTGTTGCAGAAAAATGTCTCAATGTGCTTGAAAGAAAAATAAGAAAAATAACCAATTTATGATATATTCTTAAGCTATGTTATTTTCCAAAAATTGCTTTTTTCTTTACAATTTGAAAAAGTGTTTTCTTTTAGATATTTTTATTGAAGAACAAGACAAAATACTGCTTCAGACAATCATGCTATTATGCAACAAAGCACATGAAAACCAGGATTCTATTATACGCTGTTTTAGTTTCTGTGCAATAATCTCCCCGTATTACAGGGAGTTACCTGCACCCATTTCAAGTAAACATCCACCTTTTAAGAGTGAGCTGCGTTTTATTGCCCCAGTGTTCTCGAATGGCTTATCAGTTAGCACCTGTGTCCCTGAGACGGGCTGCCAGAGGCTTTGCAGATATGCTGGAAGCCGAGAGGAAAGATGCCGGGTGAAGGAGACCTGATTGCCTCCGTGCCTTAGGGGCCCTGTTGGCAAGAGGTAGATGCCATGACGCTCTGACACAAACATGGGCACTGTCACTGTTTCTACACCACCGGAGACACAGACACGGTGGTATCTACTCTCATTTAAAGCTAAATTGAACACATTATGTATAAAAGGAAACAAAGCTACGAGTTAGTCCATGTATTATAGAGGTGTATTTGACTGGAAACCTGAGTTGGCAAACATAATTAAGGTCAATTAAATTACATGACTTAATTTTCAACTTTAGCACCGTCTTGGGCTCCAGAGTTGCATGTGATTTAGCTGTATGTATATTGCATCTCCCATCGCGCCAGTGGAAAACTCTCATGCTTACTGCAGACTCGAGCCAGGAAACACCTCTGGTCCTTTGTGCTCTGAAATGTCTGTTGCTAGGCAACATTGGCTTACATGATGAAGACTCATAGTTCTCAGAATAATGTCTCAATTACTGTTTTGATGACAGGTATTAGTATGGTATAGCAACTATTTATTGGTTAATGGCTGGAATGAGCACTTTGGTCTAAGGCTTAACATTTAACCCTTTTCTGTCTGAAATTAGCAAGTGCATATGGGCAGTTCCTGCATTATGGGCGTGACACTTTCAGTCAAAATTCGAAATATATATTCTTCAAGAATGCCTTTGTTATCAGTATATTGAACCATATGTTTATACAGTATTTTAGTGCTGTTAAAGGAGTGCAAACATAAAAAAATCTGTCTCTGCATGAGTTAACTATACATATAAATGCGTTATGGATGTGACAAAAAAGAACTTTTGAGAGAGAATATTTTTTATATATTTATATATATATATATAACCAGAAGCAATAATACCCAACAAATGGAGAAGAGATGACTGTGTCTAATTATGAGGAATATGAACTGTTGTTGTCAGTACTTTACCTGATATTAAAAAATCTTTTAAAAAACTTTGAAAGAGACCAAATATTGACATCTGAGCTATCAGTGAGACAAAGACATTTGGTAAAAAGTTGACATCTGCATGGAAGACACACTATTTTAAAGTGATGTCTAAAGCATTCACTTCTTTGTATTTGCCTCTAAACAAAATATTTTAGTTTTAACTTCCTGTTAAAAGTTAAAACTGTTATTTTCCAACCTCACAGCTGATTTTCGCACCATGAGAAAAGGCTGTTTCTCATAAAAATCTACAAGAACGGTTGGGTTTGTAGCTATTTTGGCATAAAGTGTTCTGTAAACCAGTTTAAACTGAGAATGATAAGATCTTGAGATGTTAAAAGGATGTCAAAAGTAGATGGTAAGCTGTTCTTTTGGTTGCAGTGCTTTAACAGGCTTCTTGAAGGGATAGGTTTTTGAAGATTTTTGTTAAACTTGATTTTTGACCCTGAATGAGGGTCAACTCCGGTCTGTGAGTACCGTTTCCTGCTACATAAAAGCAGTTAATCCTGCCGCTGAAATAAAAATACTTCATTGCACATCTCCATTTAAAGCACTTTCAGGTTATTTTGAACAATTAAAGCTCCCTTGTCAGGTGTCAAAGCTGGTTCACAGTCATCACAGGGGGCAGCGTGCATCAGCGAAAATGTACTCGACTGGGTGTTAGTACGGGTGTGTATGTATGTATGTATTCTAGTTCAGAGTAGAAAAAGAACATCATTAACACCATCAAAATACTAAAGCCATGCTTTCTTTGTGTTAGATTGTGTTATCCTAGTGAACACATCACATTTTAATATTGCTTTAATATTGTTAATAATATTAGGAACTACTTTTTTTTAAATCAGTACTACATCAGTGCATCAGTTTTGTCTTAACTGCCCCCTTTTTGAAAACCCCTAATCATACAGTAAACTATTTATCTATTGTTTCATAATACACTTCATTAGATCCATGTCTTTATTACAGCAGTTATTTACTTTGCAGTAAATAAGGGCTTAGTAATATTTGATTTAGGATGCGATGAGTGCACTGTTGTAAAGATTAGTGTAACGTGTACAGAACAGAAGAGAGCATCGAACTGACTGGCTTTATTAGTAATTGGACTTCAGTGTCTCATTCATCTTGGATGGACTAAGTGGACTCAGCTCTCTAAAGAGACTAAGGGAACATGGAGAAAAGACAGAGACACATCGAAATACTGCAGGGTATGAACACGGCCCTAATTGAGCGAATGAACGAGCTAATGCTCCACGGCAGAAAATCGTTGCCTCTTGGCACAGGGCGCTTGGGTCTCAACGTGTACAGCCTCTGTAATTGTGAAATGTTTGTCACATTCCAATTATTCCTTATTGCTTTCTTAACTACCTGTCAAGCCGTTTTTGATTGTTAGTTTTTGCTTGATGATTAGCAAATGAATGCATTTGTATTTGGTAATGTCACTTGAATCTACTTTTTTAACTTTTTGGTTTCATAAAACAAGATAACAAATATTCACATACATACGTATTCACATATAATTTTTTACTCTTTTCAAATATTTATTTAATAATCAATCCAAGTAACTGTCTTTAGAGCTTGACTGTTTCACATCCTGCATGGTGCATGTTTGTGCACGTGTTTTGCTCACAACATGTCGTGTTTGTGTCCCACAGCTCGTTTCGAATTTCAAACAGCGCTTTCCTCTCGGACGTTTACTTTGTTTTTGAGAGGATTTTGGAGTTTTACACACCACGCAAGCTCTCACTACCACCAACTTTTCTAGCTTTAAGGATCTCCCAGGCGTAGAGCAGATAGTGGCTCTTTCAGCACTTTCTACAGTCATCTCTCTTCAGTTTTGTCAGGGCTCCATCACAATTCTGTCCTCAATTCTCCACAGAGACCATACTCTGATCTTACTGCTGCTTGCAGGAAGCTGACTCAAAAGAGATGCTGAGGAAATCTCTGTGTTTTATAGCCATCTGGCCTTTAAAAGGCTTCTGAGGGTTTTTATGTTTATTCGAAATTCACAATCTGTTTAAGAGGTGAGCCCGGCAAATACATTTGGACTGTGGCCCTGAAGCATCCTACATAAAAGAACACGCAAAACGTTTATGTCTCAATTTTTCACTAGATTAACCTCCTAACGAATGAAACTTATGTGGTATTTAGTGTCACAGCCCAGAGTGAAAAATGAATTATGATAGTCGCTGTACATATTGGATGTAAATGCTGAGATGCTTATGATGAGAAGCAGAAAATTACAGCTGCTCGATAAACGTTTATTCAACATTCATTTCACCCTTCTATCGTTTTATGTTTTAGAATGCTACGCTCCGCAGCCCTGCTGATTCAGAAATGGTTTTATTTTCTTGTTGGTTATGTCAGAGAGATCATGCAGGACTAATTGTTAACATGAGAAAATCAAAGGGCTGTGTGCGCTTGTGTATCAGTATTGATTTAATCATGGTTAACTTTGGTTATTTCTATTATTTCTAATGTGGATTCTAGTAGACTGACAACAGTTTTACAATTACATGAAATTATGAGTTTAAATAAATGACACTTTTTTAAATATTTTTAGTCACACTGTCTCTTTAAGAGAGGTCAGATCTACAAGATCTCTGCAGTCCACCCCTAGAGAACTGCAGCAAACTTTACAGTTAAACTTTAAAGTGCACTAGAACCTGTATTCCCCAAAGACTCGTTCTCAAACCCGTGAAATCACATTTCTGCCTTATTTTTCCACAGCTGTAGTTTTTCACTTCACAGATGATTGACAGATGAGCTTGCTTGAGTAATGAGCATGTGTCAGATATGAGCTTCATATATCAAAAATATTGACTGAAGTCTGTTTCATCTTGTGTTTGATCCATCTCTGCCAGAGTAGATCTGGAGATTCAGTTACATGTAGTTGGATTCTGCTTATCAGATTTATTATTTGGCTTGTCATTAATTCTGTTGAATCTGTTCGGTTATTAAAGTAGTTTAGCTACAATGAAAAATAAATACTATTAAATTGCTCTCACGTTGTTTTGAACTGATGTGACTTTTTTTCTACGGATGAACACAATTATGGAAGTGATTTTTGACATGTGGGAACATTTTGCCAGTTCGTAGCATTTTGATCTTTTTTATTATATTGAAATATCTCACATAGATGGATTGGCGAGGAATGTTCTGTATATTGTTGGTCTGTTCAGTCTCTCTGTTCTTGCAACAGAATTTCCCAGCTAAGATGAGATAAATCTAGAACCCAAGACCAGATCTTGACAAATTTCACTGTGTTGCACTGTCAGCCCACCTGTGTCATTCTTTTAGACGTATTTGCTTTCAAAACCTAGCGTTAGCTGGCAGATTCTGCCTCATAAAGCTGCAGAATCACACACACACGGTTGTCTTACGCCTTGTTATTTTTCATCCTGTCAGAAGAGTAAAAACGAGGCTTTTTGGAACATGAAGGGTCCCGCATGAGGGAATTAGGCTGCACATAAACACAACATAAAGACTTGATGTGGTTTTGATCCCACTATTGCATGTGAGAAATATCCAACAACACTTCTCCACTGATGGATGAACAAAGAAAGCGGTCCACGTGACCAAATACGCCTGTCTGCTCGCAGTGCGTGGAGTAAACTTCTGTATCTGTGCCACGGCCCGCCGAGCGCATTTCAAAAGAATACACTTCAGAAAGAATTTCTGAGTTCAGTTTCCACCCTGTGTGAACTGAATTTAATGCTCTGTTTTTCCAAATTAAAGCTGCACGTTATGAAATAATTTATAAACGCATGTTCCAGTGTTCTCATTTATTGTTTATAGGGGTTTGTCTGGATATTACTGTCCACGGGATTCTGTTTAATCATTTATTGTTGCTCGTTGGCAAAGAAAATATTAGTAATGCTGTTGACCTGCTGTGTTCATTAAAGCTCATTTAAGCCCACAAGCAACTGAAGGAACTGACAAAACTTGCTGGGTAATGTGTCATGTGTTGGATGTAATTCGTCTTGCTTTTGTGGGTGTTTTTAATGCACCTGGCAACTTGAGTGACTTTATTGATTTTTTTTTTACGTGACAGAATTTCATCAATAAGGAAAATAAATGTAGCACAGGATGGTCAAATATGCAGTTCAGTCACAGGATAAAAAATATTTGATTGCCCAATGTTGCAATTTTCAAAATCATTGATGAATTATATGTTGTGATGTTGTTATGTATGACCAGTCAAATTCAATTATAATCATATTATAGAGAGCCTATATCTAACAGATACAGTGTATGTATCCCAAATATATTTATGTGAAGAATACACTTAAAATAGCAAAACAACTGTTTATATGAGTGAATAAGAATTCATGACACCTCTGGAGAATATCTGGGCATTAATGGGTTAAGTAAAAGAAGCATCTTTGAATTTGTGATTCTATAACATTAACTTATTAATAATAACATATGTGCAGTGCAGCGAGAGGAAAAAACAGAATTAGAGACCTCACAACTATAGTGATTTGGTTTAACTTCCAGGATTAGTTTCGACTCATCTATTCTGTGCATCCTAAATTTTTAACATTGTTTTGTTCAGCATAGTTTATGACTTTGCGAGTTCTGTGATCTAAACCCTCCGTTCACAGCGTATGGATCAATGATGCCCTGTGAGAAGTTAGCAGCTTGTAATTAGTCTTCTGCCTTTCTGCAGGAAGGAGACAAATTCTGACTGTTTACATTATTCATGGAGAATACATTACAGCCCCTTTATGCAACTGAGACATCCATTCTGGTCAAAAACTGTGAAATACTGTTGAGGTTTTATCCCTGAAAATCTTTTCTGTGTACATGTCACAGTGCAGGAGATGCATTATTGTGTCAAAGTTGTCATATATCTGTGCTTTAGCGGAAGGACCAGTAGCACTATTCTCTAAGGGAAATGGGATGACATAGGAGGTCTTTATCTCACTGTAAATCTCCACTGGGAGATTTAGTTTCTTTTGACGTCTAATGTGTTGCATAATATCCCTATTCGGTTATGATGTCATAATACAATATAGCCCACGGTTTTGTACTGTTGACCGCTGAGATGATCTATGTCTCCTGGCGGGCATCATCTTTATCTTAAGAAGTTCCCTGTTTAATGGCACATCCTTTCATTTAGTTTGGGGGATTTTAATTGTGTCCCGTTGGGGCTTCCTTTGGCAGTAATTGTGAAAAATGAGCCGATTTCTGTCTGGTGCCACTTTTGTTCAGACGGCACCCTGGTTAGACATTAGCATTCTTGTATTTAATTTAGATGTAAATGTGCAAGCTCGACCCCTGGATGGGCACTTGGCATCTTGGGGATCGGTCACATTTACCCGCCCCGTGATCAATTACTAGCGGTGAGCTAAAAGGATAAAGGGTCGTTTATTCCCCAGGAGTAAATCAAGAAAAATAATGGCAGACATAATGACAAAAGCACCATTAACACGTTCAGCGGGACCGACCTCGTTTCTTAGCCTTTAAATGATATTTGTTGTAGCTAGATTAACTGAATTACGGGCACTGCTGTGATCTTTCATAACACTACAGTAATTTATTACAATTTATTTTCCAAAACAGATTATAACAATTTGAAAATATGAGGGAATTTACACGGCAGAGGTACGACGATAAATTAGCAGTAGTTCTTCTTTGAACTCGAAGTAGCTCGTCCCAGCAGCGTGAAGTATTCCTGAAAATATGCCTGTTGATGGATGTGGCATCTAAGTTGTAATAATGCCATTTATTTCTTTGCCAAACAGAACGTTCGCTATGTTTCTCAGATAGCATGTGTGTTGTTTTTCTGTTTGTTCCTTAACTTCTGCTCCCCACATGGTTCGAAAGGGCCAGCATGTTGGTTATTCTGCTGAACTGCGTTACTTTGGGAATGTTCCACCCGTGTGAGGACAGCCACTGTGACTCAGAGCGATGCAAGATCCTTGAGGTAAGTTGCATACCACGCATACATCACCTCTCGTAACCCGACGTTCTTTAAATAATCAAAAGCCAAACAGATGAGACGTACTTGAAACAAAGTAATTGGACCCAGAGTTCAAAATTGAAGTGTTAAACAAGTGTACACCTTTAAAAAGAGAATCATTTTCAGCAGGTTTGTTTTCTTATAACTCTCATCTTCGTGGAACTCTGGGTTTCTCTAGATATCCTCAAGCATGTTGTGTTGACTGATTTCCAAAAGACACAGGAATGCCCAAAACCACATGTGGCGATGGGCAACAAAGAGATCCTCGCCAGTAATTCAAAGCAGATTATGGCAGGAAAGAAGCTGCTCTGTTTTATCATTGACTTGGGAACGTAGCTCAGGGAATTTGATTTCAATCTGCTAAATTCCTTTTGCTTTGTTTAACAGATGAGTACCCTTAAGGATACCAGAGAGCTGTCTTCCCTTTTGGATACTCTGCCATGCTTTCTGTTATACAAACAGGCGCACACAAGCTGGTATTTCTATTGTCACGAGGACTTTTTTTATCATAGAGATATTTTCTTTTACTTATCGCTAAACATAACCCATCCGGTTGGCATTTTAACATTGTCAATAAGGCATCAGATTTGTCTCCAAGTATACATCCACAAACACTCTCTCTCTGTCTTTCTTTCTAATACGATGGGGTGTCATAGAATTATATAAAAGCAAATGAAATGGTCCAGCCATAGAGAGGATTAAACCACATTAAATGAAGTGCTTACAACATGACATCAAAGCCAGTCATCCAGTCAGGCATTGTAATCAAGCCATTTAGAATATAATGTGACTGATTGTGTCACAAGATACATCACCTCTTATTTCTGAGTTATTAAACTAATGGTTGCTGTAATGAATGAGACTAATCTGTGCTCTTTACATCACGACACTGGGTCATGTGTCACTGTACACAGTGCCAATGAGAAGCGATTATAATGTTCGTTTTTTAAAGCACACTGTCACGTCCAGCGTACAGTATATCGCCTATAAGATGGCTTGCGTCTATGCTTGACAAAGTGTCCAGGTCAATTTTTGTGTTGATGTAGTGTATGATGGGAGCATGGTATGATATACTGTCGTATGATTTAATCAAATGTATAATGTACAGTAGTGTATCATATTGTAGTGTCATAGTATTTAGATGTTTTAAAGCGGAGAAGGTATATTCAGGGTATATTCTTGAGGTATATTCAGGGATTGAAATGGTATTTATAGTGTTAAACTTCAAATTTTCTTGCTCTGTGTTTCCTGGAACTCATCATTTTTTGCACTTCACCTTCTCTGGGTGAGATTGCATTTTTTCCACTGATAAAGCCAAGTTTTCATTGCAATTTAATAGAAATAAATCATTTTTTTCTGTAAACGTTTGCAATTAATTGACAGTAAATGAAACCCCATATCCAACCCCCTCTAATATCAGGAATAAACAGCTTGGGCTGTTTCGTCCCTGGATCGTGAACATTTTACAGTGATTATCTGCTCCAACTGCTTCATCAAATCACTTTCCTGCATGCCATATGGATATATTAGTGTGATTTGCCAAAAATAAGATTGTAAACCTGGTCATTGTGAAGTTTACAAAGACATCCACTTCCTGCAACTGTCAGGGGGACACAGAAGGATCTCATTGGTGACGTGACTCAGGTTGGCCCTCAGCGTGAGCTTTAAAAGAATGCGTTTGGTGAAATAATGGGATTCAAGGTAATACAATAATGCCAGGGAGCATGTTTGGAATCTCTCTCTTTCTCTCTGCTCTTCTTTCCCACTTCCCACACAACACATTATCATTTCCTTCTTTATTGCTTCTTCTTTCAAGCACTGATTTGTATAAACACGTATCAGTCTAAACTCAGGGCCAGTGTCACTCAGATATGAGGGAGATTAGATGATCAGTGGATCTCATAAATCTCAGAGGATTTCATAGAGTTTAGAGAAAATAAAAGAATCAAATGTGTATCTGATTGCTCTTTTTATTTGTTGGTATTGCTCCTATAATGTTATGCAATTATATATATAATTTTTATATTTTTTATTATGTTTTGGTTTGTATTATCACATGCAACTTAGAATCAATTAAAATTAATAGAAAGTTGAAGTGTGCAGTTTAAGGCATTGATGTAGCACCAAAGAAATTGCAATAATAATAATAATAATAATAACAATAATAATAATAATAATAATAATAATAATGATAATAATAATAATAATAATAAATTATAATAATAAATATGATTATTATTATTATTGTTATGATTATTACTGATAATAATAAATATATTTATTTATTTTAAAATTGCTTAAAAACATTTGTTTGTATAAATAATATTTATATATTTTATTCTAACTAGTTTTAAACTCACATGGTTGAGCCAGTGTTATGGCTGGCCAGTCGCATTAACAAGCAGATTGCAATTATGTTTGTTGCCGCTGGTAATGACACACTTTACCTTATGTACTAAATTGCAGAATTAGTATGCATGTTTATGTTATATACGAGTTTTAATTTAGAGAGATGTGGTTTCAGGGAAAACAGACAGCATCAGGTTTAGCAGGAGGGTCAGTGAATTGGCTGTGTGCTTCCACACAGGCACAGATTCAGAACATATGGAGTCATGCATGAAGTTGTGTCATCTGTTCTGTGAGCAGAGCTCACTGTCACCATCACATAGACACGTAATGCAGCTCGCCATGTGTGCACTAACATGTTCAATTAGCTTCTTTCTTTCTTTCTTTCTTTCTTTCTTTCTTTCTTTCTTTCGTTTTGGTTGATAAGTTTAGTATGCATAATTTGAAGTGGAGGTCTGTTGTGTGGTGTGGTCTTGGATTTGTTTTGGATTGATTTTCTCTCCAGGTAAAGCGAACATATGTTGTTTCTCATTGTGAGCTTCACTGGGAAATCCCTTTTACCCTGGAGTAATTTATGTAATGACAGTGGTTTATTCTTTGCCAGGGACATGATAGGATTTTTTTATGGAATGCATTATACATATTGTTACTGTGTAGTTTATTTTCATTGTACATTGTTAAAGCTGTTCCTCTTCACAATAGTTAATACATTTTTTTAAATGTTCAAAGAAAAAAGTTAAAGTTAGTTTAGGTTTTTGGGCTATTGATTACTCACTTCATATTTGACGTTTTTGTTCAGAGCACAACTGAGAAAAGAAAAACAGTTTGATCCAGCCTTCCATACAATGAAAGTGAATAGGGACTGAGGTCCGTCAAAAACATTTTGCCTAACATCTCCCTTTGTGTTCATGAAACGGAAAGTTATTTCAGTTTAGAACAACATTAGGATGAGTAAATAATGTTAGGTTATAATATTACTGTGTTTTATTAGGTGTACTGTCTCTTTAAAGGCTTAGGTAATGCAGCATAAATCAATAGATGTCAATGTAGGGCAAAAATCAGACTAAATATGCATAATTTTGTTGAGTCTGGTACTGTGATGCTTGCTATTTGCCTGCTGCACATGTCTGTTAATGTTCCTTCCAGACTCAATGATGTCATCTGCATAGCAACCGCTCTCCTCACATTCGAATTAGATGAATTAGTAAAAACACAGAAGATATTTTTGTTTACCCTCAGTGAACGTGCGTTGCAGCATCCTCGTCTCTGTGTGCGTGTGCTTGTGGGGGCGGACGGATGGTCTGCGCTGAAAAGTTCTGGATGGATTTAAAGAATTATTTTTCGGTGGAAAGGGCACCGGTCAGACTAGAATAACCTACTCACAGTGCAGACAATAAACCACTCAGCTATTTGTACAACAAAGAGGACACCATGAGAAGATTTATTCAGTGCCAAAAGATCACCGCACGCACACGAACGCCCTCGCTTCCACAAACGCGGATAAGAACGGCTCTTTCTGCGAGCTATTTTTGAATGCTTCCCCAGAAAAATGAAAAAGAAGGATGACATGTATTAAATAGGAATGGGTGGATGAAAAAGGGAGGGGGAGGAATATGGAAAGAGGTTCTGTGAAACAAAGGAGATGAGAGAGGAGGAAATGGTATAAAGGAGGAAGATATTCATATAGCGCAGGGCGTGTATGTGTGTGTGTGTGTGTGAGAGAGAGAGAGAGAGAGAGAGAGAGAGAGAGAGAGAGAGAGAGAGAGAGAGAGAGAGAGAGAGAGAGAGAGAGAGAGAGAGAGAGAGAGAGAGAGAGAGAGAGAGAGAGAGAGAGAGAGAGAGAGAGAGAGAGATCTGCTGGCTCTGTTCTGTCGAGGGTTTCCCCAGGTCTGAGTCGTTTATCTTTGGAGGGAGCTGTTGAACCATAGACGGCATCCCCTCAGAGATTGACACACACACGTATATACATACAGCTGTGCGAGCCAAAATCTCCGCATGAACTGCTGAGAAACCACATATTAAAAAACAAAAAAGAGAGTAATTTGATAGTCACTGCATTTTTCATACTTATATGATACTTTATGAGATACATCCATCTCCTTTGAAATACTGGGGTCAAAATGAGTCAGTAAAGGAAAGCTCTATGATAAGGGTCACATGATAACCTCTTAAAGAGAACCCTCTTAGTAGTCCCAAAATCCTATACTTGCTTTGCAGACTTAAACATTTGGTTTTCTCTGATGTCTTAAACGTTGTTGTTGTGAATTCAGCTGATTTAAATACGTCTCCAAGGTAACAATATCTGCAATATATTGAGTATAATTGTCTACATTGTGAGAATGGTTTGGGATAGTCTTGAAGGTTGAATGGATTAAAAATAATGAGAAAATGTGTGGCATATGTCAGTGTTTAACAGCACAATGAATTTATTAGTGGCTCTTAAGGAGTTGTCAATATAAGCTGTATAATTTTTCAGGGACAATTGAAAAATGTAGTATTTTTAACATAAATATAATAAAAACATAACATAAATTTAATGTAAATGTATACACTTTCTGAAAACAGTGTAAGATTATTCTAATTTAAATTTAACTTACGTTTAACTTTTGCAAGGCAAGATTTCAGTATGAAAGTATATATTTTTAATAGTTTAATTATTGTTTTGCCTGTGTTCGCTATACGCTCACGTTAAGACAATAATCAGTGAACATTATGACATAGTCTTGTGGGATCTGTGCTCTTCATAACAGCCCCATCATAACAGTATTTTTTGGATGTCACACATTACCATTTACAGTACTTTCCATTGGTAAGACCTCTAATCCACTGTAAGCCAAATGCTATATAGTTTAACAGCAGCGGGTGTGAAATCAAAGATGAGGTAATACAGTCGAGGTTGATTGATATACAGAGTGACAGTAAAAGCTTTCTACTCTGAATTAATTAACATTCACTGCATTATAAGAGTGCAAGTAGTTTTGTTGAGGGAAATCCCTCACATGGATTTTTACTCATTTCTTTGCTGAGAACATCCAGGTATCGCTCAATAACACCTGACCTTGGAATAGCATCAGCCTCCAGACTGCTGATGTGTCAAGGACCCATCTTAAGGACTTTCCTCGATATTTGACAAAAAGTGTTTTATGGCAAAATTGTATATGTTTAGTTAACATAAATAACACAAACTAAAGCTGCAGAATAATTTGTCTCTATAGGAGAAAGTACACAAGCAGAGAATCAGGATGTATCAGGATGATTAAGGTGTGATTGACTCTTATTCATTCATTAATCATAAGATCCATAGTGCAGAACATCATCTCTGCTTTTCTCTAAATTTGATGCACATTTTATTAGTTTTTTAATGCAAAGCACATTTTGGGTAACATAAGCAGAGGATTTGTGGGTAAATGCTTGAGTCGGCTGTTTGTGCCCACTCACCGATTCACAGAGATCATTCTGTAGGGATGAGTCAGGGCTTACAGCACATGGACACACCATGCTGTGACATCAAAGTGAAAGTTTTCCTGAACTTCCGAACTGAGAAGAGCATTTTTTGCAGACTCTGCACTGGGCCATTTAGTGTTCTGAGTTTGTTGCTAACACTTTGTATGTTTCTCTCCTCTTTCCAGGACTTTGATGATTTCATCTTTGCTTTTTTTGCCGTGGAGATGGTGATCAAGATGGTAGCGCTGGGCATCTTTGGGAAAAAGTGTTACCTTGGAGATACCTGGAATCGGCTGGACTTCTTCATTGTTTTGGCGGGGTGAGTCATTCAAAACCGACTACACTGAAACTTTCCAGAGTTTACGTTTCTTTTAAACATTTGTCATTTTGCATTCTTGTTTACCCCTCTTCTCTTTTTAGCACTAGGTTTAACCTTTATGATTGCACACAAATGTGTACCTTGGAGAATATCATGTAAAATGTAATTTGTACGTTTTGCAAATACGTTTTGCAAAAATTGTATTCATTTGTTTTGCAATCCTGGCAGCAGTAATGCATTAAAATGGAGAAGAACATCATGGGAAATTGTTGTACTAACTTATTGGGCGTGTTTTTTGTTTCACATAATTTCTTGAATCAGATGCTAAACCAATGCGAACACAAAGTGCAAATAAACGACGTTGTCAGTGAGTGCAGTTCATTCAGTTTATGAGTCATCACTAACCAGAAATCTCCTCGAAATCTAGCGCACACACATACACGCATACTTTACAGTAAATAGAGTTATTGGTTCATTTGGAGTGATGTGTGCTTCCCAAGCAACACAAGGACATTATCCCATTGGCATTCAGTGGAGCTTGTCAATCCCGACTCAGTGACAGCACGGCTTTTATTGCCAGACATACTACCTCTGTGACTTGTTGATAATCGCACAGGATTATATGTTGAGATGGAAATTAGCCCAGCATATGGAACATATGGACCCTTCAAGGAGACACCAGCCAAACTGCATACACAAGATAACCATATAAGAGTGACAGACTGCTGGCTTGTTCCACCAGCCCATTGGCTTAAACCAATTTCCCTCCGGGTGGTTTGATACTTCTCCAAATGACAAGCTTACCATCAAAAAATGTTCAGTAATTCACAGCAGGCTGCATCATCTTGCATGCTGTCAGCAGTGAGATGCTGTGGCACCTTCTGAAGATTTTTGGCTTTGACAACCAAACTGAGAGAAAAAGTATCATTCATTGCACAGTTTATTCGAATCAGTTCTTTCATTTATTTTGTTTCTCCCACCCTTAAACTCACTTTTAGTCCTCTCACTAAGTGAATAAATTGGTTTGGTTGATTGAACAGTATGTGTCTATTTCCAAACCTTTTTCTTCTCATCTGCTCTCCTACATGAGCCAGAAAGCTTAAAGATGTCTAATGATTTTGGCCACTGTGCGCGGGATAGTATGTCTTTGTGTGTCTCGGCTATAGAGACATTGAGACTGGCTTGCTCTACTCACAATCTTTAAAGAAAACCCTCAGGGAACGTAGACCCTCAGTACACCCCACCAAGATGAGGTATCGCTTTCAGACACCCGCAGCGGTTTGGCGACTTCTACTGACTCGCTTTTAAATTAGTCCACCTTTTTTCTTATTCAGCGATACTTTACACACACTTACACTCGGCTAATAGCACAGAGCTTGTCAAAGCCACAGGGCTTCAGGACATTATCGCTTATGGATTGTTTCAAGTTTAAACACAACGCTTGAAGATTTGTACCCCATTGTATTGAGAAAAACCTTTGCCTATTTTTTAACAAGGCATTGAGTATAAATGCATTTTTTTGAGTTTCATCAAGCATACTCTGCCATAACCTTGATGGAAGTGAGTTTTATTACTTTTTCCATAATGCTCGACCAAATGTTGAATACTTTGACAAGGAACCAATGTGTTATTATTGCATTGCTCTCTGTGAAATTTCCCTTCTAGAGACCTGCACAAAAAGACAGTGTTGTTCAAACAAACCAACATATTTGGATCGGAAATTTAGACATGAGATATAGTCTTTTATTTTAGCTTAAATATTTCTGTTGTACCAGAAATTATTTTTCATCAACTTTTTAATGAAGTGTTTTTGTTAAATAGAGCAGTATTTCTTACATCACGACTTAACAAGCGGATTGCCTTAATGGGATAGATAATCTGTCGTCATTTATTCACCCTTAAACCTGTATAATACTTTCTTCTGTGGAACATAAAAAAGATATTTTGAGAAGTATCTCAGTGTTTTTTGTCCATACAACTGAAGTCAATGAGGGCCAGTGTTATTTGGTTACTAACTTCAAAATATCTTGTGTTCCATGAAACAAAAAGTCATACAGGTTTGTAATGACGCAAGGGTGATTAAATTTTCATTTTTGGGTGAACTATCCCTTTAATCTCTCTGCCCTCTCCTCTCTCTTTCCTCTCCACTATAACTTTTCCTCTGGAAGCTTTTGTCTCACATCTGCAGGCTAATGAAAGGGAATGAAAGTTCTGACAGCTTGCCTGGAACCGTTGCCGTTCTCAGTTTTTAGAAAGACCCTCAACCTTCTCTCTTGGCAAAAAACTCTCATTTTAGGTGAACCTAGCAACCGGACATGTGAGCCAGAACCGACTAATATAATAGTCCCCATCCAAAAATTACTTTAGTATGTGTCTAAAGATTTCCTTTTTACATTCTGTGTATCCCAAAATGGCCTTTGGCAATCGAATGAACATCCCGGTAAGAAAACATTGATAATTTACTCTGTCTCTGGGCTGTTTAAACTGGCATATATTTAGTTTCATGTAGACAGCTGTCAGTTTCTGGTGGACAAGGCAATAGGACTGACGCTAGAATAACCTGTCAACTTAATTGCCGTCACTCATGCAAAGAAAGCTGACAATTATAGTGTCTTCTGCGTGACTTCCACCAGAACATGCTTAGTCAGCCCTTTTTATAATCCCATCACCCAAAACCTTACAGCGTAGCCTTCCCACCATTCTGAGTAGTACAGCTTTTATCATAATGAAGTTTACATTTACATTTCAACAAACAACAGTGACTCAACAGAGAATAAATGACCCTGCCTGTGAAAACAAAGCTCATAAAATCATTGCAAAGAACATTATGTGAAAATATAACACTGATATGTAATGTGGACTTTTTCCATTTAGGTTTTAAACCAAACCACATTAAAGCCTTCGAAACAGGTCATGACACATCTGCAATGATCAGTCTCGCTGGACTTAAGTGTTCAGTCTGTAGGAACATTCAGGGATGTCTTCTGGCCTGGAGGCTGTTGATGACACTGGACAGCATCCAACACTTTCATCTTACAAGTTCTTCATCTGAAATTTGTATATGGAGATGGAACTGATAGCCCAATTTATTCACCAGCAGATGGCTGAAAGCTTTCAGATAACTTTTAGGTTAAGAGACCTGGATTTGCTGAGAGACCATACTTTACACCATACTTTTGTATCTGTTGCTGTTGATCTATGGTAGGCAACGTGAAAATGCACATTTTGTGATAAAATGTAGATTAATACATATGAATTATAATACATTATACAGATTAATCCCCAAAAACATTTTTCAGTTTCGTAACCTGTTTTGGTCCAGTTCACAATATTTTCTTTATTTGCTCTACGAAAAATTCAAGCTTTAAGCGATCGTTCATCGCTCCCACAGTGCATGGTAAATTTTGTTTAGACACAAGTGTAAATAATACGCTAACATAATACATACAAATCCAACTGTTGTCATCTGATATTCCACTTTTTACCAAAACACTGTCTTCATTAACTATTGTCATGAACTGATCGAGACTCAGATCCCGACCCATATGCCCACTTTATTCCTCTGTTTTATTGATGTCTCTTCGACTGTTTCCAGACCTGCTGCTGACATAAATTATGTGCAGACCATAAACCTATTCAACAGGATGACACAAGGGCAAAGCATTATGAACAAAGGTTATGAAACGTTTTCTCAAGGCCAATTAAAGGTCCCACTCATTCATTTATTTTCGACCCGTCTGTGGAACGTTCTTTGGCTCAGAGAAGGCGCACAGAGCAAATCTGGTTTACTCTTCATCTACTCAATTTATAAGTCTACATGAGTTTCTATTATGATTATTATTCTCTGTTGCCCTAGAACTGGTCTACGTTGACATATGCCCTGTTCCAAAAACCTAGTGAACTGCCTACAGAGGCAGCATTCCAAAAAGTAGACAACTTAATTATGTCGCCATTTAAGAGACCTTGTTTTTGAAATTCTAAGACAGTACTTGATGTATATTTGGCAGAAAAGGCAATCTCAGAATGCAATGCGACAAGCAAAGCAGGATAAAAATAATCCAAGATTGTAGACGACGCTTAAGAGATTTTAATTAGAAGTATACTTCATTTATTTAATGCTGAAAGTATCAATAATTTACCCAAGACTCATATGTATATTTGTATATTTATACTTGTCTTGTTTTAGATAAAATTGTTTTGTAGAGCCCTTGTCTGAGAAGAAGACAAAAACTCTGAATTTGTGGCTAGGGGCGGATTAGACTGTTCCGACTGTAATAAATCAGTCAGTTCCATCACATAAAAACTGAAGAGCACCCCAGAAGGCAGTAGCGTCTGAGAGCTTATTGTGGGAGAAATAAAGTACAAGACAGAACTATAAAAACGAAAAGTATTGTATGTTAGTCTTCTGTCAATCTCTGAACAAAATTTTGTCCAACAAGATGTTGTGTAGAATGAGAACGTCCCTCCTCCTCCCTCCTCTATCTGTCTAGCAATAGAAAGTACTATAGCAAATTATGATTTATAGCCTGTGACATAAATTAAAGACTGTTGGCTATTCAAAATGAAAGGACAAACCCAACACAGCATATTTGGCCGTCAATTTCTTTCCTTACTTATGACATAAGTTCATAAATCAGCCAAATTTAGTTTTACTGTAAATCTTATAATGCCAGATTTGTGTATAGGTTAGATTTAGTATGAAAAGAAAAGTGTGAGATATCCTCACTAAAGTTGTATAACAAACCTCTTTACGTGTTGTTGGAGCATATCTTCCTTATCTTATCCTAATAGAAAACTGTTCGGAAGTGAACCTCGCCTCATTAACCTGCCAGGTGGTGGGAAACATCAAGTACCGATTGAACCGCGGCCAGGCCTTCTGCTTTGAAGACCATGCGAGACATAGAGAGGATAAAAAGTAGATGGTGGTGGGGTATTGCATGTATATACTCTGTTGCATACCTTTTTTTAATATATACTAATCAATCTTGCATATATGTCATGTGAAGTACTGTATGTCCCAAAGAGGATGACATTTTCCCTTTCACAGAAATTTAAATGCGTTTCAGCCCTTTTAGGCTTTCGTGGAGCTGTTTAAACAATTCACACCGCACGCTAGCTCTCCTGGGTGCACAAAGAGATTGAATTGAGCTGATTTCTTATGGATGTGGAAGGCTACACTTGTTTTGAATCCGAGACTCTCGGTTTACTCATACTTTTCCTATTATAGTGACCTCGCTGGCATTGTCTTTGCAGCGAGCAGCCATTGTTGATTGTGTGACTGTTGTCAAGAAACACAGAGCTTCTAGGAAGGTGTGTCATCCTTCACCACAGCATTCCCAAACATAAACAGATAACACAAGAGAGGTCTAGGTGCCTGCTGGACACACGCCCAGGCCAGACGCTTGACTGTCTGTTTGTGAGTGTGTGTTTGTGCATGTATTAGTGATTCATACATGGATTCGATGGACGTAAGAGGCTGTTGATGAAATCACATTTACACTTGTCCAGCTTGTTTAGATACGCCTCTCATGGTTGTGGGGATAATTTAGTCGAGCGTCCTCACGCATGACCTCGTCCTGTCTCTCTCTCACTTTATAGGCACTTTGTCCCAGTCACTGTCTTTCTCTCCATCTCTCCTTCATTGTAATTTTATCTTCCCTTCTGGAAAAAAGAGCACGGGGTGATTTGATGGTCTGTTTAGACGGCTTTAAAGGGTATTTTTCAGATTTGGCAGCTTCACCAGTATATCACTAGATATGGGAAACCAGCTAAACCAGTAAACCACAAGAGTGGTTAAAGCTGTTTTTTCTTTAAGTATCCCCATCTCGCATCACAACTTCCTGTGTTTCCCTTTGCTGTTGATATTTTCATGTTTTCTTCGTTCCCATTCCTACATTTTTAGCCTTAGTCACCGCTGTTATTATTTTTGTAGTCCAGTCACCAGCTGGTTTCCATCAAGCCCAATCAGTGCCTTCAAAGCTGTTCAGCACATTTCAGGAGCAACAAAGTCAGAACACATTTCCTCACTGCCCTGCTCAGCTAATGGGGCTCGCACTGTTTGCACGTCACCGACTTCACTTGATCCATATTTGAAACGAAGGATAAACACCCTAGATCATGCAACATTAGGTCACGGGACTACAGGAATGACATTAACATGCTCATGAGGTTATTTACGGTTATGCATTTGTTCTTTTACTTCGTGTATTTACATTTATCCAGAGCAACTTTCAGGCATTACATATAGTATATTAATTATGTGTACTGTAAATCATTCAGTGTGTTCCTGGGAACCAAATCCATGACCTTGGCGTGCTAATGCTTATCGACTTAAGACACGTATCCAATCTTAATTCTAACGTGTGAACTCTGTGCTTGTTTAAAACAGTGCATCAGTTTTTTTCTGTTGTTGTATAGCCAGAAACAGTTATTGGGCCGCAATTACACGGTTGCAAGCACACAGGCACATAGAGACACACACTTTGTTTATTTTCTACGAAAACATGCAATTCTTTCATGTGCCCCTCTCCAAAGTTCACATGTGCACAGCAGCTGTGGATATGTTTGTTTGCGAAAGCTCCACATTAACCTTCCTTCCACCCCTCTTTGACCTAATTGAAAACGATTCAGTGTAATTGTTTGATGAATCCTGATAACTTTCCATTGATCTATGGCATTGGCCGTTCGGCAGAAACACAGCACTAATGTGCGCAGGGTGTCAGTCTTTATTTAAAAATATTGCTGCCCTTTTACTCCATGTTGCCATATAGTGCTGGTGGATATGAAATATATTAATCAACTTAACAATATGATGATTTTTATGCCTTCAGGTGACATTAAAAAGTGGATTTATTAACTGTGGATAATGTACATTTATTAGCATAATTCAATATCTTGCTTCATTTGTATGTTTCTACAGAATGCTGGAATATTCGCTCAACCTCCAGAATGTAAGTTTCTCCGCCGTCCGCACGGTCAGAGTACTGCGTCCTCTTCGGGCCATCAACCGGGTACCGAGTGAGTATGACACCACCACCACATGCTTGAAATATACCTGCATACTTTACCTGAAACCGTACCGATTACATTTCCAATTAAAGTTAATTTGTATCACTTTCCTTTTGTAGAAAATGGGACCTCTTGATTCAATTTATAATTCCCTGCATTCAATCAGTGGGTTTATTAAATTCAGAAAATTCAATTGCAAGTCAAAAAGTTGAATTGCATTATTTAAGCTCTACGGTCAATTAATGTGATTTAATCAACATTTGCAAGAGGAATGAAGCCTGGGCTGAAGTCATACGCCACCGGGGTTTGTGCCATTTTAGGGACTAGAGATTTATGGATCATTTTCCTCCTCAATGGTTTTTACTGCTTCTCTCTTTCTCTCCACACACTCACCACATGGGTGAGAGAAAGAATAATAGAAGCTGCGTCACACACTCTCTCTCTCTCTAGAGGGATGATATTTCATTGGCCACATCTTTATACACCGGATGTTTTAATCGCGCTCTGTGCCAAAGAGATGCCCGCCATTCCCCCGCGGCTCTTATTTCACGAGGAACCATGTCTAGCCAATTTCGCTTAATGTCCCTTTTTGTGGAGGGTAATAAAATGTATATTGGACAATGGTAGCATTTACCTGAAATGCTTTGACTGACGCTGCTGAGTTTTTTTTGGTGCGGGTAAATTGTTTGGGGTCCTATTTTCTGGTCTTTTGGGGCCAGTTCAGTATTTCAGTTTTCGATCAACAAACAGACAAACTGCACCTGTTCTCTCTTATTGCACCGTGCTGAGTTTTTCTCAACTTTATGGTCATCAACACAGTAGACGTGGTGGTGGGGGGGCGAAGTGGTAATAGACAGCCTAATTCATTATTCAAGAGCCACCTAGACTAATTACTGGCCTAATGTTTGCATTCATTTAGAAATTATTTTATCTGTGGCTCGCCTGCTGTGGACTGTCGCTGTGGACATAGATGTTCGTTAATCCTATTTGTCTTTATTCTCACTTTTTTGGTGCTAATCATAACAAAAGAACAAAACTTAATAGGAGACCAACTCTGGCCATCAATCATTAGGCTGTCAAACCAAAAACCAGCCTGTCATAAACATTTAGAAGTTTTTTGACAGCAAACTATTAAAATAAATAACCAAGTTTTGGTCTCCCATGCTTTCCCACTCACATTTTGTCATGAGAGGGGAGTTTGTAAGGAACTGGCAACAAACTTTTTAGAGTCATGCAAGTACTACATTACTGTGTTTCACCTTCTTCTACGTCCTCTATACCTCCCTGCCCTCTTTGTTCTCCTTTTCTTTCTTCTTAATCAAAATCACACCCTGTTGTTTTCAACACCCACGGCTTGATTGATGAGGGGATGTGGCAGCACTGTCAGAAGATGACAAACATGTTCCCTCACAAAACAAAATACTCAGCACCACAGCTGGCTCACACTGCCTCGTATTTGCTGTTCAGGTGGGAGAGCGACCCCTTAAAAGGTTTGTAATATGAAGGCAGACCCCTGTATGTGCCCTTTTCACTTCCTCTAGATGGTGGATTAGTCTGGCAGAAAGTCTGGAGCACTTTTGCACTTCATCTTCTGGATTAGAATGCACCATGATTCCACACTTGAGGGCAGTTGAAGGTTAATTGGAAACCCGTCTGGCTGCCCACTTGCGTATTCTATTATTATTTGGGGTGAGAAAAAACATCCTCATGTTGAGCGGTCGGCAGGGGTGACGGTACGGTCATCGTTTCCAGAAGGCCAGGGGTAATTGGCGGACATGCAGATTGGTGAGGGAAGAAATGCTATTGGAGAATAAATGGAGGAAGAATTGATAGCTGCTTCAATACTTGAGGTGTCTAGTTAAGAATTATTGAGATGAGAAACATTGCAAGAATGAGGGATTGGACCATAAAATGAACTGAAGGATGGCACCAAGGCCCGTACTTGTGTAGTAACTGCACTGTGTGGTTTTAAATAGAGAAATTGTTGTGTGGATGGCTTGACTTGCTTTTAAGAGTCTTTTAAGAGGCCTTTAAGCATTTCTCTCCTGATTGGGGTCAACTCCAACAGGGCGATATGAGCCAATGTAATTACTAAACCGATTAATGTTGTACTAATGAGACAGACAATAATAAAAAGTATTTTATGAATTATATATATGCACTTGTAGTGTATGCAATTAAGAAAATGTTTTTAAAAGCAAAGATGATATTAGAAGAAGAATTTTCTAAAAACTTACATTTCTGTTTAAGCTTTGCCTGATACAAAAACACAATCACAAGATTGAATTTGTTATTGCAAACCATATTGACCTTCTGATCTCTATTCTTAAGTCTTTTGCAAAGTATCAACACCCCTGTGTGTTAAAACTGATACAGCCATGGAGCCCTATGATAGACCTCTGTGTGTATGTGGTATTCATGTCCCCTTAAGCAGTTTAATTAAACCTACAGAGAATCTGCTCTTTTATTATCTGTGGAAGTGTATGAGAAATAAATGGAAGCCTTGCCTATGATCCCTATTTCCCCTGTGCTTTGTTATTGAGCTTGTTTGGTGCATGTGGAGGACTCCAAAGGGCAGGCGGTCTCAGGGGGCTTCTTCATAACCCGGGGACCGGAGCACATTGTATGGCTCTGGAGACCATCTTTTCAAAAGAATAGAATGGTTGGGTATTTAAAGTCTCTCCTTGGGGAATACTCGCTCCTAAATAATCTTTCCGAAGGAGTTTATAAATGAATTTAGCCACCTGCACAGAGCCGAGGCCTTTGCAATGATGAAATACTACAGACTGGCATACAGTAGAAGGGTCAGATTAGGATATGGGTAAACAACAAGTCATTTTGAGTTAAAGGAGTCTGTCAACAAGGGTGTCAGGGTGATAAGAAAACACGTATTTGACTGGTCATGGGATTTGACTGGTCAGTCTTTTCCTCATGTAAATGTACATGACTTTTAAACTTTTTATTCAAAACTGGATTATTTTCTGGTCATTACACTCATCCAGACCCTTTGTACATTCAGTTTGCAATTGCACATTTGCAGTTTATACAACATGAAAGCAACATGTTATCATTCTATAATCTATACTCTATATTCTTACACTACTATACGAGTCCCACAGTATTTTCTGTTATTCCCTCTTTTATTCATATCTATTTTTGAATATTATTTTATTTTCTTATTTTTAGTATATTTTGTCTACCGTCAGTTAAATTCTTTTGTCTAATTTATTTATTTTATGTTCTTAATTTTCTTAATAATGACATTTCACTACGTGTCATATTGTGTAGTGACAAATAGAATTTAAATTTTGGCAAATTCTACAGTGAACAACATTTACATCAAAATACTTTTTAATAACAGATTTAGAGTACTTCTGTTTTTATATTGTATAAATATTAATAAATCATAAAACAACTTTATGCGATTAGATTAACAAAGAACGCTGCACAAATTAGACTTAATTTACCTTCTGCTCAGACATTCCATTATCATGTTGCTTTAAGAAAAAAGCTCACATGGTCTAGCATCACGTTTTCATCACGCCTCTTAAGTAAACAAGATTCAGGAAGGTGATTTTATCCATGGAAATACAGCTTCCTGTGTGGAATTACCTCTCAGTTTGTAAAGGACACTGATCTGAGCCACTGTCACTGATTCAGTGCTTGTTAAGCCCTGACTTGGCAAGCTTAGCTGAATTGCTGTGCTGAGTTGAACCGCACAGTCATTTGGAGCCACTAATGACCGGAAGTTAGGAAGTGATTTTCTCTGCAGAAATTCCAGTGCAGAGGATAATCCACGACAAACACATCATAATTGGACAAAACACTCAGAATAACCGAGACCTCTATTGTCATTCTTAGCTCACCATTTCCCAATTACAAGTAAATAGAAACACACCAGTAAACCCTCACAAGACTACATCATGAATTTTGAAGTTCCCAGCACATTAACATCAAGGGAGGAGTAAATTTAGGGGGTTCCATGTCAGAAACGACAGCTTCAAGAAATGCAGCATGTGCACAACGGTGAGCTCCGTCATTCATTCCTTTTGGCTGGCATTAATGCCTCTCTGCTTATTGCCATTGCTTTTTCTTCAAATGTGGAAATTACAGCCAGCCACAGTTATCGCCCACAGATTGAAGGCTGCCATGGAGCCCCGGATGGATTACGCTTCACCAATTACCCGCCAAACTGCAAACGGGAAATGATTTTCATCATTTCTGCTCCAGTCAGCTGGCATCGTGGGGTGACACAGGGCAAATATATTAGAGAAGCCAGTGTCTGAAAAACTGGAAGTGTACACAGGGCTCAGTGGAAATTCACCTCGCAAAGACATTTTTCACTGGCTTGCATAAACGTTTGTACTATGGGTCCACAACGATCAGTCGTAAACGTGTGGGGAACAGCAGTTTGTTCAGTGCATTATAGATCTGTTCTTTTGTATGTTTTATGAGAGCAATATGCTTGTGGCAGTATCTTTTTATTATTACAGTGTGTATATCTCTGTGTGTGAAAGATTAAGTAAAGTACAGTTTTTATTTCATTGTGTTGCAGGTATGAGAATCCTGGTGACGCTGCTGCTGGATACTCTCCCCATGCTGGGCAACGTGCTGCTGCTTTGCTTCTTTGTTTTCTTTATTTTTGGGATTGTTGGGGTCCAGTTATGGGCCGGACTTCTTCGTAACCGCTGCTTCCTTCCTGAGAACTTTTCACTGTAAGTGTGTTGGCAACTTTAGCATCTGAGTCACGATATTAGTTTAGATCCCTTAGGAGTCCTAAAATAAGAATGTTTGTAAATTGTAATGATGACAGGCCGAATGGTCCCTGCTGGAAAACCAGTTTGAGCTGGTATTTGGTTATAGCACAGATCTGCCAAAAAATCATCAAGGTGATCTGTCCATAAGATTAAATTCAGCAGTCCAAAAAACACGACCTAAAGACAAAACATTCACATTGATGCATTCTTTCATCGGACACTATTTTGTATTCATAAAAATGAACAAATCAGATCTTACTAATTCTCATTTTTATTCTCTGCTACCTTCATTAGTTTCCAACACTTGGACTAATCTTGTTTACTACGTATCTAGCACTGTAAACCCCAATGCAGCGAGAGCAGAAATGAGACCCAGTGGATTCACGGCCGGGCTAACACAAGTGTTGAAGGAACCCACGTGCAGACTGGCCAGCAGCGTCGATTATGTAACATTAAGACGGTCTTAAACTGTTAAATTGCTCTTAAGGAATAAATATTTCAAGGGACAGGGTTCTGTGCAAGGGTAGGATTTGTCCCAATGGGTAATTGAAGGTACTTGTGCAGCTAACTCACCATGGCACTTTCTCTCTGAGGTGAATTTGTGTTGACAGACGGCCCAATTATCCAGCGTCAGAGCCAAACGGCATTAAAGCTAGGCCTAGCTCAATCGCATTTCTTCTGGAGATAGTTAACTCTCATCTCCCTGGTGTTTAAATGGGTGTTTGTCCAAGCCTAGAAGAAGCAATGGCTAGGGAATGAGCATTGGGATCTGTTGAATACCCATATCGGCCATAAGTTATCATTGACTTAATTACTACTCAATGGACGGTTATTTGCATGAGTTGTCCTAAGTACTTCTGTGCATTACACACTTTGACATTAGTTTTCTGGACTTTAAGGATTTAGTAAAATATAAACAGATGTGTCAAAATATTGGTACCAAATACATTCTCAGAGAATTTATATTTCAAGATTGGAAAATGACATCCATAATGCTGGAAATGCAAAAATTGATTATTGATAGTTAAATAAACTGATTTTGAAAGCATGTAATGCTGTCTTTTATACAGGCCTGCCAGTCTAGACCACCACAACTACTACCACACAGAAAACGATGATGAAAACCCGTTCATCTGTTCTCAGCCGCGGGAAAATGGCATGCGCCTATGTAGCTCTGTCCCGACACTCCACGAGGAAGGCTTGCAGTGCCAGCTGGACATGGCATCTTACAATAACACAGACAACACCACCTGTGTCAACTGGAACCAGTATTATACCAACTGCTCCGCCGGAGAGGTCAATCCCTTCAAAGGGGCCATAAACTTTGATAACATTGGTTATGCCTGGATCGCCATCTTTCAGGTTAGCGTCTGTTGTAGAGACTTTTATTTATGCACATACAGAACCTCAGTTTCACATGCTGACTTTCAGATAATATAACCGAAGAGCAACACCTGATGCCGAATTCAAATACATAAACTCAGCATAAGGTTGGGAGTTTGATTCAGCTCTTTTTGAGACAGTGGCAGCTGTCTCTATTAATTTTGTGCCTTTGTTTATCACTAAAGGGTAATAAGGTTTTTATTCCTCTGCGTCCTACAGAATGCGCCCACTGATTTTAATCTTAAATCGAATTAACCAAAAGCCACACCCTCATACTCAGTAGGGACACTTTATACATGTTTATATCAAACCTATAGAGAAATCAAGGAAAAGCTCAGGATACTGTCATATAATGTACTCTAGAAGGCCCTGATGACTTAATCTTCCTTTTGCAGGTAGCCAATTCTGTGGCTAAGCGCTTAATTTTCACAATCTAAAACTGAATTAGCTGTCTGACAGCACTTCATCCTGCTAGCACACCCAATTGCCCTGTAAATAGCGAGCAAAGTGCCTTTCTTTCCGGTTTTGCCGTTCCCTGTTTCTCTGTAATCTGTGACAGATTAATCAAAAGAAGCAAGGGGTGCATGCCGGGTAGGGTGTCTCCCCCTGCATGAGATATCTGTACTGTCTACCTCATCGTGCATGCTTCAATTCACATAAAACTGATCAAGGGAGCGTGCAATCAGATTTATGTCTCAGTCAGTGCAATCTCATTGGTTACTCATGGTCTTATTATTAATAATATTTTCTTAATATTTTTCTGATACTGGACATATATATATATATACTGATGAATTTAATCTAACAGTATAATAATAATAAGAAGAAGAAGAATGTACAAATGTGCATCATCCATTAATGTTGCTATTGATAGATGTTGCCAGATTTTGGTTAATTAATCAGCCTGCTTAAAAAATCACTCCGCCACTAATCTTTACAGAAGACTTTTTTATGTTGTTATAAAATAGCTCTGCCATATACTGTAAATATACTGTACATTGGCTATTTTAATTGTTCTTTCTTGTATTGTTGTGTTCTGTAGGTCATTACTCTGGAAGGATGGGTGGACATCATGTACTTCGTTATGGATGCTCACTCCTTCTACAATTTCATCTATTTTATCCTCTTGATCATAGTGAGTGGCTTTGGGCTGATCTGGGTTCACCAGAACACATGTAGCCTAGATTTTGTAAGACAATTATAAAGACCATCACTCTCAGAGACAGTTAAACTTATTATCTGATCTAACTCTGTCTCAGATAGACTTATATTTAAAAAAAATTACAATTGCATATGATTGTGTAAATTTTTATTACTTTATGACTGTAGCAGATACAGATTTCAATTGGCTTTCTCTAAAAAATAAAGACAAAACGTCTCAGAAAAACAGTATCAGGTAGATGGACAGTAGGATGTACTGTAGTACACTGATTGTCGTCTGTGTGTAACATTAAAATATTTGAACAAAAACAAAAATTTTTTTTTTATTTTTACCTGTTGAGTGTCACTGCACATTTTGAGCATAAAAATGATAATAAACAATTTTTTTACATAAAAAAAATTATGTTAACATTACAATTTCTATTTTTTATTATAATTGATTATATTTAATATTATATTTAATTATAAAATGATAATTTTTTTGTTTATTGTTATGGAAATTGTCTCTCTACTTTTATAGTGTAGACCTTTTTATCAATATATAGTCATAATTTTATTGTTCCACAGTGTTCCACCTGTGGAACGGTGACAGTCCAAGTTATATATATGCAGTTATACAGTCTAATTTAATTCATATTAATGTGTAATGTCAGCAGAGAAAATTATTAATTTTGGCGCTTTCTATTTTTACAAAGCTGTCTTGTCTTGTTCTTCCGGTAACAATATTGTTAATGTGTAAAGAAGCTCCCTCCACTCATGGTCTGCTCGACTTCCTCTGCTGTTTTACAGGTGGGGTCATTCTTCATGATCAACCTTTGTCTAGTTGTCATAGCGACACAGTTCTCCGAGACCAAGCAACGAGAGAGTCAGCTCATGAAAGAGCAGAGAGTGCGCTTCAGGTCCAACGCCAGCACGCTGAACAGCTTCTCCGAGCCAGGAAGCTGCTACGACGAGCTGCTCAAGTACCTGGTCCACATCATCCGGAAGGGCACCAGGCAGATCGCACACCTCATCCGGGCCGCTGGGCGTCAGGCGGGCCTGAGGGTCTGCGCTTCTCCACCCGTAGAACCACCACCAACTAAAAGACGTCGCCAGAAACAGAGGCAGGGGTCCATTCGGCATCACATGCACCATCATCACCTCCACCATCACTACCATCTGGGCAACGGGAGTATCCGGACTGACGTGGGCGGGGAGGTGGACGCGGCCTCCCAGAGTGCCGTGGTCAGCTCCGGGCATCTCATGCTACCTGTCATCATTCCTCAGCAGGACCAGTGTCCTCCGTCTCTGAAGTCTCTGGGCCCCAGCACCGCTGAATCTGTGCACAGCGTCTTTCACATGGCGGGTCACCGTGAGTCTCTACGCTGCGGTCCTTCACCTTCTCCCACAGTGCCCCAGTTCTATAAGAGGAACTCTGTGCCTTTTGCTGCTCCAGTACATAAAAACTATCCTACGTTACAGTCAACTTTAGCATTAGAGCAGCTCAAACAGAGACTTCTGGACCCGGGAGGAGGCAGCTGCACAGCTAGTGTTCTTACCAACCTGAACATCCCTCCAAATCCCATCAACACCTCACAGTGTCTGGTGGAGACACAAGGTCTTCCTGGTAAATTAACTTCTGCAGTTGCTTAAGCTGAATGTTTGTGTAAATGTGGTATGACAAAAATGTATTTTATATATTACATAACCACATAGTAATGTCTATGTGGTAGTATAGTAGCTTAAATGTTTCAAAAATTAAAGAGAATTCATCTAGTTATTATATTTTATAAGAACAAAATAAATGCAAACCAAACGATAAGGTTCTTCACAGATAAATAAATATCTTTGGCCTTGCAAACATCTCTCTGATGTATTTCCTTCCTACAAATTTCAGGCAAAATTACCTGCAAGGACGCCGCCACAAACTGCAGCGGCACAAACCTGGACACCGCTTTGGCCTTTGACCCCGAAACTTGTCCATATTGTGTCAAAATGATGGGCAATGACTCAGAAGGAATGGACGGGAACGAGACTCCGGACTCTGACAGTGAGGGCGTGTATGAGTTTACCCAGGATGCCCACTACCGGGACAGCAGAGATCCTAACAGGAAGAAGTTTGCATTGGGAGCTCGGGCAGCGAAGGTTGTTCACTTCTGGAGGCTGGTGTGCGACACTTTTCGTAAGATCGTGGACAGCAAGTATTTCGGACGAGGAATAATGATCGCCATTCTTATTAACACGCTCAGCATGGGCATTGAGTACCATGAACAGGTTAGTGCTTGTCTCACTGTTCTGACTGATTTAATGATTCACTGATTCAATAATTCAAAATGAAATCCTATATGAGAAGATAATTGTGGTTCACTTTCATTGATTTCTCCTTTTCTTGCTTCAACAGTAATTTAATGATAATGGTTCTAAATGGTGATAATGGTGATAAATAGTTCTTCTACTAGTAGAAGAAAAAACATATGCAGTGTATACCTGTGTATGCTCTCCTTATGGTACCTTTATAAGACACATATCATCTTAAAATACTGTAATGCTTTCAACACTGCCCTGCAACTTTGTCAACTTATGGCTTAAAACGTAATCCTCTCTCTTCAGTCCACATGCAATAAATCACCTTTACTCTTTCTGTCTTGTTCTGATGCAGTAAAAATGAACTTTTACTCATCTGCCCCCTACTGTCTTTTTCTGCAGGGTTGTGGAATGTGAGACTTTCCACAGGTACCGTGTTTTTGTAATTTGCCGTACTAGCGGATGAGCGTAATTGTTGAACTGATGAGAGAGGCCGGCTGGCACACATCTGAAATTCATTGCAGTGTTTACACAGTGTGCTTGTCTGTCTCGCAGATCCTTTGGAGGGCACAAACCACAGTTTACGCCCATCTGTCACGCCCTCTTTTGCGTAACTGAAGTCGTAGGACACAGCTGGAACATGAAATTTAGGAGACTTGGGGAATGAGTTAGCCGGCAGTGCAATTTGTTATTTTTCTCAAAAAATTGTCGTTTCTTGATTGGATTAGAGTGATTTATTTTTTTGATAGTATGTAGTATGTGATGTTGAACATGCAAGAAAGACAATGTAGTCTAATGCTTTCTATTGGCTGTTTGGCTCCTGCAGTAGCTTGAAGGAGACTTACACAATCGGATGGCATTGCCCTCCCCCTGAGGACTTTTGCTTCTGTTGCCTCATCTCTCGTTTTGTTCCCTGTAAATTCCTTGGGAATTCTGGCAATGAAATTCATCTTTACAGAGCAATCCATCTGGAGAATGGAAGACTGAGATAGAGCAAAAATTTGGATCCATAAGGTCACATGGGCTTTTTGATCTCAATAAAACCCAGCTTTCAATCTTCCTAATTACTGCTCTTGTTTCACATTCCCAAAGCTTCTACATTCTTACATACTTTTGCAAGTTCCTCTCCTCCAATCACTGACATCCTGCATCACATTTTTACAGTCACTTTTGGAACAAAGAAGCCCTTGCTCCCGGCTGCAGAGATTCCAGCTTTGTTTACTGTGTCCTAGACTTGAATTGTTGCTAGTAAGGTTCAAAACATTTTTTGATGTTGTGTTGTCCAGTTTGGGTATTTTTATTGTGCGGTACAGATGGACAAATCACACGTCGCTGGATGAAGCAGAGTTTGGGAGAGTTTAGCCAAGGGGAGGAATGTGTGAATGACTGAGAGGAACAAACAGAAGAAACTGTGGTACGTTGAGTTGTTCGGCCTCCTTCCAGACCCTGCTCTGTGTTTTTTGGAGAGAAGACATGTTGATCGCTTGATCCTACGCATAAAAACCTGACCACATGTTGGCTATTTTCGGAGCAGAAGTGCGTGCTTTTTATTTTGGAGGTCACATATAAATCCATGGGCTCTTCTACATCCATCTTGTCCATCAATTTTAAGATTCTACTTTTAGCTTTAAGCTATTCAAAAGCTCCTCAGCCTATTTTGTTCTTAAGTTTTTTGGCTTTGTCACTTTTTCTCCTTCCATTTTGGCTATAGATCTGTCAGACCTTTAACCGCAACAGAATATTTGCCTTTCCATAGCTACCATAAAAACAAAACTACTGAAGTATTGCCTTATTTAATGTTAATACCAAGGATGAGAAACACTCTCAACAACAGCAGTATTACAAGATGGACTATTGATTATTGCCATACAAATGTAAACTACTAGACATATAATGCGGTATTCACCCATAAATACCTAGTTACTTCTCTCCACCAGTGCAAATAATGATCCACAGGCTTCCATATTCTTACCAGCTCTAGAGAACATTGAAAGTCATAATAGCACATTATTATTAGCTGTTTTCCAAATCTGTTCAGCCCAGGCTGTTTGCAATTATGAGCAATTTCAGTGTAATAAGTACAATTAATTAGATTACAGTTTCTCAACATGAATGTGAATTTGGAAGAAAGATGTTTTCGTTTTAGGAAGGATGTTTTTTTATATTGTTGTGTAGTTTTTAATCCTTTTTTTATAAACCATTTGCATCTGTTTTACAGTCATACGGTATATTTGGATGAATTTTCTTTAGTGATTTTACTGGAATGGTGTGCAGGCCTGCTTTTGTAACCAATTGTTATCAGATGTAATCTTTAAAGCCAATTAGCCTTCAGTATTACTTTATTGCATGATCAAGCATGCATGTAGTTGACGAAACAGGTAAAGAGAAACTTCTAAATATAGCCAAAATATACATGTACAAATTATGGATAAATGTAAGTATACATTAGTTATAAAAAATAATCATATGATGTAGTTTCACTTTACAAGAGACTTAATGTTGATGAAGTGGGACTTTTATTTTGGCTGTGCCAGTGTCTGTCGTTGACTGTACGGTGGGTTAATGCTAAATGTTATGAACTCAGCAAATTTGAAGAGTGATCACAAAATTGCAGGCAGATAAATGAATCACATAGTGGGCCTTAAATGAAAGGCAGGGGGCTTAAGAGCCCCTAAATAGGCTTCAGAATTGCCTCTGTGTGGACTATTGACAGTTTGAGCCTGAAGTTCTATTAAGTGCTTTTAATTCAATTTATGGTCTCTCAGAATCGAACAGTTTTAACAGCTCAACCCCATGTTGTGACACAAGATTAGATACTGTGCTCCATGTATCATGTTGAGCAAGTTGTTTTTGCTGCGATGGTCTTGCTGACACATTTTGTAAGTGTTTTTTAGGTTCTTCATCTTACAAATGCAGAGATGTCCAGAAGAGGTCACATCAAGGACTTGCTCAAGTAGAGACAAGATTTTTGCCACTTAAAAGGAAAAATGTACTGCTCTATAAACTAATATCAGTTTAACTAGTATTATATTATATTATATTATAATAATGTTCTATATACATATCACACTTTCCTGGGCACTTTACATAATATTACAACGCAATCTTATATTTTATGTTTCTCTCCTTCTCAGTAGGCTGTTATTGGGGGTATTATGGTTGTTGTTGTTGCTGTGGTTATGCAAATTGAGGAGCAGTAAGGGTTGCCTGCTTTGCTTTATTTGTACTAATAACTAGGCTTAACTGTCATTACAAAACCCTGTGAACTCTAAGGTCGTCCTGAAGCACTGCTTTCCTGTCCTGTTCCTTTGTGGGGTTCTGAAATAAATTCAGGTTGAGGTTATGTTGGTGGTTATTATCAGTTTGCTTAGAGATCACTGTTGCTTATGTACCTCCTTAAGGCCCCATGAGAATCAAAATAGACTATTTGTGGCAAACAAATCATGCTTCAATAATGTATTTATTTGCCTAATAAGTTATTTTGTTTTGTTATTTTGTTTTACCTAAGTATACCCTGCGTGCCGTTACGTCTTGTGGGAAACCATTTCAGGTCTGTAAAATGTCAGTGTTTTGTCAACCACACATGCACTGATTTATTGCAGACTATAACTTCCAGCAAATTCAAACTCTTGTGAACACGTGTTGAACTTTAGTTAGTTCACAAACTTTTTTGTTCACAAACCGTTCAAGCTTTAGGGGTGCTCATTATGCGTTCAAATGATTTTGAATTTGTGAAAGCTGGACATAAACATGTACTCGTCATTGTTGCTAATGAGGGAACGCATAGCTCATGTTTGGCCACGACAGCCATGTTCTTTGCCAGGAAGTGTTTTAAGAACACTGTAAGCCCTTTTTTCCCTTAGAGGAAAACTTCCTCATCGCCTACCACTGGCAACTAAAAGACGGCAGCCCATCAGGGTCTTTAATAGTGACTCTTGTATCCGTCTGTCGTATGAGTCCGGTTCCCAGTTCCCACAGTGAATGCCCCATGCTGTTATTCAGGTGCGAAACACTTGCAAAAAAGCCATAGTTGACAAATAGTTGCGCTTGAATACATTACACACTTCTGTAGCACACAACACAAACACACTGATACATGCATAAATACATACACAAATGTGTGTGTGTGTGTGTATGTTCATGAATATATGTATATGTTTTTTTTCCCGTGTGTTTATATATCATCAATGTCAGTCTCCAAGACCAAGACCATCCAAAATACAGGTTTTAACATTTTAAGGATTAAATAGAGTTACAAAGTTTCACAAGCTCTTTCAGATGCTTTTTGTTTGGTTAAATATTTGCAACACCCATTGACAAAAAGTGAAGGTGACCAATAGTAATTATTCATGAAAAAACTAAAACTTTGCAAAAATGGAGATACAAGGTTTCTGAATTTAATGATATGGATGTATACATCAGGCACATTTTCCCAGTTATCATTGGGAAAGTTGTCATTTATTTCTCACTGAAAATATAAAATAAGAAAACAATATAATAAAATAGTATGTAAAACACTCATTTTTGAAGCACTGTTCACCAAGACTGCTTTTTTGCCTTTCTTGTTACATTTACATTTAGGCATTTAGCTGACGCTTTTATCCAAAGCGACTTACAAATATTTGGAGTTCTTTTAAACTCCAAAAAGTAAGAACAGGAGGACAGAAACAACAAATCCAGGTAAAAGGTTACATGAAAAGGCAATGCCTCCACGCCTGCATGATTTACTGATAGAGCTGTCAGTCCAGTAATGGCCATCTATCATGATCGCAAATTAGCCTGAATGACTCGACGGGTGGATACGGATGGACTAGTTACAGAGTAAACAACTCACCCACTGAAACGCTGTGTGCTTAAAGTGATCTATTTTTAGCGACCGCTCAACTCGGTGCTCTTGAGTGCTTGTGACCATCTTTATACTGACAGTGTTTACTAAGGATTTGTTTACTATTGGTCTGAAAAGAAGGTGAAAAATAATAGCCAAACCACAGGTAGTAAATAAATGCTATTGGAAAAAAGTTTACCACATGCCTTGAACCTGGAAACCATGAAAACCAAAAAACCCAAACACACAAGTTTACAGTACCACACAACACTGGCATAGATGTTTACCATGGTTTTTTGCTTTTAAAAGCTGAATGCTTGAAAAAAAAGGATGCTGCTCTTACATTTGCTGTACTAAAATGAACAGCCGCTGATAGTGAAATGTATCTGCTGAGATATGGGTCTTTCATCTGAAGAGAGGTCTGAAGTTCATGTTCAAGAGCTCTCTGGATGTTCTTCAAAGCCTTTGGTGCGTCCCATGCCAGCTCAGGGTGTTGCATAGGATTTCTGAAAATTCTTAGCACCTGCAATCTTAAAAATAAAGGTGCTTTCTAATTCACAAAACGTTCTTTGTAGTAGAAAAAGGTAAGAAAGAAACGGCTTGTTTAAGAACTTTTGACAGAATGGTTCTGAAGCTTTCTTTATTTTTAAGAGTGATGTTCCAAAATATACTTTATTTCCATCGAACAGCATATTTGACGTGTCAGTATGACTAAAGACATCAACAGTATATTTCGACAAAGGTTAGACAGGTTCTTATTTTGAAATGTCAGTGTTTCGTGATGCAAGACCAAAGTCTTTTCAAAGCATGCATGCAAAGTTCAACACAATGTTAACGCTCAGCCTTACTGTTCCTGGAAAAATCACTCCCGCAGAGATTTGTGTGTGATGTACTTTTCCCACAAGTGGTCCTGATTTGAACTGAAGGGCCTCACCCTATGAAGAGGCCAAGTGCATACTCCTGCTGGGTAGACAGTACCCAACCCTGCTCTGTTCACATCCAAAATAAATTTACTGGCTTCTTTCTCCCAACCTCTGTAAAACACCTCACAAGCCACAAATAGCCCAACACTTCATCATCATGGCCCTCTTCTCAGTAAGATTAGATTACACGTAATTCTATTAGCTACATAGATGTTATTTTTCATTTCGTGGATGGTATTTAATTATATTTTCTCCTTATTACTTTGGTGGAAACAATTGTAGTAAAACTATTAGCATTTTGTCACAATTAAAAGTTCAGCATCCTGTCTAAAGTATCTATTTAAATCACTATTTGTTTTCGTAAGCGAGTAGTTGCGTGCCTGGGGATGTTGTGTTTTGTTTTTAGCTGTTTAAGATTGTGTTCATTAAAACCAGCTAGCCGTGATGTTTCAAGAATGTGTTATGCGTGCTGGGTCTTCTGCCCAGTCTCATTTTTACAATCGAAAAAACCCAAAGCGAAATATGAACCGCTCCATATGTGTCTCCTTCACTTCACCCGTGTCTTATGAAAAACTCTTTCTCTCTCATGCTGAACTATCAACAACAGGAATTACACTGCAAATTTGCTGCTTTTGTGTATTTTACTTTTATCTCACACTTTTACTGTAGTTTTGTGTTTAGTTATTAGAATGGGAAGACATGGAAAGGAATAATAAGAAACTGGCTGTTTGTCTGTTGTCTTGATAAACTGTTGCTGGGAGCAATATTTGTATGCTGTTTTGCAAATATTTCAAAAAAACTGTAAACTACAGGCATAAACCTTTACAAAGGTACTGATGTGGCATACAGTAATAGCATCTACACCTGTGACAACCTGAGTTTGATTCAATTCTTCTTCATTTTTTTCAGCCTGATGAGTTGACGAACGCTCTGGAGATCAGTAATATCGTCTTCACCAGCCTGTTTGCTTTGGAAATGCTTCTGAAACTGCTGGTTTACGGTCCTTTCGGCTACATCAAGAACCCCTACAACATCTTTGATGGCATTATCGTAGTCATCAGGTACGCAAGCTTCTTTATCTTCTCACAACTTCGAAATGTGTGTTAATATTGTTGCATGCGTCACTGTTTATTGACATTAATTTCTCAAAATGCATGCTGGCTGTGTGTTATATCGCAACAGTGACAGCCAGACAAAATGCAGCCATTACTGCTGCATGATGGGACATCTGTTGCCTGTTCAGTTTGATGACTGTCAGCTGTCGTGAGGAGTGCTATAATTTCATGTCTGTCTATTCGCAATTCCTGTTTTTCTTTGATGCAAATGATATTGAGACATTTGAGCGTTCACAAGATTTGGCACGGTAGGCTGTTGTGATCGGATTGGGCATCTGTTAATGCTTAACACATTGTATAGAAACAGTCTGCAGTGCGTCATAAACTGGGGGCGGGGTTTAGCGAGGGGGAAATGATACTCGGTTGCTATAGTTACCCGTTTATTCATATGGGGAAAATTAATATAACTAACCAAAAAATTTTTGTTGAGAAGAGAAAATGCCAAAAAAGTTTGTTTTTTGCATGTGAAACATACACGTGTTTGTTCTTCAGACATTACTTTGAATATATTAATTATAAAAAGTAAATGTAAAATTAGTACATTATATTAGTAGCAGTAGTAAATAAAATCTTTAATAAATAATTATAAATGTAAAAAGTAATAATCGTTAATAGGGCAACCAGGATTTGAGTTTATATGTTTACTGTTCTTTTAATGTGCTTTTAATGTTCACCTCAATAGCATTAAGATGCATATGTGTGTGTGTTAACAGCGTCTGGGAGATTGTTGGTCAGCAAGGAGGAGGTTTATCCGTGTTAAGGACCTTCAGGCTCATGCGGGTGTTGAAGCTGGTCCGGTTTATGCCCGCCCTGCAAAGACAGCTGGTGGTTCTAATGAAGACCATGGACAACGTTGCCACTTTCTGCATGTTGCTCATGCTCTTCATATTCATTTTCAGGCAAGACACAAGAGTTTTTGTGATTGTTTACATGTACATTCAATTTGTTCATCTTACACTGATGATAATTTTTTTTTACAGTATTCTTGGCATGCACCTGTTTGGATGTAAGTTCGGCTCTGAAAAAGATGGTGACACACTTCCTGACCGCAAGAACTTTGACTCTTTATTGTGGGCCATTGTGACGGTTTTTCAGGCAAGACTTTTGCATACTACTCAGTCTCCAATTTCTTCAATTAAACTCTGTCTTCACTTGGTGTTAATCAACATCAGGTGATCTGATAACAAGTGGATAGAAATAACAACAGGTTAAAACATGTAGTGATCCAATTGCACATTTTATGGATGATTTAAATCCTGTGCCAACCGAGCAATATAGCATCTATAAATATTAGAAATATTAATAGATGACATTCTCCAGATATTATCAACACACATACATTCAAAACAGGTGCAAACAGCGATCTGTCTCTCCTGACTGCTAATCATCAGATCACTCGATGTGGATGTTAGTATCAAAGTGTCTTAGACTGGCTCATGCCATCACCTATAATTATGTGTTAGTTGTTGATGTGTGTTCACTGTGCTCATGTACATCAGATCTTGACTCAGGAGGATTGGAATAAGGTGTTGTATAATGGAATGGCCTCCACCTCACCTGTAGCTGCTCTGTACTTCATCGCCCTCATGACCTTTGGAAACTACGTCCTGTTCAACCTGTTAGTGGCTATCTTAGTGGAAGGATTTCAGACAGAGGTAAAATCAATTTCCATTCGATCTTTCTCTTCTCCCTTCTCATTCGTTTTTGTCTTTCAGTTTTTTTGTATTTTGTGCCAAAAGGTCCATCAGTAAGGCTTCATCGATAACACCAAACCAGTGTTCTTATAATATACTGGATGTCATTTAGCAATTATCATTTATCATATATTCCTTCTATCAGAGTCATACAAACACAGTGGTACAACATACTGCACATATACTTGTTTTGTCTCCATCCATTTAAAGGAAACTGAATGTATTTAGGCATTAATTAGAAAATCAGGAAAAGAAAAACAATATTTTTTATAATTTTTATGTATTAATATCTGTATTTTTAATAGGAAATTGAACAGAACAAAACACAAATCTTCCTTTCTGTAATCAGTTAGAGTTGGAGTTTAGAAATTTAACTTAGTTTATATATATTTTTTCGTTACGGTTTTATGTGAATATTCAATTGATCTCTATCTCTAGCAGGTCTGTAGGAAAGCAAAATGTACTGTAGCATTTAATCAATGCATACTAAATTACTGGTTTAGTTTATTCAATTTATTTAATAGGGACCATGCACAAGACAAAATGATGATAGAATTTTAAAATGTGGTTAAAAAAGTTACAAAAATTAAAATCAAAGCTCAATATAATGATGAAATTGTACACAGTCTTAAACTCTAATGCAGGGAATCACTAATCTATCACTTTCTAACCCATTCCACCTGCTCATCTGCTGCCCTTCATCTAATATTATTATTTATTCAGACAGTGATGAGTTCTCGGTTCTGTGTATAACAGATGTGCTCACATCACATTCATGCTAGTCCCGTAATCTATCCACTCCAGAGAACTCCCTCTTACTCTTTTTCCCTCATTCTGTATCGCCTTCTTTTTCCATGATCTTTAAAGATCTTCCAATGCATAGCAGCCATTTTTCTCTGACAGAAGAACAGACGCACACAAAAAACGGCCAGTCTCAACATTAATCAAAGATACAAATGTTATACCTATGTTTCATTTTGGGTGGAGGGGTTGTTTTATTGCCGTCTCTTTGGAAAGGAACATGCAATTGGAAGGAATTGATCACCTCTCTTTGTATTGTATGAGGAACGATAATTACCTATTTTTAATAATTGTTTTTGAAGAAGAAAAGACAGCTTTTTTCAAACTTTCATTTTTTAGCTGTAAAATTATAGACATAAAACATTTTTCATATTATCTGACTATAACATTTACAAAAAAATTAAAACATAAATACAATACATGTTGATTTTTTTATTTATTATATTAACTTTATTCACATAGCAGGTTCTACAGATTGTTTAAAAGTGTTTTAAGGTTTTAGATTAATTCTTCAAACGAGCAAAATCTAAAGCAAAACCCACATTAAAAGCAAGACAAAAGAAAGGCAAAAAAATAATGCAAAAAGACGCAAGGAAACATTCAATTTGACTTTTATTGTCAGGGTACATTGATTTTATCACCTATATGACGTGTGCTGTGTCCAAATTCCTACATGTTCAATTACATTTTCACCATATGGCAAATGTGTTATGTGTTATTGACTATGTAGCGTCAGATCGATGACGAGAGTCAACTGAGAGTAGCTGTCAGTGTGAAAAGCTGAAAATTTTGCTTGTGCTTAAATAAATGAGTTAATGTGTAATTGGTTTTGCACACAATATTTACATAAATGTGTAATATTTGCTTATTGTCTGTAATGCGCCAGAGTGAGATGTCATGATAAGCAAAATTTTCAGCTTTTCACACTGACAGCTACTCTCAGTTGACTCTCGTCATCTATCTGACGCTTCATTACTATAGCAACCAATGTAGATATCTTGACTACATTGTAAAAAACAAATGATCAGATTTTTATTACATACAAAACACCGTGAATATCAGACCAAATTGGATTTGTGTGCAAAGCCAAAGTGTTGTGAAAGCACGTGTGCAACACCTTTAGAGCAACCAAAACAATATAAAAAATTGTAAATGAAAAATATGAACATTTTATCGTTCAGTTTAATCTGCATAATAGGAGTAAAGGGGACATTGATATGTGTGGATGAATAGGCAGGGAGTTTCAGCCCGCTTGAGAAGAAGGTATTATCTGGATGGTGCTCAATTTTTCCCGGCTTTATTCTTCTGTAAAAAATGAGCGTGCCTCTCCTGTGCCCGTCTGCCAGACAGAAATAGCTTTCATCCTGCATCATGGCAGCTTAGAGGAAATTATGTTAGCTACTCAGAAACCTTCAAAAATAGAATCTCTGCTCTTAAATTTGAGAGGATGACCTGCACTCATCTGACCCCTACGTGCCATCACCTCAGATAATACATTTACAAGAACATCATGTATTATAATCACATTACGGTGGATCTGATTCCAAGAGGAATTCCAAGGTTTCTCCTAGATCTTCTGCACACTGCCTGTATTATATTAACCTTGCATCCTTTTCTGCAAACATTGTGTTTATTTTTAGTTGGTCGAACTTTTCAGTGCGTCAGGGTTGCTGGGGAAACCGTGGCTGAATGACGTATTTGAGACAGGGAGATCAAGGGCCAAAATCAACAGCGTAATGTCCCGTCCACTGCTCTAAGCAAATAGATTTTTCTAGTCTCACTGATGTAAGAAGGCGATCCCGGTCAGACGAGCATGTCGATCCATTTACAGTACCAGTCTGTTCAATGGATGACCTGGTTTGTGTAGCTTATTGTTTTAAATTATTAATTTTTTTGTGGATCACTAGCTTTGGCTTTTTGCACCTGTATGTGTATTTGACTTATTAAAAACAATTATCAAAAACAACATTTATATCTGTGGAATTTAAAGAATAGCCCGTTTTTACTGTCAGGCAAAAGTTTCCCATTATGAAACACATGTGGTCTGACTGTGGTTCTAATTCAGAAAATATTTTTATTCGGCTTTTCATAAAAGTCAGACAAGATTTAGTTTAAAAAACATTATACACTTTTAATCACTCTAAATTTGATTACATTTTAACCTGGTTTATTACATTAGCCATTGAATCTGGCATGAGATTAAATCACAAACAAACAAAGAAAATGATTGAATGCGCTGAATGTTTCAGTTATTACTTGCATTTGTTCTTTCATCACTAGATGCAATTCTCTGAGTTACTCCGACAGATTCACAATGTGAAAAATTCAATATCTATTATCTCCAAGGAGATGGATAGAAAAACAAGAAAGTTTATCAATTGCACTGAATAAATCTTCTATATGCTCATAGCCTAAACTCCACCCAAAATGATTTGTTCTTCAGCAGAGGTATTTTACTTCTTCTTTACTTCTAAAACCTGTTTGTACTGTTTTTCCTTCCACTTTACCTCTTCACTCTATGTGGTAAATCCTAACACATATCCACTTTAGGAAATTTCCAAGCGGGAGGATTTTCATGGCCAGCTGAGCTGTATTCAGCTGCCAATAGATTCAGGGGTATGTAACACTCCGCATGATCTCACCCAATGAGACTAACCAGGAGGATCCCGGCGTTTGTGGACACTGTCACTTGTGATTGTTTTTCATAGAAGCAGACTCGACTCAAAGTCTTTCTTCAGGTTCACTTGCTCGATGCCTGGCGGCAAACCTTGCAGTGCCTCGATGCTTTATTTGATCAATGTATTTGGCCATCTGTAAAAGCCAGAGAGACTTCTGTACAAAACCATATAAGGGACGTCAATTTGAATGGATCTCAAAATTGATTTGAACAGAGATCTCCCAACACCTCTTTGCTTTTAATTATGTATATCTAATAGTATTACACTCTGCGGTGTCTTTTTTAATTTAACTACACTTAAAGTTAAAATAATCACCCGCAGAGATCAGACGCTCGGCAATCGAAAAAGCCGTTCAGTGAGCCAGAGCTGAGTGGAAGCACTTGACCCTGTTGAGGAGACTCGGTCTGTTTGTGTTGCGAGACATCACATCCTGTATTTGTTTTCATTCATGCAGCTGTGCTAGGTGACATCTGCAGTGTAAGGCAACAGAACGAGAAGCACCAATGGCTACAATGGCTTTCACACACAATTTAATTGTTATGCAATACAGTAAATCAGCTCCTGCCTTTCCGACATTTACTACAAATTACATCAGTTTTAATAGCATCCTGTGGCAGATGTGTGGATGGTAACAATACGGATAAAAGATATGAATAGCATATGTGGTCATTTCAAAATTTGACTAATTTTACTGTATTTAACAGTTGTGACTTGAGATGATTTAAACATGTCTCAGGACAAACTGCACCTAATTATTCACCTCGACAATCAAACTTACGTAAACCGCTCTGCTAGTTCTTACTCAGGTGCTGTTAGCACATCTCATGTCAAAACATGCCTGAAATCTCTCTATCAGCAAGGTCAAGCTCAGCACAATTCCCAAATTAAGTCCTGTGATTTGTTAAGAAGCAGTTGCAAGGCAACCTAATGTTTTAATTCACATTACAGCCCCAGTGGACTTTCTTTTATACCTTTTTCCTAACCGTCATTTACTTGTTTATGCATTGATTGCTGTTCCAAAGCAGTATTACTTTACTATACTACTATAAAACAGTATTACTGAAGACGTCTGTCAATAGTGTCATTAATATCAATGACATTTGGTCATGTGACACATGCCAATAAGATTTCAAATAATGTTGGAGCTATGATCTTCATATTTTGTATTTTAGAGAATAAATATAGAATAATAAAATAAGTTTTTTTGAAAGATTTTTAATTTTATTAATAAATTTGGTGTGACCTAGTCTTTTTTATTTTGTTTATTTTCATAGGGCCACAATAGCTGATAAAGTCTCATAAAGTCAAGTAGTCACTTCTGCAAGTCTATTGTACCGATCAGTTTTTCACCATTCTGCTACATCTCTTTGCTCAGAAAAGCCATGTTGGAGGAAGAATAGCCAATCCCAATGCAGACAGGACATCCCCCGTGCTCGTTTGTGAGCGTGCTGTGAGTAACAGTGGGTGTTGATGCTAAGCTAACAGCTAACAGCACCCCGGCCCAACAGAAGCTGGTGGCCTGTTCTCGAAGCTGCTTTGTTGTGCCTTTCTGCTAAGTTCAACCTATCACAGCTGTGTTTGGTTTTACTGTTCACTGTTAGTGGAGAAAAGACACGGAGTCCCTCCAGCGTCATTACTATTTCAAGTTTTTGTTGCCTTAGTACTTTAGATATTGTTTTATTCCCTATTAAGTCCTATTCACTGTTTTTGTTGTAGTTATGCTGTGAATTAATTGTGTTGTGTGTAGTGTTGCAATGATCCCACTGGCTTCAATTTAACTCAGATTTTTCTTTGTTCATCTATAACTAATGCTTGGTTTTTCTTTCAGAGACAGAAATGCACAAAGCTTTGATTTTGAATACTAATAAGTGAAGCCAATGGGATGCATTGTTTGTAGGTCTAGAGGTTTGTCAGAATAGTCTCCACTATATTTTTTTCTCTTTATTTCTATTTGACCATTAGAAATATAAGAAATAAACGTGAAAATGTATTGCAAATATAGTCTAAACTGGTTTGGTGGTGTAGCTGGTCTCCCAGACTGACCAAACTCGTTTATTTTGATAGTTGGGCAATCTGACCAAAACTAAGCAAACAGTCCAGACTGTTCAGGCTGCAAAACCAGCTCAGACCTGTTAAATCTGATTTTATAGGCAGAGTTAGCCAAGCATTTAATTACCACAGAATAAGAAAAATGAATCTTTGGGCTTTAATAAAAATCAATGCTTTTTATGGTCTTCGATTTAATCGCATTTGCAGTCACCATCCAAACCTCCCAACTGGTCAAATTGAAAAAGAGAGAGAGAAACCAAAGTTTTCAATCAGTGGTCTCTGTTTTGACAAACCACCCAGGGTTTAAGTTCTGTGCTAGACCACACTGAAACACTCCTGGCATGAAGCTGCTTTAAAGATGACCCAAGACTGGGGATGAGGATACAGGCCAAACAATGAGATGAGTCCTCTGATATAAATAGCACTGTTTATTTCTCCTGCCTCATCATTGGATGTGCTGCACCTCCAGTGAGCCGAGAGAAAAACCCACACGTATTCACCCGCATGTGGATTTATCTTACACTAATAGAACAGATGGTCCGGCCATGAGATCATCTGCTTAAAAATACATCCAAAGATACATTTAACTAATATTTAGCACTACACAGACAAATAGTTTAATTCAGTAAAGTGGTTTCAGAGTGGTGGTCCTGTCAAATGCATGCAGGTATTTTGTTTTTTTGTGGAGTAGCTGTCCAGGATGTCTCTCCCTCAGATACCAGATGCCCTAGGGTCTTTATTGAGGGCTGCTGGGATGGGGAGACCACGCCTTTGCCGATCTGTCAACACTAAGACTTGGCAACTGATACTGTTTCTTTTTTCACTTTTGATGAAGGGTGATGCTTCAAAGTCTGACTCTGAAGTTGATATCTATGCACATAGCTTGGAGGACGTTTCTGGACCTAAGAAGGATCTGTCTGCCTGTTCTGGTGAGATCTGTAAAGCACAGTTACTCATAAACATGGCAGTGTGTAGAAATTTAATTACATACACTCTTAATTATTTTTTATTTAAGACAAAAGAGACAAAATAGAACCATTGCATTGTAAGGTTCATACTTATAAAGGTTTAGTTTACCCACAAATGAAAGTTTGATGAAAATATGTTAAACCTTATATGGCTACTTTTTGTTCTTCTGAACCATAACAGATTTTGTTGGAGGTTTTTTTTTTGTGATATAAAATGACTCCACACAACTCTTAAAAATACAGGTTAGGTGAAAATAATTTACATATAATCAATAATTTTATGAAAGTCTCGACCTATTCCTTAATATTCCATTAAACAAATCTTTTATGGATAATGGATGAAAAACAGTATTTGGAATATAAAATACTTTAACTTTAAACACTTTTGCCTCCTTTTAAAGCTTAAGAAGAGACAATCCTCTCCTATTGTAAGCAAATAACCAAAAGCAACACTTTTAAAAAATCTCAGTTTTGCTTCTAAAGAACAAGGGATGAAAGGAGGTTTAATCCTAAAGCTGGTATGAGTGTAAATGCATGTGTACATTTTCATTTTTGGGTGAACTATCCCTTTAAGCACCAGATACACTTTTAACCTTCAGACTGTGGAGTTACACTTTGTATTTGAAAGTAATGCGCCATTGTCCTTTTTGAGAATTAAAGGCTCTGTCTGTCATGTTTTGTGGCTTCAGAGTTGATGTTAAATATCTTGTTCCTTCCTTTTTGTGCATCCAGTTGTGCCCATCAATGGGCACGTAGACTTCAAAACCAGCCTGACCCCTCCTCTCATCACTCACACGGCTGCTACACCCATGCCCATCCCCAAGATATCAGGAGGAGGAGACCCAGCGCTGGGATACGAGTCCCGCAGGGGCAGCAATGTCTCCATGGATCCTAATGGTCAAGATAAGTCTCCGGTTAGTAATTACTGCTTTCCATCATCAAGTTTTATACTGTTATACTATTTATGTGCAAACATGTCGATGCACAAGATTGTTCGCACACAGGCTTTTTACAAAGTATCAAATGAGACCTGCAATGTTCTCCCCATCTCCCTTTAGTCGAGTGCACGGAGCTCCCCTAATGCCCCCTGGAGTTCAGCCAGTAGCTGGAACAGCAGGCGCTCCAGCTGGAACAGCCTCGGTCGAGCCCCAAGCCTCAAGAGACAAAAACGACAATCTGGTGAGCGCCGCTCCTTGCTGTCCGGCGACGGACAGTCCAGCTCTGACGAGGGCGACGTGGGTGAGAACGGAGGTGGAGGGGGAATGTCCGAGGGTGACGACGCCTCCCTCGCCAGGACAGACTCCCTGGGCCAGAGGCCCCAGCACAGGCGCGTGGAGTCCCTGGAGACCCGTAGCTCTTTTGATCTGCCTCCAGATACCCTGCAGGTGCCATATGTACATCGTTCTGCCAGTATACACAGCGCCCGGCCGCCCAACTTCCTCAGCAATGGCAAGAGCTCCCCGTCGGCGGCCACCGCTCAGCTCTCTCTGGATGAACACCACAGTGAGGATGACAATGCGGATGAAGAGGGAAACCTGGTTAGAAAGTCGTATGATTTATTACAGATGTTCTTTTGTTGCTTACTGTGGATTTATCACACATGTCTAGAGCTTTTTCTATTCAATTGATGACTGATATAAGATTAGAGTAAAAATACTACTGTGTTATGTATAAATGAAAAATAAAGTTACTGTTCATATTGTGTTTTGTGGTCGCACCTTTTTCAGAGTCGCAAGGCTCGTCTTTTCCGTTGGTTGGAGCATAAACAGCCAGAATGGTGCCGTCAAAGGGCCACTTGGTCACTTTACCTGTTTCCTCCGCAGTCACGGTGAGTCTTTTCCTAGTCTTTCCTGCTGAAAATACCAGCAAAAAACAAGCAAGGTTGTCTCTGGGGGTAACCAGTGAATCCATTCCATGATCTAGTCCGGGTTTTGTTTGTTGTAACTATGTTTCTGCACCACCAAAATCCTAATTTATCATATTAATGATAGTGCCCCTAAGTCATATAAAGCTTAAGGCCTACTGTAATTTTAGCATCTCCCCGAGGCATGTGATGGCCTCTACCTGGTCTTCCTCTCATCATTTTCCAATGCATTCTGTTTCTGAAATGCATGTCTTCTCACATTAAGCTCCATGGAGGCTGCACTTATTAGAGGGCTTGGAAAGAAAAACTCAGCATTGCGTGTTACACTCCGTCAGCGGTTTGCTAATTAAACATCAAACAAGCTCGGAACATCCTCCTCCTGCTTTGTGCACAAGTCTTGGATGATGTAAACCTTTGCCACTCTTAACCGGTGTGACATGCTGATTGGCACATGTTGGTTTTCCCAAAGCAGAGAAACTCAGACCTGCCGTCACATCAGTACACTGTCGGTGACTTCTTTACATTATTATAGGAATTCAAACATTGAACAACCACTTTTGAATTCCAGAAGATCAATCATTTCAGTTTAAGAGTTAAAGACTCTTATGCCTCAGTCTGTATATATATATGCAGCGGAGAGATCATCTTGCTGTGAGGCAGGGCGCACCTTAAACTGCTCTCCCCAGATCACCCCAGCACATCCACACGTCTAGCACGAGAGATCGGGGTTGAGGAAGGGAGGTTGGCATGACAACGGTGCTGAGTATTCCCACACAGTGCTGTTCTGAGCATAAATTCTTTAACATCAGGCCAAGACATTAAAGAGTACTGAGAACTGTTTATTCAGAAAAGCAGCCGTGCGGGCACCCAGCAAGACTTACGACAGATGATCTTTCAGCATGGTTCTTTCATAAAAGTCTAATTGCTGTGAAAAAGTGTGAAAACTTACTCTTTTATGATTTGAATTGTGTTGTCTGTCGCATCACTCTGATGATTTAATTGTATTTTGCAGGTTTCGCATGACATGCAATAAGATCATCACTCACAAGATGTTTGACCATGTGGTTTTGGTCATCATCTTTCTCAACTGCATCACCATCGCCATGGAGAGGCCCAGAATCGACCCCACTAGTGCTGTGAGTGATGCAACCTCATTGATTTACTGATCTCAGTGGGTGATGTTACTTTTTTTGTCTTTTTTAACTTACTTTTCAATCTCAGCAGCAGTTTTTATTTGTTCCGGTGGCTTTAAAGGACAATACAACGTGACAGCTGAAATGTGACAGCTAAATCTCATAGTTTGATTTTTTTGATGATGTACCACACAAGCGTACATTAGCGTACCATTTGCTGATTCAATTATGTGCAAGGTTAAAACAGATATCACATAAATATTACAAAATTCACATCAATGCACATTACCCTGATAACTGTCACTGCACATATTGAGCATACACGTGAAAACGCACTGTAATTTTAGATTAGATTTTACATTTTAGATATTTTAAACATTTTATTTTTTTAATTTTGAGTACTTTTATAAATAATATTAACTCTTTTATTAAATTATTCTTGTTTATTGTTATGAAAATTTACCAAATATTTATTGTTGCATCTTAGACCTTTCCATCGGTATATAGTTTGTCATGATGAGATTCGATTAGATGGTTGGCCCCTGTGGGTAGATGGTATAACTTTTCCAGACAGAAACTTTGTGCTGTTTTTTTTGCAAATAACATATAGACCCTAAATTGCAAATATTTCATTATATAATAATATATGTTTCCCCAGTAGCCTTTCTTTGAAAAGCGTGTAATGGATTTATGTTTTTCTTGCCTTTAATGTCACATCTCACACGTCTGCAAAGTAACGGCTAGGAAAGGGTTTGGGACTGTTGTACCATCAGCCAATCAGCACTCTCCGAATCTCATTTCCTGTGCCTCCAGAGTGATTAGTCACATGGCATATATGGCTCAGGTTAATGACAGCGCAGTGCCCATAAAGCAGGTTGAACACTTCCAGGGCTTTATGCCAAGCAACTGCCTTTGAGATGAATGAATGAATGCTAACAGATAGTTTTCACCAAGCATTATAGATTACCTTGATGTATTGGTGTATACACCATAAAATTGCACATTTTACAAAACAAGTCATTATGTTAGTTGACTGTTACTTGTTGATGTTCATCTCGCTTGTTGTTGTTGTTCTGGTGGATCTGGGAATGTAAAGTGAATTATTAGATGCTTTGGGAGTAGGATGTTTTTGCGGTACTTTTAGGACATTAAAAATGAAACGATTCAATTTGTTATTCATGCTTTCTTACAAACCCGAAGGACACGAGCAGCTTTGCTTAAATGTTTTGCAACATCTCATTATCAGCTTGGTGTGTTTACCACTTGCAGCAGTTATTTGTTCCCTCTGGAAGACCGAAGAGTATGAGAAAGCCATTTCTTATGAACATCCCATTTTGATATGGAGAGGAATAACAAAACTTTGATTGCTACACCTGGGGTTGATTCCCATAATTGTTGCAGATTTCTGTAAATGTATCAGATTCCTTAAATTTCCATATATCTTTTATGACTTCGGTAATGTTTTCTAACCATAATGTGCTATGGTAGGAAAGATATGCTTTATGCAAGACTCATTGCATTTGGAGCATATATAGGAACGCATACATTTGCATGATTTGTTCTTATTCGGTGCCTGTGTGTCTGCCTTTGTAACTGATGAGGCAAAGAGCAACCCCAGAGCGCTCCGCATGGCAGAGATCTGCAGTGCACATGACCTGATCTCCAGTCAGTGATGTTGAGAAAGAGCCCATAACAATAACTTTGACATTGCTTATAGAAAGCTCACTGATGAAAAGTCATTACTGGCTTATTTTAGTTATTCATAGATTTGTATTTATTCGCTCACAATAAGAAACTCTGAGAACGGGATGAATTGGAAATATTCCACGTAGTATTTTCTCGCAATGTGCTGCAGGATTCTTATGGATTCTTATGGTAATGGAAACAGAAAACTTTAAAGTCAGCTCTCATGTAATTATTTTTCGAAACATTGTGTACTACAGGAAGGTTGTTTTCCGTTGTGTTATTTTCCGGCGGTTAAATCCAATGTAATCCGGTTTTTACCATGTGTGCCTCAGAGCCACGATGATATTTGTTTACTTCCCCCTAAAGACGTCACGTCAGCATTTCACAGAAGAAGAGAAGTTATTTTCCTTCTTTACTTTTAACACAGCACAAAATCCCTTGCAAGATAAATTTACTTGTAAAGCGATATTGTGTGAGATATGACTCGTTGTCTATATTTTCTATAAATGTATATGAATTTGATTTGGCAGCACATTTGCATTTTTTTTAAAGATGCTTTGATTTTTGTGCTGAAAAATAGCACAAAAATAGTTGGTCCAGGGTGATCTGCGTTGCTTTTGCCATCTATACGCATACGCAGTGAATTTACATAAATATATATGCACAAATGATTTTACTCTGTTGCATTTGTCATTTTTGAAAACTGGTAAACTTTCAAGACGTTTGCTGTTAATGAGCTGTAAAACGTTTGGCAAAGAATGTGTGCATTTCAATAGGAATCCTTTGCTTTTCTACTCTTTCCCGCAGTTTGATGTGACATTTTTGAGCAATTGCAAAATCCTTGGACCAGGTAAAGTCTTTCTGGTCCCACCATCACTGCAGGATTAAATTATGTAGCGCTTGCTGTAATAGAACACACTGAGGTTATGCAAACCAGGCTCCATCTCAATGACAGACTCCATCTCAAGTAACAGGTACCTCACTGAGCTCAGATGTGTGTCATTAATATTTCATATGGAGACATTTTTCCATTTGCATATGAACAAATGCCATCAGATTCCCCACCTGAGCCCCTGTGAAGACGAGGCCTGAGCATGTCTTTTCAGTACTCGATGTAATGGGAAATGGATAAAGAAAAGACATGGGAGTTTAAGTTGTCTCCTCCCGCTCTGTCTCACCACATATACACACTACAAGTTACAATCTAATTTAAATACGGCCGTCTTCAAACAGGAAAGAGGAATAAACATTTGCTTTATTTAAATTAGCGAGTGAATACTCTAAATGTATAGCGTAAAACATAAATTACATAAATTTAAAGTTGGTGTTTGCTATAGTGACCATATTAACATTCAGTTTAACGCAATTGTCACACTTGTTGTTTAAACAAACTTGATATATGCAGAAATGGATCAAGCAGCAGAACAAGAGTGTTTTTTCGCAGTCTGAACACGACCTTTCTCTCTTTTTTCTCTCTGCCCAGCCGTACAGTATGTTACAGCTGTGCCTGTATGCTATTCCAGACATTTAGTAACCTTTAAAAGAATGAGACAGGACATGGGTTAACTGACCCTTCTCCTTTGCTCTTCCTCATTCATGAATTTTCACCCACCCACACGCACACACGGTTCACTCAACGATGAATGAAAACAAGCCCCAGAGCAGAAAGGAATGGCAAAGACGTCAATCTGTTTTCAAAAACAATACAAACCGCAATGGTGATGTCACCATGAGGCTTTCTCAGAGAGAATGAAGGAGTTTTAGAACATGATGCCGTGACATCGGTGGGGGGGTCATGGGAAAGATGGCCCTCGGACCCTGCTGCTTAGATTCAGTAGGAGAAGGACAAATAATCCAAAGAGATCATGTTCTTCACATTACGCTGTGGAGATCAGCACTGCTTATTTTCTTTCCACACCACTTGTTTAAAGTACGAAATCAGCTTCTCGTTCCTTTGCCATCAGAATCCTCAGCGAAATCCATCGCAAAGTTTGAACACGGAGGCTTATGTGTAAGGTTGGCTGAATCCGCAGGTGTTGTTCCTCACTACCTGTTTACTAAGACTAAGGAGATTTGTGGCAGTCTGAGAAAAGAGACTGATACCCATTACATTTTAACTTGGCGTAAAGAGTAAAAAAGTGGTTATGAGTAATTAGTAAACCTCAGAAATAACATCATGCTTTCTCAAAGAAACTATGTAAATTAATTGACAAGCAGTTGATCATAATCCATATCATAATCTGTGCATTACTGCCATGAATAGAAAATATAGAATAGATTTCATATGCTAATATCTTGAATAATATTTTTCAGATTTAACTCTCATGTAAACTGCTTTTTTCCCTCCCTATTATTATTAATAATTTGAAGGCAGTTTGATAGCCAATATTTATTAGCCAAATAATATTTAGCCAAGTTTTATAATATTTATACATTTGCAGTGCAGTAACTTTGGTCTCTCATATAAATATAAAATATAAAAAAGAATACAGTATGTATATCTCTGGTGATCTGTTTTAAAGTGCCATTCTGACTGCCACCAGCCTTGTACATCAAGTGTTCTAAGATTTGTAGTCACATCTTTGTTGTTTAATTCATTCGTTCCATCTGTTTCTTTTGTTCTCTGTCAGTACAGCGATTCAGCGACACAGAGAATTACCATAATTGCTCTTCACACACATTTAAAATATATATTTTCAAAGATGTTCACTAGCAAAGCATGTGCTCTGAACTGTAGTTTATTCTCAGGAATCGCTTCACCCCCTTATATGTTGTGTGTATGCACATACACTATCCCAAAACCCTGTAGAAGATAAAACTGCCAGTCACTATATTGCTTTGCTCTGCACTGGTACACAAGTGCAGTGCGTGAACCGACTGTGCCACTGTGGCCACGGCTCCGGTGGCTTACGACTGGCTTGATGTCTTTGGCTGTGGCAGGGGTGAGTCAGGTTCCTTACACCAGCGATCTGTAGGATTTAGCTGTTTCAGCATGAGAGCATTAGGATGGAGTGGGTTGATGCTCTGGAAATGTAGCACTGTTGACAGTAGCACTGTCTGTTATGGAAGAGGAACAAACAGTTCTGGATCAGGTCAGAGCAGAGAGGTGGAATCAACTGCGCCGGCTGCGTGGGACGGCCGTGTGGCAGACGCACAGAGACTGAAGAGCAGGGCTTTGCGTTTGCGGTATTATTTTCCGATGGTGCTGTTTTGTAATCGTCTCGTTTATGTAATGACATAATCTCTGTTTGTGTTGCTGTGTGTGCAAATGGGATCAGACACAAAAAACTTTACCTACCCTTTTCTCTCTGATCTGTCATAGTAATTTTTGTTTTGTTTAAAGGGATCAAACGAAATTTTCCTTGATCATTTGAGATGCTGTCACTTTAAGCCCTGAAAATGATCCCAAAAGCTGCAAAAATGGCTTCTGAATCTTTAATTATGATGTGGTTTTGGTTAAAAAAATTCACAGTTTGTTTGAATAAATAATGATTCATCACAGATGATTTACTTATCTAGACTTTAGTTACAGTTACTGTCAGTTACTGTCATGAAGCTTTTACTCATTTATTTATTGCCCGCTGTGAAATCTAGTAGTATCCACAGAGAGTGCAGAAGTGTATCGTTTGCTTTGTGTATGTGTGTGATGGAGGATCTGTGAGATGTTAATGCCCATGGAGTACTCGGTGCGTGGGCAGTCCAATAGATACCTTCACAGGAGGCAACTCTAATGTGTTATGCCACACACACACACATTTTCTCTGATCTTACACTGACTCACCCATCACTTCCCCTGCTTGTCTGGTTCTCTCTGCAGGAACGCATCTTCCTGACGCTGTCCAACTACATCTTTACCGCCATCTTCGTGACCGAAATGACAATAAAGGTAGGTGACGGGCCTGGCATTTGTCTCAGCGTGGCATCTTCTCTGACAGAGGGTAAACTTACAACGACTGGGCCAGAACACCAGCCAAAAGCTGACTAACCTCAATTCCCAGTGGCTTTTTTAGTCTCCGTCTCTTTTGCATCAGCATTGCTAATGTAGTCTGGTGAAACTGTGCCATCACAGGTTCTCCTGATAGCCTGACCTTTCACCTTAATCTGATAACTGTCCCTGCACATATTGAGCATATTCATGAAAATGCACTATACGAACTACAATTTTTTAAATTTAAGAAATTGTATAGATATTTAAAAACTTAAGAATAAATATTTGACAAATTTTCATAACAATAAACATATATATATATATAATATACATATAGATAATTTTTTTATAAATAACATTAACATTTTTTATTCATTTGTTTGTTTATGTTTATTGTTATGAAAATTTGTCAAATATTTATTCTTAAGTTTTTTTCAACCTTTCCATTAATTTGATTAGATGAGACTAGAATTTAACTATGAAAAATTTAAGAAAAAGCTAAAATAAACTGTTCCACCTGTGAAACGGTGATAGTTAACAGGTTAAAGGAATAGTTAACCCAGCAATAATTTGTCATCATTTCATCACCCTTGTGTCAATCAAAACAAAAAGAGAAAAGAAAGTTTTAAAGAATCTTTGCACAGCTCTTTTCCTTGACAGTTCCATTGTTCAGCTTCAATCCAAAGGACTAAATAAGAACAAATAAAGACCCACTTTTTATTTTTGGGTGAGCTGTCTCTTTAAGACAGCGCCTTCCTCTGACATTTCTAAAGTCTAAACAAAGAACCCAGCAGCAAGTATTACAATTCCTCTCTGACATGCTCAACAGCCGCCAGTCAGCTGAATTAAACATTTGAACAAACGCAGCCTCATAAAGTACTAAAGACAAAACACAATCTAGAGTCCATTGACACGAAAGGTCTATTAGGCAAGCACTCTCCATTTTGCACTCCTCACCACACCAGTTAATACTAAGCAGGGGGATCGTCTGCCAGATATTCAAATGACTATCGTTGAAATGGAAGAACATGCTGAGACCTCTCTAGATAACACAGAAAAGTTCATAGGTGCCAGTCACGGAGGTCTAGGGTTTCTATTCTGGGTCCGTGCTTTATGCCAGGTCACGCCCACCCAAGAGATTTCAAATGAAAATCATGGCAGAGAATAATCTTACTCGCTGGAGGTTAATTAACAGTGACTGACAAAAAGTTTCTGGGCCAGATGAAGATGACAGGGGTGTTGAAACTCCTGGCTTTTGTTGCCAGACGTGCCTTTGTTCACGTTGACGTTTGATCACGTTGCAGTTTGATATATTCACCAGCAACATCATTAGGAGCCGCACGCTCATGCTAAGCACTTTTACTGAAATTATTTTTTACTTCTAGGCTGTTTACCTCAGCTTCTTTCTTTGAGGTCTTTTATGTGCCAGCTGTGTGTCATTCTAACCTGATATATTCTCGGAAATGCCACCGCAGTGTGACAAAAAGCTTGAGGGAATAAGAAATGTTGTGTTGTGTTCTTGTTTGGAAATTCGTATCTCAAACATGTCAGCTATCTCACATTTCTTAATGTGCATGCTCTTTGAAATGTTTTTTAACTGTCTTTGCAGCCTGAGCCAGGTTTCACACAAAAACTTTAATTTAAAGCAAGTACTAATAGATTTTGACTTTGAATTTTGACTTTAGATTTTGAACAACATAATACATTTTTGTAATGAAAGCTACAGAAACATTCACAATTGTGAAGAATATGGACAATTAGCACTTTATTCGATTAAATATTGCTGTAATTTCTGTACCACTACAACATTAAGAAACAAAATTATGAAAAAATGGTCAAATAAACAGATTGTCCCACCCTAAACTCCAGTAATGCTTTTTGGGGTGTTTTATCTTTACTAGTAACCTTTACTAGTTACAAAATTAACATTACACAATTGACATACTCTGCATATTAAGCTGGAATAGAAAGTCATTAAATAATTACTAACATCAGCTTTAAGTGAAATTCTGTTCAACATCTGTGCTTATCATAGTATGTTTGTCTCTGGTTTGAAGGTCGTTGCCTTGGGCTGGTGTTTCGGGGAGAAGACCTACCTAAAAAGCAGCTGGAACATTCTGGACGGCATGCTGGTGATGATCTCAGTCATTGACATCTTGGTTTCACTGATCTCCAACAGCGGCACTAAGATCCTGGGCATGCTGCGGGTGCTGCGGTTACTAAGAACACTGCGTCCACTCAGGTACTGAACATAAGACAGCTTCAACATTCATTCTGTATTGCATTATGTTACAATACAGTGAGTTCACTGAGTCAAAGTGCTAGATTTTCATATTTTTTTACATCAGCATCTTTTTTATACAGGAAGTATAATTAATGTAAAGCCTGGAGTTCTGTAATAATCCATTTTATCCCATACCTCATTCAAATGCAACAGTCAGAGCATAATTGGTGCAGTATGTAGATGTGTTTTTGTGTTATGTATATGTGTGCTTGTGTCTTGAGTCTTTTTCCTCTAAAAAGGGAATTTCTGGAGGCCTTCCGTGCTTTTAAATATTTATGACACGTTCAAGCAGAAAATACAAATCAAATATTCATCTTTCCTGCCCAATTTGCTCACAAAATACTTACACTGGTCGTTTACCTTCTTTTTTTAAAGTACCCGGGGTCAACTTTAGCAAGTTTCTTGTGCTACCAAGAGACGTTTTCCAAATATAGAACATATTTTGATCATTCCAGAGTACATGTATATATTTCTTCCTGCTTTTATTTATCTATTACTATTGAGTAGAAGACAGATTGTAGACATTTGTTTGTTTGAGCAGATCAAAGGACCATTTATTTTTCATGAAAAGACAGTTATTAGCCTCTCAGTCAAACTTTTGTTTCTTCAAATGTTGATAGAAGGCGAGAAGCACTATGGAAGAGGGCCATTTTGGGTAACAGGCGAGAACTGATTATTTAGGTTAATTATATTTATTTGTATATATTTAACCTTCGCGTAGCTACACAAAGCTTTACCAGTTGAGCTACAGGAACATTTTACCAAAAATGGTCTAAAGAATCTGTTTCTGTAGACAATAAATTATATGGCTATACATTGAAAAAAGTGTGAAAATGTTCATTTCAGGAAAAGCAAAGTGTATTTTAGGAATATAGTGAATGTTAATAAGCCAACTAAGAAGCTAAAGTAAATACAGAATAATCTAGCTTAGAATAATAACTAAACAAATATAAAAACAAATGTACTAAAATGACTTTTATTTAGTAAAACAGATGCTATTTTATGATGTCGGGTATCTCCTTTCACGAGAATCTTAACAATCCGTCTGACTGTCTGAGTTGCATTAAATGTACGTGTGTGTGTGATTGGACAAACAGATGTCCTGTGCAGATGTTTTTTAATGCGTTATTGAACCTGTGTAATTAGATAAACAGAAATCGTGGATTCTTCATTGCTCTGCTGTCATTACCTTCAGCAAGCAGTTTGTTTTCTTTTTATTACTTTATACTGTTGCACATCCAGAGTAAAAGAGAAAAATCTTTGCAAAAAAAACATTTTATGTTTAATTACATTAATTAGAGAGAAATTATCTTGGGTGTGCATCTGGACCACAGTTTCACTACTTGTTGACAGTGTAGTGCTGATATTTTTCAACCCGACTGTATTTAATTTTTCTTACACATCAGTTTTTGGTGCTTTTGTATATCCAGTTGTATTTTCACATATGCTGATGCAGCATAATTGTTAGCTTAACTGACTACCAAATAAGTTCATACTGTAAGCAGGATGTTGTGATAAAACGACTCCAGCAAAGAAGCATCTTTCTGCTGAAATGCTTAATGTATTATTTATTAGTGCTTATAGACATCCAAGTTATTCTGTATACCCATATATATAATGGATAATAAATAAAAAACTGAATTTTTTTTACTAGACTTTTTATTCAAATGAAGTATTTTACCAAGTAATGACTATAGTATCAACCTTTAAACAGTGTGATGAGTCTGTGTGATGAGGTCCCATTATACCTAATGACAATTGCTTGCCAATGTGAAGCACCCAAACCCTCTGTAAATTAAACATGAAGCAGTCTGAATTTTCACTCAGCGTGATCGTTTTAAAGATCTTCCTTGTCTGCCAGGCCGCTGTGCTTCAGAAAAGTTTACCCCTCTCGCGTCTGTGCCGCACCGCACAGCGCCTTTGAAAGTTTTTACTCGAGTTTTGATCCCTTTCTCAGTCGACTGACTTTATATTAATGCACCTCTGTGTGGAGTCCAAGTTAAAATCAAAGAGGAGACAAAGACAGCTGTAAAAAAGTCTCCACGGCGTGAGCTCGGCTGCTCCGGCTACAGCCAGTGCGTGCGGGGAGGGATGGGATGGGTAATCCAGACCACATGTGTAACTGGGCTGCTTTGTACAGTCAGTTTAAGCTGATGTGTCTAATATGTTGAAATTTTATGTTAAAATACTTTTCCGTATCTCAGCTTAATAAGTAGAGACAACTAAAAGTAGAAAGTATTTTTTGGAGAGGTGCAAACACTGATTTGTTGAGAATTCTGACCAGCCCTACACAGCAGTGCTTTAAGCAATGGCGTGCGCTTGAGGCGGGACTATCTGCTTTTCTGACTAATGATGGACAGGAGTGTTTGAGAAATGTTTGTACTTTTTTATGGTTTGATAGTCTAGAACCAAATTATTTTCTATTGCATATCTTGTTTCTCTCTGAAATGCATCACAACCCATAAGTACAATGGGCTATGATTGCAATTCACATTGATTTTTAGGTAGGAGGAGATGCGCCCATGCATGTGAGCATCTGGGTTTGTAATGTCTGTGTATGTCTTACACTTATTAAGTATTAAAGGCAGTGTTACGGGGGTTGTATTCATGTTTGTGTGTGTTTGAACTGTTGACAGGATGATTTATGCATTGTGTTAAGGGTGGGTGCGCACCCACTCTGTTCATTCATCAACTATTTGACCCCTAGGTTAAACCCTTTCACTGTACGTCACCCATGCAGATCTAAATTAATCTCAACAGGACTCCGAAACGTGTAGACAATCATCCATCCTCCCCTGTTTGTACAGTGCTATATGTTTTTCAAAGGGACATACAATCTCCTATACAGTATATATCTGCTGATGTCATACAGCTCCTATGACCTCTTTGCACCGTACAATGTAAATAACACTGCATAATGCTCCGCTTTACTCTCGTTTGTGCTTATTAATTTTCCTGCTAATTACAGTACAGCCAGGCTTCTTCACTAGCTCTCGTCCACTCCGAGGCATTTGTTAAGCTAATCTAGCTCGGGAGTGAAAGGAGTTTCTGCATTGTCTATTCGCTGTAATTACAGGGCCGAAGAATTGCGACAAATGACGATAAGCACAGATTGGCTCCTTTGGATTTCATCAGGGCCTGATTAGTAACATTCGGAGCATCTCTGCAGATGTCTTTTATCCCTTATTGTTTCTGGATAATTGCTTGTGTAATTGTGTTTGAGGCTGAAGTTGTATTTTCACCAGATTACGTGAGTGTGCTTGGATATGAAAAAGAGATAGATGTGCACAGAGATAGAACAGGTGTCTTCAGTATGTTTGCTTTAAGAAATGCTTTGTACTGAAATGGTTACTTCTGGTACCAAATTTGCTATACGGTACCAGCCAGAAGTTTAGACAGAATTGACAGAGATGTATATTTTAATGTTTAAAATGATGTTTTTTAGACAAAAATGTAATTGTGCCAACACATTCATTTCTTTAATTAGAGAACTACAATTTTATTCACAAAAATATCTTTAAAATTATTGATTTGGACCAAATCATGAATACAAAGTGGCCATAAGAGTCCAGCATAGATAGAAATTATTTCAGTGCTGTTTTAAAGGCTTCTGAGGTTGAGACCTCAAGAAGCTGGATGATAAAATGTCAAGAGGATGATTTTGCATATTCTAGACAAAGACTGACTACTTTTGAAGATGATCAAATATAACATAGTGTTCATTTATTTTGAATGACTCACAATTAAATTACAATTGTGTTATTTCATGGTTTTGATGGTTTTTCGGGACATGGCATCCCCTGGTCACCATTCAGCTTAAACATGTTGCTGCATCTACAGAAAAAAGAAACGCGTATGTGTTTGGCACAACATGAAGGTAATTTAATAGTGACAGAATTTCTCATTTCTAAATGATCTATCCCTTTCAGTTTTCCTAAAGGTTTGGTTAATTAATGAGGTTTTAATTTCATGCTTTCTTGACTGTCTAGGAATGTTTTTTCTGTCCTTTGACAGATATCCTCAGATCGTGTGCTCGCTGTGCATGTGTCAGGGAGACGCAGCTTGAGTTCCCCAAACCGACAGCTACAGCATCCTTTAATTACAGCCGGGATGAAAATGTGTGTCTGTGTACTGGGAATAAGAGGTTCCTTCAGCGCTCTGCTTATTGTTCCCTTCGTTATTTATTTATTTATTTAAACCTTTCAGAATGCAAGCAGTGAATATGAAAGATACAGCCTCTCTGAAGGCTTGCAAAGCATTGTTTCTATATCATACGTTCCCAAAAACCGGAAGAATTGCCTGAGCTCCTGCGTCATGTTACAAAGGCCTCACATGTCTCATAGACAGATAATAAATTCTTTGCAACATCCTTTGACACCTGCTGTTTTTTTACCAGCAAAACAAATTCTGAACTGAAACATCCATGTTTTTGGACACACTAAAATGTTGTTTAGTATTTTAGATTTGTACCATATACAATGGCTGTTAATAATAAATATGTACATTATGGGTAGTTTCCATAGTACCACGGTAAATATCAAACTTACCATTTGATGCCATTACATTTCAGTGATTACAAAATGACACTTTATACACATTACATATTTTCTTTGTTGTGTCTTCCTTTTGGTCTTTCGCTCTACTTTTCTCTTCATCCCCCACACAAAATGCTTGCAATCACTTGCATATTTTCACCAAAAATTACATAAGCACACAACTAAAGGTTTTTACCAACTTTACCAACACCTCAGGCATTAGCTCCCTCTGTTGGTAAAATGTAGAAATCTCATATGGCATATCATTCACAACACTCACTGGACCGTTCCCTCCCAGTTCAGTCACAGATGAGCCGTATAGGTCTAGACATATTGATCCTTCTCATCATTTGACATTTCCATAATTGATTTTACGGTATTACCTGAAATCCCCAAAGTGAGCTTTGATAAATATGCCCGAGCGGCGGAGAGATGTGGAGATATTCAGACAAACAAAAGACACAGCAGGCTGTTATCTGCACACCCACTGGCGGTGATCTTTTCACTCTGCCACCAGTCACTTTAACTCGATCTGATTTCTCTTTTAAACTAGGTTTTTCCTTCATCCCAGACACTGATATAATCACAGCGCAGTCCTTAAGAAGATCAAAGTGAGGGATCAAACCGGTCTGTTGCCGACTTAGCTTAGTTCAGAAATCACTGTCACCAGACGAGTGCTAATATAAATTATTCTTCAGTTTAAAGAAAAACATTGTTGCGATCCAGTATGTTCAATACTTACACTATGCATTAATGTACAGTATGCATTCTTTTTGTGATTCCAATATTCAAAAAATAGGAATAGGTCTTTTAATAGGTTAAAAGAAATGCAACTTTTCTAAACACCTTTGTTTTTTGTTCCCTCACACTGTGTTTGATCAGAAGAACACGGCTCCTAAGGCTGCTGATTTCCAGTAACAATTAGGCATGTGTATCACGTGTGTTATTGTGTGCACTCAAGCAGGTGTCACCATGTCACTGTGTGCGGCAGCCTCCCCTGAGCATGACAGGTGCGCTTTTGTGCCGTTAATAATTAGGCTTCGTAGTTATTCCTGCAGTTTAATTAAACTGTCGTAGTTCTTGCAGCATAAAAAGTTTCCATATAGCACTACATTACAGTTTATAACAGATAAGTTGTGACAGAATTTTTAAAGGTTGTCCTGCTTACTTGTGAAGAAGGTAGATTGCTGTATTGATTGAGTTCTGGGACTAAGGTTAATCTGACTGAGAGACATTTGAGTAATTTTATAGTTCTTTTAAGAAAAAAGATTACTTTTAAGAAAAAAAAGTCAAACGAAATTCTGCATTATAAAACTCTGATTGAATGGCAAATTAAAAATAATGGGTATGACACAGACATAGAATTAGTATTTTAATTATTTGTAGTATTTATTTTTATAGTATTTATTATACTTTTGTTGTGGGGAAACTGAACATATTATTTCAATAAAAATTCAAAATCAAAAAAAGAATAAAGATTAAAAGGTGAATAAACTCTGTGGTGACCACAATGTGTTTTGTGTGGTAAATTATTGGCTTCAGAGAGCAAGAAATCGCAATAAATCAGGGAACATTTAGAACCAAACACTTGAGATATAAAAACAAGTTTAATGTGGAGTTTTTGCAATAATATTTTGGTTACAAAACTATTTTGGTTCAGTGTTATATTTCCAATTATGCCCAATATAAAATCTGTGTCCTGAAACAGAACCAGTTATCATGTTCACTGAACTAGATTTGTTGCTGAAGCATTTCTTTTGTATGGTTTCAGAGTGATCAGCAGAGCTCCAGGACTGAAGCTTGTAGTTGAGACACTGATGTCATCACTCAAACCTATCGGAAACATCGTGGTCATCTGCTGTGCCTTCTTTATTATTTTTGGCATCTTGGGAGTTCAGGTGAGTACCTAAGAAGCACAAATTTGAAATTCTACCATACAGTGATTCTCTGTGTGCATTTAATTCCTGCCAAAAAACTATGAGTCTATATATGACAGTTCTGTGCACCTAATCCACAAGATATTATAATGTCTGCAAGTAAAAGATTTCGTGCATAGAAAGGATACACAGTTTCCTGTAATCTCAGTAAATGTGAAACATACACTTCCTGCCCACAACTGAATAATTTGACTTTGATTAAAATGCTCTGTTTTCCATAGCTCCATAATTTCCATATGTCTGTAGGGGAATGCCGATGTCATTTATTTCTTCCAGAAAAACATGGCTGTGCTTTGTTCTTTTGCTGTGTATAACATTATCTTTGACCTTACGTGATGTCCATCTGACTTTATAGAATCTATCACCTAGTTTATGTGTGGTTATGGTAGTATGGACACTAGAACAAAACCATTGAATAATCGGTGTGGCCAGATTTCAATGATTCTGTTCACTGGCTTGTCATTTAAAGGTGCTATAAATTGATGATTTTAGTAAGTTTTGCTATGCTTGACCCTCACGATTCTTTTCTTCTTCAGCTCTTCAAAGGAAAGTTCTTTGTGTGTATGGGGGAGGATACACGAAACATCACCAACAAGTCAGATTGCCACCTAGCTAACTATAAATGGGTCAGGCACAAGTACAACTTTGATAACCTTGGGCAGGTAAGCACTTAACCTGCTAGTAGTTACATAAACATTTGTTCTGTCAAGGCTGAGCTAAAGATGATCTTTTATATCTACCTACAAGAGACTGGTAATGCTGTCTTCAATTCAAAGAGAATCTGTTATATTCGTTTCCCATTTCACAGTCAAAAGGGAACCACTGAAGTAAAAGATTTCTTTTTAACCACTTTTATTATCATCTGCCTCTTTCAGGCTTTGATGTCCCTGTTCGTTCTGGCTTCTAAAGACGGCTGGGTGGATATAATGTATGATGGGTTGGATGCCGTCGGTGTTGATCAGCAGGTATTGAATAAGTTGAATACATTTTGTTGTAATACTAATAATATGTTTTCGAATATTTTATTTGTGGATTCATCCCTGTGAACGTAGCAACACACCTTATTCATTTAAAGTGGGTCACAAACAAATTTTTAGCCCTGTTTGTGTGTCTCACTAAAAACCACAAAACTCTGAACAAACTAACCCTAACACAATCAAAAATCATGAAAATCATTGGTGAGCATTTCTCTTCTGGCTTTAAAGAATTGCTTTTCCATTCAGGAGTTCTTTCATAAGCTTCTCACTCACCAGTTAACACATCTCTCCCTTTGATGTGTCTTCTTTTACACTCTTACCACCAAAATATGTCTCTGTAAAATTCAAAAATGTAACATTTTTGCCTGAAAATGAAATTGCTATGCATGTGCTCCGTTTGCATAGTGCTCAGCCCCTTGTCCTGAAGCTAAGGCATTCATTGAAGTGGAACAGGCGTCTCTTCTGCAATGCTTGCCGTACTGTATACGCTGTATTATTGTAGTGTAAAGAAAGGCGTCTTTAAAATTTCCACTGTGACAGACCTTTGAACTAAAGTGTTATTGATTTATTTATTCTGCACCATCATCATTTGTATTCTTGAGCAAGGGAGGGAACCCCATTAAGCGTGGCCAGTCCAAAAATTGTTATATTTTTTAAACTCGGGGAAAACTTATTTAAAAACTAAATGAAATATAAAGAAATGTGTGATTTCTTTGTTTTCACTGAAGCACACATGATGGAATGAGATGAGCTTTTTTATTTAAAAAAGTGTTTTGTACTTTGTGCTGATAATTTACTTTAATTAATAATAAAAAGTTTGTGTCGAAAGATGAAAATAATTCAATGAAAAGATGTTTAAACCACACTGTTTTACCAACACAATCTCACAATTTTCAATTATGTGTTTTAGTTCGATTTGCCTTCTCCCGTTAACGTTATGGTTAGGGACGGGCCTTTATTGTCTTTTTTTTAATAATCCTATGTTTTTGTACAATTCACATTTTTACCAATATCCACCTCATAAAATCCTTGGTTTTGCTTACTTAATGTGTTTCTGTTGTAGCCCGTCATGAATTACAACCCATGGATGCTTCTCTATTTCATCTCCTTCTTGCTGATCGTGGCTTTCTTCGTGCTCAACATGTTCGTCGGCGTGGTGGTCGAGAACTTTCACAAGTGCCGGCGACACCAAGAGGCGGAGGAAGCCAAACGTCGCGAGGAGAAGCGCATTAAACGCATAGAGAAAAAAAGAAGGAGTAAGGAGAAGGAGCTAGCTGGTCGGTAGCCTTTCCACATCTTTCTGAGTCCTGCTTGATCACTTTGATTTGAAACGCGTGCTAAATTAGATGCTAATGCTAATTAGCGTGACCGGCGTATGAGGAATGACATGCTCAGGCCAGCGATTAAGTAGAAACTTTACCCCCGGCTTGCCTCTTTTTGCCTGGGAACGTCTCCAGAGCATGTCCCATGGCCTGCATGGTGATCCGCTTACTGGGAGAGCAGGGTGCGTGGGACGTCCCTGTCCCGGGGGTCTGCGCACCCTCCTTCTCTCATGCATGTAGGGCAGCGCAGTCTGAGAAGTAAACTCAATCCTGTCACGGTTCGATTGGTTAAATCCGTCAGCTGCCTGCTCTGATGCTACCCATGATGCACGGCGTATTAATGACCCTCACTTTTGGTTCCACTGCCTGCTATTCTAAGCAGTAGGCGTTAACATTAAAACTAAAATTAATCTTTGGATGCTACTGTAGCTGTTGTTTGGACATTGGCTTGGACACTGGTCCAGCATGTTTGATCTTCAACAGTTAAAATTGATTTTTAAAGCCCTTGAGAAATACAGATGTATACAGACTAATACTTGAGTCGCAGGGTGGGACCACGCAAATGAAAACTCATGCAGACGAACACAGGAGACAAAACCTATCTAGACTACAATGACACATTCATTCAATCTCAGTTCAAAGGTCAAATAGTTTTTTAATGTAACAGCCCCACTAAATGTCTTATCACCATTTTCGTTGTGCATTAGCTGATTAGTGTTACTAGTTTTATCACTCCATCACTGCTGTAGCTGAAATCGATAAGTGCTTCTTCATTTTCTCTTCAATTGTTCATCTTTTCTTTTGCGGTGTGAATGGCTGACGTGTGTCAGGTTTCCAGATGGAAATGAAATTCAAACGTGTATCCTGATTATTATTTTGAAACGTATCCTTTTAGGATGGCTTGAGTCGTACCAGAATAACAATGTTGAGATTTAGAACTGTTGCTTGAAAAGCTTGGCAGTATGTTTTGTGGTTCTATTCAGGTGAACTTTTAGTAATAGTTCACCTAAAAATGACCCGCATCCTCATGTTGTTCCAAACCTGTATCACTTTCAAACTAGAACACAACATTTCTATGAATTGTTATGGTCGCTATTTCCTGTGCAATTGCAATGAATAAAGCTTTCTGTAAATGAAACCGAGGCTTTTAAGGCTTTTGAAAGGATATAAAAGTATGCTAAAAAGGGGTCCATAAGACTTCTATGCTATATTTCAAGTCTTTTGACTTTTATTCTTTGTGTCCATTTTGAAGTTTAAAAGCCACAGTCAGGAATAAATGCATTGAAAAGATAGACGAAAATATTCCTTTTGTGTCCTGTGGAAGAAATAAAGTAATACAAATCTGGAGTGACATGAAGTCAGGGTGTAAATGATGATAGATTTTAGGTGAACTATTTCTGTTTGGATATTTCTGTCCCCAAAGACTTTCGAGAAAATGGTTGCAGTATTTTTAAAATTGAGGCGAATTTGAACTTATCTACTTCGGGACTAAAGCTAAACTTGGAATAAATAGATAAACAGAGATTTTGCGATGTCTTACTTCACGAGTTCGCCTTTACAGATAATAGGGCGTAATAGTATGCGTATTTGGCGTGCTGTCCGGGGGAGGGCTCCGAGTTCGGCAGTTCTTCCCGAACCCGGAGCGCTCCCCCCCTGTCCCCCTAAAGGAAGGTAACGTTAGGGTGTAGGGATGCCGAAACGCTAGAGAGAACTAAGGTAGGACTGCTTGAGTATTTTATGGGGGTTCTCTCTTGCGCTGATAGGGCAGATGATACGATTACTAATGATGAATTGGCCGGTTCAATTATCTGCGCGCGCTCCTCACGAAATTAGTTAATAAAACTTCACTTAGTTTTCCCTTGGACTCAGAATAATTGGAACGCCTATCAGCACATTCTCTCAAAAATCCATCCTTTCCACCTGTTCTTCAGCTCCTGTGGTTCCTTTGCTTGCCCTACCTGATTAACATGGTTTCATTCTTCTAGATATAATGCTGACCGGTGTCAGTTGGTCCAGTCCTGAACTCACAATGAAAGGTACAGATTGCTTCTGGCATGTCTATGTGTTCACCGTGGTGATGGTGGTGGTTTGGGTTAAGGGTGGGGGTGCTGTTATGAGCACCGGGTTGGGAGGGCACCATCGATGGCCCATGCTCTCACCTCATCAGATCTGATCTGACCACACAAGAGTTGTCTGTGGAAGTTGTGTATGTCTGGTTTCCACACTTCATCACCAGTTCCAGCCAGCCCAGCCTCAAGCTCACACAGGGGACGGGGAAAGAGAGACCATACTCGATAAAGACTTACTATTTTTTGTTTATAGTTGTGATGGTAGGTCAGCGTGTGACCAATCTCTCAAAGTTGCCCCCAACGTGACGCACTGTGGCTGACGGAAAGGAATATTATCACTGTTTTTAGCTTTTCTTGATCTGTGTGCTTCAGAGTTTTATCATTGGTTTGTTGTTGTGGCGTAGTGATTCACTTCGTTTTGTGATGTTACCTCATAACACAAGTTTTACTGACATGCTTAACACAACACTGCTGTCGTTCAGAGGCTGCATGACTTTGTTGAAACTCATTTGTGACTGACGTGAGTGAAATGTTTGTGTAGCACACTTCTTCCATATTGACGTGAGCAAAATTGGCTGTGTTTGGCTGTTTCACGTGATTTTGTAATGATATAACGGATCAAAGTTAAGTATAGGCATACATTTTTCTTTCTCATGCCCCATCAAAATCATTTACTGTAGTACTTCAGTCTAGCGATGTCATATTTTTCATAAGGTCTGGCACATATTCTCCTTTGTTCTGCCATAAAGTAAAAGCTTATTTTAATAATGGTGAAGTGTTTTATTTTAAAGACAAGACAGGAGTAATTAGAAGATTGTGTTGACTTTGGTCTGTACAGTACAGGTGCAGTATGTTCTTGATATTTCTGTCACAATGTCATGACAAACTGTGGCATATATAGCAACTATTTTTCTTATAAGCTCTCAGTTTGAGTCTGCAACCCCCTAACTAAACACACAGCAAGTTAATGAAGTGTAACTTTTGACCTGTGGCGTGTTGGAGGCTGAGTTTTGTTAAAATATTTTAAACAATTATTAAAAATAAAATGTTAGGAATATGAATGAACTAAAAATATGTGCAAAATGCAATCTTTTAAACCACATCTCAGCTTTGCGAAACAGACAGCTGTAACTGTTGTTTTTTAAATCTAATAGCGACAAAAAGCACAAAATTATTTATATGGCAGTTACATAACTATGCAAATAGGCAGATATTTTAGTGCTTGAAATATGTGAATTGGTGGTGTACTTGGTGTAACTGAGAGACACTTTAATTTCTTTTTTCTTTCGTTCCTTCTTTCTTTCTTTCTTTCTTTCTTTCTTTCGGTGGATGTTGTATTCTTATAAAATCTTGCTCTCTCTTTCTCTACGGCTTTTAACCTCCTTAGAAATTATAGTTTATAGGAAAATAGTTTTTTATCACCAGTTCAAAACACTTAAAATTCTATCAGAGTGAAACTGCTGATGTGATAAATACAGGGTTATGAAAAGGATTATTAAATTGTCCATGTAAATATAGATAAAAGGTGCACTCTGTATTTTTCCACATTTAATTAAAATTAACCAACTAAACAAAGCTAAAGATAAATGAAAACCCACAGTGTGATATAGCTGCAGTAAATAAGCAAAACAGTTCAGTGCAAGCTCATGGGTAACATGGGAACACCCAGAAAACAACAAATTGAAAAATGTATGCGAAAATGCCTATACATACATGCTGATAGCCAATGCAAATACTGACTGCACCTTATTGGTATACAGTATAATGAAGTTACTGTATATACTTTCAGATTGATCATATTGGCATACCTTTGAGTTACGTCACTCAATCTGTTAATTAGTCAACCATCTCTTCCTCGGCATATTTTGTCCTTCTGTTGCGGGTTTCTTTTCGGGAAAGGTAGGGGTGTGTTACCCCCCACCAGTCTGTCTTTCTCAATTAGCTTCTGTTCTCCTCTTGTTGGACTGCCATCGCTGCTGTAAGAACGCGTGTGGGATCAAAGGGCTACTTAATCATATCACACGGCAGTAGGGCTGGAGCCATCTGCCTCTCCTCTACCTGTGTCCTCCCTCACCATTAGCTGCTCTCTGAGGTACCTCATACAAATTGTGTTCTGCCAGTAGTTTGCCAGGACATACAGTATTACCAAAGGATTTCATTTGAAGGTGTTCTTGATAATGTACTGCAGTGTACAGTAGTAATAAGAATGTCATCGCACATATTGAGCAAACACATGAAACTATTTTTTTAAATATTTTAAATATTGAATTATTTTTTCAATCAATTTTTAAATCTTTTTTAGTATTTTTTAAAATATCATTAACAGGAACAGTTTTTATTTTATTTTTATTGTTATGAAAATTTATCAAATATTCTTCTTTCCATCAATGTAGTTTGTCATGATTACAATCTAATTCAACTATAAAATATTGAAGTGAACAGGGAAATAATAGTGTTCCTTCTGAGGAATGGTGACATGCAGGAACTATGCAGAACTTTTGTTCACTTAAAAGTGCAATTGAATCAGTTAAAAAATGATTTTGCACAGCATGAGTCATGCCATTTCAGGAATCATAAACGTTTATTTCTTCATAGGACAAATTCAGCTATCTTTGAATACTGTATTATATCCCCACTGTCAGCCAATTACTGTGCAATGAGTTGAAGCCAACGGCGTAGAATGAGAAATTTCCGGTATTGCAGTTTGACTACTCATTAGACCATCTGTTTAATTAATAACCAATAGAAGTAAAAATCTTTATAAACATAAATACTACCTTGTCTCCAAGTATGTATATTACATGCACATATTTATCAATGATTAGAATATAAAAAGTCGTCAGGGCAAGTGCACTATGCGGCGACACTGTATGGTAGCGTCCCAAGTTTGAATGCCAGTTCGATAGTTTTCTCCCAGCTCCTTTTACTCTCTCTCATCCTGCCATTTTCTGTCTCTCTCTTTTACTGTTCTGTCTTAAAGCCATAAAAAGGCCATCAGTAAGCCATTACTCACTAGTCGAGCAATTTCCCATCAGATCAATTGCTATCAATCATGACCAAAGTATGTGTAAGAGATAAGTCGTACAGTCTTGACATTGACTGTCGCACGATCTGCCGTGGCTTTTACCCAAGATTTTACTTGGTCATATTGTACAATTTAAAACAATTGCGCAAGTGTACAACGAAACCACAAAACTATGTCCACTCAGATGTAGCTGAATTATTAGTTTTATTATAGCATATCATGTCGTCTCTCGACTGTTACTTGGGGAGCAATAAGACAGAGTGACAGAGGAAGAAAATGAAATTACCCAATATCATGTAACCTCCACTGTTGGCAGCAGAAGGCGGCACGGTCGCTTATGTAACCTGGCAACTCCAAACACCATTTCCTTTCTTCCTACTGCAAATGAAAATGACTAAAAGTCTTCTTTATGTAACTCGGGCAAGCAACAGCCCCTTGTCGAATTGAACAGATGGTGTAAACTTTTATGCTGAAAGAATTGCATTTGCAGCTCCTTAATAGGTGCTCTATCGCTCCAGTTCGAACACGGCATTTAAATAATTTAAACCTGTTTTGTGCGGTTTGTGATAGGGAGCATATAGTCCATGTTGCATTATAAAATGCATGTAATAAAAACTGCTTGTTAACTCTGGAATGTTCCGCTACCCTGTGCGAGGGTACGAGAAACACATGAATTCTAGTTTGATTCAGAATGCATGCACACAGACTTCTACATTTAGCAGACTCATGCCTTCTGGCTGGAAGTGCTCCTAAACTGTTTATAGGTCTTGGTGGTTCATTCAGTAGGAGTGGGTTTATTAACTGAATCGATAGAGAATGCAGTTAAAAGTCTTTGGTGAGGATGTTGCAGTGGTTTGATGTGATTTTTTTTTTCTAACCTCATAGTGTTTTGTATGGATATGGCTGGCTTGTTTGTCATGTTGTGGGAGTGCAGGCTTGACAAATACCAGCAGTCAGAAAATGTGTGAGCTGTATAGAGAAGATGGCAAACTTATGTAAAGAGGAAGTAAAAGTTTTTTCTACACAGCAGCATAATTAATGTTTTTTGTAATGGCCATACATAACTAGTTATGGAGATTCAAATGTTTTGGTTGTGGAAGTATCAATGATGATTTGCTATATTTACATTTACAGTCCAGTGCTTCATTGAAACACTGTTATCCAAAGCAACTTATGAAAGAGGAGTGCTTTAACCAATATAGCCTAAGAAAAAGAGTAACGTGAGAAGTGCAACATAGTTCCAAGAATTTTTCCGGTAAAGTTCAAACTAGGACACAGTGAAACAACGGTGGGAAAATAGTAAAGTTTTTTATGATGCTTTTTCGTTATTCAAATATGTAGTTAATCCCTCTGGTTTGGATTTAGAGGTTTTTTAAATCAAAATGAATAGAAATATGTCCCTTTCCTGTTGTAAACAGAGGTTGACCTTCACATTCGGAACATATTACCTTGGAATACATGTATAAGCAACCAAAAATGATGATTTTGTGATTGTTTACTTACCGTAATGTTATTCCAAACCCTTGGGCTGTTATTTTTGTGAAACATAAATCTTTTTTTAATGGTTAGGAAGACCACAATCTGTCAAGCAACAGAAAGGAAGAATAACACAATAAAAACACAGTAAAAATAGTCCATATGACTCATGCATTAAGTCTCCTAAAGTTATGCAATCACTACATTTAAGTCATTAAAGTCATTATGCAAGGGATAATGTACAGGCGGTCGGTTGTTACTGCAGAAAAAACCATGACAGAGTGATCAGGACCCCGACGCGAAGCAGCTTTAGACACTGTCAATCAAGACATGACATTCAAACAAGACAAACATGCAATTTGGTTTAATCATTTATAACCTAATGTCATATATTTTTATTTTTACACATTATTTTTACTATTTATTATTTATTTCTATCTAATATTTTTGTATTATTTTTTATTTTTAATATCATTATTATTAGTTTTGAGTAGATGTTAATAGGAAATAATATACATTGGAATGTCATAACTGGCCAATCAGAATCAAGTATTTAATAATCATTAATAATTTTCACCTCCAATGCACTTTCCCATAAAACACGCCACAGATTTTACATCATGATGTTTTGGTTAAGAATCAGTGGCATTTATTTGTACGGGCTAAAGTTTGATTTGAGAGCCACAATGGAGGTGAAGAAATCTCAAGAATTCTTGGATTTTAGTTCATGCTACTTTTATATTCCTTTGCTGGGCCCACATGGACAAAGTGCTCGCTTTGTGCTTCACTGAAAAACAACACCGAAGGGATTTGAAACAATGTTAGGGTGATTAAATATTGACAGTTATCGTTTTTGGGTGAAATATCTGGCACATGTTCCTGAACGTGTCTCGTAGTCTTATGTCAGGCAGTCTTTCACAAACAACACCTTCCTTTTTCTCGGGATTCATTATCTTTCTGTTTGTGAGAAGAAATATGTTAGGGCCCCTAACTAACCTCTCATAGTGAGTAATGCAGAGCGAGTTTACTTTTGTGCGGCTCTTCACACATCTTCACCGTTGCCCATCCACACTCTCAGCTTCACAGCCACCAGCCTGTGCCATTCAGCCTCCATTTCAGACGGCCATCTGCCTCAAGTCAGACTCAGAAAGAAAGTGTGGTCGGTCTGCCACATCTACTAGCATGATATATTGTGCGTGTATGTGTCTGTGATTTCTGTCTCACTTTAGTCTATGTGTTTGTTTGTTTGTTTGTTAGTGTTTGTGCGTGTTTTCTTTACCATGCTCGCCCATCCTCGTTCTTTTCTCTTATATTAAATTCTTATCTCTACTTGCTGTCTTTCACTCTTTTGCTTGTGTTAAGCAGGCATTGATGACGTCATTTCCTGTTGATTTTTGACTCTGTGTGTGCTGGCATATACTTCCAAAAATGAATTTTGACATTGGTGTGTAATCAGTAATAATGTCCAGCAGACATGGACTCAATAGTTTATAGTGCAAGTCATTGACCATTATGCACTGCAGAGGTGTAAAACCGGCCTCAATTAAAAACCATTCGGCTTGTAATAAGTGACTGTGCAATATTCGGATGTCTGATTTTATCACCTCTGCTTTTTCTATTTCTATTTTTGTCTGACATTTTGCCATCCAGGCTTCAGAATTGTTTTTCTCTAGCTCGACTTTAAATAAGTCTAGTCCTCCCACTTTCCACAATTCCCCAGGGCTCATGACTTTCACCCCACATGACTCATGAAAGTCTATGTAATGAGCAGATTATTGTCGAACATGTTGCTCAGTGCTGTAGTTTGTTGTAAGCGCAGCTCTAGAGAGCTGTGTCAAGCTGAATGTGAATAAAAACATCAGTATTTTCCATCCTTAGACCCTCGCTTATGTCTCAGAATCACTGACCTTTACAATCTCTCCTTAATGTAAATAGTAATAATAGCATTCAATTTGAAAATGAGGTTTTCCTCAATTCTCTGTGGTTTTGTAGTAATATTGATAATGCACCAGAGTTTGTCTGTATTTCCCAACTGACTTCTGAGATTCTAACTGCTATATGATTTATCTCTCGGATGGACTTTTTCTTTCTCTTCTCTTTGGTTCATTATTAATGTTTCCTGAAAGGGCTTTGGACCTTGATAGGTAAAGAGTCAGATGTTCTCAAAAATAAGATTTTATAGTTCAGATAGCATTGTTTTTTGCTGAGTCTTTTCAGGCAAGTAAAAAACCCATTTTAGTCAAATGAGGTCCAGAGTTCCTGGTTTTCAGCGTTTCTTTAAAAGCTTTTCCTCCAAGTGCATGTCAACTGCAGCAAAGCCGGAATTAAGTCCTAAGACGAGCATGATTTTAAATTTCAAAGGGACCTAAAACCCAAGAGATTTGTTGTCGTACCCTACTTTAGGACCTGATAGGTATTGCACTGAGTTGTAACAGTTAGCACAACCAAATGTTGTGGCTGTATTTAAGTGCACTACGCTGCTATCTGTCCTTCAGCCCAAAACCTTTAATCGCCTCACCCAAATATCTAGCCATAATTCTCGAATGCCAGTGCTAAAATGGCCATCTAAGCAAAGAATGTCTCATTAAATCATAGTCATGGTATCATTAGCTTGTACCACAAAAATAGAGACAGAGATGGAGAGGTCTAAGAGCCACATTCCCCACCACTATTTCATCCTTCTCATGTTGGTTAAAAATAGTTTTCATCCATTTTCGCTCACTTCCAATCCTGTTAAAACTGATTTGGCTGATGTGGACATTAGCTGGTCCCGTGGCCATGGCATGACATCAGAGTGGCAGCACTGCCAGTATACAAGAGTTATGGGATGCTAAGTCATTCACTTTCTCCCAAGCCAATCAGAAACCATCACTTTCATTAAACTCAGTGCAGTACTTACTAGATATCAAAAACATTATCGAGAGAGCTTTCCCTCTGTCACTGATCATTTATATTGATTGTGAAACAAATACTGTACTTACAATAGCTTACAATTAAATGTTTATGCTATTTGTGCCTGTTTTTTCTAAAAATTGTCTTTTTTTGAATGAAAGTGTGCAAAGGGAGAGCGTCTCGCTTGAGAGGGTAGGAGGGAAGTAGATAAGTGGGGATGGCATAAGAGAGCTGACCTGTCTACTGTAAAACCAGTCTGCTACACCTGTGAGCGGCAAACAGTTCCCACTCCTGCACCTCCTGGACTTGTTTCACAACCGAAATTAAGCACCTCTGAAACTAGGGCAGAGACGGTTTCACTTGCTGCCCCCCTGGATACTGTTGTCTGCAGCCCAAATAAATGAATTTAGAACACATGGGATAAAGAGCAGAACATTGACTTCATTATGGATTTTGTTAGATCCTAATAGTCATAAAAATAACAATAAATAAAATAAATAAATAAATGAAAACAAAAGAGGCAATGTTTAGCCAAGGCTGGATGTCTGAGATTCATAAGTTGTACATTATAAAGCACAGGTAATGTCGAATCAGCACTTTTAGGAACACAAGGAGCTAGTTAATGGAATTAAAGCCAGATGCTTCAGAAGATTCCTTTGTTAATTACCCACAGAACTGGTGGAGCTGGTGTCTTGTCCGGGGACCTCACACCAGAGTGACCCTATACATGTTACAGATATGTATATACAATACAGAGAGTTTGAGATTACGACAATAACATTTTTATTTTGTGAATTTCTTTCAGGAAATACAGGTTAGATGGATAGATAGACATGAGAGGCAATACATTACAAAGACAAAAAAGAACATTCGTTTTTCAGAACATTTCACAGTACAAGGATGATGTAGTGAAGATAATGATAAATTGACATTTCTCCATTACCACCTGACACACCGATATTCCCGCTTCAAACTCGCACCATTTATAGTCATTTTCAATAGCTAGATAAACTGTTAACTTTACATTTAATGGGGAATCTGCCCAATAATGGCTTATTGTTACAGTCTTTGAATAAAAAACCAAGGTAGTTTTAACACCCAAAATATTACCCACATCACCTTTTCCGCACATATTATTTGGACATGATCCAGATGAGTCACGCTCCACTTCGCTATCCAGTGGGAAGCATCCATGTGATTATACAAATTCTGCTGATACAGCACCATTATATGTAAAAAAGACTGAACGCGGCACCTGTTCCTCCGGTCCATTGGCTGGTGCCAGGAACAGGCAGCGTAATGGGCTGACAGGACCACAGGGAACACAGCTGCCGCTCACAGCCCTGTCTGTTTGTCGAGATGATAAGCCCGCTCCGTCCCCCGCTGCTCTGCCATCCCTCCAGCCCTCTGTGTCCTCAGCGAGAGGGACAAACCATACACTAAACTCAACTTAAAGATTAGAAGTGGATCAGATAAGAATTTGCGCATATGTGTCATATTTAGAATTCCTTTTTGGTGTCGGGGAGCCTGTAAGATTACCCATTATGCAGTGGGGCAATCTGATGTGTTGAGGTGTAGAATAAGGAGCAGATATTAGGCACTGTGGTCCCTTAATCTGGACTTCTCTGCCTTCGATCTGCTATTCAGGACTGACCAAATGAACATAACATTGATTAAAGGAATAGTTCACCTATTATATAAAAATTCTGTTATGGTTTTTTGTCTGTTTAAATCTGCATGAATTTCATTCTTCTGTGGAGCACCAAGAAGACATTTTTTATTCCATGCAACTATAATGAATATGAAAGAGTTTAAGCTTGAAAAAACACAGAGCATCATAAAAATCATCAATATTGCTCTCAAGCTGCATATTAAGTTTTCTAAAGTCAAACTTTGTGTGAGCAACAGACTAAAATTTCTTCATAATTTCATCGCTTTGTCTTCCACAGAGGAACGATACAAGTTGAATTTTTATTTTCGAGTAAACTATTCCTTTAACTACCTCATTCTCTGTGTATGATACATGTATAATCTGTCTTCGGCTTCTTCTATTTCCACTGGTCTTCCTCTTCACTTCCTCTCTCGGTGTGGGTATGAATGTGTACAAAACGATGTTTGTTTCAATATGGTTATTTTATGCTTACTTCTTGTTCCCATGGTTCTTTAGAAGCTCAGAGTAAACCCTATTACTCCGACTACTCACCCACCCGGCTTCTCATCCACAAGATGTGCACCAGCCACTATCTGGATCTCTTCATCACGATTGTCATCGGGTTGAATGTCATCACCATGTCCATGGAACACTATCAGCAACCCAAGGTAGAACTTTCTGGAGAGAATAAAGTCACTGCTTATGTTAAATCACATCTTTTTTTCTTTTATGACTCTGGATAGTAGTTTTTGATTAAGCAGCAAAATGTTTATAGATGCGCTGTATTGCGTTTTGATTGTATCATAGCTGCGTGTGTATAATTTGCTCCTATTATTATACGTATTTGCACTTTCATTATTCTGTTGCTTGTGCCTGTGAAAAACTATGTGTTATGAGAGCAATGCCTTACAAAAATAAAACACACTGGAATGTACACACTAAAATGTATTCATATTCCCTCATCTTATTTTTTCCCTGAGCGTAATAACAATATGGACTATAGAGACAATTCATGAATATTCAATAGAGAATTTACAGTAAACGATAACATGTACAGATCAGATCAAAGATTGTTTTCACAAAGTTTGTTGCAATGCAACGCAGTGCATTGTGGGATAGTGTTTATGCTGTAAAACATACTCTTTGATTACAGTAAACATAAGTACTGTACATAGAAGATGGTTTTATATTCCGTTTTTGATCTCCACTAATCAGAGCTGCTGTTTACCGTCCCCATCAAACAGCTTTATTGGCATTGCCTGGGGTTTGCACCCATCGCTAATAGAGGTCTGTGACCTCACCTGTGTCTATAAATAGTAGGCTGTTTTAATTAAAGCCTCTGTGGTCCGCTGAATCTTGGAGAAAGTGGAGCGGAGGGGATTGTTAGGCTTTGACCACTTACACACTTATTGGGTGAACAGAATCAATTGGTTTTCTGGTTCGTTGTCAGGCTTTGCCTGGCTTTAATTACTGCTCGGGGAAAGGCAGACCCCAGGCAGCGTCCGCCATCACTGTCAGACCCTGAAAATGCCAGTTAATGACTAGTGTGTCCCTGGGCTAATATGACCATTTATAGTTCATCATCTTTTCTCTGGATTGATTGTGGAGGGACCTATTCTTGTCATCCATAGACTGCAGTTGATGTATTGATTTGAAATGTTATCTGCTTGATTAAAAAAGTATTATATCTAGACCTTTGTTCCTGCAGTTTAGTGTAAGGTTCATGACTTGTTACGTTCTCTCAGGTTCTGGATGAGGCTCTAAAGATCTGCAACTACATTTTCACCATCATATTTGTGCTGGAGTCCGTCTTCAAGCTTGTTGCATTTGGGTTTCGCCGATTCTTTAAGGACAGGTATGTTGGCATTTTAAGTTGCTTTTACATTTGAAGTTGTTTCAAACCAGATTAAAGCGGTAAAGACGTTCCTAGTGGTTCTTTGTGATGCAATAGGGTCTGTTAGTTGTCCTGAAGCCTTGAGTGTAATATCACAGCTTTGAGATTCCTTGGTTCACCTCTGACTGAGAAAAACATCAAGGGATGAATAAGATGGCCTCTGTGGTGGAAAACAAAACCTAAATTTATTTAATTTGTGGTTTGTTAAAAACATCTCCTCCTGGGGCATTAGGAAAAACATATTAATGCTAAAATCATAATCAGATAGCCTGGGTCTTTAACAATAAAAAAGTAATATTGGGTATTTATTTTTGTTAAATTAGTGACAATATGCCAAATATAGCACATGATATGATTGTTTTAATATGCATAGCATATGTATGCACAAAATGTATAATATAATAGAATATGAATGATCTATTACTCTTTTAATTTGTCATGAATAATCAGTCATTATGAGGATTAGGTCTAGTGTAAGCTTCCTTTTCGGAAGATGATAGGCCATTAAAAGTTTTCATGTAATCGGCCTATATATCCGTTCAATAGCGTAATAAAGAGCATATCATGTCAGTGCATTCCCAGATCACTAATCCATGCTCATGGAAATGTAAAGCAACTATTTACATAATAATGAAAGACTTTTGACACAAAATAATTTGTATTATTGTAAAATTGATCTCTAACACACTCCTCTCATATTTTAACTACTGGTAAATGTTTCAGAACATCATGTTAATGAGGTGAAGGTGGAAGAGTTTATTGATTAAAACATTGGAAATTACTGTTCTATTATTTTGATCAGCTGCAAGTCTGCAGGCAAATGAAGATTGATCTACACTTTAATTTCCATAGTGAACACAACCCATGGTAAATAATAGGAAGGCTTTGTGCAATTGTTGACTTCAGTTACCCCACATATCTAATGAAACACCTCTGATGGCTGTGGGCCACAAAATATTGAGGTGTCCTAAATCAGACTTTAGGCTCTAACTCGCTCATGACAATATTTTATTTTATCCTCGACTAGCCAAAGTTAGTACGTTTTAAGCCAGATTTAGACAATCAACATGCTGAGAAACATGATGGAAAGAATAGTAACATCCAAGGTCAGGTAAAAAGTTTAAAGTTGCTTGTTAGCCTAATATAAATTTTCTTTTCTTTCAGAGACAGTCTAGCCTCCAAGTTGTGACTCCTGAGAAAATATTTAGTTTTACACACTTTGCATGCTATAATGCGAGATATGCTTCTTTCAAGTTTTAGTAGAAAATTAAGAAAACATATCATCAAATCCATGCAAAAACGACTTACAAGGTTATATGATGTCATATTCAAGTGATGCCCTGGCTGATTTCATTTCATCTCTTTTCCCCTGGCCGACAAAGACGGGAAGCTTTTTAGTTTTCCAAATAATAAAAAGTAAAGATTACACATTAGGTGTGCATGTTGCCTCATTACAAAATACATGCAAAATAAATTCTACTGTCAATTCACAGTTGCAACTTATAGCCAATATCAATTTCAGGGGTTCAAAATATATATGGTAAAGATGACATTCATCTCATAAATAAAATCATTCCGACATGGCATAAGATATCAGCATTAGCTACTCTATATTCTAACTAACGTAACAAGTGTCTGTTTGCAGGTGGAACCAGTTGGATCTTGCCATTGTGCTGTTGTCTATAATGGGAATAACTCTGGAGGAAATCGAGGTCAACGCTTCCCTTCCCATTAACCCCACCATCATCCGCATAATGAGGGTTCTGCGGATCGCCCGTGGTTCGTATCCTCTCCTCTCTCATCTTCTGTACTTCCCCACTGTCCATTTTTCATTCCTGCAGAAGCACACACTTCTCAGCGTTCTTGCCGTTTCCTCTGTAGATCAGGCTGTGTTGTGTGTCACCCTCGGGATCTCTGTTGTCTCACAGACCGCTCAGCAGAAGCCGTAGTCTGTGTAGAAAGAGTCCAGATGGCTATAATGAGAAATTCAGTTCGCACAAACACTTGCACGCATACACACACTTTCACCAAACACACGCACAACCTTAAACACACACAGAGTGGGAAGCTGGGACGCTTGTTGTCCTGGAACGATTATTTCTCTTCTAATGGAAGAGCTGCTGGGCGAGTCTTTATTGATTATTCCCACAACAGAGATGCCCAAGCAAACACACCTGCTCGGATGTCTGCGTGTGTGCGTCTTGATACGGGTACGCAGTCTGTTTCCTCCTGCATTCATTCAGACATTTCCTTAATGAAAGTCACAGACGTCACCATCTTACGGCACTCGTTGCAATTAAGCAGGCCTCCGCTGCGCCATCTCTTCCACGGCTGAACGGTCATGTCATCAACATCATTAAAGCTCAGTGTGTAGTGCGCGACCCCAATAATAACATGCTCTACGTTCTGACCACTGCGAAAGTTACAGGAGAATTAGATTTCCCATCTGATAAATTTGTAGCATTTTATTTTAATTTTCAGCCCCAGGGTTACTTGAGGTGTTCGTTTTAAAGGTTTCCTGCATCTTAGATTGACATAATTAAGTTTATGAGTTTTAGCTGCTCTTTCTTTAAAACTGTATACAAGTGACCTCTGTGCGGCTTACATTGCTGAAAAACACAGGTTTCATATGTAAGGTATGTACATAATAGGTCGTCATACTGTATGTTGATATAGTGACATCAGTACCATGACAATGTATTATGACCAAGCCTAAATGGAATCTGCAAATGTGTTTTCTGCTCTGATTGCTGAAAAATCTGGAGAATTACACATAGTCAAATCTGCCAAGCCAAGCTGGGAGAATTGTTTCTGGTTGCTGAAAGCATTTGCAAATTTGCCAAGTGTCATGCGTAGAACTTTCTAAATGATGGACCTCCCGATCGTGCAGAGAGTTCTGTAACTGCAGATTCTGTGTGTGTTTCTGCTGATGAGTTTACTTTAGCAGCTAAGTTTTTATAAATGGGCGGGTGGACTAAGCTTTGAAAAGTTGACTTTTTGAAAAGTTTAAAGTCTTATATTTTAAGAAAGCAGGGAAAATCCTGTTTTCCACGATATGCCTTTTTGAAAGCTACTTAATATTTAAACACTTAAACTTTCCTAAATGTTAAAATAAAAACTACAATCTTCTTTTTTCAGTGCTCAAGTTGCTAAAGATGGCCGTGGGAATGCGAGCGCTGCTTGACACTGTGATGCAGGCTCTGCCTCAGGTACTGCTCAAAACTTTTCTGTCTCTGTCACAAAGTTCTGCTCCTCACTCATCCTCTTTATCCTGTGCTGTGATGAGAGTACCTCCCGGCCAGTGCCCTGTTCTCCCGGGGCCTCTCCGCTCTCCACAGGCCTCATTTCCATAGTCAATCTGCCATGAAGGAGCCCAGTGGTGCAGATTGGCTCTGATGGGCTGTTTGGAGAACAGCAAAGATGACAAAATCCAGAGATGAAAATCACCAGCTTGCGCGTCCGTTGAAAGCAACAGACCACACTGTTGCCCGCAGGGTTTTGCACGGCACCGCTGGACTTCTAATAATTATACATGTAATTCTACCTACCGATTGTTACTAATTAAATTACATCATGATTAGTCTCCCGGTCTCTGCATTTCTTCGTAACGCCCTATCACACTTTCTGTCACAGTCTTGTATGCACGGTCTGTTTTTGCATTAAAGTTGCCCTTTGTGGTTCTGGGCTATTGATCCACCCTTCCGCAATTTGCGAGAGGTGATCCGGAACAGTGTTCCGAGATATCCTGCCAGATTGTGTGAGGTTAATTCCCTGTCCTGAGTCACTATGAGTCCAGCCAGTTGAATAGTGCACTTAGGAAAGATAAAGGTGGGAAAATTGCCAGACTTTATAAAAAGGAATGTCAAAGCAACACATCCAGTTTCAGTTCTCTAATTTGTGTGTTGCTTTGCAAAGTGCAATGATTAAGTTACTGATTTGTAACAATTTGTGTGAAAGCATTATAACACTCCCAAATGTACACTTGTACTAAATACTGTATCAACATGACTATGATCACTTCTGTCAGAATCACAAGCCATTATTCAGTATAAGAGCACAATTGTGAGTGTAATATTTATTGATGATGTCATTGAATTAAAGGGTAAATAGAATGATGTAACACAGTCCGATTTCGAACCCACATCTCTCTCATGAGCGCCACTCTATCAAATTTTTCACACGCTAACCACTAGGTTGCAAGGTTTCAATCAGGTGGAAACAAGCCTTTTCTTACACTGACTTATTGGCTCATCACAGGTGGTTTTTCTGGGTCTCTTCTGTCACTTTCCCTTCTGCTCCATGACAAATCTCTGGGTTTTCTCTCTCGATCTCTCTCTCGCTCTCTCTCTCTCGCTCTTTCTACAGGTGGGGAATCTGGGTCTTCTCTTCATGTTGCTCTTCTTCATCTTCGCAGCACTGGGAGTAGAGCTGTTTGGTGATCTGAGTAAGCATAACAAACTCACGTACACAAAGATCATTTTTCCACATGGTCTAATTCACTCACACACACACGTGCCTTTCCACACACGTGTGCCCATTTCTGGCTTTAACAGATACAAATAATGTTGAAATTGCTTCAAATACAGATATTGGCTTTGCTGCACACCTCCATCTATCTGAATTTGAGTTTAATGGGGGTCTATGATCAGATTTTTGTAAAAAAATGTTGAAGTTGAAGGTAATTTTATAGTTAAGAAGATAAAGTTAAACTAAATGTTTAATTGTCCCTCACACATTTAAATGGATAAGGTATTATGTGTGTGAGTATATGAACATCAGGGTTGTTGCTGAATTTTCTAATCTTTTAAAGCTGCAACATTAATTTAAAGTGGATTATGTTTCAAATTGCTTTATATTTTCTTTCTTTCTTATTATATGTATTTTTTATTCATTCGTTTGAATGTTTTCAAACCTCATCTGTGATAGCAAGCCCTACATATCTGCAATAGATTTCTCCTACAGAATACTGTATGTGGCGTCATCTAGCGCAGGTTCACTGAACACAGACGCCAGTCATGATTCATTTCAGCTCTGCACAATACCAGGGTTGATGCCATTTCCATTTCCAATCAGCCGAGTGAAAATAAACAGTCTTCATAATTCACATCAGGCTTTACACTGCTGTCCAAGTACAATATATTGAATCTACAAGCTGCACTGGGATTGACTGTCTACAAACTTTTTCTGTCTCCTCCCAACTAGAGATGATCAGTACATTAAGGAGATTGATTAGTTCTTACACATCATTGCATTTGACCTCCGACCTTTCTTTGTGTTCCAGTATGTGATGAGTTGCACCCCTGTGAAGGTCTCGGCCGCTATGCTACGTTCAAGAACTTTGGCATGGCTTTCCTCCTGCTGTTCCGTGTCTCCACAGGAGACAACTGGAATGGCATTATGAAGGTAGGACATACTCTCTTTTCATGGGGCTGCTTTATTTCAAGTGCTTCGCACGCTGTCTGCGTGCGGCCATTAGCAATCCGCTCGTCCCACCGGCCGTCATTTTTGTACTCTGTGTGTCCCCATCACAGGACACACTCAGAGACTGCTCCCAGGACACAGGCATCTGCTACAACACGGTCGTTTCCCCCATTTACTTTGTGTCGTTCGTACTGACGGCCCAGTTCGTGCTGGTCAACGTGGTGATCGCCGTGCTCATGAAGCACCTGGAGGAAAGCAACAAAGAAGCCAAGGAGGAAGCAGAACTGAAAGCTGAGATGGAGCTTGAACTGGAGACCGTGGGTGGAGATGGTGGGATGTCCCGAGCACATATGCCACCCCTGGGGTCCGGTGACATGGGTGGCCCAGGGGGGTCACCTTGGATCTCCAGGGACTCTCGTGACCTGTCGGGACCTGTTTATCCTACAGATAGCCCACCAGCAGACATACGCAGAGATTCAGAAAATCACATAAAAGCAGACCCGGATCCTCCGCCTAATTTGGAGACACCATTGGAGGTGAGTGGACATGCTGGGTATGACGTTTAATATTTACAATTAACATTTACATTTTCGACTGGCTTGCAGAGTTTTGAAGTGGGGTCAGACAGAAGCTAATAGATTATTTGGAAAACGGTTGATGGTTTGTAGCTGATCCAAGTTGGCCATTGGCTGGTTGACCAGCCACCCTGTTCCAAAATTCAGCTTGGCCATCTGGTCTTGCAGCTAGTAGCTTGTTCTTGTCCAAGATGATCCACCAGCTGATAACAAGCTATAATGCAGCTACCATGTTCCCAAACACAGCTACATGTATATACTAGTTTGAGATGCTTTTTCTAGCTTGTTGTCCAACTTGCTTTAGTCCAACCTTTAACCTTTTGACCTTTTATATCTGAATCTGCATTTTGCTTCATACAACATACAATATGATCCCATATATGCTTAAACTCATTGATGGAATGTTTCCGGTCAAATAAAGTTAAGCCCTGTTAACAGCATCTGTTGCTTGCTGTCCATTGCCATAGAAAATACCTCTGACTGCTCGCAAAATTTGTCCAAATAAACATAAATTGTGTTTACAGTAATGCATTTGTAATGGAAGTCTATAGGGCAGGGATTTCCAGTATTGTCTTATTAATTAATACTTATACTTAACTCTTATTAATATTAATACTGTACACATTACAATGCATTGCATTTATTTTACTTAAAAAGTTTTATTTTAAAGTAAGGAAGTTTATCACATTCTGTTTTTGTCACATGGAGATGTGCCTGTTGTTTTCTTTTAAAACTAAGCGGTCTGGGGTCAGTCTGGTGCCATGGGAAAGTAGTATTACAGCCCTTTTCTTTTTTTAACGCAGACCGGCTATTTCCAGAATACCAGTCATTTTTTAAGTTAACACTGACATTATTCCCCCAGCCCTCTTCTGAAGGGTGCCAGTGTTCATGCAAAATGCTCGTCACAGCACAAATCTCAATAGAGTTCTACTGCCCCCTTGTGGATATAATTTGTAGTGCAGATTTTACTGTTTTACTATTTACATGGTAACCCGCACTACTAAAATCATTTATTTATTTGAGGTGTTTTTATTAAATTTTTTATTCAAATATGTCAAATATGTATTTTTGAGTCTTAGATCTTTCTATCAATTTATAGTTATTTTTATAATTTCATACTTTGTGCCAACTACTATACAGCAAGTCTACAAACTCCTATTCTTCCTTCTTTCTCCTGTGTGTGCTGTCATTCACATCACCCCACCCCACCTCATCTCCTCTCTCTCTCTCTCTCTCTCTCTCTCTCTCTCTCTCTCTCTCTCTCTCTCTCTCTCTCTCTCTCTCTCTCTCTCTCTCTCTCGCTCTCTCTCTCTCTCTCTCTCTCTCTCGCTCTCTCTCTCTCTGCTCTCTGCTCTCTCTCTCTCTCTGCTCTCTCTGCTCGCTCTTTCTCTTTGTGTCATTCATTGTGTCTGTCACATGCTGGGGCTCTACAGCGAAGACCAATGCTTGACTCAGTTTCCCTGGTGATCCAGGGCTCACTGGAAGGAGAGCTCAGCATCATGGACAACCTCTCTGGCTCCATCTGTCACTACTACGCTCTGCCTCCTCTTCACAGCAAGCACTGCACTGAGAAACAGGTTAATGGCTTTCCCGGCTACCCGTCTTTACCTTGCAACGCACTGTCAGCATCCTTTCTCTGTCTAAATCTTGCCTTCCTCTATTTCTCTGTCTTTCTTTTATCTCTGTCTCCCCCTGTGAGATAAAAGTGTGTCAAAATTACAAACCCACCTGTGAGACGTCTGTCATTTTCTAAACTCATGCTCTTCTGAGGGCTCGGTTCTGTTCCAATATCATCCGTCTGCCGGAGCGTATTTTTTTTCTCATCTCCCAAAAGTGACGAAAAGTTTCTTGGAATTGTCCAGCCGGAGAAACACTGTGACTTTGGTGACTCGTCCCGAAGACCATAAATGCTAAATTAGGCAATGTACTCATCAGACTGGCGTCAAAGAGCTAAAGATCGATAAAGAGATGGACCGCTGTTGAATTATGCAAGATAATCTCTTTTGGTCTTTTTCACAGTGAAATATTTTATTAAATTGCTTTAGCATTTCAAAACGTAGCCTTTTAGAAAGCTTTTTTATGTCATTGGAGAACTTGTAATGCCTTTATGGAAATAGCCTCGTTTTCTGTTTTTAATTTTGATGACTTTGCACAAAGTTGTTCCAGCCTGAACTCTGAGGGTCAGTCGGACAGTGCGGTATGCTGTAATTTTGCCTGCAACAAGATTTTTTTTTTTCACTTTTTTAATGAGTTGCAAGTCATTTTAGTCACACTGAAACTTTCTCAGCCATTAAATTAGACACACCTCCCCTTTCCCAAACCTGCCCTACTACAATACTACTGTACCACTGAGATCATCAGAGTAAAAGAGTTTTTGTAGAAGTCTATTACAACAATATTTTTCTTCCATGGGAAAGTAACAGCAGGCGACTGTTCATTAAGCTGAATTAAACATTGTACAGAATTTATAGTTTATACTTTTATTGTTTAGGCATTTGTAAGGTCTGTAATATCTTGTACAGGATCAGAGAGTGTGCATTTGAAATCTGCCATCTGTGCCTATGGGAATCACAGAGGTATTTGAGCCAATCACCTTAGCCGTGTGACTAAACACCACAGGAAAGTGATGTCAGTGCAAACCAACCTAATGTTCGGGTACATCTTTCATTTCAAATGTACTTTTAATATCTAAGTATCGTTAAACATCAGGGCGTTTTTTATAAATACTAAAGAAATGCACCTGTGGCTATGTGCAGGTCCCCTCCACCTGATTTTGGCCGGTTTACATTCACATAAATAAACTCCTGACGTAGAGTTTTACTTTCGAGTACTAACCTGCATTAAAGTCTGTGCGTGTCTTCTAACTATGCATGTGCTGTCTCACTCTTGGCTCGTCTCTTCTTCTTTAGATTCCTCTAGCCGAAGTGGAAGTTCTGTCTCTGGCGTCGGAGAAATCCTGGTCCTTAGCTCTGACGGATGACTCTGTCCCAGACGATTTTAACCCCCTCTTACTAACCAGTCAGGAGTGCAATGTATTTAACAGTAGAGCAATGTTCATCCTTCACTCCTGCCTCTCAGCCCTGCACTGCTTCCAAAGCCACTCCAACCCTCTCAACCTGCCTTACTACACTATTCTGCATTTCAACATTTAATACATACAACAAAATACATCTGTATAATTCAATTAACGTGCAGCACTTTTTAAAGTTTAAATACATTTTAAGATTTTTGTTTTGTCTTTTTTGAAGAGATATACAAATTTATATTGTAGTATTACAGTCATATATTATTTGGTCCGATGTTGCCACTTGCTAAACATTTTATACAGTAAATCATTATGTTTTATTTAAAGGCTTAGTGTTCATCGATCTGTTTAAATAGCAACCTTAAATAGCGTTATTGAATGAAACCGTTATTATACAAAATATCTGACCGTAAACAAAGCAATGATTGACCAATTACAATCAATTATTACTGAGAATCAGATTATACAGAGTTTTTATTACCTCTAGTAGCCTGCAGTTATTTGCTACATTTTCAACAGGGTTGCTTATATGGTAAGCCGTTCTGTAGCTTGGCAATTAAAATTTTTATATGCATAAAATTGCACATGATTTATTACACACCAAAATTTTCTCTAAATCTCATATGTCCTCCATTTATAATTTTGTGCGGAGTTGAGAGGCGAGTGTGTTTGGAAGCTTTGGGTTTTCTAACCGTCCAGTATCTCACTTTCTCTCTTCATTTCTCACCAGCCTGGTGTTTGTGGTCCAGTCCAGTAGAATAGTTTTACTGCCTGTCGATCAGCTCCTTTACTGTCTGGGTTTAGCAGCTCAATCCCTGTTTTCCTCCCACATGTCCCAAGACTATTTTTCAGTGTCTGCTTCATTTATCTCTTGTTTTTCTGTCGGTACTTTTTAGATGTTCCTGTTTGCATCCTACATCTACATATCTCTATGTTTCATAAGTATCTATGTGTTTTGAAATGAAGTTTTTCCCTAGTACCATGCTTCTTTAAAGTGCATAGGAGTGTGGTATGGGGTCGGCTTCTGATGTCTCACAGCTACAGTAGTACAGGCTCTGGGCGCAGCTTCTTAAGGGAGGAGACTGACGCTTTCTCAGAACTATGCCCATAGATCCATAAATAATTTAAACATAGCAGTTTTTCACATGAGTGACATCCCGACTGTTCTCGTCTTTCTGTCATACTTACAGTATGTGGACATAAACAGCAGTGCAGAAAAAAATCACAAATATGGATATGAAATTGTTCGTGTGTGCCATTAGGTGTGCAACACCATGCCAACAATTATATCAAAATAAAAACAGCATTATAACGGTTAAAGACCCTGTGAAGTTTTGTGAATTTTAGTCCATGTGTGTTTGTTTCAAGGTTACAATATTTATGTGGTCAAGTTAAATATTGATGACTCATCCTGCACTACAGGATTTTGATCAAATCCTCTCTAGAATTAAAATATTTCTCCTCCTAATACAGCCTTGTGCGTGATGAAACAAAACTACTCTTCCTCCTTTATCACATCAGGCGAATTCACAGCGCCTTTAATGGATATGTAATTGTTACTGTATCTACAGTACAAAGAACAACAATGGCATTGAGAATGTGGGTAACAAAAAAAACCCACTGAAATCTTTAAGGTAAGAGTATTCAGATTTGGCACAATCCATGTACAAAAGTACACAGAAAGGAAACGGTTAATCAGAAATATAATTTTATATGCCAAATATGGCCTGCAACATGGTTTATGAGAATATGTTTCCAGATCAGTCTCCTCCCTGTGTCTAGTGAACAGTGATGTTTGCCTTTCATTGTATGCTAACCAGTCCAGCTTCTATGTATTAGGTACAATATGTGTGCATCTCCATGTGTCTTTAAGGGAAGCCCCCTGAGGATCTAAACACAAACACCTTCTCACAGCCCATTTTCTTTCTTTTTCCCCTTCAGACCACAGATCCACCCGATCCGCCAGATCTCCAGGAGCCAGACGAGCCGATGCATGAGCACCTGCTGTACGTAAAGAAGACCTCAGTGGGCCGCACACATTCTCTGCCTAATGACAGCTATATGTTCCAGCCACTGCAGCCCAGTTCAACCCACAGTACCCACACAACCTCACCTCATCTAGCTCAAGCAGGTAAATCCCTGAGATTTGGACTCTTTTACATAGGGAATAATATTTGAGTGACTACTAAAATGTCTTTTTTTGCACAGGGTCTGCTGGCTCTGTCCAGTCTCAAACAGAAGAGCCAAGCCAGCATCTGACTGTGCCCACTGATCTGTTCCGACCGATAAGTCCTCATAGCCTGTCAGACTCGGAGAGCATCCCGCGAATCCCCCCGCCTCGCCGGGCACACACTCTCTCACGCACATTACGCAGACAGGTGAGCTCATGTTAAACCGTTTCTGGCTGATGCTTTACTTCCTTCAACACATGTCTGTTCAAATGTTGATGCACACTTGCTTTCTTGATTGTGTTTTCTCTCTGCTTGTCTTTTCTCATAATGCATAACGTGCCAAGTCTTCTATCCAATACTTTATGGATTGTGTTTGGAGACTGGGAATGTGATTGATAGAAAGTCTGACACCTCTGCACTGTTGATCTCTCCCTCTGGCCAGTACATTTCTGCTCTTAATCCTTCCTGCATTCTCTCCTTCTTTCTGCTTTCCTTTGGCCTGCATACCCTCTAACGTGACTTACCCCGAGCAGCTCAGCATGGTCCAACCCAAGCCTGACCCCGAGCTGCTCCTGAGACACAGATACTCCTGTTTCTGAGAGAGCCGGAATGGGGTGGTTAATTCAGCTGGCCTCCAAAGCCCCGCCCCCTTTCCACAGACCCCTCAAACTCCGCCCTCAACTCTCTTCCTCTTACTCTTCCCACACCCCTTAAATGCTATTCCTCCAGCCCAGTGCATTTCACCATGGCTACTGCAAAGGGTAAAACTATTGGTTAAAGATCAAGAGGACGTATCGTGGATTCATTTAGTAACCCTTTAACATATAACAAAAAAATATGATAATTTCAGGCTGTTTCCTAAGGCATATGATCAAACGGATTATATTTATGTGTGATGTAATCACGCAATTGGCCGCGTAGTCACTGATGTAGAGACGAGCTGTTTTTGTAATTTATGCTTAAACAGTCTTTTCAATCACACTGGCATGTTCATTTTGTGTTACAGACCGGGGCTAGTTGTCACATGTCACATTGTCAGACGCCTCATTAGACATGTGTGTTTTCTCTATTTGAAATGTCTAGTTCAAGAGCTAGTTCTCTATACTAAAATTTGAATATCATATTAAAATAAACAAGTAAACATAATAAATTCAGCAAGATTGAACTGTGGTTTCAGAATAAGTGGGTCTTTTTTATAAATGTAATGTTGGAGTATATTTGTCACATTATTGGGGTCTCATGCATTTTATAAATGACCATTTTTTTATATTTATTTATTATTATATATATTATTTTTTTTTATTTTTTAATATTAAATACATATTTTAATATTGTTTATTTTGTGTTTAATTATTGTATTAAGGGTTAAATTTAACTATAGATCTGTATAAGGTCTTTACAGTAACAGCAATGAAAAGCAATGTCTGTTGTGACAACTTACCCCATATATTATCACAACATGTATTCAAAAATTCTTTTTAATATTGTTGCAGTGACTTTAAGGTATGCATTTATACACTGACTATCTTAATATTTAATTGTGACAACTACCCCCAGTATCCTCTATTATGATACATTGTCTATCCATGTTTGCTTTTATTTTGCTGTTTAAATCAGGTCAAAATTATGCATTCTTTGCCTAGATTAAAAACAAATGCAACGAAATTCAAACTGTTCAATACATCTCTCATGCCACTAGGTGGCTGCATAGTTTCAATTATACAAGCTTCAACCCAGAACACATATACTTGTGGTTCAGTCTATGTTCTGTGTTGGCTAAGTTTGGCATGGTTCCTCTTGATCTTTAGCACCTCCCGAAACGTCCACCCACCTCTCTCCTACTGGGCTTGTGCCTCTCTCTCAGTTAAAGGAAAAGAGCTGATCTCCAGTTATTGAGTTCAGAGAGATTGTGACCCAATGAAGAGACGTGGATGGTTTGGTCTTTTGCAGTAGCCCAGTGGCTCAGAGTGCAGTCTGCCAAACAGTGCCTGTAGTTTTGCCTTAGGGTACATCTTTCTCTGCCCTAGTTAAAACCAATACACCTATTACATACTTTTTACTGAAAGTGCAATTGATATTGTAAATTTTCACCTATGTGACTTCACTCACCCATAGCAGTGGCATGTAACTCAGGCAGTAAAGACATTTAATACTGTACGTTAAAGATGAGATGCAAAGATATAGAGCCAAAGGTGGAGATAAATATTCATTTGGCAACTTATGCAGAATACAATAACTACAATAACAGCAAATACTGAGAATGTTTTCAACGAGTTGCTGATCTACGAATGTTACTTTGAAAAAGAATGTGTAACTGCTATTGAGCAAGTTTTATGAACTTTGATATACTAGCACAATTTTTTAGTTGGTTAAGGTTTAATCTGTGGTCATTTGATACAAACTTTCAAGTGTCAGATTCTCTTTGTTGGCTACAAACACGCTAAGATAAGATGCCCGAAGGCGGCGTCTCTATTTTTCTAATTCACCACCCAGCAGAGAGCTTGTGGAGTGCAATGCTAATGGTGAACTCCACTCTAACTCCACGGTTTCCCCTCCCCTCCACCTGCTTCAAAACCCCTAACATCTCATACTAACTACTCTCACCCTTTCATGTCCTAATCCCTAATGTTACCCCCTACCCTCCCCTCACCTCCTCCCGTCCCTGCTCTCCTCAGGTGGCAGTGAGTGCTGACTCTCAGGAGACTCTGAACGCAGAGGAAGGGGAAAATGAGGGTTCTTCGGGACCCCCTGTGAACTTTCCATCTCAACTGCAGCCCCAGCCCTCGTTGTTTCTGGTACCCGCCACGCCAGGCGCCTCCCCGAAACCATCACGATCCAGCGTCCACACGCAGCATAACCCCCACGACCAGTACAACGTCTTCTCCAGACCCGCAAACTCTCCGGCGGCGCCCATCAAGCAGGAGCAAATGGACTCGGTGGACCAAGAGGTGTCCCGCATTATCCGAGCGGGGCTTGTTGGGAGGAGCGACGACGGAGGTGCGGGAGATCAAGGTGCGAGTAGGCGCCAGCTTAAGAAGTACCACAGCGTGGACACTCAGGGCCAACGAGCACTGCTGCTACCGCGGCCCTCATCCTGGCTGGACGACCCGCGGCGACACTCCATCGAGGTGTGCTCGTCTGTGGAGAGCAGTCCACAGCGCAGTTCCATCTCCTCCGGCTTCGTCTCACGAGCGGACAGCCTGCAACAGCAGTCCTCGCCACGTACGCGCAAGAAAAAGATGAGTCCTCCGTGCATCTCCGTGGATCCGCCAGAGGGGTTGGAGCTTCACCCAGTTATGGGGATAGTGCCGCCTCCACTGCCAAGCCGGGACACTTGCCTGAGGAGGCGGGCTCCCTCCAGTGAATCCAAGGACTCTTTCGATTTGGGTGGAGGAGGGGACGGTCTGTCTCAAGATGGTGTCTCCAACTCCAAGCTGTTGACTTTGCCTAGCTTCTCTTTTGAGAAGGCAAGCTCCGAGCACTGAACATTGACACACGGCGCGAGCCCACGCACACGATCACACACACACATGCACGCACACAGCACACGATGCACTCGGTGTATCCGTGATGGTGATAGTAATAGTAATAATATCTTAGAGAGTAATAATGCAACAATGGTGAATACTCTATGAGGAATAGTAACTATACCTTGTATTTTTCTCTACTGCCAAAAGAAAAAGGACATTGTGCTGAGGATCAAACAAGCTAATAATAAGAATCTCTCTCCTCAAAGACCTCATGACCTCCTCACGGATGTCAGCGCAGAGCCCGAGGGACCGTGTTCCCTTCTGTTTGGCTGTAGGGAATAGACTTGACAGCACTGTATCCATGAACTCCCGTATGGGCACTGATGAAGGTACAAAGCAATATGAACGTTTTAGAGACACTATTTTCTTAAATTATTGGGCCATAGTGTTTGTAAAGGATGTAGAATTCTTTTTTTGACTTCATTATAGTTTTATTTGTGTCTTTTTGTGATGATTTCCTTTCCTCAATGTTGAAATTGTTTTGCGTTATTTTTTCACCATAGGATATTTTTAGCTTTCTTGTTTTAACAAAAAAGAAAGAAAACATTTTTCAAAGTGCCGGGATCCATGTATTTGTAGAAATAACGATGATGATTATAATATTAATAATGATATAATATATCTCTTTAAAATAAAGCATTAAACTGTTCTTTGCTTTTTAAGCACAGGAATTAGATTCATGTGCCCTGTGTATTAAAAGCATTGAATGGCATCTGCGGAACGGATTGTAAACCACTTTTATTGACAGCTTTATAGGCAAAAATGCACTCGTATTAATTGACCCCGTGATTGGGAAAAAAGGTCACCGGCAATACACGTACAAGCTGGAAACCAGATTCAAAGTTACATTTCTAATTATGTTCATGGCACATTTCTGGAAAGCAGTTTTCTTTAGTTCTCCAAGTAGACAAATAAATGTCTATGTTGTCATTATGGCCTTTTGTGTGAAAGTGTGAAAAAATGGGACTAAAGAAAAAAATTCACTTTTGAAAAGCCTCAAGGTATTTCATCAAAGCAAGTATATACATTCCTTTATTCCATAAGGTACATTCATCCCTTCTGTATAAACCTGACAGAAGAGCAGAAATTGCTGTTGATTGAAGTTGTTGTCAAGTAAACTGTGAATGACTTACTGTAGCCGTTCCCTTTGGTTTTCAGAAGAGCTCATCTGAACATCTGCAGGCCTCCTTTCAAACCCAGGGAAGCTTGTGTTTCATCAAGTCCAGCTCTGTAATAAAGCCCTATTTCTCTTCAAAGCGCTGGCCGCGGTTCAAATCTGTGGCTGTAGGTTATACTGTAGATGGCTTCAGTGTGTGGTTGAACCTGCTTTTACCATCTGACTAATTTCAGAATTAGAAGAATTATCTATGAATCAGATGCCATCAGTATGCCTAGGAGTTATATAATTAATCAGAATGATGTTTTTTATTCACTGCACAAGACATTCTGTCATTGTGTAAACTCTTTAATAGTGTTGTGTAATTCAACCTTTGGGACATTTTGGAGCATTTATCATTTTAAAACCAAGGTGATGCTACAACAACCAGATGCAACGTGTGTTATGTGTTTGCCATAATATTTAACACTTTGATGTATTGGCCAAATGTTTAAAGTAAGCAGCTTAAAATGCTTCTTTGACGCCATTCAAGCTGGAAACAAACAGGGCGACCAGATGGGAAGGGAAAACTTTGAGGTTATTGGTAAACATCCTCAGGAGGAAATGACATTTAACCTCTGCTGTGCTTCTATGGCAATCTTCTCTATGGGTTTTAACTTGGAAAATGAAATCTGCTAGTCGAGAACTCTTCGATATACAAGCTTTCCATCCCCTCATGCGGAAAATGAGTATTGGAAAATCTAGAATAACTTAATTTGCTACACACTATGATTTAATCAATTCAACTTCTGAAACATGACGCAGTTCCTATTGATTACCGTGTAAAGATGGTCTGGCTGACAATTGAACATTTGAGAAAACAATCTCAAGAGAGATGTATTTGGGTGTAAAGGTCTTGTTTTCGAGGAGAGATGTCATCATGACACTTTGGGAGGTCTTTTGTTATTGGCCGTTGTAGTAAGGGTTTGCTCATCAATGTTGCTCCGGCGCTCTGCTGGGAAGCCCGCAAAAACCCATTTATTACCTCCTTACAAATAATAGATAAATGGTTCAGCAATCCCTATCTCACCACATGAGTTTCAGAGCATCAGCACAAAAGGCAACAATGCTAAACTAAAGCTAATTCTAAGTGTTCTGAAGGACATAAAGATGTTTCGTTTCTGCCAGATAAAAATAAAAACCCTCTGATGGATCGATCTGAGAGTCCTTCATGGACATTCACATCTTGCAAGAGAAGCAGAACAGGGACTCGACAAATGTCAGAGGGGTGAAGCAACACGATCTCATGGCAACTGATGATTATTTTATGAGGTGGCTAATTTGTATCAGTTCATTTGATCTCATTTGTATGTTTTATTACGATCTGCTTTAGCGTCAGTGGATTGGGTGGAGAAAACTGCCGCGTCGTCATGATGAAAACAACAAGATAAACTACTAGAAGTCCTTTAGAGCACATTTTATTCTGTGATTGGTTAAATAAGTATAAAAAGTATAAAAAAATTTATTAAACAAAAAATGAGAAATTAAATGTTTGCAGTGTACAGAATAAGTCATTTTAGAATATGCTGGGGAAATTTTTGGGTTAATTTTAAAATTAAAGAAAGAAAATCTACTGTAGCTTGTTTCTGGCATGCATATTACATATTTTGGAATATGCTTAAGAAAAACACACTTTCAGAAAATGAAAAAATTTGAAATGTGCCCTTTATCTTGTTTAGAGCGGCTGAGGCACAGCGGCTTAATGTCTTTGTAATGGCACAGTCTTGTTTTAGCTCATCTGAAGGCAATAATGGTCATAAATGGCACTGTTCATCTGAACTGTTCAGCATAAATAACAGTGAACTGTTACTCTGGAAAAAAATGGTACCAAAGTGGCTACAAGAATCTCATCGCTGACATAATTATTTGTAAGAGATGGAATCCATTTTAAATAGCATTTTGAAGATTAAACGAGCGTGAAGTTGAATGATAGATCTTGATAATGGAACATAGTAACGCCACTTGTACAACTGAGAGACATTTTATTACACGTTTTCTAGTCTATTAGAACATGAACTTCAAATGGAGTTTATCATCTGAATAAATTCATCACTAATCTTGGTGTTGCTTACCCTTAAAAACAAACTTTTCTGAATTTCTAAGAAGACCCAGTAAAATCTTTGGCATAAAGGTAGTTGATCAGTCATTCACCTTAAGAAACCTTTCATACTTTAGTTAGGTGTAATTCCAAACTGACAGGAAGAGCCAACAGAAACACAGATGGACAAAACCCTTCCACTCTGGTAAGGTATGTTGTCCCGGCATAACCTAGAGCTGATGTTTGAAATCAGTGATGAACATCTTTTAAAATGGTTAATGGTCTGTCGAAGATTAGTTTCCACATTTTTTGTTATCTAGCAAGACTGATAGATCCATCATTGTCTATTCTAAGAAACCAGAACACTGTAACTTTAAATTGTTACATGAGACTATGAGAGGATTTTCTGTCCTTCATTGTTCAGCCAGTATGAAGTTGTACAAAAGGATGGAATGAAGATGAAATTAATTTTCGAGACTGCAACAAACAGGGTCCTGAGTCAGCCAATTAAAAAGTAATTACAGGGGTAGCGTACCTCCCTCTTCACAGCCAGTAGAAGTGATTAATTGATGGTGCAGTATAATTATGACACTAGTAATTAAAATACCATGACATGATTGAAGAAGCTCAGATTTGTTTTACTTTTATTTAGTTTTACATAACTGAATGCTTTTCTTTTACAATTGGGGTTGTCAGGCATAAACATAGTATTTTCATGTTGACAAATGATGAGATGTGAATGTCAGATAATCTCAGAGACAGCAGATTTGGTTCTTTAGTCACGTTTCATATCATGATTTTCATATTGTCTGTTTTTAGTTTTATTATTTTTCACATTTGTTCACTGTATGTGAACAACAAATGTGTGCACAGAAATTTACAAAGATGCAAAAGTGTTGGTCTTTTGACTGAGGTGCACAAGCAGTCAAGAGCAGAAATAAGTGATGTAGTATATACACTGTAACAATGTATTAAAATGGCTAAATAGTTCTATTACCTATTAAAGGATAATGGAGAAAAAATTGAGGTTATTATTCCAGAAATATCAGCAATGTAACTTTACAATACAGCGCTTACAACAATTGCAGGATTGGAAGTTTCATCTTTTGTGAGTACATACAATTTTGTTTATTTGTCTTAAACTCTTTTAACTATACAAATGACCACAATTAGCATATTACTTCCTTCTGTATCTTTAACACTGGAAATAAGAACATTTTATGTAACCTGTTTAGCAATCAAAACACAAACCTCACTTCAAAGTAATCACAAAAAGCAGAAAGATGGATGAGAAGATCAAGAGAGAGAGAGAGAGAGTGTTGGAGATTCTGTTGTCTCTATGGACACGTCAGTCCTTAAATTGGATTGTTTCATGTCCACCAGGCATGATTTATCTGAAGGTCAGTGTTTTTCCCCCTTTTCATTTATTAGAGCCTGTACCACTATAAGCCTATTTGTTGATTAACCTTACCAAAGGACTTTCATATTGCAAGTTTGGCACCTGGATGACTGGATGAGTTTATGACTAAATGTGATGTTTCCTTATTTATTGATGGTTTGAGTACCAATACAACAGAGCAATTCATGTTGAATTAGATTTTGTTTCATAGTAATTGAACTATTTCTGTCATAAATTTGCTCTTTATTTAATCACTCTTGCGTTACTCCAAATGACTTGAAACAACTGTTCCAAGTCTTGTGAATCCACAATTTTAAAATTTTAATGTCAGCATTTTCAATAAATTTTAGTGTGTTTTGTCTGTTTATAAAACAAAGATTTCTCCATTTTTTTGTGTTGTATTACACTGTAAAAAAAAAAAAGTGTCCAGTCAACTTGGCTATATAGTTATATATAGTCATTTCAACTTTACCTTAATCTGTTGTTTACTTTAATTTACTTAATTTAATCAATTGAAATAATATAAAAACAGATTAAATGACTTGTAAAGCCATGTTGACAAGATTTTTTACACTGTAAGAATGTAATGAACGTTTGGAATAACATAAAGAGGAATAAACAGACACAAACTAACAGAATTTTGCAAAACTGTTCCTTTTAGGAGATTGTTGAACGCCAAGACGCCAAAAAATCATCTGACGCCTTTCCTCCCAACACACTTCACAAGTCATTAAAAACCTGAAAGCTCCCATCCTGTGCTCCCAAACCCACGCAATAACTGAGGAAGTCAAACACAAGCTTGCTAATAGGCTGTATCTCCTGTTCCAGCGAAAGCTCGATCCGCCCAAGACAATCACAGCGATGTGAAGAGGAATCCTGCACGTCTGCCATGCACAGTGACAATCATCCTTCATCAGAAGTGTTCAAGAGAACTATTTGCAGGAATTGATCTACAGTACGTTTTGTTTCCTTCACACTGGTCACATTTTTAAAAGCTAACCCGCTACAGTTTCGCTGCAAGCACATCGGTATGTCTGTTGAATTCATTTAACCCTGTGTGCAATGTAACGTAGTGTGTGTGGCATGCATTAGGGGCATTAGGTTAAGAACATCTGCAGATGCAATCTTCTCCACTTCCTGTTGTTAAGATCTGTGCAATGTAGTTCTTCACGTCCCAATCAGTGATCTAAAACACAGCCAAACGCTGTAACTCTGAGAACGCAGTCGAGTGAGATGGTAATCGTGATGCTTGTGTACTAACCTCCTGTTTCCTTTTTTAGAGGTCTCCACAATATTTAGTGTGGAGGGAGCAAATGAAGGAAACATAGAATCTAAATTTAGTTCCAGTGCACTAATTTGCAATGAGCTTGACAAGAGTCTGTAAGAAGAATGGAGTGGCAGCGCAACTGGGAACAGAGTTGAATAATTTTGCATCAAATTTTTTTTAAGTCGCTCTCACTCTCAGATAAGTGTCTCTCAACAGCAAGCGAGAGGTGAGAAGATTCCTGAAGTTCAACTGGTAGAGCATTATGTTACCTTTATAAAATGTCCCAGTTTCAGCTGTTCTTTGACTCATAGACACAACATCTAAATCTTTATCTTTAAAGCTTCATTTAGACACATCCAATGTTAATGATGAGTGATGTCGTTTAGTCAGCACACATTGCACAGTAAGAGCTAAACACAGAATCTGGTGAAACTAGGTTTCCTTGGGCTCCAGCACTTTCTCTTGGCATATGCGGCAGTTTCTATTCTCCACATGGTGAACACAGAGGATTCATTCAAAGCCTAAGACACTGTGACACTTTGGGAATTAATAATGGAATATACAGACAAGTGTGAACTTTCTATGCCTTCGTGGCTCTTAAGCGGTTTCAAAATATGACATTGTGCTATAGGAAAATCTTAACATTTCCTTTGACATTTCAGATCTAGATATAGCAGGAGATGACCGTAACTGCACCTTAATAATGAAAAGGCATCGGGGAAAAACAAAAATTTTCTAATCATTAATCTTCTTAGAATAATCGGTTTGATTGTACATTGGTGTTATGAAATAAGCAAAAATATTTTGCCTCTCTGCAGTGTTTAATGACATTGCTGCTTCACAATGACTGCGAAATTGCAAAAAAATCATTCAACATAAAATAAAACTGAAGTTTCATGGGGGTGTGTGAGGCAATGTGACAAAGTAAAATGTCACACTGATTCGCCAGTCCTGCTGTGACGGCTCAGTTTTTATATTAAAAATATGGATTCGGTTTGATGCGCTGCTCGACTCTATGATGTCAAAGGACGTTGAAATGCATGTCTTCCCACAGCCATGTCACATCTATCAAAACCAGCGGTAAGTTCACATTCGAATTAAACTCAGTATACAAAAATAAAATGTGTAAAATAAAGCAATGCTAATTCTGGAAACGCTCCATCCCTCTTTAAACAGCAATTTTGTCCTCCAACCCTACCTAAGCAGTTTTGGATCATTGAGGGTTGGATAAAATTATTGTAGATCCAAGAATCTTTTCGTCTGCCCTCACACCGCGGCTTAACGGGACCCAGTTTCATTTGTGGTCCTTGTGTACTGGCAAGACATAATTCATTTCTGGCCAGGATTTAGTGTATGAATAGTAATTACATCACATAAAAGAATCATTTTGTACTTAATATACTCACCCTCGTTTTCTGTGGAATAATTGTATAACTTTTATCTATATAATCAAAAAGACCACAGTGACCAAAGTTATCCGTACATTGTGTACACTGATCATAATTTTTTGAAGTCATATGACAGATTGTGATAACGACAGAACCTATCTTTTTCCCTTCCACAGATTAAAGAAAGTGATGGATTTGGACAAAGGTGAGTAATTGTAAATTAACAAGTTACAGTGTCAGGAAATTATCTTTAGAAACAAGACAACGCTGCTGCATAAACTAAATAGCCTCAGGGAAAATCACTCCTCCGGTCACCTTCTATGTTCTTGATGATCTTGCTTTCCATCAACAGCTGTATGTGTGATATCACTTCCTCCTTCATGTCACTGACTCGCTTCAATTATTTACACGCATCCAGCACTTTGACTTCATGCATACAGCTTTTCTCTTGTTATAGCTCAATGGTAAGCAACTCCTCAAATCAAGTGTGCTTTCAGAGTGAAATTAAACTCACATTGAACTTTCCAAGGCATGTTTCCATCTCAGTTGTGGCTTTGAATAATCATGTTGGGGAGAACAAACATTGAGGTATTTTGGGGATTTGCTGTTTGATGAGTAGCCTAATGTGTTTGCTTTGCTCTGTTTTTGACTAATAGTGTTTGTGATTATTTCATTCAGCTTATAGTTTAAGTGGTCGGGACCTCACTAATGCTGTAACGCTGCAGTTTTTGAGTTTTGGTAAAAGTACCTTAACATCTTAAAAACAAAGCATGTCTTGAATTAACTTTTCATTTGTTGACTAATGGTTGTCTCTCTAAATTGCTTTTAAAAATATAATTTCCATCTAGGCAAATAATAACACTAAAGAATTGTGATTATACATACAGTATTTCAAGAAGTAAATAGAACAAACTCACCTAAACTAAAATGCTTTCATTCCTTTTAAGTGAGGGTGGATGGATAGATGATAGTTTTAGACAGCAGCAATATTAAGACAAAATTTAGAAACAGCATAATGTTGTTACTCGATAGGTCAAGAATTTACAGCTCAAATTCTTGCACAAAATAATTTGTCTTTAGTTTGACTGGCTGTTGAACAGCAATAGGATTCGTTCTTCTTCAGACTCTTATCTGATTTAGTCATTACTGTCAGTTATTAGCTCCAGCAGGCAGAGCAGACAAATAACAGCATTATTTTCCAAAGACAGTCACATATAATTTAAATCAGATGCGGGGAAAGCCAACATAGACCAACTCTAACCAACAGTAATGTCTCCTAAATTTTGTAATCTTTACCTAAGAGCAGGTCAGTCTTACTCTCTGTATTCTCATCAGGTTATCTATAAAAAAGCACAGAGTGTACTGCTGCATCATAAACCCTGATGTTAGAAATACCAGCATTGCTGGTCACCTGGGATGCTGGGATTTGGATGCTGGTATGTCAATGTGAAACTTCTCAGTTTTAAAAACATAGTTGTGGAAAAGTAAAAAAATATAATATAATATAAAATATATATAACTGCCAAACTTTTTAAAACATTGGAATAAAAACTATTCTAATTTTGTTAGTGGAGCGTGTATAAACATTCAGAAATAATGTTTTAAGAACTTAATTGGAATGTTAGAAAAACATTCTCAGAACATATTTTTGCTTCATTCATTCTGATGGAAGCTGGTAGTTTTCCATTTTTTAGATTTTAGAAAAATGGGCTCATGGGCTATGGAAAAAACCATCCTTTGTTTTCTGGAATCTTACTGGTTATTTTTCATTACTTGGTCCAGGACATTAAGAAAGAAAATTCAATGTCAGTGCAATTATATTTTTCACCACAAAAATAATTTATACATTCAGACACATGCCTTTAGATCAAAAGGTTTTCAGGACCATGAAAGTCAATTGATTTTAAACTTTTTTGATTCAAAACTTGTCTATGTCCAGGTAAAAATGCCTTCACTACTACAAAAACAGACAGGAGGCTACGTGAAGCATTCCTCTATTCTTCTTCTGCACACAAGGTCCTCAAGTTTTCTAAAATGTAAACAGAACCACGCATGACATCAAAATAAAATCGAAAGACCCTCTGTGTTCTGAGTAGGAGGCTTCAAGCCAATTTCTTTCAACTGCAACAGTCAAAACACTATAGCATGTTCACCCCCCTGATAAACCCTCATTTATTTTTCCTACGAAGAAATAAATAAAGGCATTTCTAGGAATTTGATTTAGTATAGTGCAGTATTCACAGGAGAACAGCAACAAATCTCTGATGCACAGGGACAAAAACACTGAAAATTACATGAGCAGTCAAAGGTTGAGTGGGAACAATTAACGGCTGTGGACATGGTGGGGTGTTTGTGAAATCAGAGGTCTAACTATAATAGCAGAGCTAATGCTGTGACCCGTGTCTGATTTGTAATGTGTGTTGGCCAATTCCCAATCTCAGCATGCTGTTTCAGAGTCCCTATCCCTTGTGAATCCACTCTGGGTCGTCCAAGCTCTGTGCAAGGAAGAAAAAAAATTGGGGTCATTTATAATACACTGACTTTTTATATCAGGGTGATCCTATTAATCTGTTGCCTCTCTAGGTTATGCTCCTTTTTCAGTGTGCTTGTTTGGATTGGGAGGTGTGTGTGAGTGTACTATTCCTGGAAGCAACAGTAAAAGCATGAAGAATCCAGATGATGGAGGGAAAGAGAACATCACGTACCATATTTCCTGGGTCAGGACTCTTTTGACCTCTGTTGTTATGGTAACGACATCATTGATTCCCTGTAATTGAGGAAGCAGTATGAAGAATCTATTAAACTAAACTATCTGCAGTGTTGTAATGTTGGAACAACTTCATGTTTATGTAAATCATCACACGTAATGGCTGCAATTATCAAAGAGTCCTTAAGCTAAACTTCTGGATCTTCAAGCCTTGTTTAAATGTCCTTAGAAAAACAAACAACAAAAATCAAGAAGTAGCAGCTCATTGAGGCGGAAGCAGAGATTAATAGAAAATTCTATGGGAGTTTGTTATTCAATACTCTCTGTTTATTCAGTCTTCACAGTACATCTAGACATAACTCTTCCTAGACTCTTAATTATTCAGCACTACGGTCCTAAATTCTGTCTTGAATACATTTCAAAGCTCTACTAATGGTTTGTGATTGACTTTCAGAGATGCATAAATAATAAAGCGTATTAAACTTTCACATGGTGCTAGAGGGCAGTGTGGTGTAAGGTTATGCACAGTCATTAATACTAACACCAGGCACCTCTCTCTCTCTCTCTCTCTCTCTCTCTCTCACTCTCACTCTCTCTTTCCTTTTCCTTGCTTCCTTTAAGCTTGTAAGACAGGAAGAAGTGTTTCTACTATATTTCTTTCAAGCTTTTTCTTTTATGTTGTAAACCTTTGAAGAAGCTGAAAAAATTTTCTTGTAAATAAACAAACAGAGGCACACATGTGACATGAAGGTTTGAAATTATATGGATTTCAGCAGATATTTTGCAATAGAGTTTATATTTATTCATGCGTGTGAATCAGGAGCTATGCATGTAGGAATAACACAAATATAATTTCTTTATTATCTAAATAGTTTTGCTTTGACGAAATGCTTTTAAGCTATTTGTCTTAAAGAAATACCAGAGAAAACCTACCAAAACATTATTGTCAGTAATGTTTAGTTTATGTTATGCCCGCCAATATTGCAGTCATCTTAGGTGGTCTTTACATGACACTATTTCAACAGTTTTTGCAAATTCGTCTGATTGTGGATTGTTGTGACAACATCATTTTTATGCTAACCTTTTAAAAAACCCAAAGAAACATTTTTATCATTCATTGTTGTTGTGTAAACGTGCCAGACAACTCAATTATTCAAACAACTCAGTAAACTGAAAAAGTGAAAAATTCAGTTTTCTTTTGTGTAACTCTGGAAGCAGCAGCAGACAGTGCTGAAAAATAACATCACAGTTCAAAGCAATTAGTAAGAGAACTACACAGGAACAAAAACCTCCCGGACAGCTATAGAGGTCACAGTGGACCTTTAAAAGAACAGTTCACCTGAAAGTGAAAGTACTTTTATTATTTACCAAGACTTTACCAATTTACCAAAAGAAGCTCGATTGTTTGTTAGCCCATGGTGACAAATGCAAGCATTGGGTTAAATTAACCAAGAAAAGTCCGTATTTGACCCTATCATGGGATAAAACAACCCTAGTCAAATTTTCTTTGATTAAACAAAAACTGTGCATTTGGGATGAAAGTCATGACCAAAAAGAGACAAACCTAACCATTGGGTTATAAATTAACCTATGCTGGAGGGTTTTTAGCCCAAAATGCCGGGTTGTTTCAACCCATTGTTGGGTCAAATGTGGACATGTTCTAGGTTAATTTAACTCATTGCTTTGGTATGTTCAAGTTCAAGTTTATTTGTATAGCGCTTTAACAATGTAGCACTGTTTCAAAGCAGCTTTACAGCAGAATAAACAGAATGACAAGCAGGGAAATATAAAAGCTAATTTAATAACTAATATCAGCAGTCTCCTAGTGAGCACTCCAACATGGCGACGGTGGCAAGGAACCCAAACTCCATTAATGAATGTATATATATTAATGAATGAATGTATATACATATGGTTTGTCTTTACTTTAATTGCTTTGTGTCAGTTTAGGTCATTATTCCCCTTATAAATCTCAACATCTATCTCAAGTCTCATTGGCTTGTTTATTAGTATTGACATCCATTTAGTTTAAGTTAGATATTTTCACTGAATATAGAGGTATATTGAAATGTAATGTGCATATTGTATAAATTATTGTTAAACTTAATGATAGTGTGTTTAATTTTTGGAGTTCTTACAGACTAATTTGAATGTTTTTAAATGATCAGCCGTATTTGTTCCTGGTTTTTATTAACCTGATAACTGTCACTGCACATATTGAGCATACAGATTAAAATGCACTATATAACTACATTTTAGATATTAAATATTTTTAAAACATTTTTCTTTGTATTATTATTTTTTAAACTTTTTATTTTGGGTATTTTTATAAATGTAACATTTTTAGTTAATTTTTTAGTTTATGTTTATTGTTTATTGCAGAGTAAAGACTGCAGTCAGCAGATCCATCCTCCTGACAGAAGGGAGAATAAGATGCTCTGTCAAAGTCATAACTATGACAACCTAGACATATCGTGTAAGAAAACATTCTGTTCACGAGGTGATTTCCTGCCGTCACTCAAAGTATCCTACCGCAGGCCAGCCGGCATCAGGCCAAGCACTTCTTTACCGAACAAACCTTCACATGCACAATAAATCCCAGTCAGGAGATGGATGTCATGTATTTACTGTAGCAATTGAGGGTTTTTCTGATCTTTCAATGTCAAGTGCGACAGCTTGGAGAGGTTCACAGACATTGTGTTCCTGATTATGCTGATTTTCTCATTGGTAGATTAAAATGTTCACAGCTCTCCTGTAGCTCAAACGGTAGCATATGGCGCTAGCGACATCAATGGGTTTGAGTCTCAGGGAATGCGTGAACACTGAAGTGTGAAGTGTTTCAGTGTACAATGAATGAAGTGTCTGCCGAATGCATAAATGTCTATGATGTTAAAAAGAAAATACTGTAAAATACTGTAAAAATGTTACCTTTTTGTAAAAATGACAGCAATAACAGTATAGCATGGCGTTTGGATTGCCGCATGTGTAATATTTTTATATTTTTATCGTTAATAGAAATATTACCTGCAGTTAACTAATTAACAGGTTTTTACTGTAGCATTTTTACATTCTTTTTCTGTTTAGAATTTTTTTTACAGTGTAGGCTGCAAAAGCCTGTCATGGATCAGCCAGATTCACTGACTGACTGCTGGACTGACCCGTGGATGACCCACCTCAAATCTGTCAGACCCCACTTAGCCTTCGATGTCTGACAAGTAGAAACCATAAAGTTGACTGCACTTGGACCCTCCGCTGTCCAGATATCTGCACGCTTCATGACTTAAGGGACATAACAAAGACACCCAGACAGGAAACCGAACTTTAGCTTCCAGTCGCTCCCATGTCTCAGCTGGTCAAGCTGTTCTGTTTACTGTTATTTAAATTATACCGCTTCTCTTTCCAGCCAGTTGAACACAAATTAAACTTCACTTTGTGTTTATGTACAGTAGTTTAAACTCTTACTCTTTATCTGCTATATTTGTTCAGTATTATATACCTTCTACCTTTCCCATACAGTAATTTTTTTAGTCAAACTAAGCCCATGCATGCCTGATGTTCTCCATATGTGATTTATAAAAGATCACAAGGGATCAGTTCAGTCTTTTATTTGAGAATAGTCTGCAAACAGCGCCTTTGACACAAGGTTAAGATGATCTTTTCTCTGGCGTATAGAGTGAGCAACAGATAATTTACTCAAGAGCAACATGATTGACCCGCAAACAGTTTTCTCTCGATCTAATGACCGTCTAGGTTGTGAAGGTGAACGACCTGCTGCCAAAATGTGCTCAATAACAAGCCAGAATAAAACGCTTGAACCCAGACTGATGTTTGCCTTGTGCACCAGACCGTATTATCGACTTGCATTCGCCATCTATATTGTAGAAAAAGCAGAAATCATCCATGCCTATTTTACTCAAACCTCATTTTCAGTCCTTTGAGATTTATTTACCAACAGGGGCCATCAGATGAACCTGGCTATATACTAAAGTTGAAGATGACTTGCTTTCAGATCAGATTCCTTCCGTTGACACTGGACTATTTTCAGCTGGAATTTCTCCTGATCTTACTTGCTTTAATTTGGTTGGTTTTAGATGACATTCTTAAATTGATGGAGTTCAGTCCTAATGATAAGCCTGGTGCCATTGATTGCATTGAGTTTCTTCTGACATACTTCTAAATAAGTGTTTTGGCTTTTGCTCTGACCTCTCACCAGCTTGTGATTTCTCATTAATTGAGACGGCATATTTGCGCTGACTTATTGCATGATGAAAGAAGCCGTCATGAATTCTGCCCGTGTGTTAACTTGCCGTGGAATTGGCACTGAATGTCGCATGAATATAAAGGCATTATGCAAATAGCAGCAGAGATTTTCATTTGCTCAGCCTCTAAGAAAAAAGTTTAGAGACGGAAGCACTACTCAAAGTAGAAGAAAAAAAATCTGATCCAGTAAAATATGGAAGCATTCTGTATAAAGGTCATTTCAAATCCATGCCGTTCAACACATGGTCATGAACAAGCTCACTAATGTGGATTCCACTCTGTAAGGGTAACATATCTTTGTGAAAACTGAACAAGGCTAGCTTTCTTTCATAAATGTGCCAAAACTTCTCGGTATGTATTAAGGACCCGCTGAGAACGGCTAGTCTTCTTTGACAGGACATTATTTTACAGGAAGACCTTTGAGATAAAAAGTGTCATTAATTATTGGTGGGTAAGAGATGTGTCATATGTTCCGCCACTACACCGTGTTTAACAAGTGAACTGACTTTTGGAAACAGCTTCTACTTGTAAACACACGTTCTGTGCTGATTATGGAATTTAACGGTGTAAAATGTTTACTTTGGAAGAAGAAAGTGGAGAAAATTTTGATTGCATCGCTAACAGGAACAGGAAGGAAGGAAAAACGAAATTGCCCCTCTTGTAAACATTTACCTTAAACCTGCTTGTGTGAAATGCCTGTAGATTTTATTATTTAATGTGACGGCTCGGTACATTATGTTTTGTGTTTTATCACTGTTTGTTATTTTGATGGATGCAAAAATAAATATTTTATGTGAATCTCTGTCAGTGGCAATCTAGATGAATGAAAAGGTTCAGGTAGTAGCTCATTAGTCATTCACAAATAACAGGCACACACACATTTCCCGAATGCCTTCTTACAACCCCCCAACCAATCACTGTCTTCTTTTCCACTCCATTGCTCTCTCTCTCTCCTCCCCACCCACTTCGTTCTAGTGCGCGAGATCACTCTCTCTCTCTTTTCTTACCCCTCGCAGGCACGCGCTATGTTAGTGGAGGAGAGGGCTTCAAAATCCAGCTGTATAGCTCAACGTGATCGCATAACAACGTAACATGATTGAGTCCTTTTGATACCACTTTTTCAGTACCTGGTACCTGGTCCAATGAGTGAAGAAATCCAGAAGTTTTTGCTACATGGCTGAAACACCTGCCTACAACTCGTTTTGATTTTTTTAATGACAGCCTGACACACGACACGGCTCTTTTCTGTGGACTGGAATTGTTTGGTTTTGCCGTACAAGGATTTCTTGCAGGACAATGTTGTAATGAGTAAACTCTGAGGAGGAACCATGAGTTGGACTTGTTATAAATGCTAAACGTCTCTTTGCTTGGAGCAACAGTGGAATTAAATCAAGGTAAAGTGTTATTTTTTCACTTTGAGTCTCACTTTAAAAATGTCTTGCGTGTTGTGGAAGATAATAATATTTTATTAATGCAGAGTATGGAATAAAATATACAACCTTTAATGCAAAATCTTTAACAATATGATATTAACAGCTCAAAAGGACAACTGACTTTGAGAGAAAGTTTATCTGTAATTGCTCTGCAATGCTGAAGACTTTTAAGACTTTTGTCATGTTAAGAAACTCTAAAATGTTCATGTTAAATGTTAATTGATACAATATGAAATAAAAAATATATTTTTTTAATAATAAAAGAATTTTTATATATAGAGAGAAAGATTTTACTTTTACTAGTTCCAAAATAAGCTGTAACAATATTTGCTCTTCTGCAACTTTGTCACCACTTTTAACTATTCTTTTATTTCTCCTGTAGAGATGACCAATGTGTCAATGGAGCCTATAGTGGCGATGGTGGAGAAGGTTTTCAACGTTACGGAGACCCCCGTCCAAGCATCTACTGAAGACATGGCTGCCACCTTCACCATTGGCACCATCCTCTCATTGATGTGTCTGGTGGGAGTGTCTGGAAACATCTACACGCTAGTAGTCATGTGCCATTCAATGCGCTCGGCTGCCTCGATGTACATCTACATCATCAACCTGGCTCTAGCAGATCTCCTTTACCTCCTCACGATTCCATTTGTGGTGTGTACACATTTTTTAAAAGGATGGTACTTTGGCGATGCCGGGTGTCGAATCCTCATCAGTATGGACTTTCTCACCATGCACGCCAGCATTTTCACACTGACTGTCATGAGCACAGAACGTTACTTTGCCGTTCTCAAACCTTTGGATACAGTTAAACGTTCCAAAAGCTATCGAAAGGCAATAGCCTTGCTGGTATGGACTGCCTCTTTGATTCTCACCTTACCCATGATCATTGGTGTCCAGCTAATGACTGAAAGCTCCAAGCCCATGTGTCATCCCACGCTAAGCCCACTCTCTTATAAAATCTACATCTCTTTTCTCTTTGGCACCAGCATCGTGGCTCCAGGGGTGATAATCGGCTACCTGTACATATGCCTCGCACGCACCTACTGGATTTCTCAGACCGAGACGTTCAAACAGACCAAGAAGCTCCCAAACCAGAAGGTTCTGTATCTGATCTTCACCATCGTGCTCCTCTTCTGGGCCTGCTTCCTGCCGTTCTGGATTTGGCAACTTCTAGGTCAATTCCAGCCCACGTTGGCTCTCTCAACCAAGGCTAAGAGGAACATCAACTATCTGACTACCTGTTTGACGTACAGCAACAGTTGCATCAATCCGTTTCTCTACACACTGCTCACTAAGAACTACAAGGAGTATATACGTAAAAGACAGAGGACGTGGATGGCCGGCAGCTATCTTAACCGGCGAAACCGCTTTCAGCGGTCACCCCGTCGTTCCCTGTCCTCCAGCAGTCAGCAGTGCACGGAGAGCTTTGTGCTCACGCACACGTCTCGCGCAAATAACAGCAGTCTTTGAGGTAGGTCGTTGCCCTTTCCGTCTGGTCTTCTGTTGTAAGTGCGTCTGTGCACGTGCTTCCCTTGGGTGTAGTTGTTCAGACAGTCTGATTCCATCAGACATCAGATCAAATCTGAATGAAACCAAATTTTCTCTGGTTTACCTTCTTCCAGTCTGTTTTGAATAAGGACAGAGCAAGACTGATTTAGTTTTGTGGTCTGTGGGTCTGAATTTTGAATCAGCTTGTGTAGCAGACACACACAGATGTGGCTTGGAATAACTAAAAAACATTTTATCTATTTATTTGTATTTGTTTGTTTACTTAAATCATCTACTGGCATCTAAAATATGACTCATTTTGTTGGACAAGTTAAAGGACAGGTGCTATTTATTGACAGCTAGACCGCCTGGAGACAGAAGAAATGCGATGTTTGATTTTGCTAGGGCTATTGCCAGAATATTTTATTGAGGTGAGGTCTGGAATTTTAAACATTTCGTGTCACTGTTGTGTTGTTAAGGACATTTTGCGTGACAATGCTGCATCTATTCCAGGTGTACAAACAGAAAAAAACATGCATTCGTGTGCAGTTTACAAGAGATTTACGTAAATCAGACTTGCGCTTCGAATGTGTTTTAAAAACATTTTCCAGTCAACACAGTCTATCAGAAACAGAACTGTGATGTCATTTGTGTCTCAATACAGTAATTGGTTTATAATTGCTTAGTCATAGTGCAGCTGCTGGTGCATAAAATAGGCCATGTGATAATCAGCACAACTTCTTCCTTCAAAAAAGTATCCTGCATTAAAGAATGCGGTTTAAATAGAAAGAAAAATATGTTTACACATTAACAGCTATAAATTACTTACAGTGTCATCCAGCTATAATACTGTCTGGAATCACTTAGCGAAAAAAACCAAAAGATTAGGAACTTGGAAAAACAGGCGATTTTGATTCTAAAATGTATTTTAACTTTCCTACACGTGACAAAATTAGGAAAGACAAAGAATGGAAAGGGGGAAAATATATATATATATATATAAAGCTGTTTTCTCATATTACTTTCATTAAGATCTCTCTGAAGCAATTTGTTGTTTTTTTAATGTACTCTCAAAACTGCAAAATATTTTTTTCTTTTTTTATTCAAAACCTTCTAGATGTGATTAAACAAAACCAACTTGTGAAAGATTAAACAAATGCAAAATTTATATTCAGTACTAATGCAACAGTAGTACTCATGCTGAAAAATGTATCATTAAGGTTAATTTACTTCCAAAGTACATACCGTAGCCTGATAATATCATAACAATAATATTTATTTGTCCGAGCACTGTACAGAACAGGCCTTCCAAAACATAAATAGTGACATTTGTAAAATGACAATATGAAGAAAGAGTTCATAGTTCAAATAGTTTTTTTGCACAATTCCAGGAAGAAAGACAAAAGCAAACAAATAGACAAAACAAAAAACTCATAACCACAATGATATTTTGCCATCATAGCTCTGTAAATTCAAATGTGAACAAATCATACAAGAAAGAATGAAATACTTCTAAAAACACTTTCACAAATTCCAAAGGTTTCTTTTCCCAGCATTGAATTAAGCCTCCGTTGTATGACATTTAAACATATTAACAGTAAGACAGTTTGACATATTAAAAGAAAGAAAAAAAAATCAGTTTGTGGGCAAAGGCAGATATACAGGTTTGTAGAGCTCTTGGGTGCTTTTGATAATCTGTCTTTGGTGGGCCACATGATCCATGTTTAGGAAGTGATGGACATTGCCAGGAGGAAGACCTCTCTGTTCCTTTAGCTCTAAAAATAACTCGTCCTCTGCAGAAGCCTCTGTACACAATCCTCCAATGTCTCTCTTTGGTGAAGACACTAAATCAACATTACACATAATGATTGCTTTTCCCCTGAGCTTTAAATATCGATCCACCACCACTGAGTGTTTGATTGCTAATAATAGGCAGATGACAAAAACATTTGAATTCATTACAGATGTCAAAAACATTTGCCCATGTGTGTGCATTTTTTTTTTTTTTTTTGTAGTATGTTTAAATAAAATGTGACCCTGCCTGTAAAATCCAGCTAAAGTCATTTTTTTGTGATTTACTGTTTTCTACATAAAATCATCCTAAATAATGTTAAGAACATTCTGTGAAAATATATTCTTAATATCATTATTATTGACTGAGTAAGGTTATGTTAAAGAGACCGTCACGGGTTTTCACAGACAGGGATACATAAAAATCTGACTTTTTCAAACAATTAAAAGAAAATTATTAAGATTTTTATTAATTTATTAATATTAAAATTATTATTATTTTATTTTTATTTTTGATGACATTCTGCTCAATAGCCATACGTCAAATTTTATATTTAGAATTAGTAACTTTTGCTTATCTGTGTCTTTACATATTTAATCTAACTTGGTGATTATAGCATTTACCCGAATTTGCCTCCATGTTATATTTCACTTGAGGCCTAGGAAATAACTAAACAAAAGACAGACACATTTGCCATTCAAATCAAAAGGAAGTAGACACATAAAGGTATTTTTAAATGTTTTCATCTCGTCGATTAATTTTTTATCATTTATTTTACATACACCTATTTGATAATGGTATTTTTTTATACCTGGACACCATCCTTTCCTGTCACTGAGTCAGACCTTATTTGTCTAGACAGTGTGCTGTTTCATCTGGTTCTGATGCTGTAAGGATCCAAATCAATACATCTCATATATTCCAGGATCTTTTCCAGATCATCTTGAGCATAGAAAGAGACTCCTGGCAGAACAATTTTACAATGATGAACTGTTATTATCTTTGTAATCCAGAAGAAGAATGACACATATTATCTTCAAACACTATCCCTGGCATGGCTAACCATGCCAAAGTGGCAACCATTAATCAATTGATTTAGAATTCGGGGTAAATAGGTCCATTTTTACTCATTTTCTGTCTTGATCGAGGAAAATCTGCAGAATGCTTTGGATGTAGTAAAATGTGTTAAACTGAGATGAGAGCACCACTTTATTCACAGCCTAAATCATATTATCACATTAGCCAAATAATTTCATGAAAATCAAAAATGCAAGAAACCAGGGGATGTGCAGAACCAGGCGAGTCTTTGAATTCTGCTGAGCTTTCCTTCATGCAGGGCCGATGATAATAACTAAAGAGGTTTAAAGAACATTGATGTGTGCTGCAACGTTCAATGAATTTTTAGCATAGGAGGAATTCAGGATAGCGATTTACCAGCAAAATGATGGTAGGCTACTTTGTGTCATGTAACAGGAAAAAAACAAGAACAGGAAAACAGGTTGAAATAATGAGAATCAGCAGTTGGAAAGCCCAGGAAAAGGATGTGGAGTCGTGCAGAGAAATCTGCACCAACTATTAAGGACAATTTTGACAGAGGGAACGCAGTCAAATTCTGTCTCGGATACAAATACGTTATGCATTATACATATACTGCTGTGCCACCTATGAATCAAAAAACTTCAAGTGCACAAACAATGCACAATGTGTTCTCGTCAACAATCTCGCATTTGTTTGCCGTACTGTACATGATTCTGTTGCAACTTTGTGCATTGCTCCAAGAAACACTATAGATGGTGTGAGGGTTAAAGGTAATGGAAATGAATCATGAAACGGGTTCACAGGGAATTTGTTAACAGCAGCGAGCTACTGACAGACCTAGGACAGCTGGCTAAGTTTACAGTTTTTGTGCGTGCTTGTAAATACCTTTCCATTGACCCTGGATACGCACATTGGGCATCTTATCTCGCACCTATGTATGAAAAATCCATTGTTCTGCATTAATTATGCAATTTAGCAGGGTTTCTGGGTAGGAGACCGTGATATAGTATTGATCAGTATTTACAGACGCATACATTCCTTCGGTTTTCCCATCGATCTAGGCGGTATAAATCTGCTGGGATTTCCCCTTGAAGAGGACAGTGCTTAATGTGGCTTTCTCTCATATATTCTCAGAGAAAAGATTCACAGAGATTCACTGTCACCTCACACTGTATCAATCTTGCAAGGTGAGGTGAACGAGCTCCTGCAAGGTCAGGCCATTACAGAGTGTTGACACTTCCATCACTCACACAGCACCCAGCTAGTTTTAATGCACACATCTGTACTAATGACTTCATGAAGTAATGTGCGCAGTGCAGATCTCCTCAGCCGTTATCCTGTCAAACATACAGGAAACACTGAACACTGTGCCAAAATCACTAACTCCTTCCCCGAACCCTTAAAGTCTCCTCCTTCACACACTGAAAAAATGTTGTTGTTATGCAACTGAAAAAACATCTTTTCAGCTATCAATTTGTTCCCATATAGGATGAAAATAATGTTGATCATTCTGATAGTTACTGGAGGTTTGTAATAGTATCCTGAGAAGTTTACATGAAAGCTTTGGTTTTTCTGCGAAAGTCCTTGGCAATGTAAAACAGTTACACAACAGCTACATTATTGATGTGCTTTTAGTTTACAGTACTTTCTTTTTTTATGCGTGTTATAAGGTAAGTGATAAATCTGACTCGAGGGAGATAGATTACAGTATGTGTAGGGTCTTTCATTCATCAAAGCAAAAGCATGTTTCAAAAGGAAAATTTTAAAGTTATAAAATCCTCAACTCATAACGTTTGACATTATACAAGAGAAATGCATTTAAAGGGATAGTTCATCTAAAATCTATAGTGTATAAAAATATATTTAGGCATACAGGATAAACTATATTTATATTATATCTATAAATAATATTATCTATATATTATGAGTTTTTTATTTTTGGATGAACTATCCCTTTAACCTGATAACTGTCATTGCACATATTGAGCATAGACATGAAAATGCACTATACAAACTACAGTTTTTATTTGAGATGATTTTTACATTAATTTTATATTTTTTATTTTTAAATATCATTAACCTGTTTTATATATTTTTTATTTTTATTGTTATGAAAATTTGTTAAATATTTATCTATTTATTTATGAGTCTTAGACCTTTACATCAAATACAATCAATACATAGTTTGTCATGATTAGATTAGAATTCAAGTATGAAATGTTAAAGTGAATAAAGAAATAACAAAGCTGTTCGTCCTGAGGAATGGTGACATTTAAGGGGTTCAAATACAACTACATCTACAGTATAAAAAAATCTCTTTCTCTGGTGTTTTTAACCACGCTGATAAAAAGCATTTTGTCACTGAACACACGGAGGTTTCGCACTCGGCCTCAAGGATAACTCGGGAATGTTCTTTAGAGCATGACTAAGCCTTTGAGAGAAGGGCGTTACAACAGCAAGAGACATATGAGAGAACAGGGATTACAAAGAGCAACAAATGGGGGAATAGAGGTCAAAGAGACCCATTAATAAGAGCTATTATAATTAAGATTTATCTTTAGTGACAGTGAGCACAGAAATAGTACATGGGACACTAGGGATTGGCACAATATTTACAATGATTTTGTTGATGTTAAATTAAGCAAGAATGTGTATTTTTATAGTTTCTCAAAGACTGTTAAGTTTAATGATTCCTCCTTGTCTCGTAAAACAGTAGAAATGTTATTTTTTTAAATAAATAAATAAATCAGCCTTAAATCAATTTAATAGCATAAGCATAAATATTAATATTTTTATGAAATATCATACAAATTATTACAGCATATGGCTCTTATGAAGTAAACTAACCATTACAGACCTTTTGACTGATTTACTATTACTTGTTGCACACTGTACTGTATACAGTATAAATATTTTTTTTTGGTAATTTGTAATAATTATGAAATCACACTTCATTTGTAATGTAATGATATTGTGTATATATTTTGCCATGCTGACTGATGAGAAAAGTTGGAATTGATTAAAAACTCAGAACTGAGTAATTATGGCCAGATGTTTAAGAAATAATACACAGATGTGAATCACAACGTCTCAGACCAAAGTTCCGACATGTTTTCACAAATCGTTCTGTTTCCATGTATTTGTGTACAAACAGCAATTTCAGTGTTAGGCAAAGATCCAACTTACAATCCCTGAAGACCAAAATTAACCCTATAGTTAACTAAAAACATGTAACTATTTAATGTAATTAAAGACAGTATATGATCATCTGATTATAAATATTATATGTAGGCTACACATATGTGACTGAGCTGTGATACATAGGGCCAAGAATTGTTTCTAAATATTTACATCTGGAGAGCCACAGAAGAATACCACCATGTATTTTTTAACTGTGGGAGGTATGTAGCTGCATTCACAATGTTTTTCTCATTTTGTCCAGTTTGTTTTTTCATTCAGCAGTCTTTGTGAATACTCCCTTATATGCTAATATCTGAAACATAAAGTTATGTCCAAATCAGCTCTCTTCCAAGATGTCATTAAAGCGAAAGACACCATGTATTAAGGCTTTCTAAAATGTGTTATGCTGTAAATAGACATATGTAATATATAAATATAGTTACTACTCTGCAAATCTTTTTGTTCTGTGTTTTTACAGTGTTTAAGCCAGACATGCCATTTGCTACTGCAATAGTGAAAGAGTGTATTTTGTTAGCTAGGATGTGTGAGTTTCTCAATACCTTGTGAAACATTCAATGAGAGACTGGATCACAGGGTCAACTGAACCGCAGACCACTTGGTAATGAAACTCCAGCTCTCTGTATTCTGTATTCCATAGGCGGAGGGATTTAAAACATATTCATATAGTAGCGAGTATTTTAATGTGTGAATGACACATTTTCAGGTTGTGCAAAAGTACATTTTTACACAGACACACTAAACGCTGACCTTGTTTCATGTGCATGATGTAGTCTACACATTTCATTATAAAGCACACAATACTGCTAATGCCTTAGGTCATTTCTTCCCAAGGTTAATAAAGCACATGAGCAAAAATGTATGGATGTATTAGGCTACTACAGTATGTCAGCTTTCTCCTTTCAAGTCATAAAGTTTTGAAACCTTTGGAATAGTTTATTGTGACACATGTGTTTCCCAAAAAGGGAATACAAAAATAAATTTACCCTCGAGTTTAAAGGTGCTGTAACTGATTTCAACTATTTTCCACTACATTTGACCAGTGATTTACTTCGCCCTACAGTTTACCCACATACCTGTTTTCCAAAACTTCACTGCAAATGTTTTTGCTAAATGTTTTGGCTGACCAAAAATATTAGCCAATATAATGTTAAGCATGTAAATCAAACAACATTTAACCTGAAAACTGTCACTGCACATATTGAGCATTGCAAATCCAAACTACAAATTTTACATTTTTAGATATTAAATATTTTTGTAAACTTTTTTATTTTTATTTTAGGAATTTTATATAATTTTTTTGTTTTTGTTTATTGTTATAAAAATGTGTCAAATATTTGATTTTGAGTCTTATAACTTTCCATCAATTTATAGTTCATCATGTCATGATGAGATTAGAATTCAACTATGAAATATTAAAGTGAATAGAGAAATAACCTACGGTGACAGTTAACAGGATAAACCCAAAGTTCTTTCTCTGAATGGCCCTTGAGTCTTTTTGACATTTACAGATCCATACACCTATTTCAGTAATTTCTGCCATGAAATAAGAAACATTTAATGTGTGGCATTACAAAAAATGAACACATTTACAATAACCTCAAGGTTAACTAGATGTTTATTGAACTTGGCAACCTCTTAGGGCTTTTTGGAAGTTGAAAATTCAGCTGATGGCCAACGGCACACTCGCACCTCATAATCCTATCTCAGTGGCCCATGCTGTGAGTTTCTCTTTTCCTGCAAATCATAGCAGCTTCAGCTTATTTTTGAATAGACTCCCTTCCTTGAAGGTGCTGCAGATTAGCTTAAAGGATCAGCAGGCGGTCCAATGATTTGAGTTATGCGACGTGTACAGGACTAGGCCTGGGTCAGAGAACACAGGATAGGGCATGGCGTCTCTTAGGGGAGTTATAACTCCACACTGGATAAACGTGCTGAGTGACTTTGTTTTTGTAAGCGCTGGGAGAAGGAGGGCATTACCTCAGCGGGTATTCTCTCAGGTGCTAAAGCTATTAAGTCAGCAGGAACCGAGAGATGATAAATGGTCCTGATGCACGGTCCAAGAAATAGAAATAACGTCTGCGTAAGCTTTAGTGGCCTTTGAACCTTTGAGATACTATGAAGAAAAGAAGCCAAAGATGCTGAATTGGAGACAATAATGATGTGCTGTGATTGCGTTCTGTAAAATGGCTCTTGTTGCAGAACAAACCACTGATTTAATTGTTTCGGACTGCTCATTTATGTTCGGGTAGAACATTGGCACAATCTCAGCTGAATTTAAATGAATAAGGATAATTGGTTTGTGTAATTGTCTCCTATATAAAGATTTCCCATCTTTTTCTACCCCAGTGTGAAAATTGTAAGATATTGGAGACCTTTATGGTGAATTACCTTGCAGATGACTCATAGAACATGTATTATATGTGTACATGCGTGTACCTGAATTGTTAATGACTGGCCTTGCAAGTGAAATGGAAAAACGGATGCGCTTTCATGCTGCCTCTGAATAAACTGTCAAACACATGGCCGCTAAATTTATAATCTTAATGCAACAGAGATGATTTATTGAACAGAGGTGTTCTGTAATGTTGCCGAGTTATGATTTGCATGATGAATCTAAAGAGATAATCATGGAGCGGAAGTTAGAATGGACAATGCCCAGTGTAACACACTTCCTCTTAGATCTCTCACATAACACACAATCAAGCTTGCTGAGAGTGATCACATCTTTAATACTTCCTCATATCCCCATGTATCAGATGTGCATTATGCAAACAAGATTTAACATCAGCCAGTCACATGACATGTCCAACATTTACAGAAGCTCCCTGCAGTGTAACATGCTTTACACCATCTGCAACTATTTTAACAACATTTTTCTAATGCTTGTTTTTATAAGCTTGTGTCAATTGAGAAATACTTGAAATATTTATACTTTCTCTCATCACAGAATAACCAAATTTAAAAGTTAAAAGATAATTAAAAATGAACTGATGAGTTGTTAGAGAACTTAAATGTGTTTTAAAACATGTATAGGGTTGTTTAAATTAAATGCCTGTGGGATGTCCACATCCTTAGTAAGACATGCCACACTTTTTTTCTTTTTTCTAGTGTTAGCATTTTGATATTTTTTAATGTCTTTGAATTCAGTTTTCACCTCATCTCATTTTAATTAAGATATTTATACTTTTTCACTGCATAACAATTTTTTAGGAAAATATTTTGGAAGATAACTTATTCTGAAATATGTTTCAGAATGGCAAAATATGAAATATACCTAAAATATAGAAGTTTTAAAATGATCTTAACTTGGTTCAGAAAATATATGTTATTTCTTGACTTCCCATTTTTAACTTTATACTAGTCACCTCATAAATACCTGCACCTAGTACATCTGTGAAGACATAAAAAGTATACACGTTTAGTACAAATAGGCAAATAACTGTGTAAAAAAGGCAAATTTATTCATTCATATTCCCCTATAACACTTATGGCCTTGTAAAAAGGTCTTAAGATATTGATGGACTGACATTGATTTATGGCTTTTCACACTGCACATAAGGTATAAAATATTTAGTGACATGGCTTTTTTATGCAGACTTATTTTTATGCTTCAAATAGACCTATTTAACTTTACTATGTCCTTGCAGAGGAAAGTGACCTGGAGGTGGCAAGCGGATTTATAAGTGAATGTGCTCCCTGTGCCCTCTGGCTCATGTTGCAGGCTTATGTCATGTTCCCCTGAGAGCTGCTCTTCACACGAGCTGAGGGCTAATTCACATCTGACTGTCTCCTGTCTGGCTGAAATCTTAATAATCACTTACCCTTCACAAACTAATCACAAAACCACCGCATGCAATACTTACTGAAATAGTCTCTCTCGTACTACTGTACAGGTAGTTGCATTGAAATTTATCAAATGTGACTTATTATTATTTTTACATAAAATTATCCTACATACTATAAACTTTCTGTGATAATATAACCTTGTAAGGTCATGTCAAAGATTGAAATAATAGTCAATTTAATGACGGAAATCAAACTTTGATGCTCATCATCTCATACAGTAATTACATTAAGAGACTTTAGCCTGGTTTTTACAGAAAAGGTCACAAATTGTTTTAGATGTCTTGGTTGAAAATACAATGACATGGATCTGCTGAAAAGGAATGCCAGTACACTGAACACATCCATGACCCTTTTTTAAATATTTTTGCAAAATTTAATAATGCTGTAATAATATATTACTTCAGTACTCTTCACTACAATTCATTGTATTTTGCTTATTCCACACGCACATTATTTTATACATGTGAAACATTTTTTTGCAGATTCTGTCTGGACCTGCTTATGAGCTCTGTTACCTCATGTGTTCAAGCCACATTTGTTTAACTTGTATATATTAAGCTGTTACTTTTTTTTTATAAAACAAGCTTCTCAAGTCCTGTGTGGTCGTACATGTTCTGTATTTTAAAACCTAAAGTTTGGTACACCACACCACATGACTGGCCATCTGGTGTAAATTCAGACTGTTTACACTTCCTGTTTATTTCACCCAAAAAATGTATAATGTGATAATGGTGAGCCTAGCCATAACGATTAAGCAAACAGACCGGTTGTTAACCCAGCAAGGATTTAACTGGATTACTACAGTACAGTCATTTAGAAATGATCTTCAGCCATCCAGCCTCTTTCCCAATGATTTGGGTGAAAGCCTGAAATACTTATATTTTAGACACGGCAGTTAGACGCTAAACTGTCCAAGAAAGCATTATATTATGAGGTGCGGTTGATTAAATTACTCAAGCAGCTTTCCAGAGATCCTGCATCAGACAATAATCACTGCAGACACCTCCAGATTTAACCCTGGTTGATTAAAAACATGTAAATAAAAAGGTAGCCATAAACATTATGATTTTCTGCTGGCTGAAAAACACCATATGTGATTATCAGTGTGTAGATGACAGATGCAAAGCTTATTAAAAATCTGTTCTCTGGTTCAGGAATTGGACCTTGAGCTGGTGATTTGTCCTAATTAGATCTTGCCTTAATTCCTATGGCAAAAAGCAGCCGGCCAACACACCTCCACTGCGCAAAACAAAACTTAATAGTATTTATTAACACCCAATTTGTTTCGTCACGCAATGGAAATATCTCTTCTTGTTGAACTCTTGTCTTGTATGCTAAAGTACATTTTATTCTGAAAAACTTGCAGTGGTCATGATATAGCAATCTGTAATTGTGGAAGAAAGAACTCTACTGACTGGGTGTATTATGAGAATTTAATAGCACTCTTTAGAAACCTCTTTAATATAGATTTTACTAAAAGTAAAAATGACTAAAAAAGCTTTTCTTTACTTACGTAATCTTATAATTTGCACTGATGACAGGATGTACTCATTTTCTGAACATTTATACAGCCTGAAGTACTTGGTTCTCAAAGCAATTTCAGGCCGATTCAAAACCAAAGAATGTCTGTACAGAACATCCATGTGAAGTGAATCAGCTGGACAAATTACTCAGAAAAACAACAAAGAGTCTACATCATCCAATATTACCTCATCATTAGGAAAACACAAACAAACACACACATGTTTCTGTAACTCAACAAGTAGAACATGACAGCATGAAACGGTCATGAGTTCGAATGTGGTTTTATCTACACAGCGCTATGGAATACTGGATTCTGATTGGCCAGTCATGACATGTTATTTCCTGATAACAACTGCTCAATACTAATAACACAGGCTCATCCAGGTACTGCGAGTATTTTTAAACTAGATAGAAATATTCCTAATTAATAACATTCAGGAGATAATATTACAAATGATTATTTATTGAACTTGTGTCATGGCTGACAGTCGTGTCTAAAGCCGATAGAAAACATTTATCTCCTTGCGGAAGGTTTGTATTCATTACAAACACACAATGCAGTATGCATGAGCCAAAGCATCAAGGTCCCCACATGCTTCATCTTATCTAAAATTACTAATAAACATTTGTTGGGCAGTCTGTCCTTTAATTAGCCTTTTATCTCTGTTGGTTTTGCAATGTTTGCATTTCGCAGAGAACCTGGTTGCTATTTTCTGTATCCTTGGTAATTATTTGTAGCACCTGCAGTGCAAGTAAATCATTCGATTTGGTGACTATAAACGGATGTGTCAAGTATTTTAATAGCACAGATGACCGGTACCGATCTTTTGGGTTAATATGGATTTCTTTAATTCACGAAGATTAATCATTGTATCATCCACTGTATTATCAGTGGCCTTAGAGCATTTAAAGCCCTAACATCTGAATAAATCACCTGCAGTGTTCAGGTCCACATGTTCCAATTAGCCTGTCTCCCATCCCTGCACTCCTGAGACATTATGCCATGGAGGAGTCACTAATGGAAAAAAGTTTTCAGAGATATTTCTGTCAAGCATTAGTTTAAAAGGATACTGAGCACTCAAGGAGAATCCGGTCATGCGGTGGCATGCAGTGTCTTGTCTTATTAAAACTTTACAGAGTTTATGTTGTTCTTCACCATGATGTAGAGTAAACAACCTGAGATTAATTCCAAAAACATCTGTTAAGCTGCTTTGAGACCTTAATTATTTCCACTTGCGCTTGACTTCATATGTAGATCCTGGACGAAAGACGAACAGTATTTAATTATACGATTCGATCTCTTCGTGCATTATGATTAAGGCTTTGAGGCACCCTTAAGGATTTATTCAAGCTCTGTTTGAAAACACAGTCAAATATTGTTGCGTTAGACCCTGTCTTTGTTTTTCTGAGTTCACTATGTGGAGTAATTCTTGCTTATTGAGGGATGGCACGTAAGTAATGTAAGTATGCTACATTGTTTCCAGTTGTGCTGCTCCTGTGGTGCAGAAAACAACAAATACAAATATGGAACTCTGGCTGCTTGGTGGACGAAACTTTTAACCTTAGATGACAGAAAATATTCGACAATATAGCTGTGAGTTTCAAGTCTATTACGCAGTCAGAACTTAATACCATAGTGTTATGACTGTAGGACAATTAGCAAATACCATATAAAGGTACGTGAGGTCATAGGAACCGTTAAAGTGCTATGCAGATTATTTCGAAATTTACATATTTAATACAAGGTATTGTACACTTTGGTCTGCATATTTAGCATTTTTTGTGAAGTATGACGTGAAAAGATTCCTGCTGGAGCATTAATGTTTTCATAGTCTTCGTACCACAAGACAGTTAAGCAGAGAAACGTTTACTAATGCAGCTTCAACATTTACATTTACAAGTTTTATTTAGTAAAAGCTTATGACTTACAAATTAGGGAGCATTCAACATCTTGCCTTTAAGAGTCTAAATCAGCAAAGTACACAAACATACATTTACAAGTAGGAATAGAACTGAAAGTGGAAAGAAGAAGTGAAAATACAGGAATAGTCTCTTTTATAGAATTGTGCAAATATATTAGTTTCTTTTATTACATAACTAAAAATAATGTAAAACAATAATTCTTTTTTAAATGTTGAAATTGACGACTTTTACTCAAAAGGGAAGAAAAACATCAAATCATAGTCTAGTACAGATGGGAGCATGATTTATTTTGGACTTTTTTACCTAACATAATTACCAAGTTACATTTGCGTAAATCCATAGTTTTGGTAATTTTACTATTATTTAAAAGTTTGGAAAAAGTATTAATAAGTGAGTAAGTGACTGTAAACTTTTGAATAATAGTGCACATATACAGTATAATATGAGATAATTGACAGATTTGATTTATGAATTGCATTGGTACAAACCAAGCTAGTGCACAATTGTTTGCTCAGCTAGCCTAAAAAGGCAAAGAGAATTGAGTTAGTCCTGAGGTTCTGTTTTAATGATGCTGGAAAGTTTACTGCTATGACACTTATTAACGACAATCAACAATCTATTTATTTGTTTGATTTTGTTTGTTTTCTTTCTGTGATTAACTTTTTGATGACGATTAGAATTTATGCTATTTAAAGTAAAGCTTCAGTTCTTAACATATCTATTGGGATGTGTACAAGATGATTGGATAAGAAAATCCAAACACAAAAGGCAAACTATACATGGGCATGTGGATGACTTAAAACATTTGTTATTGTTTATTAATATCCCATCACCTTTTGCTGTAAGGTCCCTGTCAGCTGCTGTTTTTCTCGGACATGAAGACAAAAAGCGAAAAAGATAAATGTCATTGACAAATTTGCCCATAACTGTGTTTGCAGCTGTCTTTTATCCAGGTCAAACCTACACGCTGTAATTGCTGACGGTCTCCCTCGAGCAAGCTGAGGTTAAGTCCCTTGCTCAAGGGTGATTGAGCAGTATCGAAATACCAATGTCTCCTTGTCACCTCTGCTTCAGACTAATACCTAACCATTCAGATACCTCTAGCATTCTTTCCTGTTGAGGCAATGTGATTAGTCTGTCTCTTTCTCTCTGCTTGGACAATCCAACACTTTTTTAATGCATTTAAGTCTGTGAAACCTTTATCTGTCCAGCATATTACAAACATCACAAAAGATGTCAGCATTTATTAAGGCAAAAAAATGTGGGTGGACGGGTATTCAAAATCTGCATATTTCACTTTATTACTTTACATTATTTGCTTGAAGATCACCCAAGTACTTTTCTTGCAGCTCTCAACACAAATAAAAAAAGCCCCTATAATAGCCCAGTTTAATTCTGCAGACAGAGGGTCATGTTTTTGTGTGCCTGCTCATCCTTGTGTTTGTGTGTCTAGTGTGTGGGGGTGTGTGTAAACTGTACAGCTGTACAGATGGAGCTAATTGAGCAAATGAGTCACAAAGGAGAAGAAACCAGGATCAGACATTAGCGCCCCAGGTTCACTTGTTTGATGCATGATGGATAATCTATCAAAACGAGAGGAGAACTTTTCTTTACCCTTCACACATCATCGTTGCAAGACATGATACAAAAAGCACAAGCACTTTTTCTTAGTAATATCCTTTTAAGATCCTAGAAATGCTGTTTTTTCTTTACACTACAAAGAGGTAGCGTTTATGTGCCTTGCTACAATAAGTAAAGAAATAGTAATATATAGAAAAATTTCCTCTGATCTCAGTGCAGGGATTTGCATGGTTTACTTACACAGAGATAGCATTGCCGTATATTTTCCATTTTTATTGCTGCTAATCAGATATGGAAAAACACGGACGAATCTACTTTAAAACCAAGATCCAATTTCATAGATTTACATCGACTATTGCTTAACCTGTTAACTGTTACCGTTCGACAAGTGGAACACTTTTCATTTATTTCACTATTCACTTCAATATTTCATGGTTGAATTCTTATATAATCATGACATTATATTGATATAACTATATATTGAAGACTCAAGAATAAATATTTGACACATTTGCACAAAAAATACCTAAAATAATTTTTTTTATTAATTAAAAAAAATAAATTCATAATTTTTAAATAAATGTAAGTGCATTTTTTATATGTATGTATATGTGCAGTGAGAGCTATCAGGTAAATTATTTTTCTTAATATTTCTTAATATTGATTTGCATCAAACAGTAAGCAAATGGACTATGAATGATCTGCAACTCATGTCGAGATCAAAGGTCGGATGGAAACACCAAAAAAACCTAAACAGATCAAATTTAAAAGCATATACTTCCCACACACTGCTAAATATGTATCTACGGTGCTCGCAAGAAGAAAGCTGTCCTTGTGTTATGTCATTCACGTGGTAAACCATAAAACACAGAAAAACTAAATGTGACTGAAAGACACAGTGGTAATCCCAAAGGTGCTTGTGTCTTCCAAAATAACTCGACACACATCACACAAGAACACATGCTGATTAGTCCTGAAACCTAAAGACAGAGAACAACAGGGAAGAGAAGTGTCCTGCAGTACACAGATAAGAGCCAAGCACAGAGCTAGAAATCCTCTGGGATTAACTGAAATGAGATGGAGCCGGTGGGAGAAACCAAGTATCGTAACAGTGAAGTGGAACAAACACTTCAACCACGGGCACGTCTACTGGGGAGGACGTAAAATGCATATCGTAATTATCATAATAGCGCTCTAATTCTCTCTATTAATGCAAATGACACAAAGGACTTGACTTAATTTATAGGACTTGTTTTAATGATTTCCGCATAATATGATCCTCCACGCTAACCTACGTATGAAAACGTTGTGATGAGGATGTGTTGGCAATGTTATTCAGCTGGCATGCTTTAGGGGTGTACTGGCCAGGATTACTGTGCAGGGCACACAATAGATAAAGCGGAGCTGATAAGAGGAGAAGGAAATGGAGAGGGAGAGAGAGGGAAAATCATGGCACCTGTTGATGTCCGATTGTGGCTAATGTTCTATCTGGCTAGATTCCCTGCCCTAAGTTTTGGCTCTGGCTCTCTCAGCACATCCCTGATTTAGAAAGAATTTCAGGTCTTTCCATAGACCACACACAAATCTACAATACTGTGCCTTTTAACAGCTTGATTTAATAAAAAAAAAACCTTTACTAGTGTTTTATTAGTGTTTTTCTAAAATTTACTAGTGCAATGCATTAGCACATCAATCAAATTAAAAGAAGAATACCTGCTGGTGAAAAATATTTATGCATTTTTTCCGTATTTTTCCCACATGCCTGTTTTAATTCCATCTTAGTCTAAACAGTTAAAAGATGTGTGTAAATCAAAGCGTCTTGTCCTTCAGGCGAAAGAAAGTTAGCTGACTTACACCCCCTTTTGGAACAAACAATAAAATATCCTGGGGAGCAGTCTATCCATATAACATATTTTGTTCCATTTCACGAGTTTGCATATTTTTATAATCGACCAGCATAATTTTTTAATATTATTGAGAAATGAATTAGTATGACAGCTAAATAGGGAGAGTTTGGAGCTTTTTTGACCTATACAGACGGGAAGTAGAACAGACAAAAAACAACAATAGTAATGTAATGAATCAAACTTGCTCTGTGTATAGCAAGTATTGGTGGAAGTACAGTATGTTAGTGATTAGAAATCTAGGCTGGTAATCCCCAAAGGGTGGGATCTCTGAACTAGAGCATGACTTTAGCGATCTCTTATCTCTACTATGTTCTAAACAACCCACTTAATCCTGTGACCAAAGGGATTTTTCATATACTGTACAAAGAAAATACAAAGATAAAATTAGTCTGATAAAGAGATTTTTCAAGCAAACTAAGGCTACTTTGCATTACATTGATTTTTAATCAGAAGAATTTAGTCAGTGTACACAAACACATTTAAAAATCAACTCCTTGAAGGAGTGAATTGTCACAAGATAATTTCCAGCTGCAGTTCCTGAAAAGTAATGATTGCATTAACCAACAGGACAGACTTATGTAATGGAAAAAGCAGTGTTAAAGAACACAAAAATTTCAAAGGTTTTTTGTCTGTCCAGAACTTGCTCTGAATTTATCTCTTACATGATTTGGCTGTAGGTGCTAACAAGGCAGATTATGCTTTAATTTATTGACTTTTTCTTTCACCCTGTGATGACATTTCTTTTCTATTTCCTAGTAATCACAGTAAGAAGATTGTGGCTTGCTCTGGCTGACTGCTCAGACCCTGATCCTCTGGCCCTGATGCAAACTCATTCTGTTTATAATGAACACAGGCTTCATTTATATTGATCTTATTTCTGATGGTGCGGAGCACATAATAAGGCAGTCTTCCTGTTCTTGCCATTTCTGCAGAACAGTCACATATCTTAGAAACATCAGCAGAGGAATGAATTAAACCTGTTTTAAACCATTTAGATTTTTTTTTACTATTCACTTTAATATTTCATAATTAAATTCTAATCTAATCATGACAAACTACATATTGATGGAAACATCTAAGAAATATTTTAACAATTTTCATAACAATAAACATAAAAAATAATAATTTTAAATAAAAAAAATTCATGTTATTTTTAAAAATAAATAAAATTACTCAAAATAAAAAAGTTTACTTAAAATGACTTCAAATGTTTTAAATGTTTTTAAAAATGTAAATATTTTCACGTGTATGCTCAATATGTGCAGTGACAGTTACCAGGTTTAGAAAACCTAAAGAGAACATGTCTGTTGATTGAATTTAATTAAAAATGCCTGCAAATGATAAACAGCATTGGTAATAAAAATTAGTCTTGGTTTTTGTTATGGAGCAGTTTTGAGATTTTGGGATGCCTTTTGCAAAGCTAATGAAATCTTACCAGCTGGAGATCTATTGCAGTGTAAACAATCTGTCTTCTGAGCTGTGAACAGTAGGGCCGGGCGCAGCTGGTCTGTCCGGCAGATGTCACCTTGCTGAAATCCCATGGTGATAATTTCTCGAATGGGTACAGGGATGTGGAGACCAATAATTGCCACATCTCTCTTCGCCCACAGTAATAACTTGATTTTCCATTAAGTGTCACACATAGATCGTCACGCTCTCAGTTAAGGTCAGCCTCGTTCCTTGCTCTGATACTTGCAAATGATGATACATGCGATTCCAGAATTATCCAAGTTATAATGTTGGAATGCATGTAGCGGCATGGAGCTAAAACTTTCCAAACAAATGTAATTGTTGCTTGCCTGTGGAAATGACTTTCACTCCTGCTAGAGAAAATGTTTTTTTTCCCATAAGAGTTTTTTCATATGAGTTTTATTATGCAGCTTAAATGGCATTTCTAACCAAACCGTCAAGTACCCGTGTAAGAAATATTTAAACACAGCAGTAATATCCTGATATCACAGTGCCAAAGGGTTCTCAGTTCACTAGGTTAGACAATCTTAGCACAAGAGAAAATATCATTATATTATTGTTATTTAAGAGTTTTGCAGTGCAGGTCTATATCTCACCTTCACATAGTGTAAGGGGCTCGACACATATTAACTCATGTCATGACAAGAAACAGCACACACCAGCACTTGTATGTGTCAGCACCTTCTCGGGCAATAGTACAAGAGAGACTCTTCTCAGGGTTATATGCAAAAAAGCTGTAAAGACATATGGTAGGATGTTAAAGGACAATATGGACACCAAAGCACTGGTTACTTTTGCCACAGCATGCTTCAAAAAAATTTACAAGCTATTTTTTTATTATTGTTGAAATAGTTTTCTTTCATGAGGGTTATTTATTTTTGAGAAAACTTTTCCCCCAAACAGCTATAAACGTTATGTAAATGAGTGAAAGAGTGAAATGAATAGAAGGCATAGCTGAAAAACCCCACTTCTTTTTCTACTTAGTTATTCAGTTGTATCGTCTTACTGTCTACAAATGCCTTTAATCATTAATAATGGTTCTAGCATCATTAAAACACATTTTTCTATGACTCGTACAGTGAGACCTCTCATTGGAAGGAGAAATAACCATAATAGTGGTCAATTACAATTTCACGCTGGAATAAATGAAATTGGTTGTAATTTGACTCACTACCCTAATTAGACAGACACAAACCTGCTTAAGGATATGATTAAGAAATGCATGACATTTTTTTCCATGGAAATGTAATTGAAAAAGTAAACATCCCCCTTCTCAAAAATCCCCAAAATAATACTTGAGCAGTGAAGTAATTTTTCAAGTACTTACACTGAAACAGGTGTAAAGCAATACAGACGATACCTTCATACGTTGTATTAGTGCCCTCGAACCCCGTAGGCAGTGCATTCTCGTAATGGAGCACTACCGTAATAGGTAATATTGTAAAATGAATGCTAGATAAAGCAGATAGTGTCTTGGCCATTGCATACAGCTTAATCATTTCCAAACTCTTTTTGCTCAGTCGCAAAATATTCTCTATCCCTTCTGTTCAAAACCTGTCCATATGGGAGATCTCTCTGGGTACGAATAAACCAAAGCATGTCTGGCATCTGCCAAATCCACTGCACATAGTCTAACTGGTTGTTTTTGCAACTCTTACAGGGGAAGAATGACAGTCTGGGTCACAACAAGAGCAATGCTGGCCAAGATGGCTGGTATATCTCCCTATAGCGAGCAAAAGAGGGAAAAGAGAGAAGATGGAGCAGATCACCCAAGAGAAACATGAAAGTTTCTATCTATAGGAGGAGAGCGCAATGTGGGACTGGATGCTGCTACCCGTTGTTCAGATTCAATCACGGATGATTTTTACTGGAAGAGGAAAAACCAACTTTCAGGTCTCTGAGCTATCATCACAATCTTAAAATATGATGCCAAACTTTTTTCACATCCAATTTCAAAGGCGATAACCAAGAGAGAAAAGTGACAACTTTCATCTCTCCCTCTCCAAAGTGACTTTGATGAGAATCATTTTCTATAAGTAACTGCAATAATAGCCTTTTAAATCCATCTAAACACAAAGTCTTTTTTGCAAAACATCACATCGAACAGGAACGGCATTTTCTTGCACAAAATCTTTGCGCAAAAAAGGTTTTTGCTATTATTAAGCTATTATTTTTTATTATTTATCTTTGATGATTCGATCATTGTAGGTTTCTATGTGGAAAGCCCTTTATAATACCGTGGGAATCCAGAGTACCTTTTTATTTTGGTGAGTGCTGTATACAATTTCCCGGGGCTATGAAATGGATTCTGTCTGATCACTGAGGATTCTGTCTCCATCCTGTTTCTCTGACTCTCAGAACCTCAGCCTGGCAGGACTGTAGGCTTTTGTTAACCTTATACCACCCTGAGATCTGTGTTCTCAAAACTTCACTGCAGAGGATGCTTGGCTTTGACTACTAATGAGTTATGATAGCATTTAGACTTTTTGTACTGACAAGTTATCTAGATGGAAGGTCAGTACACATGTGACGCCTACAGGATATACACCGTGTGCATCGCCATGTGAGACTGACCAACTTGGCAACTTCAATTTCCTGCCGTCCAAGGAATATTTAATTTATCTTCGATGCACAATGGTTGAAATGACACTCGCTGGAGGTGGTATTTGTTGTTATAAAGATATAAGGAAAAGTAAAGATGTTTTAAAGTCTATGTGTTGCTATGATACATTAAACAATGCAAATCACAGGAATGAACTATTTTGTTTTTGTACAGAGAGCATAAAAATACTTGATGTCTGTGCCGTGTCTGAAGGTAAATGCAGAGAAATGTGTCCTGTGCAAATTACTTGTAAATATTTCATCTATGTTATTTAAATTTTTGACTACACCTTTGTTTACACAAAAATAATGAAAGATCAGGTGTAAGTAAACAAACATGCATTCTATGGAAAATAACAGATTTTTGCACCTAATGCAACAAAGAATACAAAACTTTGCTTTAAAAGACTAAAAGAATCAGATAAATCATAAACTTTCCACAGGGCAAGAAAATTTCTAGTTTCTGAATTTTATACCTCACGGGAGATTTACTGGGTTTCAAATGACTAAAGCAGTAAACATTATACTGTGTAACAAGTTAATTTATTTCTAATGAAAACTTTTGAAAATGGATTGCAAAGGTGTGCAAATCATTCAAACAACTTGTGCATGTAAGGCCAGAGAAAGAAAAAAATGCAACAAAGAATGCAAAAATAGCATTCTTTTTGTTGTTAAGGTCTAAACAGCTTATGTCTTTCTGTCTTTGTTTTGCTATTGTGATATACAGCAGTGACATTTGTCACTGTTTGAAGTCTACGTACAATTTTAGCTTATTAAGCAACTTAAGCTTATTTTAAAAAAATCATTAATGCTTGCTGATCAATGACCATACATGCACTCAATAAACATGTTAAAATAAAGTTTGCTCAGTATTCCTCGTTTAATTTACATGCGTGTCTTGAAATGTCCAGAACTGAATAGAAGTGTTTGTTTTGGAAATTTTAATGTTGCAATGAACTGCTTTTACATTCTGACTTCACAGGAGACTTAATGAGCCAGATGTTTCAACAGATGCTGTCATGAGAAGCCGGGAGAGGTTTTTAAATATAAATGCCTGCCAATGGACAGCACAACAGCAATATTGCTGTCACTATTCATTGATGTGATTATTTTTATATATTTTATATCAAAAGTCTCTTTATTCCCACAAGTGATTAACAATAAAATCATTTTTGCCTAAAAAGCATGTTAAAAACAACCCAAATTATTAATGTAATAACATTTTATATTTACAGATCGCAAAAAAACTTCTATTTTCCATTTAAAAGGTGTAAGTTTAACAATATGTGAAAAATCTTATTAATGATCCACGCATTTGCATATACTGAATGCAATAAACTTAATTAATTGTATTTATATGTAAAATGCTCAAAACTTCAACTGGGTAAATGAAAGAATGAATATTGTTTTTTTACTTAATATGAGTAATATGTTCACACTACTTTAAACAATTACACATGCAATTACAATAATGGTCCGGAAATGTTTAGCATGTCAATGTGCAAAATAATGATGTCATTATGTCATATGGTGTGTAATTCTCAGAAGTATCACTGCAGGGGCCTTTATGAGCCTTATATGTTTCTAAGTATTCAATTTACCTCTATTATGACTTCCGATTAAATGGTCAATCAATACTAAAATGAGAAATAATACGCAATTGTTTTTCATTTTCTTACATTTAAGTGTTTGAGCAATGACTTTTATTCAGAATATTCATTGCAAGCTGTGCATTTCATTAAATCAACTGACTAAAACTGCTCAATAAAGTACTTTAAAGGTGCATTTTTTAGGTAAATACACAACAATATTTTTTTTGTCTATGACACCAACAGAAACTGTAGGTGTCAAATTGACTTTAGTTACATAGATCTGTGTAGTATTCTCTCCATTTGTGGTTAAACTGTGGTTTCTTGTTACTATGTGCTATTGACATCATTAATGAGAGGATGCTTACTGACTGAACTTCTTATGGAGGTAAAGAGTGTGCCACTTAAATAGGGAATGTAAACATGAATGCCTCCTGTCTTTCTTAAAATAAATGGCTTTCCAGTGTACACGTAAATGCAGTAATTTGACATCTATCCTCGAGAAACGCACGTACTGACGTACTGTATGGTACATGGATGCATTACTCCAACTAGAACGAGAAAATGAATAATATATATGAATGCCTGAATAACACACTGTATTTCTCCACCTTGAAATTATTATTCTGGTTTGCAGTTTCACAGTGCCAGATCTCCTGTTTATTTACCTCTATAAATCTGAATTAAACAAAACTACATAGGTGGTCCACAAACCTAGGGTGAAGTTTGACAAAACAAAACACACGGCGGCCCCAAAAACTATTTCAGCACTTCGGCAACACTTAGAAATGTCACTGCATTATATACAAAACAATATTTTGTAACAAAGTATCAAAGCAAGTGGCATTTCTCATGCTAAATCAATGTTATTACATCATTAAACTGATTAGCTTTTCTATATAGAGACACTTTTTTCATTTTAAACAGCATTTTACTTTATCTTTTATGTAAAATGTGTTGCTTAAAAAGTTTTTCGTTTTCTATTTTTTATTAAATGCAATGGACAGTTGCCATTTTCTTACAGTTTTATTAATATATCCCTTTCTGAATCCAATTACTTTATACTGCCATTTATCATTCTCACTCTAATGGCGAGAAAAAAATTTTTTCAATTCTAAAAGAGTCAAACTTTATTACATTTTCTGTGCATTTTACCACAATTTCTTTCAATTAATCTCAGCTAACAAGAACCAGCCAGTTTCACTAAGACACTTTAATTACAGAACATTTCATTACCGTACAACATTTCACACTAGCAGCAAAACAACACTGTTCATCTCATGAGTTTGGCTGTTGATTATCATTATATTTACATTATAGCTTAAAATGTTCCTTAGCACTTAAAATATCATATCCTATTTACACATTTTCAGATGCTACAAGCTAAAAGAATAGCTTGGCTTACAGTATCTAAATTTGTTATGGAATATAAACTGGTTATTTTTTAATGATGCCTAAAGTTCGCCATATCAACATTTAATGTTCTGCCCATAAGAGGCTTCTTAAAGTACAAGTATTTGGCACTATTACATTCATAAATATATGTATTCTGAATGCTTTTTAAATTATCCTCTCATTATTGTCAAATGTCAAATCTTGCATGAATATTTGAAGACTGGCATACTGGACAGCACGTATGTGTGTGGGAGTGGATTTCACAGTGTCAGCTCTGATCACCATCACAGATCAATAATGGAATTGTAAGAGGCTGATTAAATGATTGATGTGCTTGTGTGCAGACAGAATCACTGAAATGAAATGTGACCAGATGACCTCAACACATTAATGAATACTGAGCTCCTTCCCCAGGGTCCTACATTTCCTTCCTTCAGTATGTGGCTGAATTTTTTAAAACATCCGACTGATGAGCCCTTACTTGGGTCACATTGCAGTGTACACTTGATGAAGATCAGCACTGACACTGAAGTGAATGAATAGGTTATACTAGATGCGAAGTTAATTAAACTGCTGTATTTGCATGAATCCAGGTTAATAACAAGAGATTACACAACAAGGAGGAAATAAAAATTTCAGATACACACAGGTATTCAAAGAGCTGGCATTAAAAAATCCAGGGAGCACTTCAACTTGGTACTAAGTGAAGCATGAACACATAGATTTCGCAATTTAAAACTGCTTTAATGTGAATTTTAGGCTGGTAAAAATTGTACCTAAAATCTGCTGAGCTACTGTGGAGGAGTTTAATTTGAAAGTGCATTTAACTTTTAAAAGCATTCATAGGTCTTTCTATGAATCAGGTTTGAATAAAATGAGAACAATAAACAATTGAAATTGGTATTCAGAGACTATTCAGTGCATAACTCTTACCATACGCAACTAAATTTCTGCATATGATTATAATCACAGCTTTGGTTACTAGAAAGCAGCTGTGGAAAATCTTTAAAAATTTGATTCGTTTTAAAAAGGAAACCACTTTAAAATGTATTCTTTAAAACAAAGTACATTTGCATTATGCACTTTTACTGACATACAGCATTCCTCGCCTAATGAGTTTAAGAGAGCAGAGCTAAACACTGTTTGAATGCTATGACTCTTAATAAAGATACAAAATGATGTTATCTGTAATATTGCTATTAAACATTACTGTATGTACTACTGTAAAGTGCTTTTAGGAAGGGCTGAGCAAAACAAACACAAGGATTATTGTCGACTTCATCTCATTTAGGCAGTTCATGGTAGTATTAAGAGTTTCATTAAAAATACTTTCGGTAGCTTATTTCTTACATCTTACATACAAAAATGTTGTAGTATTTTACTTTCTAAACACTTATGACTCAGATTTGTGTAAGGGAAGGGACCTTATGCAGTGCTACAGTAGATTTCAAAGTCTATAAGCATCAACAGTTTCGCGGTTCTATACTTTTATCATGCAAATGAATGCTAAGAGATATAAAGAAATGCATATTTTTAATATAGCTCACAGCAGTCTAAAGACAAATAACCTAAAAATCTAGAGTAGAATAAGTGATGGCTGCAGATCAGCACCTCATTAAAGCTGGACCCCTCATAGGCTGCTAATGTCACACTGGCACATTTCACATCTAGAGCTGAGAGACTGCTCATGCTCACAAGACTGCTCATGCTGGATCTCTGTGTTAGAAAGTCCCCCGCCAGGAGCGTCATAGACGTCATAGAATAATTAAGCATTAGGCATTGCTCATCCACTTGTGTCCTAAATGCGGGACCAAGAGGAAGTATGATGGAGAGGGAGGACAAGGTATGCAGTAATTCTCAAAAGCTTGATACTGAGGAAAAGAGATTGCATAAAAGAAAATTCAAATGATCTGCACATCTGTATCTGATCAACTCGGTAAAAGTGCCATAAAATTCCTAGAGAATTATGAATGTTTTGAAGAAAACACCTGCAAGTGATACAGCGAAGAAAATCATTACCAGTTTATTTTCAACTATTTGATCAGCTGCCTGCTTTTCTTGAATGTTTTACCTGTTCACCAGCCCAGTCTTTACCTATTATTCATTTCAAATATTTTCAGCATTTACTCACCCTCATGTCATTTTAAACCTGTATGACTTCTGCAGAACACAAAAGAAGATATTCTGAAGAACGTTGGTAACAAAACAACACTAGTCCCTACTGACTTTTGAGAAATTTCTCAAAATATCTTCTTTTGTATCTTCTTGTGTGAAAAAACTATGCCTTTAACTATGAAAGAGATTTACAGTTTATTTACTCTTTAAAAGGAATGACAGTGACATCAGGGAAATCCGAGGTTTTATATTTCTACTGAAAGAGAAAGCTTTTTTTCTCCTCACCTGATTGGTGGATGGCCTGAAAGTGTCTTGCAATGCTGTAATAGCTTAATGAAGAGTAACAGAAGCAGCAGAGCAAATCGGTAATATGAAACAAACTGTCTCATGCAAAATGATTTTACGCCTCTCCACAGTGCCAAAAATTAAAATGGGTATTGGACACAGAGGGCAACACAACACTTTACACATATTAATGTATTCAGTGTGGATTCTGATGCTTCTTTGCAGTAATATATATTAGAGCTGGAGTGACATAAGTGACCCTGCCTGTAAAAACCCAGCTAAGTAATTTTTTTGTAATTTACTGTTCTGTGAAAATATAACCTTGATATTTTGATATCTAATACTGACCGAGTAAGATTATTTCAAAGATTTAAATCATGGGTAAAATCAAACTTTAATGCTTGTTATCTCAGAATTAGATTTTTAGACTTAAGCCTGGTTTTCACAGTCAGGGTCACATATAGTTTTCAAAGTTCAGTCTCAGGGGCTTGACATGCTTTCCCAGATGTAATCACATAAAAGTGTGAAGTACACTTTGTATTTAAAAGAAGTTTCAGATCACTTCACAGCTGGACGTATTTCAGCTTTGTTCTCTCTTTCAAACCCCTTAAAAGGATATTTAGGGGTATTTAGGGGATTTTAAAGTTTATTAAGCTTGTTTCACAGAACTTTTGTATTTGATTTTCTCTCTCTTAGCTGCAACATCACGGTACCCAGAAATCTTGAATTTACTAGGAATAGGTGTTTACGTACTTCATAACAGGCCGAGGCTTTTACACCAAAATACTGTTGGAAAAACAAGAATTGTACCTCTAATCAACAGAATGACCTTACAGTCTCTGTGAAAAGCGGTAAGTGGAGGCCAGATTGAGCTGCTGCACTTTCTGACCAATCAGACATAAAAATAGGAAAACTGAGTGATCTCTTTGCACCGACTTTAAAAATATCCCCTCGAGTTCCTGAAAAATCGCTCTGTTCATGTGTAGATGGATGGTTTCTACTGCACGCTGGGTTCTTAACCCTTGATGCAATATGTAACATACAGCTCTAAAAGCCAGAATGAACCCAAGTGCACCAATCGATCTTCAAACACAGATGGAAAAGCAGACTGAACACTTTCTGGTCTGACAGTGGTTCAGCCTGAAGGTTTGGCTCGAGTTAAAAAGACTCATTCAACAAAAGACACATATAAGAAATTAAAATCACAGATGAGATGTTTTTCATATTTCAATTGTTAATCCTAGACATGAATAAGATTAAATAGAGAGCTAAAATGGAAACTTCTGCTTTAGTCTCCTGCATCTAACATACTTCTAGAAAAAAGACCCAGAAATCTCACAAATGTCTTTAGTTTTTAGAAAAGATTTCAATAATGTCACAAACTGGCAATATTATTGAAGATTTCAACATAAACTTTTTTTTACAATCTACATTAATTTTACAGTGCCAGTTTCCTATTTATTTTAACAGTCTAATTTGTTGGTATTTTCATTTCTCCTAGGCAATTTTAAGAAAACATCTGAGACTTTTTTGATACTCAAATGAAACCAAACTGAGAACTCGATCAACCTTTAAGCAACAAAATTTTCCTCTGGGTATGCCTAGAATCAAATTGGATTGTTTGGAAAAAAAAACTAGCAAGATGTTAAAATTTATTCTGAACTCCCATTGCAAATATTTGTTGTTTTTCATATCACACTTACAGCACAAAATAATCCTAAGAATGGATCATATTATTATGGAAAATAATGTACATCCTCTGTTAATGGTGACAGGAAGTTATCTTTTTTTTCAGTGTGTTCTCATCTTAAAGGTTACGCATGGTTATAAACATCAAATGAGAGTGTTCTCATGAGACAGTGTAATCTAAATTACCCTGAACACGTATCACCATGTCACCATGTCATATGCCTCCGAGAGCCCAACTGGGAAACGGCTTTTGAAATTTCTTTTCCTCTCAGACCACATTCTCTCTAAAAGTTTTAATTGGTATTAGCGGGCCACCGCAAGCGTTTCAGAGCTGTGTACAAACAATTCGTCACTCACAAGTACATCTGATCTCTGCCAGTGATGGAGAGAACACTTGGCAGGACACTCTAAAACAACTTGAAGAGTAATAAACAGCATCTGAAAAACAGAAATCACTGAGGTTGAAACTTGTGTTTTAGCTGTCGAGTTTTCTAGCAGTAATTGTAGGCTTGTGAATTCATTCTGACATTTTGGATGACAGGTATTTTTCTTTTTCTTTCATGTTCTCTGTGGGATGGCCGGCTCATGGGTTCATGCACTGTAAATAAAAAAGCCAGCGATGATACCCATGTAGTAAGGCGATAAAAAAAGAGACTCACAGAAAAAAATCTAAACCAAGCATAAATACTAAGAGTAAACTACTGTATATGCCGCAGTACTTTATATTTTACTTTAGCTTTATATTATATTAGCCCTACTTTTAGTTTATTCTAGAGTCCCACATCTAAAAATATACAGAACAAACTGTGTGTATAGCTTTCTGTTTTCTTTGTAGCATGTATTTGCTCAGAACTGCAGCCAGAACCAGATGTTTAACCTCATCTTTACATCTAAAATGTCCATATGGTAACCCAGTGGACATAACACCCTCTACAATTTACTAGGACAGAGCCAATAAACTCCTTCAATGACCTAACCTAAACTTTTACTTATTCTGTGCAATGCATTCCATAACTCTGTAGATAAGGTAATCAGATACAATGGGTGATATCACAATAGATTGATGTTTGTAGAAAGAGGAAACATCCATGTTTACCCTATAATCACTATATATAAAATAAATATATATAAAGATATAAATAAATAAATAAAAATATATATAATTGATTACAAGCTGTATTTAATTCTTTTGTAAAGTCTAATGTGAAACTCCATGGAAACATGTACTGTACATGTTCTGTTTCCATGGTGACAGTACGACCTCTTGTGCAAACTGAGATATGGTGTTAAAATCAACAAGATTGTTACAAAGTATCCAATGACACTGAGGCAAATAATTGTCAATTAACAGATGATGTATTTTCTCTTCCACTTAGCTCCTAACCATCAAGCGTATTGGTTCATTGATCAAACTTTGAGCCTGGACAATTCCATCAATAGCCTGCTTTCATAGCGCACAATTAAAAATTATAGCTATTGATTAGCCTTGTGTGTGTGATCAAAGTTGACATGCAATAAAAAATGCAATAAAATCAAATATTTTTTGTAAAAATATAATAGGGTATTAGTTTGAATGATTTTTCACCTAGATGTTAAATAGCATTCTATCCTTGTTAAATCAGCAATAAGATACTGCTTTGCAGATGAAACTCATGTTAGATGAGTGATGCAATAATTGAAGGTTTCTTGCAGCGCATGTCTGTGCTGAATTAGTGACCTTTCCATCTTCTGTAATCACTTAAAAAACAATTATCATTATATCAGCAGTGTGATATCTGATTTATTGCCATTTACAAGAACCTTTTTAAGCCACATTTAAACAGAGTTGGTAACATCCAGGGAATGCAATCATAATTGCTCTAACAAAATATTTCAAAACATGCTTTGTTCAATAAATACTTGACATTTAAAAGGTTCATGTCAAAACCGGCTTGCAGTACAGAATCATGATAAATAACATAAAGCTTTTATCCTTTACAATAACATGCATTTACAGCACGATAACAGGCTTGACTTAAACAAACCTTTTCAACTAAAACATTTACTGTATAGTGTCAAACTGTATGTAAGTATGTTTGCTAGATATAAAAAGAAAGAGGGAAATTAATATAATGACACAACCTGACTGGTAAATCACATGATTATTTCAAGCAGCCAAATGTGTCCCATGTTCCAAGTGACTCGGTCAAGACTGAGAGACAAAACGTTCAGTCAGGGTCAAACTGGGAAATCCTGCCCCCTGTCTCTCTGATTTACATCCCATCTGCCTTAGTTGTTCTGACAAATCAGACCCAGATGGCAAATGCTAACTGGAGTCCAGCGGACCTGTATCTCATCTGCTGTGGTTGAGCCCTGATACAATACAAACATGAAATGGAATGTAATCCCTGATAGAAGACAACAGACAGTAAATGTTTTCTCTGATGCAACGTGATGTTTATGCCAACAAAAAATTTTTTCAATATGTAAATGCAAAGTATCTTTTGTGTTGCTGCTGGTTGTATTCAAGTATTCATAAATAGGAGCAATTTCTGTCAACAAAGTTTCCAGTCATTTTCTCACTTTTGTCTGAAAAGTCTCTCGTGCTGATTACAAGAAGAATATTGAGAAAATCTGTTTGCACTCTCTGTGTAAAAATATTGGTCTTTTTTTCTCTGCACTCTGGATGCCATTTCTTAGCCCTTTAATACATTTCAGCTCTTTGATTCTGACCCAAGCTCCCTCTTCACATTTTTATGGGATCCTTATTTTTCAAATTGAACTGTTTTCTTTTATTCATGATAAAGTTCATGTTCTTCCCCTAACGCAATCCGTTCTGCCACATCCCTCACCTCCTTTAAGAAACAACTAAAAACACACCTCTTCCACGAACACCTGACATCATAAAATGTTTTTAAAAAATAAAATAAAATAAAAAATGTCTTCTTTCCTCTACAGGTACTTATCTAGCACTGCAAAACATTGTAAACTTAGGAAAGCACCTCTTAGTACTATTGTTGCCACTTTGGATGTGTCGCTTCATTGTTTCCTAATACTTGTAAGTCGCTTTGGATAAAAGCGTCAGCTAAATGCCTAAATGTAAATGTAATGTAAATGTTCCACAGACTCTGCCAGAAGTTATTATGCCTCAGAAGACAGCAGGTGGAGAAATCCTCATTTCTATGGACAACCCTGTTATAGTAGTCTTACATAACTACGATTTTCCAATAATAGAAGAATATCCAATAATAACAGATATGCCATCCTCTCACTTCTACAAGAAACTTTCTCACACGTGTTGAGCAAGCAACCTTCCCGGTCCCCTGGTTGTATCATTGTAATTTAAGTTTGCGGCAGGCAGCAACCTAAAGTCAAAGGTTTAATCCTGGAGAATACACAGTAGTAAGCTGCAGAGATTTTTGCATGGTCACACGCTATGCAAAACAGAATATAAAGCAAACATAACATAAACTATATAATTACTGAAAGTATGAGTAAGTTGATCAATCTTGAGGTCAGTTTTTTCATGATTACAGTTTACATTCTTATTTATGTGTTTAGTACACAGTTTGAACAACCCAATTATTTGCTCAGCGCCTCATTTACAGACTCTATTTACAGAGTGCATAAATCTATATTTAATGCTGCATCCATCTCACATCCTTGATCTTAATAGACCTTTCAAGCAGGCATCATGCCATGTTCCAGGACTGTGGTGGAAAACATCTGGCTGTGAAGAGAACTCTATGGCAACCACTTTGAAATAACTCTGAGCACAACATCTCTGACTGCTTCCATATACCTAATAAAAAACCTTTGTTTCACAGTGAAGGCTTTGGTAAGCAGCGTGACATGCAGGATCTCAATGTTGTGCCCATGTATGTGTGTATATATGTTTATACAGTATATAGACACATACAATTCATCTAGAAACAGAAAACAGCTCTGAACTTGCTCATTCATATCACACAGATCTACAGTCTGTCGCTCGCAGCCTAAATCTGTGTGAAGGGGCTTTTATTGTTCAGTGCTGCAGTAGAGTGCTGTAAAAAACTTTTGCTCACAGAGTGATGAATATTATTTTTATGTTACTACTAGTCCAACTTCCCTTCAACAGATGTCTTTTTGTCACACACTGAACAAATAAAGTTTTCAACTTAACCCTCAGGTTAATGTATCACTGTGGAAAAAGTGACCATGTTTTAAAAGTTCTGTAATGAGAGGCTGCTTGTGTTTACCTCCCCTGATATCCAGCAAAAAAAGATGTGTTTGAGTCAAAGTTTCCATAAAACCTTGCAGTAAAATTGCTTTGGGATCTGACAGCCACTGGGTTTATTCTGTGTTTGTGACTTCCATATGCCCCTCATTCATATCATGTGTTAACATGAACATCTTTATATCTCTCTGGGAACACACTAGACATTGACAATGCAACATCAAAATGAATGTAGCATAATTTTCTATAATCTTTCCTTTTAGTGCAATATTGACTAAACTGGCTTTGTGTATTTCTTTTATATTTTTTTATACTTCCAATTAGTTTCACGATTAACACAATGTCTCCATAATGCTTCTTAAGGAGCTAAATATTACTGATGCCACAGACACAAAAAACACTGTGTTGGATTGATTTGCTGCATGTGACAAGGTTCTTTGTTGGCTATTATCTGTAATACATTATGTCTCTTTTGCAGCAGAGATCGTCTCAGCGGATCATAGTACAAAATGCTGAATTACCCTCAGCAGTATAACAACCTTGTTGTCAATAAAAGCAAATGACAAAAGAAGCCTAGAGCACCCTAAGCCTTATTGTCAGCTACAGCCAAACTCAATTAACCAACATCTGCCATTGTGGGTTCCCAAAGTTTAAATGAGTTTAATTTTAAACCACTTGGGCATAAAACCTGCGATGACTGGCTTCATTCACACCAAACATTTGAATGTAAAATTCACTTTGTACATGTGTGAAAAATAAGAAATATTAAGAAAATACTTTATGGACTGAGAATAGGATCAGTGATGCTCTGGTTGTCATTTTAAGCACTGAGACTGAAATGCACTTTAAACTTTTCTGGTACCAGTGGCATGTTTATCACACACACACAGCCTACCTTTTATGGAAAACTAGAGACTTAGAGCCAATGGCAATATGACCATTTTTTTTTCTTCAGTAGAAGAAAATGAAGCTATGTGGACAAACATTTTCCAAAAAACATTTCTTTTGTTATTTAAATGAGGGTTAGCTGGGTCAAACCAGCAGAAACATCTTTATCTGCACTGTGAAATTATATTTCATTACTCACAAAACATCTGCTATGAGTGTTTTGTTCCACATCACCTCTGAGAAAATCTGGCTGGTTCGGTTATGTGCGGTTAAGTGTATTAAAACTCTTTTAATTTTCTAAACTCTAAAATCAATTTTATTTTCCATTTTAAAATGTAATCTTTCAAAATACTGAAGTGCGACATTCAACAGTGTATCTGAATATATTATCTGGAGCCCAAGAGGCAACTTATCATATTTTAAAATATTAATGTGTTTTGCTAAATAATTATTCATGCAGAAGATGAAATGCAAAGAGTCTCAGAAGCTTTGAATCAACTAAATGGATCTTTCATCTCAACATTAACCGCAAAATCATAGTGAGGCTACTAAACAGATGGGATCATTACAATGCTAATTACAAGAAACAGCAATGCCTAGATTGTTTAACTAATCTATTATCCTTACCTGACTTCAGCTCTCACATAATGAAAACACTATGAGATGTGGTGTGCAGTTTAGATAGAATTCATATTGTTCCAGCTCAAGATCTCTGAAAATGTATATTATTTGCATTTAGCTTCTTTTAAAATTCTTTGCAAAATTAGGGAAAGTACAGTAGAGTCAACTTTAAAGTGCACAATTACAATATTAAAGGACAGATGAATATCTTAATAGACTTATTCTTAAATTCAGTAATATCAGTTCATTCAGCCATTTAAATTTTATTCCAGGAAACCCTGGACAACTAAAGTTGGACACTGTACTTGCAAAATATCCAGCATTTAGTCACAATTATTTCCCAGCTAACAAATTATGTTCTAAGAATGCTTTGCAAAAAATTTCTATGAAATGTTTAAAGTTTGAACATTTTGAATGTTATGAAATGTTCCAAGCAATGTATACATTTAAAGAATGTTTTTAAATGTTCCACTAACAATTTTACAGTAAGAACATACATTTTAGAAACCAACAAAATACAAGGACATAGATCAGAGAAGTTATGAAAGATTGTTCTATATGATGTAATCAGAGCACATTGTTTTTACTGACAAAAATATCAAAAAGGTGTCAAAATGTCTGTCCATCACACAGAGGGACAAGCACTGAACTGATCCCGTTTAAAAAACACTAAAAACTACAAAGACACATCTCTCCACAGACAGAAAACATTCAATTTAAAATGATAGTCTTGCACAACACTTGCATTCCTCTAAAAATTGAAAGTTTCAAACTTAGATTTTGAAATGACCCATTATAACAATGCAAGGAAATTATATTAATGTAACGGTCCAATTGCATTTTTCTATAGAGCTGTGAAAGATTTCATTAAATGGTAAAAATCTAATTTATAGCGATTAAGTTATACCTTTTCACATTCAATCAAGTTGTTGATTTGTATTGGTGGGGAGTTTAATTTAACGTGATTGAATTTGCACATTATCATGAATACAAAAGATTTCTAAGCAGACATGCTTTCCAAATCTCTGGTGGATTTTGGTGCTTTTGAAACGTCCTTGAGTAGAAAAAGATAACTGACATTTTATATCTGCTGATGAATAAAAAGCTGTCACTTACACTTTAATATAACCATTTTAGCATAAGAAAAAGGAGTTCATTTAAGCTACAATAAGGCACAATAAAAAAATATTTTTTTTCATGACTCACTTGACAGGTAGAGACATTCATAACTAATTCATAACTACCGCAGGAATTATCTGCAGAAATACAATGCTATGGAAAGAGAAGAGAAGATGGTGGTTCAGGAAATTGAAAGTATTAAAGTGTTAGTCAGGCTCTAATGTATATTACGTATAGGGCAGAGAATCAAGAGATTTGTTTTATCTCTGCCTGATCAACAGAGATGAACTATAATTCACATTGTGTATAAAATTGGATGTATCGGATCGATATTGATCTGACATTCTTTCAAGGTCAGCTTACTTTATATTTCTTTACACAGAAGAATCAGGAAAATTAGGTAAATGAGTAGATTAGTCCATCTGATAATAACACTTAGATCCACAGTGCTAATTCCACAGTGTGAAATTATTTTGAGCTTGGAGGAACTCAAACACATTCTGCCTCTCCTTTCATCTCGCCTTCCTTACAGCATCCTCTCTCTCTCTACATCTCTGCAGCTTCCTGGCATTACAGCTCGGTTCACCTTGCCTCAGGGCTGATTCACATAATCTTCAGTAGCACCATTGGTACCCTCCATCCGTCCCCCCAAAAAAAAACGCACTGATACACACACAACAAAGCAAGACGTGAAAAAACTTCTAAATGATTTCATAAGATTGTGTGTGAAATGACGTCTGTATTTTAACGAACACCGGCACTCTAATTCAATACATAAAGGTTTGTGGAAAGATCTGAAAAATATTCAAGAGCTTTAAGGAAAGCCAGGGAAACTGTTTAGTAGTAATCTACCCGTTATAAAAGAATAAAAAGACTGTCCATTCCTACAGTATATAATGCTTAAGAGTATCGAGCCCCTTACATAGAGGTTACACAAATAGCAGAAACATAAAAATGTAAGCAAAAGAGATCAACTACTTACAAAATGACTAACAAAGTCACTTTGTAAAATTTGTAAAAATATATATATATATATATATATATAAATAGTAAAGTTTGTTGATTCATACCGTGGAAGAAACAAAAATATCTGATGCCAGATTTGTTTTGTGTTAAATGGACATTTCACGCCAAATTGAAATATTGGGATAATTTACCATCTTGTTGCAGACTTTCTTTCTTTTGTGGAATACAAAAAGAAATTATTGAGGACTGACAGCGCCAGTCACCATTTACTTTAACGAAATGTCAGTCCCTAACATAATGACAAGATTGTAGGGTGAACTAACCAGAACCATAAAACAAACATCAACATACAGTACTAAAGCATATGTAATCTTTGATTTCATACAGAGAGGTCTGCGGTTTACACAGTGTGTACTATGATTTTATGTTCTGTGCTCGTAAATATAGTTCAGGACAATGTTGCCCTTGTCTTCATAGCCTAAAGAACATGAGTATTGATTTATTGTACGCCACAATAAATGACATTCTTTGCGAATTCTGAGAATCTTATGTACTCTACAAAGATCTGACCTCTTGTGTGTTGCTTTCACATTGTAGAATGTGCTGTGGTGAAGATGACCTGTAGAGCTTTGGAAAGACATTTCAGTAATGCAGTAATCCTTTTATTGCCGCCCAATTAGTTTTCTACACTTACATCTTTAAGGCCTATTAGTTAGGCTTAAACGTTAATACAACACGTATATCAGTGTGTACAACAGAATCATCAGGTAATTACCCTGAGGTATAAAGACTATATAATTGAGCTGACTTAACGTACATACCAAACACAGAGAGAAAGAGAGAGAAAAAAGGGAAAAGGGAAGGATAAAGATCCCTTTCTAAAGCAAATCAGCTCAGTTGCTGGGGTAATGGATTTGAGTCCACATACGCACTGAATGGGTTTAATGTTGCATGTTGTTGCAAGTCAGCACATAGCTGATGAGGTCTGACTTCAAGCTGTGCTGCTCTATCACTCGCTCTCTGTGCAAAATCTAAGAGAGGAAATGATTTGCTTCATATTTGAGAAACAAATTGAATGGGACGATAAAATGCCAAGAGCCATCTGTCAAACTTCTGTTTGGACAAATGATTTTAATCTCGAGGTGAATTTAATAACTTTAACAAATATTCAAATAACACGTCCATTAATCTGACTGTCATACCTGCAAAGTCAAGGTAATGAGCAATCATGGGTTTCAAGGGCACAGAGACATATTCGTTACAGCTCATGTGCCCTGTCTAACTGGAAATGCAGGAACTAAATAATGCTGATATTTTATTGTTGATTTATTAATAATGCTGAACACTGCATTCCACCCTTAACAAATAATGACTCTGGGATTGTTAAGAAAAGAAAAAACATCACTACATTATTTGTTATAGGCAATAAGTCAAAACACCATAAATTTTCTTTTGATATTTCAGTGTTTGATTGTGAAAACGTTTTCCTTGTGTTGTTTTTGGATATTGTGGCCTCAAGCAAATACCTCTGATTTATGCAAATATTTATTTGTACAGATAAAAACATTGCACGGAGGAAGAAGAAGAATAAACATCTTGGGCATTATCGTAATAAATTTTAATTAGAAGAGCGTTCCTGGGAAGAGTAATTTGATAATGCTATTCCCAAGATGGTTGAAAAATTTACAGCGTGTAAGATTATTGGACCCTGGAGTGCATCTACCAATCAATCAATCTGAAATTGCAAATAAGTAAAAAGACAAACAAGTTAATCATATTAATTTAACTTGAACTCTTCATGCATGATTACTTTTCATGAATTTCATATGCCGTTTTATTTTATATTGTATTGTAAAATAGCTGTACACCTGTCATTGCTGCTCTGATGATAGTTTCATCATATTCTAAACAAGGTTTTTAGTTAAGAGTTTCAGAGCAATTTCCTGCATGTCAGTGTTTGACACAACTGAGATTTGTGCAGTGAGCTGATAACTGCCGTCTATCTCCACACCTGGAGGATTACTACTAAAAATCTATAAAGGGGATGGATGCCTTTGTTTGCCGCATTGTGCTGCCTTGTACGGAAACCTGTTCATTCTGGATAAGCACTAAAACATTTCATTGACTGAAGGAAAGAGCTTTAAAAATTTAAGAGGGACGAACCTCCGATGGAGGTGTATCGACTGTGTTTGAAAAGCCAGAGCTTTTGATGAGCATTGATGTCATAGGGTGAATCAGATTTCAACAATTGTGTCAGATATTCTTTACAGTAGTAAATAAATAATCAATGGTCATGTTCTCCAGGATATTTAAGATAAACAATCACATGTGCTTATTAAAGACTATTAAGGCAAAAAGTCATTTGGATAAAAGCATCTGCTAAATGAATAAATCTCAATTTTGTTCTTTCTAAAAAGAAGCGCTAAATTAGACCAACAAAGAAAAAATATTTGTATAACTACATTTGGAATGTAATTTTCTAAAATGCAGCCACTACCCCAAAAAAATGAATTTAAATCAGACCCAAATAAGAGGAAAAACAAATTTTCAGCACTTACTATTTGTCTGAGCACTCCTCTACCAGTCTATGATAAATGGATAAGACACCTTTGATGGGCTGCTTGGATTCAGACTGCAGATTTCCACACAGTCTCTGCACTGTTCTTTTGATCACAGTGAAAAATCTGAGCCAATCAAGCATGTCAGGTGTATAAAAGAGACATGAGTCACTTCCAGCATAACAGTACAACATTGCAGCAGATCTGTTGGGAGATAAGAGCAAACTCTCTTTTTTCCCATTCAAAAAACCATGGTAAATATAGAAATCACACACATCAGTGTCACCGGTGAGCAGTATGAAATGAGCAATTATTTGATAGACCTTGGCACACTGTCACAACATGTCACTATCCAGCACCAATCATCAGACCGTCACATAAAATGAAAGAGCTGGCAGACGTCAGACGCTGGAGAGCAGGATAGGAAATGTATCTCAATTAATTCTGTCTAATTCTTTGCTAATGAAGAGCACTCTGAAACAAATGTCAAGAGGTGTGTGTGTGTGTCCATGCGCAGGTGATGAGTCATCTCCATTGAGAAAAAGACTGACTAAAAACATTCAATGGAAAGGTAAAGCTTATTGCTATCTTATTGTATTTTATCTCTTGTCAGCTTTATGTGTCTCACGTTTCATCCACAGTATTTATAAGTCTGTTACATCCATTTTAAGTGGAATTATTGCTGGTAATTAAAATGTGTCACATACAAAGCAATAACTTAAGGTCTGTAAATCTTGAGATATTAATGTACAGTCACAATTATCTGTTGTTGTCATCTGCCAAGATGATATCATACAATATTTATACAGCACATGTAAAATTTCCTTTTTCTGAAACATAAACTAGCTTGGCATAAAACTATATTGATGTTGGATATCAAAGTGTGTGATGATTCCTAATTGGTGAGAAAATTATTTTTAATTGTACATAATATTTTTACAGTAATATGCAATTGACATACTGTAAGTATGCCAAAGCACTTTGGTAATTTCTGAAAATGTAATGTTAATTATATTTTTTAAATACCTAAAATTAAAAAAGAAAAAAGTTGTAAACTATAGTTTTAAAAAAAAATCAGATTTAAAAATAATTATTTTATATAGTTTGGATAGTGCATTTTCATGTGTATGCAGTGACAGTTATCAGGTTAAGTGCTTTTCCCACTATTTCATAAAAATATAAAACTTCTGCAAAATTGCTGACACCTTAAGCACTTATATTAAAGATGTGCATGAACGCCTGGTGTCCATCAGTCAGACGCTGCGGTTTGTAGAAACTTGCCATGCCAATCTTAACAGTCTTAACGTGTCTTGGAGGCATAAAAAAAATCTCTTTGTGATGACCTGTAGGTCCTCGAATGGAGATCAAAAGCTGTTCATAAAAAATTAAAAAATGACGCGTGGCATCAGTGGCTCTTTCTCCAACAAAGAAAATGTTCCTAACTAGTGTTTATAACTAAGATGCTAATAAAAAAGATTAGCCCTATTTAGGTTGCAATTATTTATTTACAATACTTACTATACTTACTATACAATACTTTTGCAGCAGATTTTACTTGTGATTTGAGCTGTAGTTCTATAACTAAAATAGTCAGGGTCATTATTATCACCTCTATGTTTTTCCTCAGTCCTGTCCTTTCTAAACATTGGTAGGATTTCTGAAATCAATTGTACAACTCCTGCACTACTTTCTCATCTATTCTTCCATAATGCAATGTGAAGTATGACAAGTTCATCACAGAAACACATCTGTGTGATGCTTCATGTGCACTTTTCAGGGTACATATATGTATACGTACACCTGTGTCAGGATAATCAATAAGCCCTGTCTTTTGAACTTTTCAAAGATTTATTTGGTCTCAGGTTCTAAAAAAAGCAGTTAATATAACACGAGTATGGTACAGAAGTGTGGAGCACAACTTCACAAAAGCTGTCCTGCCAGTTCTAAATTAAAAGCTTGCGTCCCCATGAGAGTGAGTTGCCAGCCACAACAAATGACTCAACGTGACAAAGACCAATGGAGTAAAATGATTCTGTGTGAGTGGCCAATTACAATGAGCAATGATTCACTGTTTACTCGTGGTAGGTTAACAATATATAACACATTATATACAGTTGAGTGAAATAAAAGAGATTTTGTAAATGTCATATAATAATGTTGTTTGACTGGGGTTAGAACGTGTTTGTAGTCTAAATGATGGCTGTCTGATGTGCTAGCATATCTGATATCCCAGCTGAATTTGTAGCCATTACTTAGCAGTGTTTTCTGTATGAATTATTACAAGAATTTTCCCAAAACGCAGCAAACCCATATGCTTTAAAAATTAATAGGTTTAGCCATGAACTAAAAATTTAAAGAGAAACAACACATGCATATAAATAAAAGGAATATTTTTGATAGTTTGCTGAAGCTACGGGCTGTTATCTACAACTGGCCAGAACATTTGTGACCCTGTCTGTGAAAACCAGGCTAAAGTCTAAAAATCTAATTCTGAGATAATGAGCATCAAATTTTGAATTCACCTATTAATTTCACTATGATTTAAATCTTTGACATGATCTTACTCAGACAGTATTAAATATATCAATGTTAAATTCTCACAAAATGTTCTTTACATTATGAAGAATGATTAAATATAAAAACAGAAAAATCATAAAAAATGACTTTAGCTGGGTTTTCACAGACTAGGTCACATTTTGTTAGATTTAATACATTCTAAGATGTTAGACTAATTCAAAGATAAAATGTCTTGTCTGTAATGGTTACAGCAAGTGAAAAATAATTTTCTTGTATAAATACATCTGTCAAGTGATTGAAAAATAATTAAAATCCAATGACTCATTAGGCAGACATTAAAAAACATACTGTATATGTGATCTCATCTGTAAAATCCAGGTTAAGGTCTCAAAATCTAATTATGTGATTAGAAGCATCAAAGTAGTTAGTAGCCATAAAAATGACAGGAAATGTAAGTTCCCCAGTGCTTTCCGTGGTTCCTCATGTGTACTACACATCTATGTTTTATCCAAAATCCTGCACCACCTCGCTCTGTTAAAGTGTGAAATAGCTTTTAAGGAGATCCCGTCACCTTACAACCAGACCAATGAGTGCACCCGCCTAACCGTGATCCCATGTGTCCCTAAACAGTGAACGGAACATAGGACAAATGTTCTCCATCAGCCTCTGACGTTTTAGTCATTTGTATTCAAAACAAAAAGCAGCTTTTAATTAAATCTTTACAACATTAATTTGGTTCATGAGAAGGAAGGGAACACTCAGTGACCATATCCTCCCAGACAACACATGGCAACACTAATATGAAGAAGAGTAAACAGTGACGGTGGCAGAACATCAGGTACTGGATGAACAGGGCTCCACTCAAATGAATAAGCAATATGAGGTACAGAAATGCAGAAAGGTGCCTTGTTCAGACATGACACTACTTCATATTGACATTTTTCCTTTATAGACCATTTCACAAGATGTAAACAACACTGGTCCAGAAGCACTTCCTGTTTCAGTTTTTCTGTATTTCACATATGTAATTGAACCTTAAAGATGTTCGTTAAACATTTTGATTCCATTGTAAATGTTCTTTCTGTTGGAAAGTTGTATTTCGTTCTGACATTGTGTAGTGTTACAAAACTGAGACAGGAAGTGCTTTTGGACCAGTGCTGTTTACATATTGTGAAATGGTCTATAGGATTTCTTTGAAAAATTATGCCTTTTTTGTTGGTATTCATGTGCAGCTTAATGTGAGATTAGGTGATATATTTATTCTGTCCTTAAAAATGCATTAACCTGTTAACTGTCACCATTTCTTAGAAGGAACACTTATGTCATTAAATTAAATTCATTAAGTTCTAATCTAATCATGACAAACTATTGATGGAAAGGACCCAAGAATACTCAAGAATAAATATTTGACTAATTTTTATAACAATAAACATTACAAATTTATAAAAAAATGTTACTATATTTTCAAAAATTCCTAAAATAAAAATTATTTAAAAACATTATTTAAAAAAATTAAATATCTAAAATTATAGTTTTAATTCATGTATTTGCATTTTCATGTGTATGCTTAATATGTGCAATGACAGTTATCAGGTTAGTGATATTTAATAAAATAGCACGCAAAAATATCTTATAATATTACCTGGTATCACTACATGACATAAAAAGCATTTATGTGTACTTCCGTGTATTCACAGGGCGGGGTTTTAGAAAAAGGGGTGTGGCCAAGCCTGGCAAGATTCTATTACAACTAACATCACTAACAGTACAACAACTTTAAATTACAATATTAGCTTCTAAGAAAATATTAGGCTTCTAAGAAAATAGAAAATAACTATTGACAATACAATTAAGTCATTGGCTGCTTTCAAGCTCTGTTTCTGAGAAATCCTTTCACTTTTAAAACACTTAGCAGTTTTGTAACTCATCTGTTATAGCATTATTTCTCCTTCATTGCTCCCCTGAGGAACATCCACGATAAATGGTTTTAGCACGGTGCACAAATCTGTCACGGCCATGTGCTGGAGAAGAAAAAGGATGGACAAACTCATTTTCCTCAGCCCACACTTCATCGTCCCTGCTTTCTGCTGCAATGGATCTACTTTTGTTTTCACTACTTTTGTGTGCGTTCTTTAAAAAAATCTCTGGTTCTTCTCTCACTCATAAATCATAGACAGAAAGGAAAATACTTACTGTCTATACCCTACCGATTCCACTAACCACTGCACTGTTGACTTTAACTGTCTGGAAACGCCGGCCCAGCTGAGCTCTGCTCAGATCATTGAACAGGGACTGGGTAAATTCCAGCGATGTACCCATGCCAAAATATGACAGACGTCAGTGTGACTAATTGCTTATTATTTCCATTTAAAAACATATTTATGGGCAACTTTCATATAATTTTGCCTTGATGGCTTATGGTGAAGACATTTATTTCCATGCCAAAGAAAGAAATTGCAGTCTTGCAGTATCTGAAATTCAACATCTGAAATCTTTATAGGTTGTAGCAGCGGTTTAAAAGCAATACTAATGCAGCACTTCTGCCATTACTTTGTGTAAGCACACATTTGGGAGACTGTCAGGCAGACAGATAGCGTGTAACACTATGAAGTACAGGAGAACATGTGCAAATCCAGACGTCTTGACACGAGGGATTGTACACCCCATAAAAACACTTAAAGGATTAAACACCCCATAAAAGCTAAAGCATAACGAGAAAAATGCACACAACAACCTTAAATAAAAAAAAGAATTTCCCACTGTCTTGGCATTATAAAACAACTCTTCACTAACTGCTCAACAAGCAATGGATGAAAGAAATGGAGAAGCTTCTCATCCAACTATCAAAACGAGATAAAATTATTGAGTTCAAGCTTTGAACTGCCGGCATTTGATGCCATAAAGCATGAGAGAAAAATAAGACGAGATGACTTTCAATGCCGTCCCCAGCTTGTCATCTGATTCAATCAATCAATGCATGGAAGGTCTATCAAGACTTTTCGAGGTGGAGGACTGCCAAAAGCACAGCTGTGTGTGTTCTCTGTCAATCAATTCTCATTGTTTGAGACAAACAGATGCTCTGTTCTTGGATGTGAATCACCCATATGGAAAGACTGTGTATAAACATTGGTATGAGTCATAAGTGTTAGCTATTATTCATCGTCCTGTGGAAATTGCTGTAAAAATATATTTATTATTTGTTTATTTGCTTTTTTTATGTAACAATGTGCATGCAATTAAGCAAAGGAACTTGTTAAATATAACTTTTCTATTATTAATTTCAAAGTCTCTCTGGTGTCTTTAAGTACCTACAGGAGAATGCGTTTCTCTCACTCATTGAAGTATAATAATAATCAAAAATATTAAAATTCTGATGTTTCTTTTTAATATTCTTTAGATAAATATAAATGCACACAAATGAAATAATTGATCACATACAGCAAGATTATAATGAATGCATATCAATAGAATAGAATAGTTTGCTGGGGTCTGTTCCTCAAATAAAAATCTAAATTTGCTATTTTACTAATCTCAATGCTGTGTAATTGACACCATGAAAAACTTCAAATTTACATCATCTTAAATAAAAGGGACAGTTGTCACACATCATCTCTTCATGCAGTTGTGCTACTGCCACATTGAATGACTGTGGGATCACAAGACATCTACCTCCGGAGGAAAAGCAGTGCTGTGTCAGGTTGACTGTCTGTGTCTAAAGCCAGATGTGTGTTTAGATCTGCCAATTTGGAAAAAAAAGCCTTTTGGCTGCAACTAGATCAAGAACTAGGCTGTGTATCCATGAAGTAGTAAATAAAAGCCAGTCTATCATGATACATTTATAAATCAAAAACAGTCTGTTTAAGAAACACCTTAATGTAGCAGAATAGGCACTTTGTGATGTCTTATGTTGACTAGTCAGCCTAGCAAAATCTTTGCTGAAAGAAAAAAGTGACAAGAGGTTCTTAAACAGATTCATGTGGTTGCTCTTTCTATTGCTCTCTTGCTCGCTCTTTTGTGCTTCTTTATACAAAACTTTCAAAGTTTGAAAAAACTGGAAAAACTATTCAAGGTGGTTCTCAGACTCAGGGTCTCCTGCTGCTTATGTCTATGGGGAAATTAGCCAAGCCATTCAAGCATAAAGCAGCCTTTTTTTTCATTTGTCATCTTGGTTTTCTAAAGAACATTGAAATTTTTTCGATAAAACAGTCTTGTGAATTTTTGCCCATTTATTCAAGCTTAGCACCTAACAGTTTGCATACAGATATTATTATATCATTATTGCGGTGAGCAGTAATCAGTTCATTAGGGTGTTACTGATAATTCTTACAGACGTCTGGCACAATCTGATGACACAGCTGAGACCGGAAGGAAATGGAGCTTCTATTTCACAATGAAGGCAAGTCACTGAATGCATTCAAAACCAGCTGCGGAGGTGCCAGTGTGTGTTTGGGTGTGTCTGAAAGACAGACTTTGAAAACAAGAGAGAAGAGCAAGAAGAGTCAAGCTGTTTTAGGGACACGGGAATTTCCTCAGGGAGGCATAAGGAAATAAATTACGGCAAATACAGATAGAGAGCATTGGAAAATATCACCAGACGGATTTTAACTCGTATATGTGCCGGCACTTAAAAGGACACATGCACTACCCTTCCCGTTATACTTTTAACACCAAATTGCAATTTTGTGATACAAGTTGCTATTTACACCCAGGTGTAAATAGTCAATCTGAAAAAAAAAGATCAACAAATCCCCTGTAATAACTGAACATCAATAACAGTGTTGACAGTGATGCCAAACTCCCACATTCCCAAAGTCTCATCTTCCGCAGTATCCTGTAAATGCAAATGACTTCTCTGTCCTTCACAAAGCTAAGATTTATTCTTAATCGGTCACTGAGGAATCTCTTCCACATTTGACAAATGTATGTGCCAAACCTAAAGTGCCTGCAATTATCCATTACAATTAGATCCAAGAACTTGAAAAAAGAAAGCCTGTCTATGAATGCTGAATGAGCAGTCGTTTTTTGCCCTGACAAGGCAGACGGCACAAACTAACAGTGCTTAAAATCTTAATTATTTGCGTTCTGAGCCTAAAATGAGGAATCAATATCCAGAGCACATTTTAACAAGTCAAGCAGAAATAAGTTTGCTGGATTATGTTCCAGGGTTTAGCAGAGGTAATGAGCAGAACCTCAGCACAGAGCAGAAACTAACGAGTCTATAAAAACCTTAATGATTATAATAAGTATCCTATACACATTCACATAATGATAATAAAAACATCTTAAAAAATGCATAATTCTGGTGAAAATGCATTTCTTAAATACAAGATATAGGCCAAATACACACTGTCTCCAGAAGTGTATTGCATTATTTCTTCCTACTTTCCTTTAGTATCAAAGTAGTTTCATTTAGTTCCTTTCTTCACTTCCACTTGACCACAGCAACACATCATAAGAAATTGTGACCCTATCTGTGAAAAGTCCAGCTAAAGTCATTTTTTGGATATTTCCTGTTTTCTACATAAAATCATACTACATAATATAAAGAACCCTCTGTGAAAATATAACCTTGTAATCTTTAATATTAACCGAGTAAGATAATGTCAAATATAAAATCACAGTGAAATTAATAGGTGAAATCAAACTTTGATGCTTGTTATCTAATTTTTTGAGATTTAAGATGCAAGATTTTTAGACTTTAGCCTGGTTTTCACAGACAGGGTCACAATTGTCATCTTTATATATCCTATATATAACTTTTGAACACTGTCATCTACTTATCTTTTTTTAATTTGACATATTGTATATGTGTAATGGTAAAGAACATCCATTGCCAGTGTGTGGAAACGCATCAAACAGTTGAATGTCACAGATTGTTTCATTTATTTATGAGAGAAACAAATATACAGGCTATATAGCATAAAATTGACTTGAGTGGTATTTTCATTCAGCGCCGGCTTTGTATTTTGATTAAGTGGAATGAAAGGATTTGGTCACACAATGAAAGCAACATCATGGGAAAACAACAAATTTGGACCAATACAATTGCAGATTACTAAACTCAGGGTTGCTTTGAAAGACACATCACACCTTTGACGTGTGAAAATAGAATGCAACGTGACAAATGTTTTCTGCTTTTGTCCTAGTAATCTAAAGGAGATTTTTAACAAGACTCTTGAGATTTGAGCTAGACTTTATCATTTTACAGCAGATTTCATTAATACCAGAAATTCCCTCCTTTATTATCGAAACACAACTTTTGAAATACTGTTTCAAAGATGGTTTGACAAGGCAAATCTACATTGGAAAAAACCACTAAGAAGATATTGTACCTGCTGATAGTGTTTATTTGCACACTCTGGCTGTGCTGTTATGGCGTCTGATTTACTAAAAAAATTATGCAAATCAGGTAACGGTACAAACGAGCCTCCAGAATTAGTGCTGATCGCAATTTGCACAGATCACTTTCCTACCTTGCAGGTCATGTGAGGTTGTGAAGGATGAAGCAGAATTACCACGATCTAGCATATACCAGGACATCACTGCAATGCAGACATCTGATCTGGCTCTTAAAATGCAGAAGATGCATCTGAATACCTGCCACATAACGTCTTATATCTATTGTTGACTAAAATAGGTAATTCCACAAATGTGATTTCTTTTCCTTCCTTCTCCCACCTTATTTTACTATTGTTAGTGGATTGTTTGTTTACTTTGTAAACATTTAGCAAAAAAAACATCTACTTTCTTATCTAGGTTTTCTCTCTCACATCCCTGAAAATCTCAAAAAAGTTCAGCTGTTGCAACACTCAAAACTTTTCAAACCCTTATCTTCATTCTCCTATACAAGCAGCTGACAACATGTATCACCTCCCACAACCTCAAGTCCAACTCTATCATTCTTCAGATCTTTCCTTCATACCTCATAAATAACCTCTGAACTGAGAACAAAAACAAAATTACAATCAGGAAGGTTTTTACTAGCATTTTTAAATCAAGCTTGCCGTCACAATACTATATTGAAAATATTTCATGTGTTGTTATCGGTATTTCTTTGAATTGCAGAATAACCTTCAGTCCACGTCAATCTTAATCAAATATATAACAGAAAGGCACAAAGATCTATCAGGTGTTTCATAACCAAATTAATGCAATAACAACAAAAACAACTTTTAATTGAAAACCACTCGGCTGGTGAAGCTTTGAAAAACAACATAATCAATGAAAACTTCATTTTAAACTATACGCAACAGAGCATCCAAGAATTCTTTAGGGAAATATCTATTATTTTACCAACAATACCAGCAAAAGCAGAGCACATTGCTGTCAAGTGACACCTTTTTGTAATTTAAGGTGTTGACATGTCTCAAGATCTCCAATTATGAATGTGCGCTTCATTCAGAGTATAACTAGCACTATTTTGACATCTTCTGGAAAGTATCAACCCTGAGAGAATTTTGTGATTTTTCAACCCTGAAAATTTCACTTAGTGGATAACAAAGTACAGTTTCGAGGCATTAAGATTTTCATAACAGTACACTGCAAAAGAAAAAATACTTGTTACCTAATTCAATTGGATATTTATACATTTAATAATAAATTTAATTATTCAATTAAATAATCATAATAGATATTTAATTATTTATATTATTTATATAATTAAATAATATATTAACTGTACCTTATACAACCTGTAAGTAATAGTTTTACTATAAATACAGATAACCAGATAGTCTTTCATTCCTTATTGTGCAAATATAATATCTTCATTGTTTCATGCAGCAAAATGCAACATTTAAATATTGCACTGCTTTAGCCAAATATCACATTTTTTCTTTGTTGTGCCTCTCCAGTCCAACTCCCTTTGGAAGCATCATTATTCCACCAAATCACAAGGTGAGTGTAGTTTCTAAGTGAGCCCCCTAGTCCCCCGAACCACTCATTCCTTTTGATAAATGAGCGGGGGAACATGACAGACACAGTTTGGTCCCTGTAGTCAGCACTACAGACTAATGACTGTCACAAAACCAACTCCCTATGATCAAAAGGTCCTTAAATAAGGTCTGTCAGTGGAGGATTGTCTCTCGCAACAAGAGTGGCAATGCATAGAGAATGCTGTGGCGAATCATGTGGGCTGCAATCCAGCGAAAGCAGAAAAAGACTCTCCAAAATCAAGTGGCAAAATAACAGCGAGATATGGGCTTTAAATTACTGCTCATCTCGTCTATAATTTAAAGTTTCAAGCAAGTTTCATTGCTCGGGGCGTGTGCAAAACTGAATTGTCTCATATCGTGGTGTCATTCCAGCTCCATGGGGAGAGATAACATGAACATTTAGCTTTAAATGTCAGGCCTGGTTAATCAAGCATGCATAGCAGTGGCCACAACCAAATTATGAAATATACTCTTCAATTAGTAAATAAATTATGAAGCCATATGATGCCAGCGTAGGAGGTCTTCAAATTTAATATTTTGAAACACAACCAATAAGAGTCTATTAATGTCACATCATTAAAACTGAACAGAGTTGAAGCTCAGCATCAGAATTACATTACAAACAGTAATAGTACAAATAAAATAAATTAAAGATTTACAGATTTACCATAACTCCACCAAGCAAGTATTCCAAACTCATAAAGTAAAAGAATCTCATATGTATAATGTGTGTAGCCTCAACAAAAAAAGTGTAAAGGATAACACATTGCTAGTCATACTGTGATACAAGCTTTGTCAGAAATAATTAGGATAATTCAAAGCTCCAAATGAGGATGAAACGCTAAGCTAAAATTAACCTCTGACAATCACTGATGAACAATGTGGTTGGAGCAAGAGGAAAGACATTTTCATGACATTCATGATGAATGCACTTAAGACCTTGTTAGTTTTACACAGTGCAAAACATTTAACTTTTTCATATGTATCCACACAGTGTTTTGCTCTTGTAATATTTGTTATGAAATTCCACCGCATTTGTATTCTTGTCATGCATTTTTATCAGAAACCATAAAGGCCATTATGAGGCCATTATACTTCTCAAAGGTCTTCTTAACTAGAAGACCTTTGAGAAGTATAATGGCCTAATTTGTGGACAGGACTTGAGAAACAATTTTCTCCAGATTTCCCTGGACAAGGATTACAAAGATCAAAGAGTGGCAGAAATGTGAAAAGGTGAAATGAATGTTTGATGTGGGCTTGAAAAGAACATGAAATGAATTGCCCAACAGAGTGAATTTCACAGGCTTTCAGAGTCACGGATGCCAGGGACACAAATAGATGTCTCAGAGCGACCCTCCATAACCTCTCTAGCCATGATTATATAGATTTATTATTTATATATAGAAAATTATTCATATGAAAAATCCAAGATGTTATACTGTAAACTAAACTGTAGAGTTAGATATTGTGTTTATGTGACCCTGTCTGTGAAAACCAGGCTAAAGTTTAAAAAATCTAATTCTTAGATAACACAAATCAAAGTTTGATTTTATCTATTAATTTCACTATGATTTCAATCTTTGACATAATCTTACTCTGTCAATATTAAGGTTATCAAGGTTACATTTTTACAGAATATTCTTAACACTATTTTATTATGATTTTATGTAGAAAACAGTAAATCAGTAAAAGCTGGGTTTTACAGGCAGGGTCACATATAAATCTCAAATCACATAACAAGCATGAGCACACTCACTCAACCATGCTTATGTAGGTGTTATGTGAGGAAAAAGTCATGGGTGAATGTTTTGTGCAGCCTAGACAGTATGTCATTAAAACCCACATTTGACATCGCAGTATGGAAAATAATGACAATGATGGCATAATTGTGGGTACATGGAGATAAAGGCGCTCAAACGTCAAAGCTGATGTTATCGGTTCAGTGCGGCATTCCTGCTTGTTCTGCTGGTACACAACACGTGGAAAATGTAAAACACATCCATATAACACCTTAAGCTCATGCTGTAACTGCTTGGAGGAACCATCTGCTAAGATATTCTTCCAACACATTTTTGATAACAGCATTGGGGCAATCAGCTGATTGTTGTACCTAAAATAAACAAAACACTTCCAACCCTTGGAAGATTGAATCATTTATCATTAATCATTTATGGGCTATTTTTAGCAGAAGCAAGAGACTGAATGTGCTCCATGTGTCTCATTTTGGCCTGCAGTAATTGCACAGAGGGCAGGAGTCTGTCAGGCAATCACATTTGTAGACAATCATTGAACGGCTCTTTTGAAAGACCAATATAGACCTAAATAGATGTATAGAGCAAAGAAAAGCAATCAGTAACTAAACAACCAGTGAACATATAGACGATTGATGTTCTATTTCAAATGTCTGTCATGCTATGACAGAACGCTACATACAGTACAGCATGAATCATTTCTGATTCAAACAGCGAACAAAAGCTCACAGGCAAACCACAAACAAAATTAATAAATAATATGACACAAACCGGTCAGGTTTAATGTAGCACATACTGTACATGTAAACAGATTTAAGTAAATCACTTAATCTGACTGTTGTCTATAATTTGAGACTGGAAGAGCATTTCTAATTCTTGAAGATGCATTTAACGAATCAAGATGCTCCTCAAAGACTTAATTACCGCAGTATGCAACCTTGCAGTTTGACAGGAAGCTGAAGTGCACGGTTTGCTCATCTAATTATAAACAGCATGAAGGTCGTTTGTTTAAGGACATCTGGATGGTATTTTGTCACAGAGATGGTTTAACTTTATTTCAAACTGCGGGGTGTATTCGCTAAAGCAATTTTGTGTTTGGTATTTCAAGTATAATTCATTAAACAACCACAATACAGTTTAATCAGGGTTTAAAGTCAAACATGCCTACTTTCTATGTATATTATACAACAATGTTACCCTAGCGAACAATTTTTCGGTGTGTTTTTTGCTCATTTTCCTAAAGTGTAAAACTTTACAATAGTTTCTTAACATTAGTAAATGCATTAGTTAGCATGAAGTAATAATGAGCAATATAGTTGTTAGCATTTATTAATCTTTGGTAATGCCAATACAATAGTCCTTATTCATCATTCTGAAATTAACATGAGCTAAGATTAATAAATGCTGTAGAACTATTGTTCATTGTTAATTCATGTTATCAAATACAAGCTTATTGTAAAGTGTTACCCCATAAACAATGCAGACACAGCAAGCTAATAAAAGGCTACAAGCAGACTTGTATAATACATTTCCTGCAGTTTATGCAAATTACAAATGTATACATGACAGAATTAATGGGTGACAGATGCTAACAATCCTGCTAAATTGCATCATATCAGTCAACACTAATATCATTTGCAATAGGTTTCAGTTTTTTAAAACATGATGACACTAAATATTAACTGAATGGAAATGTAATGGGCTCTTTGAAATCACTTCCAGACAATTTATTTCATAAATGCCCCTTAGCCATGTCTGTTTTGACACGGCTCTTTTCATTTATTGAACGTTTCCTTGTGGCTTTTAAACTATGTATATATTAATGCACTTTACCCACAAGGACACAACAAAAAACTCCATAATGAAGTTTCCTTTTAGAAGCTGGAAGTATGCTAAACACATTTCAGTCCTCCAATTTTCTCTACATCTGTAATTAAGCTGCCAAAATAACAGTATTATGCCTAAAGCTGTTGGGGGTGTGTGTTGTAATGACAGCATACAACCAAGAAAGTCGGGAAAACTTCATCAACTAGTATGAATACAATCACTGATTATAAAAGTAATACCTAATTTAAAAAAAAAGTACAAAGCTATATCTGTAGATAATGTAGATTTACATAGGGCTGTCAATAACTATAAATTAAAACAAAATTAACTAATTAAAGTACATGATGTACCAATTAATTTATATTAATGAATTGAAATGTTTTTATGTCAGTAGCTGCAAAAAGTAACAGTGTCACCAGAAAATAATTTAAAGACATTATTTTTTCTACTTCTCTTAATACATTACATTTTTATAATTATTGAACTGAAAGCTAATTCAAACAAATTTGCCACAAAACCAATACCAAATATATGATTCCAAATATGACTTTCAGCAACAAGCCAATTCAGTAAACAGCTCTGATAAGATCCAAAAGTGACTTAAGATATACATTTTAAAATAAAAACATCAGACTGTTTAGCCTCCAGCATTCTTGCAAAACTGTCTTTAAAAACAATGCTTTGGAACAAGTTACAAAAAGTGTCCAGAGAAATCCTTGAGCATCTGATAAGAGGAAGGAGCACAACCTTCCACATCTCTTCTCCAGAACTGCACCCCTTTAGGGCTCAATTATTACATCGATTACAAAACAGGATTAAAGTCTGGTTGTATCAAAAAGCAAGGACTGAAATGTAAAGATGAGAAGATTCTGATGGCAAAGACACCTGAGGATATATGGAAATGATCACAAGTAGCAACCAGGCTTTATAGAACACAGAATCCACAGCAGTTCGGGAGATGTTAAAAGCAAAACAGCTCACCTAGAAACCCAAATATGTTGTTCATCACGCAGGGACTGCACTGAATTCTAGGATGTTTGAAATGGAATACATTTGCAGATGTTTTAATCATTTCTGTGGAGATCTTGTTAAAGCACCATCCTGTTCCCACCATAAATGCCCCCCTAAAATTGATGTCACATCTGTAAAAAAGAAAAGTTCCTGGCATATTCATTATTTAAAACGGCAAGGATTTTCCCTCTCTTTCCAGATCATATATTTATCCTAAAACTAAGACCTATAACTCAGTCAGCCATAATGAGATGATCATTTTCATAAAATGAAAATTAATATTATGAGTGCAGTACAGGCAGCTGTGAAAAGATCAGATGTGCCTATGTATGTGTAATTAAATAGGCTAACGCATAATCAAAAATCAGAATCAATATTATTAATAGGCAATACTTAAGACAAACGTTCACTTCTCTCAGTGTAACGTCATGCTGCTAGTGAATGTGCTCATACACGAATGTGGTTAATATTCATGGAAAAAGCCTTTGAATGCTATAGTTCCGTATTTAAAAATACCTTCTATTCAATTTTCTCAGTAAGATTTTATTAATGGAAAAACAAAGAGGCATTAATGCATTAAAGTGTCAAATAGCAAGATTAGTCAAAAGAGAAAAGCACATGGTTTTTTTAAGCTGTTCTGTTTAAACTGCATTTGAGAAAATCCTTTGCTATATCAATAACAAAAATGAAATTACAGTTAGTGAGACCACTGTGATCTTTGCACTAAGGGGCACTATGGACCTGTGGGCACATGTCTATGTTTGTAGAGAGAAGGGAGGTAGACAGATGGTTGAAAATGATTTCCGCAGCTGATTTTAGCTGGACAAATTGATTATGCTAGATTCTCAACATAAAAGCAATAAACAGTGTCTCGAATCACAGATTGTTTCCAACAAGTGTAAAATACATAACAAAGACACACTCTATGCAGAACAGCACCATGGACAGCTCCCTCATAATACACCTGAGAGGAATAGAAGAAATCAACAGGGTATCTTGTGTCACGCAATCAAATCGAAAAGACCTCAGATTGTTACAGGAAGTGTTTTACTCTGCAAAGCACTTAAACGCACAAACAACTCTCTGCTCCTGCCGTACCTGAATCAGCCCACCTGCCTGTGAGTTCTTCTTGGCCCCTACAGCAGCTTTCAGAAGCGTAATCAGTATTCAGCTCCCACAGTTTTGCTAGATTTCCACCCTGCCAATCATGTGCTCTCCCTCTCAGACACCAAAAGGGCTCTCAACTCTCAACTACAGTACAGTACTTACAGTAGGCTATATAACACCATGCTGTGGTTCATGCGGTGCTCTCCGTCATTCCACTAGGATCAATGACAGCTCCATTCACAAACATAAAGCAGGCATAGATTGCAGAAGAAGTGCAGGAAATGTTTTAATTTGGCCTTTTGAGACATTTCCAATACGTGTTTACTTTACATAAAATTTTTAATAAAATACAAGTAACATAACTGATTCAATCTGATTTATACAAATGTTGACAATGTTCCAAACTGTAACAAATTACAAATACAAGGGATAATAAATAAATATATATATCCAAGCTTAACAACAACAGTAACAAAACACCTGCAAACCACTGGGGAAATAACTGTGAAGCATCTGTGCACTTTGCAAATTGAATTTATTGATGTTTAGGATTTGTTGGGATAAAATGACAATATCTCTTCAATAATATAACTCTAAATTTAATAAAAATGATTCTTCTTAAGATAATAAATGCACAACTTTGTTCACTGGTCATTTTTTAAGCAATTTAATTTTAACCTATTGAAATCAAGTGTTTCCGCCATTTTGTCCATTCATTCTGCAAAGGCCATCTATATGATTCATTAAAAAATACAGTCTATCTCTTCATGGCATAACATACCAAATATATTAATGACTCAAGGTACACTTTCCAGATGCAATCAAAAGCTCCTTTAGAACAAGACTGCCCCTCCCACTAATGCCATCTACATTATGTTTATGAAAAACAAATTAAACCTATTGGCCATTTAAAAGCAAAAGCACAAGACTTTTGATATGTCCAGCCCAAACCTCTGGTTTCAAAAATATGTAAATGATTTCATGTAAAGCATTTCATAATTTAGACTACAGAAATATTGAAAGAACAGCACATTTTTACTTTAATTAATTGATCAACTTCTAACTGAACATTCATTCTTTGACATTACCAATCTGTTTCATTCTTTATGAATTTGTAAAACAACACTACAAATAAACTACAGCTACAATTTTATATTGCTACAATTAACTTAATAAGCCTTCAGGACATAAAACAGCAAAGCATTTAATTAGCAAAATTATGAGAGCTCATAGCTTGTAAGCAGATAGTTGCTTTGCTTTAAGAATAATTAACAGAATAATGAGAAATAAAATAACAGATTTTTGTCCCTGCATAAAACAGGAGCAATTGGAAAAAGCTGCGATTGAATTAAAGTGAGTGAACATACAGTAAACGATTATTTATTTATTTTATATGTCTGTTTTAATATTTAAATAATTCTTGGATTTGTATTTCCTAATTGTAATTTCAGGTTCTATCAGGTATCTTCTAATCTTTTTTATCCCTAAAGCGTTTGGTCACAACTTTCTCTAGAATATATTTCGCAGGGTGAAGAAGTGCAGAGCACTGGTTTGACGTCAGGAGCTGCGGACACCGGCGAGTACGCTCAGACACATTTGTCAAATAACAAAACAGTGTGTCTGGAGTCTAGCGCACCTGCCATAAAGTTCCCGGGCTCGACATCCACCGCGGACGCAATGAATTACACCAAGTCCGATCTCAACGGAGCGTCCCGTAACAGCAACTCCGGTTCCGTGGACGAGCTCGTGATAACGTCGACCTTCGGGACATTGCTATCGGTGGTTTACATCGTCGGAGTTTCGGGAAACGTCTATACGCTTGTAGTCATGTGCCATTCTATACGGTTCGCCACTTCAATGTACATCTCCATCATTAACCTGGCGCTCGCGGATCTACTTTACCTCTCCACCATCCCTTTCGTGGTGTGCACGTACTTTCTGAAGGACTGGTACTTCGGGGACGTGGGCTGCAGAATTTTGTTAAGTCTGGACCTTTTAACTATGCACGCAAGTATTTTTACGCTTACTGTCATGTGCATGGAGCGCTACTTGGCGGTGACCAAACCGTTAGACACCGTTAAGCGCTCTAAAAGCTACCGAAAAGCCATGGCGTGGGGTGTTTGGATTTTATCTCTTGTATTGACTCTCCCCATGATGGTCATGGTTAATCTGACTACGAAAAAAACCGCAGATGGAGGGGTAAAAAGGATGTGTGCGCCCACCTGGGCACCACAGGCGTATAAGATATACCTGACTGTCCTATTTGGCACTAGTATAATGGCACCAGGGCTGGTCATTGGTTACCTGTACACCAGGTTAGCCAGGACCTACTTGGAGTCTCAAAGGACCTCAGCTATTAATAAAGGTAGCAAGCGTTCGCCAAAGCAGAAAGTCCTGATCATGATTTTTACCATCGTGCTGGTGTTCTGGGCGTGCTTTCTGCCCTTTTGGATATGGCAACTTGTGCCCCTGTATCACAAGCCCTTCCGTCTTGCCTCGCACACGCACACGAGCATCAATTACCTGGTGGCGAGTCTGACCTACAGCAACAGCTGCATCAACCCTTTTCTCTACACACTCCTGACCAAAAACTATCGGGAATATCTTAAAAACCGTCACAAGAGTTTTTACCGCTACACTTCTTCTTTTAAACAGCGACCACCGAGTTTGTACTCTTGGGGAAAGTCCGCGTCGTCCAGTAACCAGTTCGAGTTTAACTCGGAGACGCTCGTCATGGCGCAGCTGAGGGTGCAGTGATGCGGTGGAGAGATGTGGGGGGGGACAGCTTAACCCGTTATTGGAAAGGTAAAGGTTTCAATGATAACCCTGCTGAAAAGCAATAGAAACCATCACAATTTTTTTTAATGGATTTTATGGTTATAATGGGAATTGTATTGGTTTTCGTGATGGAAACTATAATGGTCTCTGTGTGTCTCTTGTGGTAATGTGTCAGGTTTGGTTGGAACTGTAAAACACCAATAAATGTTTATAAGGCCTATAACACCCTACATCACACAATTATGTTATGGTTTCAATACTAAACAGCTGATACTTCATAATGATATTTGCAATGGAACCCATTAAAATTAGTTTTATTCTCAGCAGGGAAATCAATGAACCAGATACTCAGATAACCATTCACAAAATCACTGCCTCATTCATATATTTTGTCATTTCCTTGAATGTCACTTAATGGTCAGTGTAGGTTTGTAATCAGTGCTGCATGTCCTTCAGATGGTTGTTTGACCTGTTAACTGTCACTGTTCCTCAGGAGGAACACCTATGTTATTCTCCTATTCACTTTAATATTTTATAGCTTAATTTTAATCTAATCATGACAAACTATAAATTGATAGAAAGGTATAAGACTCAAGGTGAAATACTTGACATATACAATTTAAATGTAAAAAATGTAAATAAATAAAAAATGTTGACATTACTGCAATTTATAAAAATACTTCAAAAAGAAAATTGAAAAAAAAAGACTTAAAAATGTCATAATATCTAAAAAAAAAGCATGCATTTACATGTGTATACTCAAATCCTGAAGTGACAGTTATCAGGGTAAAGGAGTGACATCATCTTAGGATAGTCAGGTATGAAGGTCATGTCTCCCTTGACAGATAGGTATAATGATTTCTTGACCGTCAAGAAAAGAGAATTAAACGCATAATTTTGTTAACAGCATTTGAGCGCTGACTGTAAAAAAATAAGATTTTATTGAAAACTAAAGAACCCCTCAGTTAAATCAGAGTTAAAGCACTGATCAAATCCTTGTTCACAATGTTGCGCCTTAAGGTAAGAATAAGATATTCTGCAGATTTAAATATGATCCCAAGTGAAGCCCGAATGACAAAATGTGACAATCTCCTCTACACTGGAAAATGAAGTTTAATGAACCTACACTTAGATCTTTCACAGGGTTTGATCCATATCATTGCTATAATACTCACTGACACATTTATTTCTGTCAAGGACACCAGATCATCTACTCCACATAGCCAAATTACACCAATAGGAAGCAAGAAATGTTATACTAATCTGAGAGATTAGAGCAGATCCATTCATCTGTGTATTTCCAGATTCTCAGATCTGAAATCCCCTGAAATCCCTTTTCAGCTCATGGTTATAGTACCGACCCATATTGTGACATTTATCAGTTAGAGTTGAATTCGGGTAGCTCTTCTATGCATATTCATTCACACATGGATGCATATTATTCAGTCAATAATCAGGCATATTTCTGAAAACCACTGGAAGGTTTCAAAGGTTTTTCACACTCAACCTCCTCAGCACAAGAAAGTACACGGCAGCATGCATGTGATTTAGCAGCATCTCTCCAAAGAATTTCCAACTGACATACTGATCATTTAAGTCTTCAAACCACAAATTATTGACACAAAAATAAATCTATAATGCATCACAGATTAGCAATATTTTACAAATAATCCCTTCAGATGTCTTTCCGTTATCAACATCAGTATAGTCTTTCAGCGTTGTAAAAACATATTCGCTTCACCTCTAGCGCTAGCAGAAGTGAGAATGTTCAAGTATGAAATAGATTTTTACAGTTTCCATTTCTCTGGAGACAAAACAATATAACCTACACAACTGGGGACTGATGCTTTTTACACAGTCGTCAAACTCAAGTGTGGGTTGAAACTCAGACCAGGGTCAAAGTAATTATGAGTTTTTGAGCCAGTCTCAGTGCCAAGTCTCAAACTAGAAAACTCTCTGAACGCCACTTCATAACGGAAGAACTGAGTCAGATGTATCACTGTACAGAAGAGCTCTTATTAAACAAAGCCACATTTGATATTTGCACAACCCTGGGATGAAGGCGCCAGTCATATCTTTCCAGTATTTATCATTCTGTTGAAGAAATTAGATGACTAACATTGTTGACTTTGTTTTTGTTGGGTGTTGCAAATGGGCAGTGATGCAAATGACTCCAAATTCTATGACTTAAGTGTATTACCAAAGGGAAGCTTGTGTTACTGCAGTCTAAAAGTCTTGAGAAAAGTCTTATGGTCAAACAGCAGGCCATCATTTGTTATCTCATAATATTAAATTAGCATCATCTGTCCTTTAACACCACAACATGCACAGACAACACCCCTCCCAAAAGCCATTCTTTATCAGCTGTGATTTTGCATTCCTGTTAAAACATGATTAGAAATCTGTCTTAACATCTACATAGCTGCCAATACTCACACAATTTAATCCTCAGCACTAACTAACACATGTACGAACGTAATAAGATTAAGACAGATCTTACAAAGATAACAAGGATTTTAAAAAGATTACGTTATAGTTGACAGAGCATTCTCCTTCCACAAATGTTTTCCAAACACCCAAAAATATTTCATTTCACCTGCATGCAACTCAATTTGTGCTAAATGCATATTCATCACGTTTCAAAGCAAACCAAGAACATTATTAGAAATTATGGATAAGCACAATGAACCCCATCATCTCAAACAAATGCAATTTCATCACAGAGAAACGAAAAGCAGCAAAAGCAACTAGATAAAATATGTATGCATTTCTCCTTGTATTGAACTATGTGGCAAATCAGCAGTTAATTCTGTTCAGATTGGACACAAGAATAGCCCACAGCCTGTGATTGCTGTTGGCAAAGACCTGCTTGTTTTGCATAAACCTAAACCGATTTAGGAGCAGATTCACACACTAGTCCATATTCATTCATACAGTTATGCATTAATGAATTAGAAACTGAAAAAAGGAACATTATAGACTAAGAGAGATTTCCAACTAGGCTGGTGGTGATGCGGAAATTAACCAGAAACAACAAACTAACATAAGCCAAAATTCTGGTCACGAGTCATCACACATAAACAAACACAAAAAGGTCTAAACAAACTTCTTTTTAATTTTAATTAATTAGTTGCATGTAAAAGGTTGGAACTTTTAATTCACCACTGTGAGAGGTTTGACATATGCATAGTAAAAAAGCTGAAAAATATTACATGGATACAAAAAGAGAGAGGAGAAGATTTTAAGAAAAACCTACATTTTATTTCTGTTTTACATGTATAGCAACCTTTGGTTCTGATCTCCTCTAAACTCACACAACAGAAGTGAGAACATGCAGGTCTGGCCCTTAGGCCTGTAAACAGAGGAGCCAATTAACTGCTCACAAAACAAGTCGTCAAAAACAAGCATCGTGATTGGCTGAGCTTGACTTTTACACCACATAATGTCATGGTGTGGAATTTACTAACTAACAAAACTATTTTAATTAAGTGTTCCACTCTAGACAGGAAATTGTTTCCAAAAATTGGGAATGTAATTCATGAAACAAAACGTGGACTTGGAATCGGAAAGTTAGACAAATAGGTAGTGGAATATGTGACTGTGCCCTATGGTGTGACAGCAAAAATGTAAAAAAAATATCTTAAAAATATACAAATTGCATGAAAGATTTATCTACATTGCAGGAGTTACAAATTGGATGAGAAAGATTTATCTTTATCGTTTATCTTTTTCGTTTTTATTGTCACACCCTAGGACAACAACCTAGAAGTTGGAATGGAAGAGACATATGAAATACACAATATTATTGTAATGACACATCCCTCACAATGTCGGTTTTTTTAAAAGATAGATCATAGAAGGTAAAATACATTACTGATGGAATAAATTAGCTTTTGTTCTCAAAATTATTTGAAATCTTGAGGTGTCAGAAATAAAAAAAACATTTTCCAGGTAGTGCCACAAGTACAGATACTTGATAACCCAATCAAATTCCAATCACTTTACTCACCCATTCTGTCATCTCGCTTGCATGCTTGTCTAGGCAACAATTTAACTACGATCAAAAATTTTAAGAAAGACAGTCAGGAAAGAGACAATTTTAAACGAGCATCTTTTGTAAAAATCCCCTTCAAATTTCTTCAAAATGCAAAACGCCTCTTAAATTGCAGTACAGCAAGTCCCAAACATTTTCAAATGTGTCAATCAGAGATTTTCTGAATGTGCCAGATGACTGTTTCTCCTGTGTGCTTTTTATAGGGTTCCTGTGACCCATCACCCTCTGTGAGGCGGATCCTGCGGCAGGGAAGGGTTATCAATGGCATAGTCGGGGTCACATGTGAAGGACACTGTAATGGCGTATCGCGTGCCCCAAACAACCTTCTCCACATGGTGGAGATTCTCAGAACCAGACGAGAAGAAAGACACCCGACCTGCAGAGGATGAAATGAGAAGAGTGATAGAAAGGCACAGGCTGAGTTCCTTCATGACTGAACTGCTATTATCAGCCTAAAGAACAAACTAAAGATGTTTAGACTCTAAACATACATTGTCATTAAAAAGTGATTTTTATACAGGTGTTTTTCATAACTGAAGCTTTTAATTTGTAGTTTTAAATTCCATTCACATTTCAAATGTGTGTCTTACTTTAAGGCTAATCTGAGCGTTAATGGCAGGTAGATCCAAAGCATCTCTAAATACAAACTGGTGCTGAGATAATTGCTACAATGCTCCAATTTTGTACGGCTGGACTTCTGAATTAGATGCTTAGCTAAATTTTAGGACACAAAAGGTGGCATTTGCTAAACTTGCTGTTTATGTAAATTACCTTCATTATAACTGTCTGGTACTGACCTTTTTAGACCGCTCCTGAACTTCAAAAACAGTCTTGATGTTAATGTTTGTTCAAGATGCAAACTTTAAAAGTGGATATGCATGTTACAATTTTTTGAATAAATGCTGTATGGTGGACTGCATTGCTGGAGGAAAATTCAATGCAAACCCTTAAATCATGTCTGTGTGATTCAGAAGGTAGCAATATCATAAAAGGGATAACATTATTTGCATCTATCCAAGTATCCAAGTATGATATTTAATGCACTTATCAACATGCCTGGTCAAAGAACAGCAAACAAGCTTCCTCAGTGTGTTATGTATAAAACAGGTCCATGGGGAACCTTTAAAATATGGTACACAACACTATTTTGTACAACCAAAGACATTATGTGTATTAATAGCAACTACTACTTTTCAAAGAAAGTTTTAGCAACCACTACAACTGTGCGCTTCTTACTATTTTCATTCCAATGCTGTAATCATACTATAGAAATTGAGGAAAAATTGCAGAAAGAAAGCAGATAGAAATGCTACAGTAAGTAATAATATTTAAATTAAGATATTTTACCACAAAAGCAATTCATTTAAACAACATGTGAGTAAAATGAGGTCATTATGATTTTCAAGCTTCAGATGAAAAAAGGTAATGAGAAACTTGAGTGGAAGATTGTGGCAAGTGTTTATAACTTTATCAATGTGAAAGTGTGAAAATCCATTCTCAATCAAAATGGTAAGAAAGGTCATTACCGTAAATCAATGCATTTTACCCGACTCCCTATTTATCGCTGCTTCTACTAGTTGTTTTGTGGATTTAAGACAGAAAGGAAATTTAATGACAATTCAGTGGAAGGACATTTGTGTGGAAAATATCACAGTGACCTCTGCAGGTTAAACATAAAGGGAAGTTGCGATAAACACCATTCTGTATTCTCACTAATTATACAAGTCTAATCTTGTACACTTCACCTGGAGATGTAATAAGTGACCTTTGCTAAACAGGGTATTTATGGAAATTACCTCCAGTTGTGTCTGCTCTATTTTAACCTTTAGACTATTATTGATTATCAAAGTAACACTGAATTGCCTATAGTGTCACTATAGAATTTTGTTCAAGAAAACAACATAAAATGCCGGGGAAAAAACCCCATAGCTACTGTATATGGTGCCCTGCAATGCTGGAGGAATATCTATAATGCCATAAATCTTGCAAGCTGTAAGAAAGCCTGTGGATATCTGGAGTATTAGTGCTGGAAAAGTTTAAATCCCGGTTACAGTGTTTGCATAGAAATGAGAGAAAGGTTTGGCTGCCTTTGATGGGAAAAACAAGCATAAAAAATATAATGATAAAGATCATTATTTTTATTCATTTATTCGTTTATTTTACATTAAAAAATATGCTGACAAAAAATGGATGAAGAATGAATAAAATAAGGTACGAGTAAAAAGCCAATTTTCCATAGCATCTAATAATGTAAATCTAATAGTAAAAAGAATATGGTAATGAGGAAGAATAGTAAAGAGGAAGAAAAATGTGACACTTTCAAAATGGTTATATGCGACTAAAGAGCCAAACCCAAAAAGTCTACATAAGCATCTCCATGGTTATATTTTAAAACCGTTCTCTTCAAAGTCATTTGGGGTTTTTTTTTAAACTATATTTGCACATCAAATACCACAACGTCTTTGAGCTGCTCACACTTTCTTTTATCTGCCACATGACTTTGACATAAGCAGAGCCCAAAAAATACATACTCTTGTTTTTCCACCTGACACAAAAACTGCACCTGTCACCTCTCTCACACTCCTCAGCTGGTGTGAACTGTGAGTGATGCTCTGTGGGGCAGGAGCTCATCGCTCCTCTGCGATTCTCAAATCAGCAAAAGCAGCTGTTATCCCACAGGATCCACTCAGCGCCGGGGCCTCAATTTTCCCAGCGTGACAAACCCGCAGTGCCTTTTCCCCAACCCGTCCCCTTCGACCTTGTTTCCTCACGTATGCTATCATATTTCACGCTTGTATTTGTGTATCTCTCAACAGGCCAGTGCGGCTCTCTGTTCTCATGAAAGGAGGAGGTTGATTGTCAGTCTGAATCTAGTTATAATTACAGTCTGCTCTACAGAGTTATCCATCAAAGTAATAACTACCTTAGTGAAGATCACAGGCTCATCAGCCACACCTGACGGATAATCAACACGCAGACGGAGCGCCTCGATTCTCCCACCCGGTGAACGAGAACATTTTCCAGCTGTTGCAGCCAACCCACTGTATCCTAATTCGTTTAAGACCGGAGGCAGGCATTCAAAACTTATCACCCTAGATGAAAACGGGGCACGGCGGGGGGGCTAATAGGGGTGGGTGTTCCAGTACTGCAAACATCGGGGTCTGATGAATAATGCATTTGGGTATTTTAATCCTAGAAGTGACACTAATGCTGAAAAATCACAGAATTTCTATTTTTTTTTTCATTGCACCTGTCGCACTTTTGAATAATTCAATCTCATGTATATTTAGAGAAAAGCGCAAAAGCATATCTGCCTTATGCCTTACTTTCACCTGTCATAACTCTTCAATCAGCTCAGGGAGGAACGTTTGATCAAGCGACTCGCTTCCTGTCAAAACGCCTCTTACCAGGCCTGGAAGGAGTGGAAAAAAACAGTTTTTAAGATGGTTTCTATCTTCATTGTACAAGGCCACTTTATCCCAGCGCACCTTAACCGAGTCGGAAAATAGCAGATATTATCCACTCAAGTGTCAGATTCCTAATAAAGAGCTGAATGGTAAATGAATTTGCATACACGAAGCAAAATAACAGCTTCCCTGTGCAGAACCAAATAATCAGCCGGCTATTCGTAGATCATGTCATCGGGGGACATTATCCAAATGCCAGGCTTAGAAAACAATACAATAAAGTCCACTAGGAAGGTGTGTAAAACGAGCCGTAAAGAGCCAGGCTGTAATCCTTGGGATTTACTAAAATCCTGTTGCTTTAGTCTGGCATGAATATGAAAAAGTGATAATTACGTCTAATTCTTTTACGCTAAGATGCGACCACAGGGCCACTTACACGCTCGAGTGTTCATCAGCAGTGACATCTCAGACCAGCTCATCTCAAACGCATCGTACACAAAATAAACGGTAACAAACTTCTCATCTATCTGACACTTTAATATTCATGTCAAAGAAAGACACAGTTACTTAAATGGAAAAACATTGAAATTGGCTGAAGAAGATTTAAAGACCCACTAATGGCCTTAAAAAGTGTCTAAACTTCTTTACAAATGAAATTTAAAGGTGGAGTGTGTCATTTTTTTACATTAAAATAGTCTATATCAATTTGGCCGGCCAATAGCATTACTGAACAGTATCTCATCTTCTCATAACACATCATAACGCATGATTTTTGAATACTGATCTGGTTATACACAATATATTTCCACTATAATGTCAAGCTGATGTGCGTTACCATGTGAACTTACCAGCACGTGGCTCCACGGTTCTGTTGCTATCTGAGTCCATAAAGACAAACCGTCCACCTCCAAAGTCCACACCAAAATCAGACAAATACAGTAATGATGTATAATCAAAGGATCCATAGGTCTCCTGTAAAAGAAAAACACCTATAATTTTCCTATAATCTCATACAAATCTCAGCATGATGTCAAAATATTATTCATAGCATTTGCTTTATAATTCTAATGAAAGTTTCTAATTAGAAGAACTGGATTAGCTCAACAACAAACAAAAAAAACTCTCATTTGATTAGATTTATACTTTCATTACTTATTCATCAAGTCATACATATTTAATTGCTGTGATTTTTGTAATTTAGAACAGAGAAGTTTAAAAGCGCAACCCTCGGGTAAAGCCCAAGACTTCCTGACTTTGCGTAAAACAGCAGGAAGACTTTTAACAGTGTCCCTAGGAATTCAAACATCCTCTGCATTATAAAGAGAACATCTTTTGGGAGCCCAAACCAGAAAGGTCCCACTTCTCTGCACGTCACATCAGACTTTCAACTATGTTAATCAAAGCTTACGTTAAGATAGGCGTTTCTGATGCCAATGCCGGTGTTTTTCATAAAGAAATATATTCCACACACCTACCGCAAAGGGAGTTTATTCAGCATTTGATACGCTTATTTATTTTTATTACACCATCAATGTCAAAATATCAACCCACACACGCACAAATCAAACTACCGTACAAGCAAAGTGGTGTAATGTTCCTTCCTCTAAATATGAGCTGATTTAAGTGATTTAGAAGTGTAAACAATGAAGTGGACAAGCGATGACATAATGTGGATGATTACATTTTCAATAGAAATTCAGAAACAAAGCAAACAGGTAAAGTGATGAAATCCAAAGGCAGAGCTTCAAAAAGTTTGTTTATCTTTTTGTTCACAAAAGAACACAAACAATTTCTTTTCAGTGTAAGCAGTTTATCCCTCTGGTGCAGACAGTCAAGCATACAAAACTTGCCTGCGAAGTAAAAAGAGCTTTGGATTGAATCACCCCGATGGCCACATTCATACATAAAACCAACTCTGAGATCAAAGCTTTGTTTTTTAAAGGCCAGCCATAAATGAAGGCCAAACTGATTTCAGATCCCCTCCAGAACTCATTTCAACAGTTCGAAAATGATGCAGGAACATTACGCACGTAGCATTCTGCTTTGTTTCAAAACTAAATCATGACTTTTTAAGGCAATGTCGATAAAATCGATATTAGATCAAGTCAAATAAAAGGTTCAGCATGTAACATTTCTGTACAAACATAATTGTTTTGGATGCGAATACTGCAGAGCATGTCCATTTTTAATGCATGAGAAATTGGAGAAGATTTTAAAATATGCTTTAACCAAAGGGGCTATGTGAGAAAATCTTATCATCGGTATTAATTAGCCGATGAGAGGATACATCATGAATTTTGATCTTGTTTCATTATTTATAACCAAATCCTTTTTGTTTTCTTTTAACATACTATATCTCTCACAAAACACTAGACAGGTTCAGCTTAATATTCAAGCCACTGAACTGATATGATGTGTGACATTATTTATTTATAAATGTCAAATTTGCAATAATATGGGCTGTTTAAGCTAGTTCAAAACATCTGGGTTTGAGTGCATGGAGATATTTTTGGTCTCTGTTCTGAGAGAAGCAAAATGATTGGCAGTTTCAGAACACTGGTTGTAAAGTAAACACAGAGGAGCTCGTGAACATTCCTGAGATATTAGCTCATGTTAGACGTTGAAGTGTTTTTGTGGGCATGTTACCTTATCGATGTGAGGATGCCAGTATTCATCATGAGTGGTTTTGGCTAAGCTGCTGTTGATGCGAGAGAAGAAGGTGGGTTTGGTGAGGTACATCTGCGAGGCGTCCAGACCAAATGTTTCCGCAATCGCACCTTGAATTCGCCCACGGACATCCCTGTTTCAAAGCAGAGAACATAAAACTTTATTCAGAGCTCACTGTGAAAACAAATTTCCATTTAAAGAAATACGTTAAACAACTGGCCACATATCTATCACTTACCTATACAGCTGGAAATCTTCCTCGGTGAAAAGATCTGTTATCTGATCCTTAAAATATCTGGGGATAACAAGCGTTGATAGAAACAAACATGAAAACCAGCAACAAACACACTGCCGCAACATCAAAATGTAAACGGTAAACGATAGATCCGCACGCGGAAAAACAAAGCATCGCCAAAAGCCTGCCAACTCGTGCCAGCTGTACATTCCAGCCACCAGCGCTAAACGCGGTACCAGCATGTGTGTGGGCACAAAGGTGTAAAGCCCTTGAAAATAAATGAGAAGAAATTCCAGGTTTTAGAGATAAAGATCTTAGGCAAACACAGCTGGAAAGCCATTCCATCACTGAAGCCATTGATTTCTCTGTTCCTCGGGCCCAAGAGTGTACTTTGATGTGCACATGAAATGCACCTCAAAACAGACTGATAGAGCTGCGAAACTGACAGATCAACCTGCCACTGATGTTCCGTTTGCTGCAGTCGTGCCGCATACAAAGCTCTGTTGAAATCTCACCTGTAGACGTTCACAAACTGCTTTCCCATCGACAGAGCTCCAGAGTGAAGGTCCAGGATAGAGGCCTGTACACAACAAAAGATAATACAGAATAAAAAAACAATAGACAAAAAGAGAAAATGGTCAATATTTTATTTTAAAAAGCAAAGTTTTCCTAAATGTCTTCTTTGGTCTGATAAGTAAGAAGTGAAAAGAAAGAGTTTTTTCTGCTTTCCTTATTCTGCATCATAAGGTCAACAGATGGATTCTGTTGTAAATACTGCTATTCCCTGGTCTCTGTCTTACACACGTGAATTATTGTGATGGTGCTTATCTGCTTTTCATAACCCGACCAGGACCCCTCCATTACACCCTCTTTCAGCTTAGTGGTCACGCTTCATAAAAGGTCTCTTTGTGTGGAAAGACCCCAGACCTGGTTTCTACCTTAAATGTGTGTCTTTTATAACATTCTATAGGTATCCACCTATAGTAATGCAATACAGTGAAAATAAGGTGAATACATTTTAAAAGTAATCCACAGCCTTAGAAAGTCATTGTTAATCACTGGCTTTGCTTCGGTTTAGATTGTATATGGCTTAGTGTTTTACATTAATGTTTCTTTTGGCTGTGACTTTTTTCCAGTATTTTCCATTAAGGAGTGCAGGAATAAACCAGGTGAGTTCATCTTAATCCTTCACAAGTACAAAATCCAATTTCGACAAATGCTGATGATGTCACGCTGGCTTTCCATCAAACACTCAAAAGTTGCTGCCACGCTTCAAAATGACAATTGTGTGTCATTTACATTTTTTATTCATATACACTTCTGTCTTAAAGAAATAGATCCCCCCAATATAGAAATATTGGGATACTAAAAAATATTGGAAAATATTTGTGAACTAGATCAAGCTATTCATTAAAAAATATCTGACACAAACAAATTAATTAATTCACTTCTCTCACGCTATAAAAACTAAAGATAATTTCAACTTTTAATAAATGTAATATTTTCACGTTTGGTTTTAGAACATTTGGAATACAACACAAAGGTAAATTGGACCACTGGTAAGATATTTCTATGGTGTTTATTTCAGATTTTGTAGCTCCAGGCCTTATTTAATTTCATGATATAAAAAAAGAAAGTGCCATTTTTGGGTAACACAGAAGAAAGGTCATCATTCAAGTTTGCAAACAAGTAATCATAGCATTATTATTCTTCAACTATTTATTAAAAGTGTTTCCCTGCAGAAACTCAATCACACCAAACAATATGGTGCCACCAGGCAACTAGATGCATTATAAAATCATGATGTACTGGTGATCAAGGGGAAAACCATAGTGTATAGTGCCCTCTTGTGTTCCTAACCAGCTGTCTTTATGTGTGACCAATAGTTATACATGGATACAAGCACATAACCTAAGACGTGTCTACTCACCCCACCATCTGATCCAGCCAGAGATAATCCCTGCTCAGCTAACCTGTGGAACAAAAGGAGAACACATGGATTTACACAGTGTATAGTGTTTCAAGATGCTGTTTGTGCAGGTGTGGCTATATTTTATAAGGACCACATTTCTTGAAAACAAGCTCATAAAATCTTATGTCAAAGTCGTTTGTCACTGACAGATTTTTGTCAGGGTTAGGAATTCTATGAGACGTCCTTAATAATATAGTGAAATGAATGTTTGTGTGTGTGTGTACCTTCTAAGCCTTCTTGCTTCCTCCAATGTCACAACATTGTCTGTAACGGCTCTGCCACATTTTGTTGGGGTGCAACCTGAGGACAGAACGTATCACTCTCTCATGACAATTGATTTAATATTTTGACACTGATTCAATTAACTAACTCAAGGCCCCTGCCAAATTCTCTCTTAAAACTGTTATGACACATTCTGGCAAAAACCCAGTATCTTCTTAGTTTCAGCCTCATTAGATTAGATAACACCCACTTGTTTATAAGAACAAGAAAGAGAAGAGCAACAATTGACTGAAGGGCTACAGCTCAGGAAAGAAAAAACGCTAAAAAGCATCAGTTAATCTAAGACAGATTAAATTAAACGGATTCATTGATTAATAAAATTGCTCAAAAAATAGAAACAGATGAGACAAATGTTGAAATACATTAATGTTAAGTTGCAAAATGAATGTTATGGAAACATTTCTAAGATTGTTTTCGCAGGAAAAATATTTGAGACGCAGGAGACAAACGTTTACAACTGTTCTTCTTTACATCTAGGAGAAATAACTGAGACATTAAAAGGATTGTTATGTAATTATTCTTTCTCATTGATAATCTGTCTGACATCAGATCTGGTCTGATACAACAAGCACTTCTACAGAATTTGTGGGATTTAAAGGCCCAATTTACAGGCATCAAATCTTTGAAAGATTTTCAAAATTTTAATTGTACAGCGATGCAGTCAGTTTTTGTACAAAAAGAGTAAGAAAAACAAGACAGTTGAAGCAGCACAAACGTTCCTAACATGGCAAACCAGCAAAGCAGCTTTAGGCCAATGCATTTTCCCTTATTTAATTCCCTTTCCCACAGCTGATTTACAACTAGTGTTAATAGTGTGGGATAAACTAGAGCCAAGGGACGGCTTGTTAATCTCAGCATTTGCTTTGTTTTTGGTGCCTGCAGCTTGCTGAAGACGATGTGAAGTGTAGTAATGAGTCCCATGTGGATGAATACAGATTGTCAATCAGTGTTTTGGCCTCTCACCAAACATCTAACTTCATGATTCACCCCAAAGGTATGCACAGTATGCACGTTTTACTCTTAAAGGTTTATTATTTTGCTAATGTACACATTAGTATTCTGTAGTACTAACTATAGTAAATTCCAAAGCTGTATTACACTTTAATATGTTTTCTAATAAGGTAAAAAACACAATCTGGAAATTTTACAACAGAAGTTTACCATTTGGCAAATAAAAGAAAATTAAGATTATAAAAGACCAAAACATCCAACAGATGTTAAATTCACAGATGGTTTCAATGGACTCTACATACATTTAGTTGAAATAATTTTATAAAAGGGTGTTAAGAATCACCTACACACCTGGAAAACGTTTGTACTTCTTGTAATCCTCTGAGCAGTCAACAGTAAAAACTCTGGGCTCTGTGAGGATCTCCCCTCTTGAAACTAAGGTGTGTATCAAGTCATCAGTCCACGTGAAATACATCCAGCACACTAATCCACTGGATCCCATTAACATCAACAGGATGGTTAGATTATACCTCCAGTTAGAAGCCTTTCTCTTTGCATTTCCCCTAAAATGACAAACACACCAGTGATGATACTCATACTTATTACACTGCAATGAACTGGCAGGTGCTATAATAGAAATTTATTTGACTGACAGATGACACAAGGAAATACAGATTAATCATTTTCCATCCGTTTCTACAACTTAATTTAGGAATTATGCATGCAGACATAGATTTGCAAACTGCATCACTCTTTTAAAGTTTCAGAAATCGAAATTATTACCTTCTAATTTTTTTTTCATTGATGCTACTTTCTAAGTTTTTTGCGATTCTTCTTCGCTGTACACTCATTTTTTACAGGTGTGTGAACATAACACGTATGGCTTCTTTCAAGTGTTTGTCTAATGAACTGGCGTACGGAGCAGAGTGTGAAATAAACCCGGAAGAACGTCCTGTCAAACACTGGCCAATTCAGTGTGTCAAAATAAAAGTCCAAGGCTTCCTAAAGACCTTTGTTCAAATATCATTGTCGATGGTGCTCTGTAAATGTAAAACATTTGTCGTCATAGTATTATCTGCTAAAAATCTGTATTCAAACCTTTAAAAAAGTCAAAAAGTTTTTTTCTAAACAATGACTGTTTATTACTGGTTTATCTACTATTTCGATGAACTTTGCTTTTTCAAAATAAAGGTTTGCCGCATTTATTTACATTTTTGTGGCTGTATGTCAGAAAGCTTGTGAATGGGCAAAGAACAAATGATATATTGCAAATGTACTCTGTTACTTACAGTAAGTGGTTATTGTTTATTATTATTATTCATTTAATATTCATTATTCATTTACGCCCTCTGCTGGCCTTTCTAAAAACTGCGCAGATTTCAGTTCGCGCAGGTGTATATTTACATTTGCGGGTACAGAACCGACTGATCTATAGGAAAATAACGTTTAAAACCTTAAGTCACTTTTCTTCAAAGTGAAATCTGCCTTCCCAGATTTCAATACAAGAATTTTAACTTTGAACAGAAGAAATTTGTAAGCCAAAAAAAAATAACCTCCAACGTGTTTTAATTCACCCACTAAATTCTTGATAATCAATGCTGGATTGCCAATACAAATCAATCACAAACACATGCAGGAAGCTCTCAAATCAACAATGGGCCTCAAAAAGTCACTTAAACACACCATTCTTTCACCTAAATTACTTTTCTTGAATATTTATAGTTGCACACTAAACAGAAACGAAGGACCATAAATTACTTTTTTCAAAGGATGTCTGAAGGTTTACATTTTTAGGAAAGAAATGTTAAAAAATATACAAAATATTGAATTTTAAAATTCCATGAAAAACAATGTTGAGGGTATTTAACGTGTGGTGCTCTATTGCTGGCAAACTAAGCATAGTTTCTGAAGAACATAAGAAAAAAGGGATAAATTTGAGTGCAGACAAAAATGTGTCTTGAGAAAAAAGTACTTTATCTGAGAAGTAAAACCATTGTGGAACTGGAGCCATTTAACATAACCACCCTACTTGGCAAACAGTAAACTGTAAATACAAAACCATGAAGACAGTGTACTGAGAAAGTAAATGACAAACAAAACTCTTGATCATTTAAACTTAAAAAACAGTTTTTTAGTGTGTGGTTATATGATTGGCAACTGTGCTTATTTCAGAGCCTATCAAACTCCATTAGAGCCAAGATCTTCACAATCTCACCTAAACAATCGGAAAGTACAAACATCCTTTGATCATAAAAGGGCAGAGAAAGATATGTACTACTACAAATAACTAATGAGTTGCAGATGAACTGAAACCAGAGAGTCTGTGTATCACAAAGTTCCTGCAATTAAAAAACTTTAAATGTAGAAGAGCTATACATTTCTATATGACATTTTAGGATTTTATTGTAGTTGTACAACATTCCCTGATGGCCTGTGTTGGCCGTTAAGAGATACAGAGGAGAAAAAATTCAGGAGATCAGAAAGATGAAACTGTCCATTTGAAAGAAAGAGACGTTAAAAACTCTCATCCAGGGAACAAGTAGATCCTGTTGCATTTAGCGTTGTCCCTTTGCTGTGAGAAAAAAGTTCCACATGTTGGCAGACACACATACACACGGGCAAACTCACAAACATACAATCATTTCACACTGCAGCAGCTTCTGATGTTTATTCTGTGGGAATAATGAGAAAAAAACAGGTTTGTAATCAAATTCATTCTCATAGACTTCATTCTCATAGACATATATTTTAAATTATATTAACTAATATGATGTTGGAATGTTTCACCCTACCTATGTCAACTTCTTAGCCTTGTTGTACAGTGAATCCACAACTTTGCTCATGTTCTGTATGGTTTCTAGGGCTGCCCCATAGGTTTTGTCCACAGGGGGTTCCTCGAATATGATAAGCACACCTTCACCTTGGTCGAGGATGCCTACAAGCCATCAGATAAAAGAATTAAGAGAGGAAAAAATGCAAAGATTTCTGTATTACATTAATAGAAAAAGATGAGGAATGGGTTCTGGACACATTGTAGGTGGGACTTGAATGAGTACCATGGTTAAACTTTTTTTTTACCAGTTTAACCAGTATAAATTACAAATTTACAAAAGATTTATCACAAGAATTGTGGTGCTCATCAAAAAAATCAAATGAACATTAAGACTTTTAAAAGAAATTTAAATGAGACTTACCATGAAACTTTTTGTCCAGGATCATTTGTGACAGTTTCCTCTCAACATCATCCTGAGAACCACAGAAATTCAAGACAAGAACATTTTCTTAATTTCTAGTTCTCTTACATGAACAATCTTGCGTCCATTAAAAAGGTTTTAGAAAGATATTTCATACCTTGGAGAGTTTGATGAGACCAGATATGTGTGTTATCTTGAAAACATAGAAAACATGCATGGGAAAAAGGTATCACAATCTGATTCTACAAACTAGACTTTTTTAAAAAGGTAATTATAAATAATCTAAAAGTCAATACAATGCTGACCTGTAGGCACTGTTAAAACACACACACACACCTGTACTCTGGAAAATGGCTCAATAACTCGAATGAGATTCTGTTCCAACAAACTGTCGTAAAGTTTGGCCAAGTGTGTGTTGATGATGGGGTCATCCCTCAGTTCTTTAGTGTACTCTGTCAGAGCCTTCACATGTAAAAGAACAAACAGAAAGCTGAGCATGACGGCAATATCGCTTCTGCATTTTCTACAATTGACGTTAGTACGAGATTCCCACCTTTTCAAAGTCTGCTAATGACCTGTTCTTGCTGGCTTGTGCTATACATCTCAGTGCATCAGTCTAAAGGAGAAAAAAATATACAGGACATAAATACAACAGACAATTATTTATTATATAAATTAAGGACAGCAAAGTATAGTACAATAGTGGATTTTCATTAGCTTACCTGTCTTCCTGTGTATCGCAGAGCCATCTTGCCACCAATCAGCGTTTGTACTTCCTCTGGCCTGAAAGAAAAACCTCATTTATATTTCCTTATAATATGTGTTACTTTGTTTGTACCTTTATCAGCCAAACACAAGTCAACAACTGTGAGCTATGCAATTTAAAAGAAATGGGAGCCTAAATTTTACTTAGTAAAATTACATAACAACTTGGCATAATTTACACAATAAACGATGTATTAAGTAGTGACCTTCCACTGACAAACGGATAAACTACAAGCAGTTATCTCACTCACAAGCCAAGCACGATCTTGCACAGGAGCATGTATTTAAGTGCTGTGACGGCCCTTGGGCTGTTGATGGAGTCGTAACCCTCAAATGCCTCGAAGTAGTAAGAATAGGCGGTTTTCCAATCTTTTTCTTCAGCCGCGTGGATAATACCTGGAGCAAAAATGTGCATTGGTTACATACTGGCATGAGGCATCATCATACATGCAAATCAATAAAAAAATTGGATTTGGTAGGACTTGCCTGACTGCATATCAAGAGCTGCCTGGAGCTTTGGTGGACAGTAGATGGCATTGGCGGTAGTCCTGGCTGAGGTGAGGGCGGCCCTGGCTTTGGGCAGGTTGCTGAGGGCGTGGTAAGTTTTACTCTCCAGAAGTTGGACCTCTACTAGCAGAGCTTTGTCATCCATCTTCTTCAGCTCCTGCAATAACTGGGAGCCTGAGGAGCAAGAAGAGATCTTATAATCTTTAAGATCCCCACAGACATGCATTCATTCATCTGTTTTCTATATTCTCACCGAGATGCAGGGCTTCCTGGTATCTCTTAGTGTCAAAATAGAGCGAAATGAGGCGAGCCTGATGAAAAGAAAAAAATAAGAAGAAGAGAAGGCATTATTAGGAAATATATTAATTCATCGAATCGCTAACAGCTGTTAATATATAGGCTATTTTATAACAACTCAAACAATCACGATTTTATAGCTTGATCTCAATTTTACAATAATCAAACGTCCATGCCCTAAAAATCTGATTGTAAGGACAGTTCAAGGCTGATGGTCAACATTACCTCAAGGGCCTGTCTAAGGAAGGTCCTCTTCTCAGCTTTAGCCCACTCGATACACTCCAGACACAGCTCGACCTCCTGGCCCGTAGCTGCCTCCATGTCCAGGAACAGATCCAGGAGCGAGCGCACCAAGCGTGCTGCCTTCGCCTTGCTTATGGAGATTAGGAAAGGCCTTACAAATTTCAGCAGACCTCCAAGCTCTAAATTAAGATTAAAATCAAACAAAATTAAAACACTGACAAAGAGACACAACTTTCCACAGGATGTTGAGTCACACCTGCAGCTTGTCCAGTCTTAGCCAGGAGACTTCCCAACTCCAGGATGCTCTGCTCCTTAACACGAACCGCCTCTTCATCATTCTCCTGAACATCTCGCCTCACTTACATGAGGAAAGAAATGTTATAAAGTTAGTAACTTTATGGAAGACATACATCACCCAAATTTTTAAAATGGATCTAAATGTACTATTAGAACACCAGTGTTGTGTGCTTTGAGGAAAATTGTAGTTTTGCAATATATAAAAATAAATGAATTGTCATAGTGAGTCATTTAACTTTATGTAAGTTCCTGATTATCCTGATTGTACAAGTTTACTTGTAAGCAACACTTCCTTGAAACAATTTAACAAAACAACTAATCAAAAAACAATTAATGAATAATTTTAGCAGTCATGGTTGAAGTGTTAAGGCAACCTACGAAATATAAAACCTAAAAAATAAAGACCTAGATATAGCACATAAAAAAAGTAACCAGATCCTAGTGTCTGAATCATCCTATAGCTTTTTTAAAACTGACAAACAAGCAGTTAGTGTTTCGCATTGCTCAATAAAAATAAAACAAAAAGGGCAACAAAATTTGATAAAATCGAAAAGGACACAAATAAACAGCAGATCTCACATCAAAAAAACAACAAAGTCAAACTTTCACAACATATCACAGTTCGACTTAACTGACAGGTCTAACTAAAAATCACGTCACTTTACCTGTTTATCAAATTAAAATAGCACGGACCGGCTTAAGAAACAACATTATATATTCAAGAAAGACATTTAAGGGGTTTTTTCAATAAAAGAAAAACGAAGACAAATCTCAGCCAATGTCAGGCCAACCAAAACAGTAATGTCAACGCTTATAATACAAACCAAAAGAATGTCAAAACGAACATTTCTCTAAATAAAAGACTAGAAGTTTGAGCTGAAAAGATACATAAAAAACAACAACAACATAATATATGTTACACTAGGCCTTGGCCTGGATGAGCGGCTAATATCGCAGGCTAACTGTCCACACACAGTGGCTGTGTCTCATACCATACTGAGCTGTCTACCTAGACAGCAATCTGCAGCATCATGAGCGCGTTCAAACGTTCAATACAAACACATCCGCACACTTATTATATTCTCAAAATGTTGCCTTGGTTAAAGTTTCAGTTAAAACTAATGAAAAAGTATTTGACGACCAAATGTGTTGCCTAGAGAGGCGGCTAACTAGGTTTTGAGACGCACACATACACATAGTATGTGCAGTGAGTCAGCACCGGCTCATGGCTTCCCAACCGCTCTAATAATGAAGCATTAAAGTAGATATGCGGAGTAAAAAGTCAAGTTTTAGAATAGGCTTTAAAAAGAGTTTTACCGATTGAATGCAAAATGTCGATAGATGCGTTTCTGTCTGTGCTGATGAGAGACTGAGCTCTCTGAAACTCCACCACTGCCGCGGCTGCCATCTTCCCTATTCAAAAGTCTCCCTTCCCACAAGCCCTTGCGAAGCCAACCGGAAGTGCGTAGAATACCTACGGACGGGGAAAAATTTGGGATTTGTAGTGTTTTCTGCAGTTACTGTTTAGATTTAAATAAACCAGAAATGCACTGGGATTTAGGTAACTCTTAACATCTCCTTTTACTAGTAAACTCCATGACCAAAACGCATCATGATTGCATATACATAATTACGTGGTATTAAATATAGAACACTATCCATATCACAGTGGCTGGGCTGAACAAATTAGATTTCCTTCTTAATCGGTCTCAGGTATTCAGAATTGGCACGAATGTTTTTACATTGCACTTTTACATTTTATATATATTATATTGATTTACTTTATATTTTAAATATATTTACTTGTTTCTTTAATCTGCTAATTTTATACTTCAATGTACTTAAAACCTAAATATTTTCTCTAAAAGTTTGTTGTAAGGTTGGGCCGTGATCAACAGCACCAAGACCGAGCACACGGAGGCGCTACAGCACATGTTTCTAAATGCTGTACGCAGTGCGCGATTCCCTGATGACAGCACAACATCAAACTGAATCCCGTATCTGCTGCTGTGGACCAATAGCACAGCTTCACAGTTCTCAGCATCACCAACCAAAGGAAGTATCCAGTATCCCTAGACCATCGGAGCGCCCACAGAGACTTCTGTCAAGGCGTGAAGATTTGTTTGTTTTCTTGTTTGATTATTTTATTGGAATTTAGACCACCTGATAATCTTTGCTTTTAATCCATTCTTTGGTTTTTCCGATCCTGCATCTCTGATGCGCAGTATATCAAGGATAAACCCAGACAGCCATTACTGCGGCTCTTGTTTTTCTAAAGCATCGTGGTGGGGACCAGGTTTCTGTAAGTATGCAGCTTTTCTATTCATAACGGTTTTGCGCTAATTTGGACAGTTGTTTGTTGGCCATATTTTCTAGGTATTACATTTTGCGGAGATGAAGTGTAGATTGGCTTAATTTACGCTTATTTTTTGTTGATTCATCTTGAATCGTCTCTTTTCTTTCTTTCTTTCTTTCTCTTTCTTTCTTTCTTTCTTTCTTTCTTTCTTTCTTTCTTTTCTTTCTTTCTGTATGTCTTTCTTTTTGTTAATCTAAGGATGAAAGTCATTCTGCGTGATGAAGCTTATCTCTTTTGCTCATGTAAACATGGCAGTGAGGGCGCGCACATTTTCAGAACCTTGGACAGTAGCCGATACATTTAAGCCACGCGCAAATGCGTTACGGCAGATGGTTTCTTATCTTTATTTTTGTGATTTTTCAAAACATATATAAACATACATTGAACAAGATACAAAATGCTTCATTTAACCCACGTTTACGAACGGGGATACAATGAAAACAGAATTGTAAACATTGAACTCGGCAGTGATGGCGATGTCTGTATTTGGCAATTTCTGTATTTGGTAATCATCACTTGTGTATTGAACTGTAGGCTATACAACTGTATATAAATCTATAGGTAACGAATAATGATTTGAATAGAACATTGTCTGTGCGTGTGTCAGAAAATAAAAAATTAATGCCTTATATTCAAATCTACCACATAATAATTTTATGAGGGCCATTTTTATATGACTGCATAGTGCTTCCACTCTTAAATGGCCTGATTTCGAATTAAACCATTACTGAATCTATAACAAATCAGCTGAAGGATAAAAAATAATGTAAAATCATATGAGCAAAATAAATAACATAGATTTTATTTCTAATTTTATTTTTTTATTATATTATAATTTTATTATTTTGCAATAATATGCAATAAATAAAATCTAAACATTTTGTAGAAATGAAAGTGTAAAAAATCTTATCCTCTAGTCAAAAAAAGACCTAATATTTTAAGCAATAATTTTCTGTGCAGTTTTTTGTAGTATTAAAAAAGCATGAAAAAAATAAAGCATAATATATATGTGTGTGTGCTAAAGACACAGAACACTGTTGATATATTTTTTTTCCCCTGCAGGCTTTGCAGTGAAAGAGCCCTCATCTATCCCGACACCATTTTTCTTTAAATAGAGCACCAACCTAAATTTGGATGTCTAACACAGATTGAGCTAGTCTCAGGAAGCAGTGGGGCAAGTCCTCAGCTCCAGTTTTTGGAACCTTCTTTATCCGACCCTTAACCTTCAGGTTCTGATTATCCTCTATTGGCACCATGGGAACCGTGCTATCGCTTTCTCCCAGTTACCGTAAGGCTGCCCTGTTTGAGGATGGCCCTGCTACCGTGGGCCACTACACAGCTGTTCAAAACAGCAAGAACGCCAAAGACAAGAACCTGAAACGCCACCCGCTCATCAACGTGTTGCCATGGAAACGGATAGTAGCCGTTTCGGCCAAGAAAAAAGGCTCCAAGAAGGTGCAGCCTAACACCGCCTACCAGAACAATGTCTCCCACCTCAACAATGAGAACCTCAAAAAGTCACAGTCTTGCGCAAACCTCTCCTCCTTTACCCAGGATCAGTCGAGTCCAGCAAACCAAGGCTCCAAAAATTCCAACAATACAGCTTCTTCTGTTAAAAAGGCACCTCTCTCTAACTCCAACGCCGTCCCTGGAACACCCAAGAGAGTAATCGTCCAAGCCTCCACCAGCGAGCTGCTGAGGTGTCTGGGGGAATTCCTGTGCCGGAGGTGTTACAGGCTCAAGCATCTTTCCCCCACCGACCCTGTGCTTTGGTTGCGCAGCGTTGATCGTTCTCTGCTGCTCCAAGGCTGGCAAGATCAAGGCTTCATCACCCCAGCCAATGTTGTGTTTGTCTACATGCTCTGCCGTGACGTGGTCTCCTCCGAGGTGGCCACGGAGCACGAGCTACAGGCCGTGCTCCTGACCTGCCTCTACCTGTCTTACTCTTACATGGGCAATGAAATCTCCTACCCTCTCAAGCCATTCCTAGTGGAGACCTCTAAGGAGACATTCTGGGATCGCTGTCTGTCCATCATCAACATGATGAGTGCCAAGATGCTGCAGATCAACTCTGATCCTCACTATTTCACCCAGGTCTTCGCAGACCTCAAGAACGAGAGCCAGAAGGAGGAGGAGAGGAGTCGTCTGCTCATCGGCCTGGATCGGTGAGGGGTTCTGGAGGAGTTTTTGGTGGCACTCCTGTCTGGCATTTTTTCAACTCTTATATGGGTGGAATAATTAATGAGCTAATGTATGTTTTAGTGGATTAGAGATTGCAGTCTATGTCTTTTAAATTCAGGCTTTTATCACTTTTAGCAATGGATTTTTTGGACCTGAAGAGAAAATGCCAGACTGGAGTGGAACCAAAATCACATGCAACAAACATTTAAAATGACTAGACAGACTTTAAAAGAGGCAACGAGACAAAAAGAACAACACACACACACACACTGAGCTATGAATGTGGAAAGGACTCAAACTGTTGTTTATCTGCAGGACAACTAATTTTTAGACTTGGCGCCAAGATCTTTGCCATATAAATGGAAGACTTATTGATTCACACTCAAGACACACATGGACTCCTGGATAGTGTTCATGAAACTGGACACTCAATGAATGATAAACACACTGCTGTTGTAAAGTGTCTGTAAGAGTTTTTTCTTAAAAGGTTGGAGGGCGGTATGAATGAAAGGTTTGGCTGATACAAAATGTAAGCCACAAACAAAGAATATGACTCTTATAATGGGCCAGCACTGCACAGTGGCTGTTTAGATGTTGAAGGTTGTCAGCACATTTGTAAGAAAGACCTACTGTATTTTCATCCACACACAAATCTCTCTGGTGGTTTACCTCTCCAAAGCTTTGTTTTACTGTTTTTTACAAACTGTATTCACCTAAATGCATAAACAATCTGGATGGTGTTTCTGAAACTACTTACAGTAATTTGTAAAGCCATCTGCATATGTGTTTAGGGAATGAAATAAGAACAAAGTACAAATATCTAGCTATGCCTGCTTCAATGAGCCATTGTTTTGTTGTTTTATTTTAATTTATACTCAGAATAGTTCCAGAAGTGTACAGAAAAGCCTACTGTAAATGTTACAGTGCCATACCTTTGATGAAAATCATGTAGGTCTAAAAATACATACCAAAGGCTGGCAAACTTTGGAATGGTAGGATTGTCATTAATAATGAGTATCTATTAAAATCGTAATTTATTGTTATTTATTACTTACTTTCACACACTTCTCTCTTGCATTTAGAGATTTTAGTAATGTGTTGTAAAAATGATTCAAAGCGTTACATTTAAGTACAACTTTTAGGTTGGTGGCTACCTTTTGGTGAGGATGACGATTATGGTCGATGCACATTTGCATTTGGATGAGTTCTTTATTGCTAACATCTAGGAGCTTAGTTTAAACCATTTTAAATCTGACAAACACCAAGGGTAATTCATCGTAGCGACAGATGATCGGTTTCAATATGTGAAACCAATTTCTTTGTGAAGTACTGTTGGGATGTTCTACATATCAGCACTGCAAAAGCAATCATCAGTTATTACCCCATGACTGGCATTAAATTAGATGAGATGTGGTGAGAGTTTCTATTGAAAAAATAGCCATTGTGAGCATCAGTTCAAAACCATGCTGATGTTTTTAAGGGTTGGAATGGGTTTTAAAATACATGCCATTCTTAGCTGCTTTAAAGCCAAACAACTTTAAGAATTGTGAATGAAACAGGACTTTGGTCATGGGGTCACTGAATATTAGAGGATCTATTTAAAAACATCTCAACAGTGCTACATTGTGCATGCTTTCTTTCAGTAGTTATGTATCTTAATTTTCTTTACAAGTCAAAAAAGAAAAGAAACAAAATAATGTGACAGTCATATAAGCAAACATTATTACGTCTCTTTGTTAATTCATGCAAAACGTCTGTCGATCTCATGACACTGAATTTGTCCTTGAGAAGTGGGATGGACAGATGAACTGTGCTGTGTTCTTTTATGGGACAGAAGGCGTACTGTATGTAAAGCTTAAGGAGGCCAATAATTCGCTCAGTAACGTGCCAGAAGAGGCGTAGACACAACTACTGAGTACAGCGAAGGGGACTTGCACTTTTCTGTGAGATATTGTCTGAGAAGACTGCAGGGGTTCAGAGTCCTGGGGCCCAAAGCAGGGAAGCTCTCTTTCACTGTTTGCCTGCTATCACCTGCCCCAGCCCACAAAAACGTGCCATTTTTCACATGCATCACAAAGTAGACCTTGGAAAAAAGCAAAACACTTAAAAAAAGATAAGATTAAAACTCTTGTCAAACTCTCTCTGTATCTTGTTGCGTAATTCTTTGTAGAACTGAAACAAAACAGTGTTACAAAAAATGACCGCATGGGAGTGTGAGCCTGCGAGCTTATTTGTATAGAAGAATGTGACGTGTGTAAGTTGATTTTTTAGAAACAGAGCATGGCCATGGTTTTTAGATGGTAGTACTCTATAGTGCTGGACATGCTGGAGGAGTCCTGATCTGTTACCTTTTTGTTCTTTCAAAAAAGATCTCTTGATGTAATTGAACTTTTTCATTTCGTTCCTGCTTATTTTGATTTATTTTTGTACCGTGATGGAAAATAAAATGCACTGATCATTAATGGTTGTTTGAGGAAATTATAATTATTTGAAATTATAATTATTATATAAAGTTTTACAGCTGACATCACCAAAATAACACGGTAATACTGGGCTAGCACTGTCCAATATGTAATGAGTCACAGTTTGGTACATAGATATTACATAACTGCAGCTTAGCAACATGAAATTTGGCAGTTTACCAATGTAATGTCCTTTCCTCCATGATGTGGTCTCACATATTATCACAGGACATTATGTGGGACTTAATCAGGAAGTATTTAATTTTTAAATTTTTACATACTGTATGTGCTTACTGTAGCTGACATTCTGAAAATGTAAAAATATGTAAAAAAATATATGTATCAGACACTTACTGAGACTAAACACAGTGACCTGACAGATTCAGCAGCAGATTCTCTGTCACCTCTCTTCAGACTGAATCACTTCAGATTCGAATCATCACCAGCAGCAAACAGCTGCTCTTCCTGGATTTACAGCCTTTTTACCTTGTACAGCAAATCAATGAAATGACAATACATGAGTGAAGCGTCAGAGCAGACATTTCAAGGGCATGTTTATTTTCAAGAACAGATATTTGGTACAGCGTTTATTTGCATAACAAAACTGTTATGGTAAATCAGTAATATGGTTTCAATGCGATATATCATTTTAAAACAAAGTAGCTGCATGGTTTCCGAACAACATACTCGTCTTTTTCATACCTGCAAATTAATGAACAAATGCATGACGGACAGATTAATTATGCATCAATAATACACATATGAAAAAGATGCTGCATAGGAATTTCTTTTTGATTTGGTCTCGGACTGTTTAAACATTTTATTTTAAATTAATATATTACTTAAATATGAGAGGTATAAAAATAGGCACATAGAATGATCAAACCAAATCCAGGTTGCCAAAATTAACCAAAATGAAAAAACTAAATTAGACAACAATTTAAAAAACATAAAACACAATTTCTTGGGAATTAAATTATTCGGCACTTAAATGGAATTTGTAGGGTATAAGAAGAATGGAAAGAAATGATTATTTTGAACAAGAATCATTGATAGAACAAAACAACTTATCCACAAAACAAAGATCAAAAATTACTTAAATCCTACAGTAATCCAGAGCCTTCATACATCTTCACACCTCTACTGATATAACACTGGATTTGACATAAGTGTCCCTTTATCGCAAAAAAATGGTAGTAAATTTATTGTATTTATTGTGTCCTTTACCTTCCTGGCAGAGTGTTTTAAGAGCATTTCTTGATCGGTAAAGAATCTGCCAGTCTGTGGGCCAAGCCTAGAGAGAGATGGGGAAAAGCATCTGACTATATCTTCCCAGCAGCACTCTGGGGTTCTGCTTTTACTGACACACTTTAGAGATCCAGGCCAATAGTCAAGAGAGAGAATTCAGGGACAGAGAGAACGCGCATGACCGAGTGTATGAAGATGGAGTGTGGCATTGTGCTGCAAGACGGAATGCAAAAGCATTTTAAGATGAGGACCAGTTTGCATTCACATCACATCACACACCATGGCACATCACAGTGAGGACAGATGCTACTGATGGGAGTTTAGCAATGTTTCTGGCCGAGAGAAACGATCCTAATTAACTGATAAAAAGATCCGATTTTATGTAGCCGGCGGTCATGGAAATTACAATGGTTATCGATAAACAGATTTATGCAAAGACCTGCTTAGAAATAAAGAAAATAGGTCAATTTTTAGTTTGGCACTTTTTCAATCAGTACCGGAAAAGTCAAGCATTCAATACACGGTCAATATCAGCAATATGAATCAATCCTTTATTTCATTTTGGCTCATATAAAGAATGGCTGCAGCCTTTGTGCTACTTTAAATTTAGTGTTTGTAAACATAAAAGTCACAATAGAATTATTAAGTAGATCTTCTGGTGTGCTATTGGTGCTTGGTCTCTTATTTAAAAATGGCAATAGAAAATGACAAAGTCTGACGCATTTACCTCCTACTCTATTCCTGTCCGATTTTACTCCAAGATAAAGAAATATGTGAATACATGACAGTTCTTGCCTACCTACAGGTATGTTATATATAGCGTATACAGTACATTATATAAGCTATAATCCAATATCCAAAACAGATTTTCTGTATTTGCCTGAAGATATAAATGACCATATATATTCAGAAAAAAATTTAAATTACACAAGTGTTTAAAGCTCCTCTCCGAGCAGTTTTTAGATATGATCAACATATCCCTCTCATATCAACATTTCAGCAGTGACGTCAAGCCTGCTGCTTATGATCTGTGCAACACATTTGGACATATGCATCGTTAGTTTTTATCGCACACAAACCATTGATCACAACCCAACATATTCCCCTTGAAGAACAAAACTCTAAAATATCAAAACATGTCTGATATTTTAAAAGCACTGCATGTTTGCTCCACTATAAATATTGCATTTTTAATCACCCTTCTTTTTTGGTTGTTATGTTTAATAAATAAATGCATCCTGGTCTGGTGGGTAATTCTTGTTACCGTGTTGTCATCTTCTACATAATCATACTAAGGACAAACTTTTCTATATGATTATTATCCGATTTATATGCCATTTATCAGGCATATTAAGTATGGCTTCATTTTTGAGGTTCAACTCAAAAGTTGTGACTACTGTAAAACAAGTGATACCCTGCCTTTTAAAGTTTTGTCAACAGGTGCTGTTTGTACCCCTGGTTTCCTAGTTGCCTGGCACTGAAAGAATGTATCCTGATCGGCTCTTGGTGAAGTCTGGCTGTGATTGGTTGATCTTGGTTTCCACGACGACAGTGCACTTTCTTCCATTCATACTACAATGAATGGGGCTGACAATGTTCACCTGGAGCTTCCTCTTCTCACTAAAAGAGAAAGAGAGAGAGAAAGATGTCAATGTCAACATTTTATTCATCCATATGCTCTTGTTATCATTTTGGTCCACAGAGAAATGGCTTTTAGCTCTGTGTTTGTTGCATCTGCTTGGTTGTTTCCGGATGGATGGACAATTTAGACTCAGATCAATGAGGCGCAAGCGTAACTTGCTGAGAGAGAACGGGTCTGTTTTCAGAGACGGGTAAATGGAAAAGTTCAGCTGTATCACAGACTGCAGTTGGTCCCCAGACCAGAAATTTGTGCTTTTAATAGATGCAGCTTATGTTAAAATCAATGGATCCAACCTCTAAAAGTCTTGTTTAAACCAGGAAACCTATTAGCTCCATTTATACATCCCTGTATACAATGTGTTTCAATACCACAAAGCTATTTTAACATAATATGGAACTTAATACCCGTCTACGATAAATCGTTTAACATTGTCTCCCTATAACCCATTACAACAGCCTGTCTGCTGAAAGACAACATCACTATAGCTTTTCCTGTTGTATCGTTTATGGTTGAACCATAACAACTCAAATCATCTCTCAAATGGAGTCTAATTTAGAAGAATGACCTTCACAAGACATCTGATGTAAGAAATCCTACAGACGATAAACTCAGCATTATAAACCCGCCCTCACAGACACTGTCTTCATAAGTTACTGTACCAGCAGGCTGCTGCGCCAGACGTTTCTATGGAAACCCTATGAACCCCATCATGTGGGGATGCTCCATCCAGCCAACATGCTGTCTCAACTGCATCAATCTCCCACAATCATTTTTGCTTTACGTAACATGCAATAAAATGTCTGTAGGACTACGGATATAGGAAAAGCAACCAGTTGCTATTATTACATCTGAAGAAACACGGCAAAAAAAGTTTTATAACGATTTTAAATTTAAACATTGATATTAATTTTAGTCTCTTAAGTATTTAAATTGGGCTTAATTATAAAATGTGTAAAAAAAAGAATTTTAAGCTATTACCGCTGTGGAAAGCAGGTGACAAATGTAATTTTCATTTCAAAGAGATGTTTGTTTACATTTCCAAAGGTTGGAAGATTGCGGTAGTCCGTGGCATCCATCACAACCGACCCCGAAGTATGTAAATTGCATTCAACAGATTCTTGGGGCGCATTTGAACCCATCCTTATACAAACAATGCACACATCACATAATTATAAACAACATCAACAGCGAGCACAATTCATCCTTGATGAATTCCCCCAACAGTCACCAGTTTTTATAGTCGACAGCTCTGACAGACAATTGGATTATGGGTTTTCACACTCTCAGTATAATGTATACAATATCCTGACTTCCTGTGGATGTAGGCAGTAATGAAAGGTTAGTCTGTGGTTTGCTTGAGATGGTGTATATAGTGCAGCTGAGGTTTGATTTTAGCAGCATGGAACCGCATGAAAACTGTATATTTCCTGATACTGACTGCCTCCCCCTGCGCCAGACTTGCTCACAGAGGGCCGGGGAGCAGACAGCTTGGCGTGGCCCACTGGAAAATCAATTCTTTCCAGCCCTCCTCTCCCCCCGGTGCCCGTGCCCTTCACGCCAACTGACTCACCAGCTTTGAGGTCTGCTTTGCTGCCCAGAATAGAAGGAGTATTAAGGGAAGGTAAAGAGGAGGGGAAATAAGTGCCCAGGGAATGCAGTGGTAACTGGTAAAGACTACTTAAGACCTTTTGTTTTATGACAGATATAGTGTGAACTGCAACTGTATGGGTCTGTGTACAGAGATGTCATTGACTGGTAGCCACATTATAATGTACAACAATGTATATGAATACAAATCAGTTCAAATTTAAAGCCGTGTAAATTTTTAAAAGTAATTCTGTTTAATGACTGATCTGTAATCAGATAAAAACTGTAAAAGCAAATAAATACTAAAATAATATATGATAAAAGACAATAATATATATATATTTTTTATTTGAAAAATATAAAAATGTAAATGTTATTTATAAAATACCTAAAATAAAAATAAATACTTAAAAATGTTTAAAAAAATATCTAACATTTAACCTGATAACTGTCACAGCAGAAATTAAGTATACACATGAAAATACACTGCCGAACTACAGCTTTTCATTTTTAGATATTAGATATTAATAAAGTCTTTAAAAAAATCATTTTAGGTATTTTTATGAATTACGGAGTTAAAGTTTGTGTTTATTGTTATGAAAATTTGTCAAATATTTAATCTTGAGTCTTATACCTGTCCATCAATTTTTAGTTTGTCATGATTAGAATTTAATTTAATGCTGCAATATTAAAGATAATACTGAAATAACATAGGTGTCCCTCCTGAGGAACGGTGACAGTTAACAGGTTAAAAGGTTGTTGTTTGAATAGTGCATTTACATGTGTGTACTCAATATGTGCAGTGACAGTTAATAAAAAATAATAAAAAAAAAAACATTAATTTCTATAAAATACAAACCGGCCCAAATAATAACTGACCTTACAGAAGCCTCTCAAAATAACAAAATATAAATAGAGTGGCATATACTGCATAAATATACAGCTTTTTTTCATAATAAAAGTTTAAGTAGCCAAAATGTCATTATCATAGATCAGTAGTTCAATGGTATATCAATATAAGAAAAATATTAAAATTAATAATTATCCTATTTTTTCTCTCTGCATAATCAAAAAACAAGTTTGGGGGCTTAAGGAGGGCAAAAGGTCAGTTTCTCTTCATATGTATGAGCTTCCACTGACACCAAACAAATCCATACCCACTGCATTTTCTCTTTAAATCCCACTTGAGTAGATCCTCCAACCTCTTTAGATCACTACCCTGTATGTGTGTGTCTGCATTTATCTGCACCACAAAGGAATTTGGGGTCTTGGGGATTTATTGGGTCAAACTGAGCAGAAAGGGGGGAGAATTAATAATATGTCTGCAATGCAGTCACGCCCCACCTCCCAAAATAGCCGATATGCCCTTGGGCTAATCCATCTCTCACATCCTCCGAAAAAGCTAAAAGTGTAATGCTTGCTATGCACTTCAGAGAGGAAAAGCAGCATCCCATCATGCTTCACTTCATACTGCCCCACCCCGGTGATCACACTGCGCTGTCTTTCTCATGTGGTGTTATCACACACCTCACATGTGCAGATCTCACACTCTCTCTTCTCCACACACACATAAACACATTGACTTCTGAAGCACATTTTAGGGTTGATATTAATAAACCTCCTTATACAGTATACAAATATCAGTACAGAGAGCATAAAATAGTTCTGTAACAAAAAGATTTGTTCACCCAGACCAATTAATTATAAAAATATGAAGTTCAGATTATGCATTATTAATTCATTAATGAACATTAATGCTTTGCCACATTTGATTTTCAGTGGTAATTTATTACCAATCTGTGAATTCATCCAAAAAAAGAACATGATGTTCATTACAGTAGGATGGATTATAAATATGCCGATTACTGCAGGAAATGTAATTATTTAGCTTTTTCAGATGTGCAGTAAATCCCTCCCTCTCAAAGTACTATTTATCAAACACAAGCCGGGCTTTGGCTTTTAATAGACATCATCAATGGCAGTCTTTGCACATTTTTAAATTTTAAAGGGAGTTGTTAAGGAGGAGATTACAAAGTAGGTCATTTAGAAGCACAGGGAGAAAAGGCTTAGCAAGAGGAAATATTGATCAAAGCCAGGGCACTTCTCAGAGAACAGCAGGCATGAGAGTGAATACAAAAGAATAAGGTGTGTGAGAGAGAGAGAGAGAGAGAGAGAGAGAGAGAGAGAGAGAGAGAGAGAGAGAGAGAGAGAGAGAGAGCGAGAGAGGGAAGGCCTGCAGGGACATCACACAGCAAAAAAAGGTTTTGTCATAAACCTTTGCTTCATACAGTAAATGGAACTAGTTACTGTGGATGTTAAGAGTTCACAAAAACCGGAGCGGACCTGTGAGTCATCTATGCGGAAGGTTTAAAATAAATTATGACCTCAAGTGAAGTTTAATCCGATGAAGTGAACAGGTGTGTGGGGTTATGAAGCTTATAATTTAAACATCTTCCAGATTTCTGTCTCTTTCTCTATGAGGGAAAACTATTGACTGATTCATACTAGACAATCTGTTCTTCAGTGTTCCCAATACAATGGGACAGACGCTGCGTGAAAAACAGCACACGTTCTACATCCGCCATCCATTGTTATCCGCCCTGTTGGTTACAGAATGTCACTTCTTGAAAGAATCCCCATAGGAGAAGCCTATTCATAATGTCATTTTTACTTTTAGGAAAGTCAATTTTTGGTCACTTGAATCATATACAATGATACTTAGCTGGTAGGTTCTCCAAATGAGAAAAATCTACATTTGGATATCATTTTACGATCGCAGGAGGCTCAGTGTAGAATAATTCACTATACTATAAGGAGAAAAACAGCAAAAAAACAAATATTAATAGTAATTGTAAGCCTAATAGTGAATTATATTGTAGAATTAACTACAATATAAAGTAAAAGAACAGTCATAATACTAGCAATAAAATAATGAGTTTAATTGTTTTGCTAGCAATGTAGCAATAATAACAATAATAATAGTAATAGTAATCATTTCTCCATTAACTGCAATTATGATTTCAATAGCAACTGGTAACCGAAGTGTAATGCATACAATGTATAAGAAGAGGAATGCAGAGGAGGTAGAGGAACAGTGTGTGAAATAGCTATAGAGACTTTATATGCAGAGCAGGTGCCCATGAGTCACGTAAACGGAAGGAACAGAAAGGATGGGGCTGTACTGTACATGAGCCAATGTAGCGTCATCCTATCACTGCATCTCTGGCTGGCTGGAATGCAGTGAGTAAAAGAATGTAAGAGACAAGGGCAGTGGGGGTTGAATGAGAGAGAGGGAGAGAGAGAGAGAGAGAGAGAGAGAGAGAGAGAGAGAGAGAGAGAGAGAGAGAGAGAGAGAGAGAGAGAGAGAGAGAGAGAGAGGGAGAGGGAGAGAGAGAGAGAGAGAGAGAGAGAGAGAGAGAGAGAGAGAGAGAGAGAGAGAGAGAGAGAGAGAGAGAGAGAGAGAGAGAGAGAGAGAGAGAGAGATGCAGCAATGCAGAGTTAGCAACAAAAAATAGGTCAGATTCAGTCACTCAAATTTTAAACACACACAAACACACCATCACCACCACTTTCACACAGTAATATAAATCCCACCCCTCCTTCTTCAGCTAAGCCGTTTTATTATCAGTTCAGGTTGGTTAAACACACAACTACACCCAGCTCATTAAATATCACACCAGTATATTAACAGAGAAGCAGTAATTCATGCAGTTATGTGATAAGGCTTGGTGAATATGAACGAGGGGCATTTTCTTAAAATTTGGGTGAGAAATAACAGTGAAAAAATGAAATATTACTTACTTTACCTAATTTTAAACATATTTACATATTAACAAACACCAATATAGTTTCATATGTAACTTAAAAACAGTGTAAAAAATCTAAGTGAAACATGAATTCACATTGGGCCCAAATGTGGGGACTTTCCATTTCAGAAGTCCATCAAAAACCATTCATGCGTACTTGTGTATGCACACTAGAGATTGCAAATCCCCCTTTTTGTTCTTTCACCGATATTTTGTGAAGATAGGGGTGAAATGAGTTCTTCATCTGTGGTCTACTGTAAGAAATTCATTTACATAAAGATTTCAGTATAATCACAGCAATAAGCAATTCAGAGAAGCCTTTACCTTGATGGGACAGTCAAATGGAGCTATTTAGAGCAGCATCTCTCTTCTTTACTCATTAGTATTCTAAACCGACAGGCCAACTAATGGACTAAATATCAGACAGACATGGATCGACTAGTTGCTATGGGAACTGCATCTGCAGCAGTGAGAGGAGCTGAGGTGAGAAACAGAGAAGAAGAGATACAGATCGAGACAGAATGAGGAAGTCAGATGGGGAAGACTCAGGAGAGCTAGTGGAGAAATACAATCAGAATATAGCAAGAGAACAAAGAAAAATTGTGTGAATTAGCAAGGGAAATGGGGAGGGGGTATGAATGTAGAGCCTGGAAGGGGCGTTCGGCATCAAGGATGACCTTGCTGAAGGACACAATGGTTATGACCAGATCCTCTGCACACAGAGGTTTCTGGCAAACAGACTAATGAGGCCTGCAAACAATCCCATTATTCTCTGAATTTATAATACAGCACACCAGGCACAAAGTAGCTTCTTTCTTCAGCTTTATGCTGCATCACGCTTGCCTCTCATTACACTGACGCTATAACGCACACTTAAGCTATCGAGTGTCTGAAGAAACAGAAATCTGATCTCATCAATGGAGGAAATTCACTAACGTCTCTGCTGTGAAACTATGGATTTATGATTTATAAAGAGCGAACACTGCTGCTGCATGGCAATTATTGTCGGGAAAGACATTTGGCACAGTATTTCATTTTGAGTGCACCGTTAATAGTTAAAGTTAATAGAAAATATGTCAATTAATATTGAAGGAAAATGTTTTGATTTAAATGCAGGCACAAGAAATGGTTAATAGTTACCTATGGCTATTTACAGTTCATTTGGTGCAAGTGCAAAAAATAAATAAAAAAGCAAGCAAGCAAGAAATTCAGTGTTTCTTTAAATAGAGAAAGCACATCTGCTTAGTGATTAGCTGTACTGATGGTGTTTAATCCTCAAATGGAGCTTAGCGTTCAAAGGCAGCACATTGCCTGATATCTTAGTAATGCCAGGCTTCCCTGGATGAGCACCAGCAATAGTGGAAAGGGGTTAAAAGAAAAAGCCAGAAACACAAGAGTCCTGTCCCATCATGCCCAACAATCCAGTATCAACATCATGACCACTGCGAGGATCAATGTGAATTCACACTCTCTCTCCCCCCCACAGACGCACATTCAGACTCAATGTCTCCCCTCCTTTGCAGCACTGCACATTAATGGCATTATGGAGTAGATGGATTGTGGATTGGAAACTGGCCCAGTTTTGTTAGCGAGGGCATGGAGTTCATTCTTAGGCATTCTGGGTAACAGGCATGCACAAAGTGATCAGAGAACAAGTTGAAATCAATAAAAAGTAATGGCATGTGATTGTGCCGAGTTGAGAGAGAATAAAGAGAGATAAAGAGTGATAGAGAGAAATTAATAATAAAAATGTATTTACAAGCATGCAATAAAGTCAAGAAAATACCAGTCATTATCAATCGATTTTTTAGCACATTGACCTTCTATCTGCATTTCAATAGGCATTTACAAAAACATGCAGAGAAAAAGGGCCCCACATGCTTTAATACAGCCTGAGGCAATAGAAAGACTTTGACCCCATAATCCTTAATGCTATAAGGATGTCAAAGGGTTTAGAAATGACAAGACATCTAAAATCTGGCTTGATTTCTCTCCCAGGAGCTTTGAAATGGGATTTAAGACGCTTATTCACACTCAGTTTTAAGTGTTAAAAGGAGACAGTTTTAATGAATTCCTGCAGAGAACTCTTTCGTTTGATTTCACAGGGCCATTAAGTTCAAACCACAGTGATCAATAGAGACAAGGGTTCTCATTCAGTGGAGACACAAGCTGGGGTGACACCGAAACCTTTGTTTCGAGCCCAATTTAAACAAACATGGAGGCAGACCCACAGGATTTGGCACCTCACAGTGGAATGTCCACTTTTAAAGGAGTTACACAGGCAGATAAAGAAAACTGAGTATTTTTTGTAGCAACAAAGAAGTCAACATAACCTCAAGACTCTACATAGTATAGATTTTATCAAATAATCTGTGACCCTTGACTTGGTGCGTGGGTGAGGTGCTCTTTATAGCTGTGACAGGATGAGTGACAGATAAAATAATGCAGACAGAGACGTCTGTGAGGGAGAACATGTCTGCCCGAGCACATGTGGGTGTATATTTGTCTGGCTGGGGTTGGGAACTCTTTGAATAAGGCTTAAAGGCAGGTATGACAGGAGTGGAAATGAGGTATTCCCTCAGTAGAGCGCAAAGAGAGAACGAGGTGCAGTGCTTCCTGTGTGCTGTGCATTTCAATGATGAAGAGCCTGGTTAAAAATAGAGCTGCAGCCACACAAGCCTAAATATTTCATTTCTTACATCTCTTCTCTGGAGAGAGAGAAAGAGAGAGAAAGAGAGAGAGGGGGGGATGAAAAATAAAATGAAAGTAGAAACTAAAAAGTAACCTAGTCAGTTGCTTTAATGTAAAGTTTCACATACAAACAAATAAATTGTACTTTAGATTAAAATCATTCAGATTCAATAAATAATAAATAAATAAGATGACATGATCAGCCAAATACTATTCAAACAGTATTATACTAATCCAGTAACCCCGCTGTTATTGGACACTCAAAAATTATGTATATCAAGAACTTTTCAGGATGCTGCCTTGAAAGGTAGCTCACTAGATTTGTGAACACAGTTAGAGAGACGCAGGAGAATAAATACAAAGCAAGTCCCAGAGACATAAAAAGAGACATAAAAGAAAAAATTACAAGAGCATTGAGGGAGAAAGTGACAGCATGTAGCGAAATATAATCCTCTTTTTTTATAACAGCAAAATGAGTTATCAGAGTTTATAGACAACGCTCTTTGACATTATTGCAGATAAGTGCTTTAGAAGATCTTGCTGGCACATTGCACAAATTTTGCCAGTCGGACTGATTTTCAATATATGGGATGTTCTTCCATTCTATTCATAGCACTGCAGAAACAGCTATGTCGGCAAATTTTCCCGTAAAGCCACTGTGGCAGAAAAGTCATACCGGTTCAGTGTCAAAGCTCAGCAAGCAATCCTAACACATTTAACATCTACTAAATCTAACATCCACTTCATGCATAATGTGATAAGATTCGGAGTAATTTAAACTGATTCGAACAGACCAGGATTACTGTTTTTAAAAACTGCTATACATGCAGTTCATTACAGGAAGTGAACAGAAAGATGAAGAAGCAGCTGCTCTGCTGTGGTTAGTGCTTAGGATGTCGTGTTGGACGGCGGAGGAGATATAAAGGTTAAATACCGATCTACAGGGAAGGAAAAGCAGCAGAACGCAGCAGCCTCACCACCTGGCCTTTTGTTCGGCGTATGGATCACTCTGATGGATGAATTCAAGGAGAGCTTACGGCTGCAGGTCATTAGCAGCGAAATGTTAGCAAGGTGTTTTTCCGAGGAACAGCTCAGCTCGGGAAACAAGGGCTTTATTTACAGGATACCTATTGAAGCATTTGTGTGAAACGACTCAATACCACTGAACCAGACTGACTGCTTTAAATACATAGAGACTAGAGCGGAAACTGACAATAGAGATTTGCTATACTGTGTAACAGTCACTGCGCAGGACTGCATTACATGTTTAAAAGAAATATGTCCCTAAAGTGGGACATGAGAAATAACTTTTCATTGTATGTAGCGCTTTACAGTTTCTGAACAAAAATGTTTTATTTGATGTTTTTAAACATTAGTTTTAATGATTTCAAATATAATGTACATTTTCTAAATTTTTTTACTATATTATTTGGGATGTAGTTTGGCCTTCATAAGCACAGCCAAACACACATTCAGACTACGGGTGTCACAATATACCTGTATTGACAATAACTGTGATATTAAAATGCATAATTATTAATATTTTATATGATTGTATATTAAATTATTCAGCAACCATTTTAAAATTTGCCATAAGAGTCACATTGGTTACAAATGATCTCTCTCCGCCTCCCTTGATCGATTCATTGGCCAGACAGAGAAAACCCAAAATTAAAAATGAATTTGATAGATTTTAGACATTATTTATTTGTGAAAAATCAACAGATATTGTGATGATATTGTTAGTATTGTGAAATTGTTTGGCCACGACAATAATGTAGTGATAATATAATATTATTCATACTGCCCTCATCTTACCTGTACATCTTTGTTTTGCTTAAATCTCAGTGAGTATGTACATACAAGCACATGCACAGACTTTAGATATCCCTAGATAACATTTACAGCACAGTACATCCCATTCTTGTCCTGACTGATGGAAAAAAATTAACAGGACTCTTCTGAGCCATTATAGTTTTTCCACTTGTCGACTTTAAGAGGTATAAACTCAGAACACCATTACAGACTGAAACACCAGGGCATAATTCAGATAGAACACACTAAATCTCATGTGTGACTCTTATGCAATTATTTGGATGCTCTCCGGCTGTCAAACTTAAATTGACTCTCAGGGATTCACTAAAATAAATTTTTTCGTACAGCTTCACAAAAAGCCGCAGGGGTGCCGGGCAGACGGGGCAAAGCTGTCTATGTCCTTAAACGCCCTGAACTGGCACTACAGACTCAGGATTGGGGATGAATTATTATGGTTGGCGCTCTAGCCTTATGTGCCCTGGCTGTGGCCCCAGAGCCCTGTTGTATCTTCCAAATCGCTCTCAAGAGCGCCCCCTGCTGGTGTTACCTTTTGAAATGGCTGAGCAGGGTCCCCACCAGCTCTCCGATGCGGCTGTCCCCCGCTGGCACCATGCCCTGCAGGCACACGATTAGATCCCGGTTGTCTTTGGTGTGGAAGACGACCAGCTGGTCCTTCCCGGGAGAAACGCTTACACCGGTCACCTGGGAGGAGAAGAAAAGCCGATGCGAGTTACAAATAAGCTCAGACAGTCGCTGAAGATCAGTGTGCACTAATGAGCCTGGCCATAATTTCGTTCTCATTATCCTGAACCTGTTATTATGGGTTCTGGAGACTCAGTCAAAAGGATCATTGCACATCTGTTGCACAACGAGGTGCAACTCATAATTTAATGCTCTTTTACAGTAAACTAGGTGATATGCACAGTATTATTCCACAGAAGACCCTTGGATGACCTTTGTGCAAAGATTAAATATAGGGTTTTATGTGGTTTTGTCTGCCAAATCCAGTGTGGTAAAACCAACATGCTGAAACCATTGTGTTGTAATGTGACAAAAGTCATAAAACAGGAAACAATGACATTTTTCTTGGCTTGTCTTTATAAACTGAGATGAAGCTTGGCTGCTAAAAACAAAGAGAACCATCTCTAGCATGTCTATGACGTGACTTGGAAATGGACTTATGGAGAGAAGATGCAAGCGCACAGGAGGGCGACAGCTTGTGAGACCAAATCAGGACCAAATGATGATATTGTCACAATGGGACATAGTACACGAGCCGGATAAAGTATGAGCAATTTGTCATTTACAAGAAAGCATTTAAAGAGCGGTTATGAAATACGAATGTGAGCAGTTAAAAATGGCACTAATATGCTGAGCAGGTCCTGAACTCCACATGATGGTGTCTCTCTGAACTCCTGGTGTCTCTCAGCGGTATATTCTTTGGGGAATGAGTCACACAATTATTGAGCTTCTCTGTTACTCAGAGAAAAAGACATTAAGAATAGACAGACTTCAACTGTTTATGTAACGAGGTTATTATTGTAGCTTGACATCAATACTAATTTCAAATTTTACTTTTACAGTTTTATATTGCTTTGTTACAGTTCATATTATAGCATTAAACAGTATTTTTTACTGTCAATCTTTACATTTAATATATTTTAAATGAAAACACACGTCCTATCTGGATATATAAACAATTAATTTGTCATGACAAAAACATAGAACCAAAGTCATTGACATATTTTATTTACGTAGTATGTATATTTTAGTGGTAATACCCTCCCTAACAATGTATATTTTTAGTTACTTTCTGATTCACTGCTTAGTTTTAGTGATATATACCACAATAACCTGTTATTTATGTATCACACAAGGTGTAGACTTCAGCGCTTTACATTTCATTTCGCTTTACATTTTATTTCGCTTTACATTAGGGTAAACACCTTCTTTTCCTTTTTGCAATTTATTTTGCAATGTTGGCTTTAATTCATATTTCACACATCTACAAACACAGAAGAAGACATCCTAAAGTCGTCGAGAAGGATGTAAACAAAAACTTCATTGGGGCAACAGATGAAAACAAAGAAAGACTAAACAGGCGTGAAGATTCAAGCAAGCCCTAGCAGAAGGAGCACACTGAGGAGGCAAATTTGTGCACATGCCGGAACGATACTAGACATCAGCTGATCTCCCCTCCTGCTCCGTCACCATGACAACCCCATCCCCTGGGATGTTGGCATGACAACAGTGGAGAAGGAGATGGATGAAGGGGGAGGAGCAAAGTTAGCAAAGTGGATTGTTTTGGGGGAGGAGATTAACATGGTGTTTATTTTATTTTTATTTTTTATTATAGGACATGGTTCAAGCCTGACCATTTAATAACACGATGATCACCATAAATGTCCTTTTATCTTTGAGGTCTTTGCTGTCCTATAAATCATTTTATCCATTTCCCTGACCTTGTGTTTTCTGTCCCACAGTGGAGCAATAAATAAATGTGAGGGTCAGGAAAGGTTTAGCTGGCCAGTGACCTTTCAGTAATCAGGAGATGTTAACTGCTCTTTCTCTTTATCCAGAAAACAATTAAAGATTTAAAGATTACATCAAGCAATTTCTTACTGAACCCACTTTATATATAAAGCAATAAAACCCCTTTGAAGTCTCTGTCAGATGAAAAAGACTACAGAAGGATTTGAATTAAATTGAACAGTTATCATCGCTTTCACGGCTCGTCTCTCTGCCATTTCATTTTGCGGAGAAAAGATTTCCTGAGTCTGAACAGTGACTTTAATATTTTAAATGAGGAAAGTCACCCAAACATTTAACAATCAACATTTTAGAAACGAAAGATATTTACGTTATAGAGTGGGATGCTCTTCATGGGCTTGTACTGCTTCACTGGGTCCATTTTGTAGAGATGGCGATCGGTAATGAGCAGAGCTCGGTCCTCTGCTTTATTAAAGCGATTGATCTGTTGAGGTTATATTACATAGGGTCACATTACATACAAGTCCAGCAAAACCACATGATGAAAACTGAAGTGATAAAACATATTGATTGTTATCTAAACAAGTAAAAAAGTCTCAACGGAATACAATGAATAACATACTTTGCGGACATTGCAGGAAAAGAGGACTCTCATGAACTTATCCTTCCTCTGCAGGTCGCTGGACACCAGAGTAAAGGAAGATGCTGTATCTGGACTGTCCCGTTTCTAAAAACATGTTTAGGACATTACATATTCTTCATATGATCTGTGATCGTCTCAGATACATGTGGTTTCTAACACTTACCAGGTAGTTGCCTTCCCAGGTCCTCTGCAGTCCAAGATCTGCCCGCTGCCCCTTCAGACACTCGAATGTAGCCACTTTGGCCTTCACCTGAAGCATCTCCTCTGGAGACAGGTCTTTAATAATTGTCCAAGCCCACCATCTAAAACATATCATCCAAAAAGAAAACATACACTGTAATTGTTTTATTATATTTTTTCATTCTAAAAAAACTAATCTAATTTAAACTGGAAATAAAACACAGTCTTAGTTATGGAATAGGAAGCACATATCTGTTTTCGCACAAACTTGTGGAGTTCATGCCAGCTTGTGTGCATGTTGCCATTAATGCATATTGAAGACATTTAAAAGAAAATCATGTTCAATTAAATTTTAATTCAGTTGCATCAATTGTTACTGTGATAAAATAATTATAATGAAAAACATATTCAATTAGAAAAAATGCTAAACAGAAGGTCTTTTAGATTTTAAATTCCACTCTAGGTACAAGCATTAGATCTACAAATCCAAACTTCCTGAATAATATTTTCTCCATTGTTTTCAGGGTCAAAGCTGCGTGTTAAGACTCTGGTGAATAGATCTCAAACAAGACTTTGATCCACAGATCAATATCTGCTTCAGGCACTGAGCAGTCTGCTCGACGCAAGAGAGCCTTCTGTACATAAAACCCAGGAAATCTACAAGCCTGTAGCAATAAAACGGTTTCCTAGTATAACAATGATGCACAGCAGAAAGCACACGAGTGACTCACAGACATTGTGTGGTAAGACCAGGCCTGTAAAGGAAAACCTCACAACGTCCCCATCACAGGCCTGTCCATTACTGTGCCTGACGCTAACAAAACACTGACTCATGACTCCCATTCAGAAAACCAGTAAAGCCACCCACATCCGGTCTACGGTGACTGACCTGTTATAGATGTTCCTCAGTGCCTCTTCAAACCGGCGCAGGACTTTGGGAGGTGTGGGCCACTTCACATGCTTGCCATGGTCCTTCATCTCGCGGACGTTTTTGAAGCGTCGGTTGACTTCGCGTATATATGATTTAACCTTGTAACGCCTGTACGCCCGGATGATGATCAGGGCGGCACGCATGCGCCGATAACGCATTCTGGCCAGCGTCCCACGCCACACCTGGACAAAAATAGTGTACAACAAAAGATTAAGAGAAACAGCCAAAGTTGAATGTTTTCCAATAGAAAATACAAGTAAGTATTTAGATTTTTCCATTACATCAAGTAATGGATATATGCAAATAGATGATAAGGGAAAACCATCTTTTGTTCACCAGCAAAACAATGTTTCCTGTAAAATGGCACCATTTAATTTTAACACCAAAAATAAGTAGTGACAATACTTCGACAAAATGTATTGGCAATATGACATTTTTACATTTAGGCATTTAGCTGACGCTTTTATCCAAAGCGACTTACAATAGTAGGAGACAATTGTAGGAGATATGATTATGTCTTATTTTTATGTAACTGTAACTTAAATGGAATTCATTCAGAATGAAAAGAAACATGGTAAAGACACACCATAGCACCATATATAACACATCTGTTGTGTGTGAGATATTGCCGGACTCTTTAATGATACATATAATCTGATCTGTGGTACCCAAAGTGCATTTCAGTGGGTGTAAGCCCCGCCGTACAGATGAATAATAGATGATAATGGAACTCTAGGGAGCTGTTTTAGTGGCTTAGTACTCAGAAAAACCCAACCATATGTTCAACTCACTTTACGTGGACTCAGGTGGGAGCCAGCAAAAATAACCTAATGTCTGGAAAAAAGGCCATAAACATGTGTGGTTAAACCAGACTGTGCTGTCCAAATACAGCACGGCTTCCTCAGAGACAATTCTTCGATGTCCAAAACAAAGAAGATGCTGTTTCGGTGTAAGGAACCTTAAGGCAGCCTCTTTAAAAAAAATCAACACGGCGGTGGTCGTGAGTATTACTGTAGGAAATCTAGATCAGTAGTGTGGAGGAGTATCCCTAGATGTTTTCTATCTGCCAGTATTGACCTCAAGGAAAAACATTGCTGTGACTGAGCTCATTATGTAACGTAACAGTGTGACTAATGCAGAGGAGTGAAAGATGTGCTGAACTCCACATTCATACTCAGCAAATCTGCCACTGGTGCTCCTACATCAGCAAATCTGACATGATGTACACATGTCTCAATCCTAAATAAAGCACAAACCGATCAATCAGACCGCAAGGCGTTTAGCGCAATACAGTAAATAACTTATTGATGTTATTGATTATGCATTATTTATGATTTATTGTAGAATACGGTGGGGTAATTAGCCTTGCTAATAAGAGGCTGAGAGGTCAATTTCAAATCGTTATACTTTGTGCTTTTGTGGGACACAGAAAATTGTGCACTGTATACTATTACTAATCTAAGTACATTATTTTAATTAAAATAATACATCTATGTACGAAATTATAATAAAAATACAGAAATTTAATTAAACTTTTCCAACTCACTTTGTACGGTTACAATGTCAGTAGTATATGCAAATCAACAAATATAGAAAAAAATCACGTTTATTTGCCAGCAAAATACTTTTGACATTTTGCATCAGCTGGCACCCTTGATAAACTCTAACAAATACGCAGAACATCTTGACATGAACATCAGTTCACACAAAAATAAAAATAATGTCATAATTTTTTCACCCTTTTTGGGTAAACTATCCAAGATACAGACGCTAAAACATTTGAGGACATTTCTAATTCCACACGCCAAAAAACATTAAATTTATAAATCAAATTAACGTCTATGCTATTAGACAATTCCAAACAATTTCTAAAAACATAAAAATGCTAGAGCAGGATGCCAGAGTGAAAACAGATTTCACAGGACTGCTCAAGTTGTGTTTGTGGTCATTAAGAGATTTGAGACAGACTGTGTGTTCACACTGGCCATGTTGATGACATTGAAGATGGTAAAATAGTGGGATGGACAGACGGTCTGTGTTTGTTTTTTGAGAGGAAGGTGGAAGTAGACGGCACCCAGGGGAACATTGGTAAATCAGGCTAATAACGGGAGCTCTCTCACCCGCCCCCACCAGCCAGCCTGTCTGATCAGCGTTTAACCAGCCCAGCACAATACAGCCGCACCGCACCAGATTTACACACTCATCAAAGCCAAATCAGAGATGGCTGAGACAAAGAAGAAACACATTCCGTCTGTGCTTGTGCAATTAAAGAAATAAATCTGTCAGTCAAACCTCATTGTTCAGCCCCCCGTTTTTTAAATTCTCTTTTACAAAAATGTAAATTGAAAAAATAATGAGCGTGACTGGATAAGATCTACATGTTTAAATAGGCGCAACTGCTGTGCAAATAGATTCTTCATTGAGGTGAAATGGAACATACAAAAGAGGCTTTGTGACTATCTCATCCCGCAGTAAACAGGAAATAGAAATTCTCGCAGAATCTATTCACATGTGTCATCAGGTGTCAAAATGCAATTACAGACGGCTGACAGAATGTGAGGTGACTTATCCATTAATCAGGGAGGCGGGCAGGCAAATCCCACTATCCCTAAACACACACACACACTGGCAGGACAGCATCTCCATCAGAACATGCGACCGAGTTAAACATGCACAAAAGACCCTAACCGCAGATAACCCCAAGAGATTGTGGGGGAGGAAGACGAGAGGGGAGCCATTTTCATAAATCAATATCACGTGTCTGGCAAACCATTGACTTGATGGAGTCCGCCATCCTTGTGTCCTCTGGCAGATTTCTGCACTATAGTTCATCTATGTGTTGGGGGTGTAGATGTTGGGGTGCTGCCACTTTACTTGGCCAAATAACAGCATGGCTCTCATTGCAGCTGTCACTGCCTCCATAGACACCTTACTAGTGCACACTTGTACTTTATCTGACCTCTCTCCCTCTCTCTATACTATTTAGACTGGTTATTTACTAAGGTAGGTCATATTTGGGTTGATTTCTTAGCAATTGTATATTGTCTAGTGATTGTCTAGTGCATTTTTAGAGCCTTATGATGTGGTTTCTGGATAATTGCTTCATCAGAGACCAATGTCAAGTCTCTGTAATATTCTGGTCTGCATATAAGTATATAGAAAAATAGTTTACTCAAATATGAAAATACTCTTATAATTTACTAGTGATGAAAATCTTTACTTGCTTGCTTCACAATATAATTACGATTAATAGGGTAATGTATTATTAATATTACAAACACTTTTGTCTTTACCAGCTGTTTTCAAACTAAAGAACATTTTACTCGGTATTAACAGTGCAAACAAAACTTTTTTTTAACAAAAACTATTATTTGAACTATTCCTATATAGTGCATAAAATACAGGATGAGTTAAAAATCAAAATTTAGCACTTTGGATTTGGGATCTAAACAAACCTTTATGCTCAACTATACACACTAATAGTCTAATAATGATGTTTGCCCTTAGCAGGCACCGCTATATGCAACATCAAGTTTTATCTGTACAATTTGCCGCACCTATTGCAGATATCATATTTATAATTGATATCCTATTTATTATTTTGTTCTGAAAAAACCCTTTACAATGGTTGTTAAATATAACAGGCAGGGCATTATAAGAATATGGCCAATCTAAAACCTGCCAGCTGGCCAAACTATGGTTGCCATGGTGAGAAGACCCGATTAAAGACGAACAATGCAATGTTAAAATTTCCTGATACAGAAAATGAGAAAGAAAGCAGTAAGGATATTTTGATAGATCTCCTTCATTTGCAAAGATGATAATCCTTGAGTACCTCTGTATTGTTATTTTCCAGGACAGAAAGGTAAAGCACCTTCATTAAATTAAGTACACTCCCATTTCCCACTTTGCCTGATGGTGTGTCTTCATCGACTGTTGTGTCATGAACCGTAAGGATGGGCATATTGCAATCGTACATCACATAACTAGATATATGGACCACAAAAACCTATTGTTTGACATGACAAGTATTAAATGGAAATTGCATGCCCTGGTTGACCGTGCAAGGTAGAAGATTGCTCAGATTTCCTTAAAGGGTTGCACTGCAATCCATCACAGCAAATATAAGAAAACTCATCAGGAAAGACCAAAGGAAAAAACAACTGAAGAAATTACAGGAGATTGTTAAGTGCTTCTGCATCAAGTCTAGAATAAGTCTTAAACCTGTTCATCAAGGCAGAAAATAGTGGCGTGGGATTAAACTCAATTGATAATAAACAAAATGAGCTTTTCTCATAATAGAAACTAACATGATCGATGATGTGGATGCCGGGTCTGAACGTATGAAATATTAATTAAAGGGAAGAAATTCATGAATAATACAGGCGCTCTATGTTTGCGTTTTGTACAAGCTGATCCGTTTTGCTTCGAATTGCCTCTGTTCAAAGCCACATCTTTTAAATCGCTGATGCTGGTAAACTAAACATTGAGTTCATCCAGTGAGAATCTGGACTGCCCAAAGGGGCCTGACGGCAAAGCAGAGGACGTTTTCATCACCTATGAGAGAAGCACTAAAGCGCAACGGCTTAGCGAGAGCGGAGAGGGGGCGGAGGGAGGAAATGAGACTGAAAAATGGCAGGAGATCCGTGAAGGAGAGGTGGAGTGAGACTGAGAAGGAAAAGAGTAATCGCGAGTGAGGAAAGAGGGGGAGGTGAGAAACAACGGAGCGCTGATTAGGGATTGTGGGTTCTTTTGGTTTAGAAGCTTAAAAAAGATGAAAGATCCTCAACGTGTCCCCAAGAGCAATGCAGAAAGAGTGAGACAAAGGAAGAGAGGAAGCAAGGATCATGGGTAGTGAAGATTCACACAAATGAGCTGTAGTCATTATCGTTGGGTTCATTGGAAGCCCTGGCACAAATTTTCGAACCTCTGGCAGACTTGGCACGAGTCAACCCCGTCTGCCAGATGCTGATTACGGGATTGTGTGGAAGACGATCCAAAGCTGAGTATAATGCGTGAGGGACTGAAATAAACACAAATGAATGGTTTCGGTGTTCAAAGGCAACTGGTTTTTATGCAGAGTAACACAAAGAAAATAGACACGACTGATATCGGCTCCGCTGGGATGCTGTTTTTGCCTGGAGGTGTACAACATGATTAATACACTGACAAGAAATTACATTTCTTTTTCCCTTAGGGAACACAAGACTAACCTGTGCAGGGATGACACCTCTATCCAACGAAAAGGTCTTTGTCAATAAAGAAGGTCACAATCAATCCCCAATACAGATAGATTTAACAGTGATATCTGTCAGGAAGCAATCTCAAGAGACGGCATACAACAGAGAGTTTGATATTGCATGCAAACACAGGCAAAAAAGCCATGTCAGTTTGAGCTCAAAAACACCTTGATAACTGGAAGCCCCCAGATAAAATCATCCAAAATTACGAATAAGCTCTTGCGCAGGCATACTGACAGGATACCTACTTTGAACTACAATAACTGTCAGTCACTGCAGACACAAAGAGACAGTGGGGAATATACAGTAGCTACGATCATTTAGTTTGACAGTAAAATGACAATAGCAGTCAACTAATCTGCCATTCAGAACGATAGCAGCCTCCTGAGGAAATATAAAAGAGAAATGTCCCAATAAGAAAAAACAAGATTGGAAAAGCTGTTTGTTTACAGAGGCACAATAGGAAAATAGCAAGAGGCGGAGGGATTTGTGTGCCATTTGCTTTGCTGGTTGTTGTTTTGACTGCTGTGGTGTGAGGTTTGCTGTCAATGAGTCACAGAAACTCATGGAGTGGATGTGGAACCTCATATGACTCTGGGCATTAAAGTATAACAAACTGCCAATACATTATGGGTGCCAACAGGCAGAAGCTTAGTATTGATTTTAGAATTCATTAATTAAATAATGTAAAAAATCCAGAAAAAAAAACTAAATTGTTTTATTATTCAACTTATTCATGTAATGTAGCATGTGATGCAATGTAAAGATTTTATTATGACACACTGTACCAAAACGGTTCTATTTTGCACGAGAACATATGCATTTCTATATATATATTTACTTTTTTAGATTACCTTCAGAGCAGGAACACGAAATAAATTATCAAGATTAAACTTTAAATAATAAATCTTCAAAACCTAACTTTATTCTTACTCACGTATGATCACGTAACTAACACATAAATTTGCTAATTTTAAGCAAATAATTTCTACGGCAACCAGAAGACCAGCATATGATTTTGTATATGTGTGATTTAAAAGTTGGTGGTAAATTCCTACTAAATTTTCAAAAATGTAAGTGAAAACATATGGATGAATCATGACTGTGACATAAAAACACTTTTAATAAAAAAGTTCAACCTTCTGCAGAAAGAGGACGATCCTCTTCACCATCTCTGCTCTCTGCTCTTCCAGGCTAAAGATGGTTCGGGGGGTGCGGATGAACACTTTGGTTTTGCCGTACGCCACATCATGGTCAAACCCACATCCCTGTAGCAAACGTTTCACTGCCTCTTTATCTGATGGCAGGTCATGGTTGGGCCAGGTAAACTCCGAGATCATTTTATATCTGACAGAAGAAAAAAAAAAGAGTAGAGGATTGTTATAGTAATATTAATCTAAATGATCAATTCTTAATAAAAAAATTAATTTAACAGACTATGAAGCACATCAACATGTTTTATATTAAAGAATGAGCATTATTGTTCAGCCTTAGTTTTAGTAGTAGGTAATATTGTATTCCATGCACAGCTGAAGCTTTTATAAAGACACAAAGCATCCTGGGAGTGGTGCAAGCACTGCATTCTCAATAAGATATAATTTAATGTGACTTCCTCTGAAGTGACAGAAGCTCAGGTGTTGAATCTCATTAAAATCACAAAAGACGTGGCAAGAGGGTTTCAAAGACGACTTTTTGTTTTGAGCAATATATTCACTAAGACATCATTTGCAAGTATGGCTACCTGTGTTCCAATAGCCAGGTTTATCCATATTTATAGCAAGACTTCAGACTTGACAGTACAATTCAGCTGAAGTGTTTCTGCTCAAGGATTCTGCTAGCAAAAATTGTTCTACTGTAAACGTCTAGCACAATATGTGCTATAAAAACTTATGACTAAAGCTTTTAGAATCAGTCAACGCTATTGAAAAAGCATCTTACTCTAGGTTGTACGTCATTGTAACATAAAACTACTTCGAGCAAACATAACGCTTGTTCAGGACGATACTCCAGAGATCGACAGCTTTCAAACATGGTGGTTGCGTAGGACAATCTTTGTAGTTTCAGATGACACTAGCAACCGAAGATCTCATGCAAGCTGTAGCACTTACAGCAAAGAATGACAACAAAAAAATGACAAATGGCAACCTAAAGATAAATAATAAAATAATTAAAGAATGAAGACAGGAGGACAGTGGTTACCTCTGAAGAAACCGCGGATAGGTCTGTCGATTGGCAAAGCCAGCCCGACGCACCCGGACGTTCTCCAGAAGGCCCAGGTACTCCACTTGGTGCTTGCAGCGCTCGTGTTCAAAGAGAAGCGGAGACTTAACTTCGTTTGGCTTTATGCATCGCACGTAGTACGGCTCCTAAACGTGTTTACAGAGTAAACATGCAGTTACAATTGAATTACAACTCATTACAATTGAGTTCAGCTGGTTTGCGAGCAACACTGACACGCATGCTTACCTTGCAGGCCAGGTTATCCACCAGAGATATCATGGAGTTTTTGAAGAGCGTGGCAGCAGTAAGGGGTCGCTTGGTGACTTCTGTGATGCTCAGCTTACCCTCTGGCCACATGGCTTTTAGCACGGGGTTTGAGCTGTGAAACACAGAAAAAGAAGAATGATATAAGTCACAAGCTTCACGTGACACCTGGCGGAAAATAATATTGTTTGATTAATACTGACCTGTTGTAAAGTAGCCGCTTGAAATCCTGAAACAAGGTGTCTTTGTTTTTGTCAATGAAGCCCACAACTGAGTAACTAAAAGAAGAATACAGTGAGATTAATACATAAACAGAAACAACATAAGAAAAAACACACTGACACACGCCACCATCTGTCACTGGTCAGCCCAACATACAGTCATCTGCAAAACTAAAACTATTATTTATTAAGTAAATGTTACAGTGTCAGTCAGTTCAAACAAACAGAGGAATGTTTTGATAGACAATTGTTTACACTTAAAATCAACCTACAAATAGCTTAAAATTAACCTCTGTATATTAAACTGGGATGGGAACGGTATTCTAACGTTTCGAAAAGGTTTCTCCAGCTTTCATACTAATCTATATACGAGAGCTATAGTAAATATTACATTCTCCTGTGAGACCAACATTATATAACTGTGACACAAAGACAGCTTTGTGCCTCTTGTAATCAACTGAGAATACACTGTAATTTTAGAAATGTGTTTAGAAACACGCATACTGTACAACCCTGAACATCAACAGTGAGTTGGAACACAGCCTTCCCTGGCTTTCTAAGAGTGCCTATAAATGACAACATTTAGATGCGACCAGCATCCAAACCAAACCAGACACCAAATGTGATGCGACCAGCGTTCCAGAGTCAAACCATTTGTCTGTTCACACTGAAACTGCTGTGTGACTTAACCAATTAGAATTTTTTTTTGCGCTTAACACACAGAAATTATAACCAATGAGATTTCACAGAGGGAGGGGCTTCATGGCATAATGTCACAAGAACTAACTAGCACACAAAATGTTGCTTATTCTATTGCCAATTTTGCCAGTGTTGTTGATTTTTTTTAATTGCTTGATGTTGTTAAGGACTTACGTCACGTTTCCTGCATAATGGCGGATCCGGAAGTCTCGGTCAAACTCTAGATTTTTGTCGGTGGGGGCAAGCTGTGGAGAGAGAAACAAGAAATGAGGGTAAGTGAAAGTCAAAGTCATCTTCTAGGCCCTGAAGAGTCGTAATAACATTTGGAAAGTTGTGACTCTTTTTCCAGACTTGACACGCCTTCTGCTAAGACCGAAGGCAGGGAACACAGTGCAGTAAACAAGCTTGCAAAAGTACAGCAGTGTCAGATAAAGACTGCTCAAAGGCTGGTAGGGGGCATCTAAATAAATCTGTGCATATGAAAGATGGATGAGATGTGCTTCTATCCAGCATAAGACAGCAGAGAGAGAGAGAGAGAGAGAGAGAGAGAGAGAGAGAGAGAGAGAGAGAGAGAGAGAGAGAGAGAGAGAGAGAGATTACAATTCGGAATATATGAGATGTGTTAGAAAATGTGTTTTAATTAATTAAAAAAAAACATTTATTTGAACATTTTAATTCATCTTTGTATGCAATTTAAGATTTACGAAAGTCACCATGAAAAGCATTAAATTGCTAAATTTCTTTTCTTTTTTGTACACATAAACATATGTATTTATTTCTGATAAATCTGAATGGCATGTACATATAAACTAAATAAATTGGCCCTTCAATATGTGTTAAAGTGTCTGTTATCACGACCAGATCTTACTCCTCCTTGAGATGTGTTCATGTGCTGAATGAGGGCAGCTAAGTGTGGTTATATAAGTCTCACTGTCATTCACAAAATACAACAGCGACATCAAAGGCAAGCCGCCTCATCTAATAAGATACAGAAGGACTCTGATCCACTGCACAAACCCAGACGCCCATTCCTGCAGATTAAAGTGGAGCAGAACAATGAACTCATAACCCTCCAGCCACAAGCCGTCACACACCCACACGCTGGATTAATTAAAGCACTGACTATCAGTGAGTTTTCATGAGCTTTTTCATGTCACTGTAACAATTGTGGTAGACGCCACCATCTCTGTTCAGTGTCTGGTGCTGGTTTACGAGTCTCTGTTCGGTTTAGGAGTGTGTGGTTATTCACTCTGCTCATTTCAACTGCAGGACGGACAAAACGAGCCTCTGAGGAAACGGATGAGAAGCTGCTATCTACAGAGAGGATGAAGTGAGGAACGTTTTATTTGAGGTGGTGCGGCAATGAGAATTGATTTGGACGGATGGTTTAAAAAATGCAAGGAAGACTGAATTTTCCATTTGATGTTGGACATCTGAAGATTGAATTTTCCTTTATTTAAAAAAAAACCTGAATCATTTACCTACATAACTCGAGAACATTATGATTATTATAGCCAATACTTCAAAACGACCTGGTTCTCTAAAAAACATCATCCATCTCAATTAGTCACGTCCAGTGACACACATGCAACACTATATTATGTACCCTGTAAATAAAATTATGTCTGTTGGTGCAATCACTTGAATATATGGAACCACAAATCATATGCCATTATACAAAATGGAGTGCCGACAAAACATAGCAAATGTAGATGAGTCACAGCAAGACATCAAAAGCCTCCAAACAGTCAAATAGAGAAATAGAGGTCACACCAGGTACCAAAATAAAAAGTATAGAAAGAAGTTCCTGCCTATATGCAAAACAACTTGCACTACAACATGTGCAGAGATCAGCCAATCAAAAACATGTATGTAGTATAAATGGATGGATTTTTAAATTACTAGGTGAGATTTACAGGGCAGGTTATATAAAAGTGTTTGATTGTACAGACAGGTTTAGTTCTAAATCCTGCTGGCTGCGCAGATGTCTCACCGCCTTTCTCCCCCCACTTATATTCACACACCCCAGGACCACACCATCCTGTCTAACACCTGCAGTTCTCGCACTACAGTATGTTGGTTAAGCCGACCAAATAAACACAAGCTGCAAACCTGCCTTCACACATCGCTGCAGCCAATAGCAGCCATGTATCTAAATCACATGACTCTAGATGTCTAGATTAAAGAGTCAATGTCTTTATTATGTAGAATGGAAACAATGAAGAAAAGAATGTAGTTTACAAAATGCGTGTTTGATTTTACAAGGTTGCTAGATAAAAAGTCAGTGGGAGAAAGAAAGAAAAAAACTTTAAAAAAACAGTACATTTAACAAAATTGAAGGATTAACAGAATTGCAATCTTAAAAAAAGATTAATGATACATGTCCATATATCACATAAAATTACCAATAATCATTGGCTGGCAAAAAAAAGATTAATGATACATGTCCATATATCACATAAAATTACCAATAATCATTGGCTGGCAAATAAAAAAAATCATTGAATACTAAATAACATAAAGGGAAATTGTATTCAATAAATCACTTTAACTTTCTTTTACATAGTTCATATATTAATCATTATCTACTCTGATATATTCTTGTGTATATTAATAGTCATTATTTGCTTGTCATATATTCTGGCCAGTTGATATTAATCATTATAATAACATTAATCAGTAAAACAATATTAATCACTATTTGCCCTAAGCACTATATATATATATATATATTCAGAGATCTTGTGTGACTTGTAGAAATGCTTGCCAAATGGAAGATTTACACAAGGAGAGAGAAGGACCTGCTAACCATACATAGAGTATTATATCTTAGGTCAAAGTGCCCTAAGCACTCCAAGTATGTGTCTTAGGATTATATAATTAGGGACAGAATTGAACCCAGAGCTCTGCATATTTTCTTCAAGTGTGATATTCTTCAATATACTTTTGATTGTTAAAATAAATCCTTTTAAAGATATTTTTTGAGTCTTCCTTCCTGAATAAACGAACACGCGGACTTGAGGAATTAAATGCCAAGTCCAACACCTATAATGTTATGCTTTATGGCTCTTGAAATCGTTCGTCACACTGGGTTTCCATCCAGCACCCTTCGGGTAACACACGTGCTAAATGTGCTTCAGCAATTCACACATCACCGTGAAAACAACACAATTACTTTCACTGACATGAAAACGAGTCATGATCTCTTCCTAATGAACAGTTGTGTGGAACAGAAGGCCACAGAGGCTAGCAGAGCTCTTCACGAGGAACAGGAATCAACGACTAATTGGCTGCTTGCTGCGGCCCAACAGTACCCCTGCACCGAGAGCAGGAAAGCTTGAGCAGATAACGAGCTTGCCATCATCGTAGCAGGTGCCCATGTGCTCCCCTGGCAGCACCCACTCACAGGGCCACACCTGCATTCGACACGTGCGGAGAAGAAAACAGGAAAAACAATGTAAAGAGCGGAAGAACGTGGGATCAAAGAAAAAAACGGGTGAGAGGCGAAACCCCTGATGCGTAACGTCAGACGGCGAAAGCAGACGCCTATGTCAGCAAATAACAGTAATTAGGATCTGATGGGGCAAGCAGCATTTTTATAGCACACATGGAAGGATCAAAGCCATTTTAAGAGTGCGATGAGGTTGTGGGAAGCACAGAGAGCACAAAGAGTCTAGAAGGCACATGGAGGAAGAGGTAAACAACCCGATAAAGCAAAACGAGGTGGAGAAAGTGGCGACAAATAAAGCACCTTATTGGAACGGATATGGCAGCTCTAGGCTGGATCTGGCATTCTGTCTGATGCTTTTATCCTAGATAAAGGTGAGAGCATGTAAACACACTTAGAAGTGAAGCTGACAAAATGAAACGCTTTATTGATGCCATCGCTGTAAATATGAAAAAGGGCTTTCCTCAGAAATACTAAAATTCTTCAGGGTTTTATGACATCTTTTGTGATGGCACAGGAAAGATGACAAATCCTCCTCTATGTCTCTAGCTAGGGGTTCAACAAAATTTGGTCTTTTACAGACATTTGTTTACATCCTTACAATGAAACATACATGCCAAAGATGACATGCTTTGCAAAAGCATTTACCATACTGTAAGAGAAAGCAAGTATATAAAAATTGTTTTGTTTATAAAAAGAAAGAGTTCATGAAAAAACATTACACTCTGTGTGTGAGTTTTGCTCTACAGCCAGTTCAACTTCAGACAGATCAGGATCTATGTTTCCTGTCAGGCCTAAGTTTAGAGAAAATATCTGCAGGGAAGAAACCGCCACAGTTCATCTGGTCCACAGAGCTACTTGAAATCAACTGAAACTAAAACTTTCCCTCTTAAAGACAAACTGCAGAGAAAAAGAGGGTACGATTTTCAGTGAGGAATTCGCAGGAGGCTGTCGGCCGCAGATTTTTAACAAGCAGACATTAATTATGCTGTGAAAGCCGTTTGCATATGTCACGTCTTCCAGAGAGGATGTCTATCACCACAAACAAGAATGAAAACATCTGAGAAGTGGCTGTGAAAGAAAGTGTTATGGGCTTATTTAAAAACGTGACATATTCCATGGCACACACACCTTTGAAAATATAAAAATACTTTTCTCGTCATGCATATTCACCTGCTGATATGTCCACTTATCTCTATTTTTAATCAGCTGTTATAATTGGGGAGTTTACCCTGTACATAATCACACAGCTCTTTGCTTTAGTCCTTTAATCTGAAAGGGTAAATAGTTACTCCACGAAAGACACACAAAGCCTGATGCTTTGGAATCATTTACAACTATTATCCTTGATAAAGAAAAAAACACATACATTGCATTAACTTTCCTAATGCAAACATGCAGTCAAACTGAATATCATCACGGATGTGAATCGCCAGCAATTACAAAGATACTGCTTAAAGAGATGGTCTCCAATTTTTTTAAATAATTTATATATGATTACAAACCTTTAAGACTTTCTTTCGCAGAACATAACAGAAGATATTTTGAAAAACAGTGGTAACCAAACAACATTGGCCCCCATCATATGGACACAAAACCACAGAGACATTTCTAAAAATATCTTCTTTTGTGTTCCACTGAATAAAAATAGTGTCATATACAGGTTTTAATTTATGGGGATGAAAAAATGACCAAACATTTATCATTGGGTCAACTTTCCATTTGCCTTATCTCAATCATATTGTAGTTACGAATAATATAAAAGTAATACACATGTGCACATTTGTACATGTCTGCTCTCAATCGCAGCAGGGAAAAGTCACATCATCCATCTCTGTTGAGCTAACAGGCCTAAGATGCCTCCACAGTGAGGAGTAATCCTCTGCATTACAAATGAGCTCCGAAGGACACTTATTATTCCTACATCCAGGGAGATCTTTGATTATTCAAACTGTGTGACACAGAGGAATTATCGGGGGCAGACTATGCCTGCTCTCCTTCTCTCTCTCCCACCCTCCCTTCCATGTGAATGCGGCATGTGTGAGCCAAGCCGAGGGCAGATTCAGAGCCTAGTGAGATAAAGTCACACCTGAACCCACCTTCAGTATGGTCTGTGCACACTGCGTTGCATGGAAAACTGTTCCGTGTGGACTGACCGGGTCTGTCTGGAGCATACAGACCTCTGCTTTTTTACCTTATTTTGTTTCCCTTTCATTTTGTGAGCACTGCCTTTTTCTATCTTTGTCTCGCTCGGTCTCTATCCATCACTCTCTTTCTCTCCTACTCCCTCTCCCTTACTCACTTTTTGCCAAGGCTGGGAGAAATCAGATTCACTAGCTTCCATTGGTTGCCAGTGACATCACCGAAGGCTGGTAGTGAAAAACACAGCAGGAAATTTTCTCACTGGCTGTTACTGCCCCCTTGTGTTGATACAGGGTAAAGCAACTATAAAGCAACTATGAATTAAGGTCTGTGTTGGAAAAACACACAGAAGCATACTGTAGCATACTTTGTGCACTATTCAGTATGTGTAAACAATACAGTGAAAACAAAATGGAAAGTCAAAATGAGCAGTATTTACTATTTACTTCCCAGAATGCCATATGCTCAACATGGCCGTTCATTGCTATGTGGCAAATGAACCGCAAGTACTTATTGCCTTGAATTTTTAGCATGCTATTGGCTTACAAAATATGTTTTAATACCTTACGGCTGGTGTAATGTGCATGCTTCGCCAGCTTGCCATTCAGCGCTTGCAGGAACATCTCATCCGTGACCTTCCCTACGTTCATACACGCCTCATCCAGGACAGCAAAAATGCCCTTGTGCTGTTGTTCCACCAGATCTACAATGATCTGATTGTTAAAGTAGTCGATCTGTTTCCAAAAACACAAACACAGATTTATTTTAGTTACTTAGCCGTTCTTTTTGTATAACAACAAACATAAATGATGTTGTCAATGGTTTGAGGGGCCAACCATAAAACAAACATGAAGCAGAAAATAAAACGCACATGTTTCCAGGGGATTCCCTCTCTCTGATATTCCTCCTGCTCTTGTTTTAACACCAGCTGAATGAAGAGCTGCTGCAGTTTCTCATTGCAGTAGTTTATACAGAACTGCTCAAAGCTGAACATAACAAGGAAGATACAGTATGAAAATGTTATGATAATTTATACTAGAGCAGAGCAAAATAATATGACTAATAAAGAGTAAGATATAGGGCATGTGCTCTCACCTGTTGTTTTGAAAGATTTCAAAGCCGTAGATGTCCAGGACTCCAATGACTGTGTTCTTCCCATGAACCCTTGCATCGTAGTTTCTCACCTCAATGATGTCATTGATTCTTCCCACAATCCAACAGAAGAGACGGTCATAAATGGCCTAATGGGCAAAAAAATTGTCAGTCAAAAATGCACTCCAGACTAGTTACTTTAAGTCTCTTTGTGTATTGGTTCACTGTTGGTCATTATCTAAAAAGTAATATTTTGGCACACAGATCTGGTATCACAATGCATATGCAAATGTGTCATCCAACAGTATTAGATGCAGCTTGATTATTACACATTTTCTCATCTCCAGAAACTTTCACATAATTATACCTTGGCCAAAGCATCACGGCCATAACTGGCTTCTTTATCAGTGTGCTGTTTGTCAATGACATCACGGCCGGTGGCTACAGTGCGGTAGAGCAGGGCCTTCTCAACATTCTCATCTTTGGTGGACAGCAAATCGGCCAAAACCGACACTAGCTTTGAGTTCTCAATGAGAGTCACATCTCCATCACTTCCAAACTTCAGATTGCCCTGGACCAAGAAACATATTCCACAACATTAACTAAAGTAATGAACCAAATGAAGAGTTTTGGAATAAAACTAACAATAGGAGATAATTTTTTTTATTTCACAAACATAACACAATGCAAAGTACCATAATACTATACCAAATGCAAGATGGTAGCCAGGATCTTGTAGACGGTCTGAATCTCCTCTGGTGTGAAGCCAATCACCTTCATGGCATCATTGACAGCTTTGAAATCAGCGCTGTCATTTATAGATGACTGTACAAATGAAAAGAGAATCAGACTAAGTTTTGGTTACATAAACAAAAGCACATCCTGATACAGTAGTTTTAGCATGCTGCCTAAAACATCCCCTTCCTGTATAAATTTGGGTTTAGGAATTGCAGCCGGTTGGTCCTTACCCAAATACAGGCTGGCCAAACCCGCTTCATTTAGAAACCAGCTACATCAATTCATTTAAAATTCTTGAGACTTGAGAGGTCATTAAACCTAAACCTATTACATTCACATTGGATTTACAACCGAGCAATTAAAACCCTGAAAACTGCTTACACAGCAACTACCTTTTTCCAAACCAGAGAGCAGTGCTGGAGCTGCTAATTATTCTGGCATGCCGGCGACTAACAGTTCCTGCAGAGAAATGCTGATTTTATACAGCAGGAACCTTTTGCAACTACCATCGTGTGAAGTTTAGCCGGCATGAGCTTTAAAAGACTCGAGAACTGGCACCCAAATTTCAAACCACCCCAGACGTGTGTTTCAAAGCCTGTTCCATGACGACACCTTGTTTGTTGCTCTGAATTTGTTTTCTCTCCCACTCATTAAACTCTCTGCAGATGTAATGGAAAAACGCTTGGTGATCTTGCATTACACCCTGAATCACTGACTGCAAAAACACATCTGAACCTGCAACACCTTGAAAAGGACAGCAATAATTGTTCACATAAGCAGATAATGCTATCATTTGTGCATCTGCTTTATGATTTCTATAAATATCCGTTGTAATTCTCCGTACATTTCACATGCCTTATTATGGCCCACAACAGTCTAAATTTGTTTGTGATGCAATACCTTTATTTGGCCTCCGACTTTAATGTAGTTGTATGCTGTGGGATCTCTCTGAATGTGCAGTGACCGCAGCTGAGCGTCCGGAGCTCCTTTTACCATCTGAAAAAATACATTGAAAAATACTTTTGACTTTTCCCAAAGGATAATTTCATGCAAGCTGATATGGAGGAGAATGCAAATTACAGTATACAGTATTTTAGTATTACAGTTCATTTATAATAATGGTCTTTATAGCATTTGCAGGGAGACTAGTTCGACATGTTTTGATGTTTTAAACATGTTTTGAAACCCTAGGATATTATTTTTTTAAGGGGCAATAATAAAAGTGCTAAACCAAATGCTTTGATTCCATAGTCATAACCACAGATTCGCATCTGTCTGGTATGACTAATTATAGGCTGTGGTACGAAAACTGAAAGGCTGGCAAAACAAAATAGAAGGATCTTCACTTAGACAAGCTCTTTACTTACCTGGTAAAATGAGTGGAAACTTCTCTCTCCTTCTTGCTGGAAGATGACTCGTGACTAAAGAAGAAATTAAATAGACGGCTGTAAATGAAAATATAGTGACCACATAGAGACGAGTTAAAACTGAAAAAAAGTTCAAACTGAATTAACAAAATGATGATAAAAACAGAATTTAATTTATATATTTATATGTAATGGTTCTCAGGCAATACACACACTGATGAAAAAGTGAAAAAGAAAGATCACAAAAAAACAAGTCACTTTGGACTAAAACATTACCCATATGCATAAAAATGTCAAATTTAAGAGTTTTAACAGATGAGAAATAATCAGTTCTGAGTTACTTTTACTACTGCCCCCTACCTTCTCAAGCAGGTAATTGTTGATATGGCCACCGATGGGGTCTCCTTTAAAATCAAAGTTAATATCCATGTACTTTCCGAATCGACTGGAGTTATCATTACGGTTGGTCTTGGCGTTCCCAAAAGCCTCCAGGACGCAGTTGGATTTCAGCAGCATGTTTTTCACCCTGTATAAGCACAACCTCTTTTCATTTCCACAGTTTTTATTAGCCACCTGTGCATCGGTTCACCACTACAGCTGAACTAGTGTCTATTTCAATATGAGCATGAAAGATCTGATTGCTGGTGACGTTTGGTGTAACAGCAAATAAAGCTTTTCAAATAAAGCTTTTATAAGCCTAAATGTGCGTGCCCATGGTCATTTCTGGACATTTTAGTGTATATAGTATCACTATGTGGTATCCCAGCACAGTGGTAAAAAGGATTATTGAAGGTGATTTATAGGTTTTTCTGCATGGGTCAAACCACATAATGCTTAGGAATGGTTCTCCAGCCATCTATGAACCATGCTCTTACACTGGGTCTATATCCAAATGAAATATTCATTGCTCAGAAGTAGCTTTTCCAAGGAGTCGTTTAGGATACTTAACACACAGTAACTGAGAATTCCATTAGGAATCAACTTAAAATAGCTCAGATTATTTAGACTTAGAGGAACTGAATGAGAAATGTTTGAGATCACACTATTCATTTCTTTATCAAGGAAGTTACTATATAGTCACGGTAAAGACAAAAGAAGGTAAATCTACGTGGCATATACTGTAGAACTTATATAACACTAGAGCAATATAAATTTTTAATCTTTATGATTAGGTAAACTCCACGTGCCCTAAATCTTCCCATTTTACATGTTTATTCTCAAGCAACAAAGATAAAGCAAAGATAAAGTGTAGGGCAAAGTTAGTTTAATCTTTTTTCAACAAACAGACTATTTTCTGACCCATCATGTTTTATCAGTCTAACACTGAACAATTATAATATCTGTCCTATATTTGACTTCTATCACTTTTATCTTTCTCTTTAAGGTGAACAAATTGTTTATTCATTCTCTATCACAAAAAAACTACATCCACAGTTATCCGTAGTTATTCCTAAATAATCAGATGCCAGATTATAAGCAACATATGCATAAACAACAAAAAACTGCTTTTCGGTTCTAAAATGCTCAGCAGTTTCTTGCAACATTACAGTGTAATCATGCAATGCTATGCTAAATAGTCCTAATATGACTCATCGCTGCAGGAGCGAGGAGAGAAAAGCAGGAAAGCTTATGTTTTACATACCTCTCCACCTCTGCTCTTTGGCCGGGATTGGTGATAGCAGCAATATATTGCATAATGTATTTACTAGCCTCTGTTTTTCCAGCTCCGCTCTCCCCTGCAAAATAAATAAACATTCTAATCATTTGTAGATATAATACAATAGTTTGACATTAAACTGAATTACATTACTATATATGATATCAATACACACTTTTATCATCCATTGGTCAGTCTAATAGATCAGTTCAGCCACAAACTCACATGATTGGCATTAAGGTAAATGTGAAATTAAAATGACAATCATGTAAAGCTTTTTTATATAAATCATTATTATTTAATATACATCAATCAATAAATACACTTTTTAGGGCAGATGCCGGTTTTAGGTGAAAAAAATTGGGGGAAAAATGGTTCCATCACACAAGTCCATCAGCAGTAAATATAAAACATACCGGATATATGAAATAAAATGATGCTTATATTTACAACTTTTCTAAATAACAGGCTTTCTGCAGGTTATTATATTCACCACTAGATGGCACCAGATATACCGAATATTTCTGCAGTGTAGTCACAATCTGTGGTCACTCACTGGATAACAATCAATGTTTTCTTATAGAGGAAACATTTCTTTATCTCAGCCATCTCCACATTATTCCCCTTGAGCTATGTGTCCCACCTTAACATCCCCAGACGGAAAACAAACATCGTCTAGACAGAGACATTTGTTGTTAAAATTATAAACCAAAGGTATTATCTCATGCACACAATGGGTGTTCTTGGGAAAGCTCATGCGCTGCAATCCATTGTGAGCAATCTCTGCTTAAACAGTCAACTGTGACTTGGAAACCACACGCTACAGTGCGTCAGTGCTGAGCAATTCCCATCTGACCACGAGTCTAATCACATCATTCCCAGTCAAACTGCAGAACATACACAAAGTCTGTATTCCAGTAATGTCTGTTAATTAATAAAATGGGCTGATTTAGATTTTACTGTAGATCACTTTATTGCCACTTTTCAAATCAGGGCAGAAGTTCAAAATCCATCATGGGTCAAAGCTCAATTCAAGACAGTCTACCTGAGATAACAATACAGGTGTCTTTGTTCCTCCGCTTCATTGCTTTATATGCAGCATCAGCGATGGCGAAGAGATGGGGAGGGCGCTCATACAGCTCTCGTCCTTTGTACTGCTCGATGGTGTCTCGTCCGTAAATGTTCATGGCACGGTAAGGGTTAACCGATACCACCACTTCTCCAATGTAAGAGTAGATCCGACCCTTTTCAAACCTGTGGCAGAGAGACAAGCAGATCAGCTGTATTCACATTTGTGCACATTATGCCGTATTTGTTTAACGATGACTCTTCAGTAAATCTGTTTTGTGGTCACTGTGGTTTGTACAGTCGTATTTCGTGGCCTTATGTAAAGAAAAACCAGCTTGATGAATTATCTCTTTCAGCAGTCAAAAGTAAATAGGAAAGTCAGGGTCATGTTTTGTGAGATGCGTAATCTGTTTGCACAATACTAAAAAGCTTTTCTTTGACTTTTCATGAACTCTGACAAGAGAAGATTATGGACATCTAAAAACAGTCTTGTATCCGCCCTACAATGCAAACGACTGGGTCACACAAAGCCAGTAGTTAAAGTTCACTCTGCTTTGCAAAATCAGGCTGTTTTGAGCTTCTTTCCCAAGGGAGCTGAGATCTCACTTTCCTGTTCTTCTAAACAGACCTGGGTCATGTCTAGAATAAGGCATCCTTTCTTCTTAACCTGTAGGTTTGCCAAGCCTCCCTCAGCTCCATCCTGCCCCTGTCATGACGCTTAGAAATTTGAATCATTACCTCATATTTTCATACTGAATCACTGGTACTATCGCAGCGCAGTACTGAAGATGAGCTCTGTATGGATTGTTTGTCCTCCCTTGAATATACCAGGCTTTGATTTACCTAATTAATTATTTAATATAAAATAGCACCAAGACCTTGGAGAGTAGCCTACCTTACCAACACCCTGCAGAACAAAACATCATTCACACAAACAGTCCATGATTCCCTCAGGTCTTCCCGCAAATACATCAGTGGATCATGAAATGAGCAGTGATCCTTTAAATCTGATTAAATCACCATGGATGATTAAAACTGCTCACTTTTTAAGAGTACACTACTTTACATTCACTTAAAGGGACAGTTCACCAAAAAAAATCTCTTGAAAACCTATATTTCCCATTGTATTTTTCATGTTTTCTTAATGCTGCTTGTTCAGATACAATAAATTTCAATGGTGACCATGGCTGTTCCTCACACAAACCCTTATTAAAGCTGGACAGCCACATTCACAATCACAACTGGTCCACATTCACTTTCATTGTACTTGAAAGAAAGCAGCTCAGACAAAGACACAACTGGGTTATAAATAAAAACGGAATTTCATTTGTTGGCCAATCTAAGTAAATGTCCTTTAACCAAATGTAATGTTTAACTTGGTCAAAATGATTCAGCGTCAGTGTGTGTACTGGGTGATGTCAGTGGATGAATGGCAGGCAGGGTGGCACGGCAGTGCTGCTTGTGCCTTTGGTGGCAGCGGGCTGCCATGCCGGCCCTTATGCAGCGAGGATGAAAAGGCTCTTTTGTTGCAGCCTGTGGAGTGGGATGCTGCGGTGTACCCGCTCCATTGTTCTTCTGTCAATGTGAGGTCTGTGTGTAAGGAGCGCAGGCCAGACCTCCACACCCCAACACAGCAGGCTGGCTCTACTCACCCACATCACTCCCTCAGGGAGTGCAACGTCAGCTGATGACAATGAAGGGATCGTTTTCATAAATAATAGTATTATTACATAACAGCATTACATATTAAAGCAGAATGTCCTGTTTTTGTGTCTATTACAAAACAGGAGATAATACTAATAAGACTGCCAGTTTATCTTGATGATTTTATGGCATCCCACCATCTAGGATTTATGACTATACTGCAGATGTGATTAACCCTCAACCCTTTAAGTTTCATGATAGTCCCCACAGGAGCAAAAAGATAAATCTCACATGTACAGTATGATAATGCAGGGAGTGGCTGAGACTCTCTTCTCAAAAGGTCTGGGAGGGGTACCTGCTAAATGGAGATTAGTGATGCGTATTGGGCAACGACCGGCCACTTTCTTTTATCTACAGGTGAAGCCTGAGCACTGTGTACACTAGACACTTCATACTGACACTATCAATTCAAATTGAAAGACTTGTATGTATGATCTGTAACCAAACCTTTAAAACGCTTTGGTCATCAAGTTCCAAACTGCGACACAATAACAGACACCATTTTTAGAATGGTATCGCTTGCCAGGTTTAGCATAACTACTGGTTTCAGCCTTGTTTGGGTGGGTCTCTTGCGGTTATTTGCCTGTGGTCGACCGGGGTGTGGTGCGGTCTGTGACATTCTCTAGTTGCATGTAACAGTAAAAAGTGACTGGAGTGAAAATGACTGGACAGCAGCCTTTACAAGGTTACAAAGGGATCTCTTTCAATCTCTTCTCTGTTTGGCCATTAAGTTCCAACGGACCACGACTAGTTTTGTTATTTGTCCTGCTGTGACCTACAACGTGCAACTTTCAAGTCTAAAGTGTGGATTTAAGAGATGGTCCAGCCCCTAGATAACAAATCAAAGCCTGTGTATTCACAACCTCAGCAACGAGAGGATAATCTGTCCTTGATCCATGGTTATCCCTGCACACAATTTACCATCAAGCAATCAGTCCACAGCTTAACACAGAGCATGCTGGGATTGACCTGATAGCGAATCAGCATCTGGACTGTTTATCAACAGTGTTGTGTCTGATTTATTGCTGTACACCCAAAGGAAAACTTTAAAGAAAAGAGCTCATGAGACTTCTAGAAGACATCACAGTTATCAACATTGTTTTAGATGTTTTTAAAGTTGACAGCTTATTTTAGATCATTTAATCTTGCTCTACCATCATTTCTAAATGTGCAGCACTGTTAAGACCTTGTTGAAACTCAATGAGAAACAACAGAGATATCAAAGAATGTTTAAGCTCTAAAGCATCATGCCACTCATTAAACACCATGTTAATGTTACACATTTAAAACAAATTTATTGGCGACTTTTCTGTTTGTTTACTGTTTAACAGCAGCTGCTTCTATACTGATGACAAACCCTAAAGCGTAACACAAATCCTACAACAGAAAAATCAATCTTTCTCAGATGATAAATTGTTCCCGCCGCCCTACCACGCTCAGTTTTTCCTCATTCTCTTCGCTCAAGCTAACCACTTTTACAAACATGCTACTGTGGATCTGAATAGGAAAAATGTGTCCCACTTGGCAACGTTTTAACAGCCTAAAATGTGCAGCTTTCACACTAACTTTCATTAACTTTACAGTGACTGCTCAGGAAATGAGAGCCAGGTGTAAATGTTGGAGCGAGCCAGCGTGCTGAGGTTTTTTGTTATGTTGGCCTACTCCCTTCATTGTTTCCCTGAGATCAGAGGAACGTTTTGTTCTCCCATCAGGATGAGAGGAAGGGAATAGTGGAAAGAGGCATGTTTCGCCGATTATGTTTCAACGGCAGGTCAACGGTAAAGCTTAAGAGGGTATAGTGGTGGCTGGACGTGGCCCAGAGCCCATCTCTAACACATCTGTGCTTTTAGCACATGGTTCTGATCCCAATATGATGTCATTAAGCAGTAGCGGATGAAGTGACGGCCAACACTAGAAAGAAAATAGACAGAAATACAAGAGCAGCCAAGCGGACTCAGACGTTACTCAGCAAGCTATTTCAAGAAGTGATCTCCGACAGGGTAAAAAGAGGGCAGGGAAAAGTACAAAAACAGACAGAAGAGGAAAGAAATACAGATAATGGGGTAATTTGCTGAACTTGACCTGCTTTAATTTAAAAAAATGTACAAACACTACACACAGCGGCCTACAGTATGATGTATGAGAAGGATTCTTCCTTCATTCACAATACAGAGCACAACAGAAAGATATAATGAAATAAATGACACATTTATGATTCTGTGTCATCTAAATTATGTTATTGAATAAAACAAGAGGCATATAATATAATTTATCTGTCTATGTAATGTAATCAAAATACGTCATCTGTTGGAGAGAGAAAATGGGCTTCGAGGGCGAAAGGAGTGGCGGATACACGATTTGGGATTTATTTAGGAATCAACTGTATACATTAAGCCACACAAATGAAATTTGGAGCTATGGGTTTCCATTTCTAACATAAACCTGAAAATAGTTCCAGCCTGCTGTAAACACAAGAAAGGAAACAGTGACTCTAAAAATATTGAGGCCATAAACCCTAAAGACAGGGAAAGTGAGGGACCTCCCCTGACATGTGCCTGTCGCCAAATCACACAGTCCACAAATGAGACGTCTGTGGAGCTTAAAGCTTATTCTGGGGGAAAAAAGACCAAAAAAAGCAAAGCCTTGTTTATGTAAGGTCGGTGATATGTTTCAGATTACAGGGGGTTGTATGGAAATTCTTGAGGGCAGACGGCTCTTTTTCTTTGCTGTGGAGTAAAAGAAGAGGCTGTTTGTTGGAGAAATCAATGCAACAGCCTTTAGCTCCATTTGATTCTTTAGATTACAATGCAAAACAGTGCTGACACTGAGCAGAAACAGAAAGGAAAGAGAAGTTCTGAGTTCTGAGAGATGTTCTTGAAGGAACAGACAAAAAATACCCTATTAAAACATTAACAGAGATGGATCCTCTAATAAATAAAAAGAGAGCAAAATTTTTATATTTTGGTATTTTCAGGCAATCATGAGCCAATGGAAATGCAAATTTTGGACGAATTCAATGGAAACAGTGTCCGCATTATGCAGGTATTAGCAGGACAATAAAGATGTCAACAATTAGGGAAGAAAAGCATACAGAAATAAAAAGTGTCCTGACCCATACACTTGATATAATGTTAAAACCATTCCAGACACAAACTTAAGGCTATCACACTCCCCTACAGTAATTTAGCTGGACCAGTCTGAAAAATACAGCTGTACACATGACCACACATAGCTTTGAGCAAGCATGGATCTCAAACCAGGTACACAAGATGTGTCTTTCATCACAAGCTACATAAAGAGTGTTTTGGATTCCAAAATGTAATGGTTCCACAGACTTTCTTTCTCCATCTATCTTTCACACTAAAATCCTAATAATAAGAAACGTCAGTCAAGGTACCAAATTTACAAATACTGCACACTTAAGACATGAGTATGTATATTTAGCAAATTTCCTAACATGTGAAAGCTAAACATTTTCACATGTTAGGAAATTTGCTAAATATACATACTAAACATACTAAACATTCATCTAAACATTCATTTGTGCAGGTTTGGGAAATTAAAACTTCAGATTTAGGTCTGGCTCTGGACAGTGCACCTGAGGTCTGAGAAGACTTTGATCCCTCTGTTTGCTTTGTCGGACTGGAATCGGGTTGCTATGTGTCACAGCTGGACTCCACATGGCTGTGCTATAAAGACAACAAGTGACTTTTTACACTGTTGATACGGAAGAAGCTTCATACTTTTTCAACAAATGGTTTCAGAGGAATGGAATACTTAACTCTATTGGAAGATCAAATCTGAGTGGTAACTTGATATTAATTTTTATGAGATATGGCCCATTAGGACTTACTAAAAGTTAATTTCACATAAAGACGAATAGAAAACTAAGTTTTCGGTTTGGGTTAGTCCAATGTAAGCATGTATGGGACAGAAACAGGCACATGCACCTGTGGTGCTCTTTAAATAATACACCTCAACTTTTGAATATTATCTGGCTTTTTTTGCTCAACAAAGACCATGCTAAAAAGCTGTGAGAAAACACAGAATTACAACCTTCTGCTTTAAAAGCTACCATTCTATGACCACAAAAACACACCACGGACATTTTAAAGCAATTATCTACACTGAATGTGCAATTATTCTTAAGAGAAAGAAAATAAAGAAACCCCTAAACAGATATCTAACAATAAACACTGCACATTTCACATGCATAAAATGAACTATATAAATATCTAAATATGAAAGTTAATAACATGCATTTGCTACCTTGGCCTTAACTTCTTACTATAAAACACCAGACAGAAGGACTTTGGAACAATCAAGCTCAATACTTGGCCGTATAGAAAAGCAATGGTGTAAGGGTCAAAGGTGACGTCTGCACTTCAGGAAAACGTCAATAGGAAGATCAGCAAAGCCTCACATGTTGCCAACACTTTTTAAGCCCATTCTTCTGCAGACATTTCCTGCAAATACTGTAGAACCGTACCACTACATAAGAGTCAAAGGTTAAACACATAGTCTAAACAGAGAGCAAATGTCACACTGTCAAGGAAGCACTTAACAATATACTGTATGGCTTACAGCCTTGTGCATTCGTTCTAATTACAGCTGTGCTGACATTTATAATAGCATTCTTGCTTATGTTATATTATTTGTTTCCCCCAAGCAATCATATAAAGAAAATTAACCTTTGCACCTATGCATCCTATCATTGCACACTGTGGTGGAGTAAAACAAAACATCCCTTTTGGAACATACAGTATCTCATCCAATCAAATCCAAGAACCGGAAGGATCTTACTATGGTGTATACAAAGCTATAGCACTATGAACTCTATAAAAGAGTTTGGTGTACAAAGCAGCTAAAAGAAACTGCCACGGTGTAGTGGATATCAGCCATTTTATCTGGAGTTTCAGAGCCAGTGTCTGGAAGAATTTGGAAAATGTCTCGGGCAGCACTTGTAATTGTTTTTTGGAAATGCGCAGAGGATTGCCAAAAAATTCCCCAAGATCCTAGGGGCAGAAAAACAACACTGCCATATAAAGTCAAGCCCTAAGCCCACATCAATTAAGCACTAATTCCAGAGCAAGCTACACATATTCTTGTTTGAATTGGAGGAACTGTGCAAACATGGTTTAGATCACAATGTACAGTATGTCATCAGTCCTAACACTTGTTTAACTTTTCTTCTTAGCTGTAAGTGATTTAAGCCTCTTACAATGAGGTGTTAAACTTTACTGTAAATCTCTTGGTAAAACATTATGCCACAAAGTTTTGCTAAGAAATGATGAATTTCAATGTTGGTATGTCTTTCGCCAAACAATCGCAGACTGACTGATCAACCACAATGTAAACACAGCTGACTTCACCGAATAATTTCCTATCTCAGAAATATCCACATGTTCAGGCAATATTAAAATGAGTTCAATTCATTCAAAATCTGTGCATTGTCATCATAAATGGTCTTCATGAATTCAAAGCAAACGGACTTCAAAAAGCATCACATTTAAAACACATTCCAGTTTAACAACAGTTCTCTTTATCACTCCAGAGGGCACAGGATGTGACCTGGCATCACATAGCTGCAGCTATTCCAGCAGAAGTCCCAGACACAGATGTGGAGAGACTGAAGAAGCAGGAAGCTCGCCTGGTCACACCCTCTGCAAATAACAAACTGCACACGCCATCTCCAAGCTACAGAGAAAATCAGGCCATGGCTGAGAGGTGGGAAAAAACAGACACCTCATGCCTTGTGCGTCAATGGAACATGCAAGCATCTTATGCAACTTTATTTTTGGCAAGATGTTTATTTACATCCTTGAAAATTTGAGGAATGGGATATATATACTGGGGGATGAATGACAAATAATAATATTTGAAATGATATCCAGAATGGACTGTTATAAAGACAGGAGAGTTCAAATAGACAAAATAGTCTTAAAATTACACAACAAAGATGTTTAAACTGTACGTTTATCTTATTGCCTGACCTGAAATTAGTAAAATCATAGTAATGAAGTAATATTCTTCAATTAAGAACTTTTAATATAACCAGAACTATATCAAGACTACATTATAAATCTGTAATTCCATGCCAGCCAAAAATGAAATGAAATCATTTAAACCATTATTATAAAAAATCATTTTTGGAGTCTAAAGAACCTTTTACTCTTAAGGTTAAAGTCTTTAATAAGAAACATTCCAGCCATTAATTGTTCTTCTATGTCATTGTGAAGCACCCTTATTTTTAAGAGTTTACAGTGTACATATAAGTTGAATGTCATCAAAGGGCAGTAAACAGAAATTAATTGCATTTTTGAAAGCACTGTTGTATTAAACATTAACAAAAAATAAAAAAAACTGAATTACACTTTCCAGCCACATTGCCGGTTTTATCACATCAGTCAAGTCATTCATTGACAGTGTGTTGATAAGGAAATGTGATCCACATTAGCAAAACACAAAGCACAAAGACAGGATTTCCACTGCAGGGTTGTTTGTACAACAAGGCCAATCAGAGGGGGTGTGTTACCATGACTGTCATACTGAATTCTGGCTCAGCAGGTGCAGCCAGTTGGATATAGCTAAAACTACAGAACACAATACAACAATGTTACATTCATTTAATGACCGTGTGAGATTGCATCATTGTTACACTAACCGGTTAGAAAGATATTCTGAATTATCAATGAATGCAGTTTCACTGGTCTTTTCTGATCAAAGCAGTGTTTTGAGGAACCCTGTATCCACCACATGACATGCTGAAACATCTATAGCTGTTATGATGACAGATATTCAGAATTATATTATTATTAGTTAAGGTATTTATTTTCTTAGGTGAGCACATGTTACACTGACAGGTGTGTATTTCATCGTGCACTTAAACTATTTTCCTGTTCAGCAACTACACATCATTCATTGTTTGGACAATTACACGGTGATAATAATGAAGAGGGACATTTTATGCGTCACACTTTCCTTCCTTTCCTTCTTTATTTGCTCCACCAACACTACGTTAAATCCAAAATGAGACTAATGAGATTAAACAAAGACGATACTTCTTTAAAACCATGATACTGGATTGTGCAGTCAGTCTGTTTATAAATGACAAACGATGCACTCCTGTCTTACCTGAGCTTCAGGTTGGCCATAAACTCGTCCAAAGACACGTTGTCCAGAAGCACAAAGTCCGCCTTGCCGAACTCCAAACTTTCGTGTTCTGCCATAATAACGCGTTAAAAAAATACACAAATGCAAAAATCTAACGCTTGCTCTTTAACGACTACACAAATCAATTCGACGGCGCCAAACTCCAATAATATCGCATGGCAGTGAATTTGTTTACATTTGCCTAAACCGCGATTTGTCGGCTTGTTTTCATGTTAGTATTAAATGGAAATGTAAACACGCGTTGTGTCCGTGTGATCAACAGTTAAATTCCCCAAAGCAACACGGTCCGAAACTTCACACAACTTTTACAGCGTTTATGAAGCGATAATCCGCTACATCGAGCCTCTCATCCCTTTTCCGTGAACTTCTCTCGTCAGTATCGTACGGTGGCTTCGGTAATGACGAATGGTGTCCTGCCAGTCCCGCGCATGCCCCTCCTCTTTGGGAGAGAGTTCGGCACGAGCTCTTACCTATGCTGTTTACTGTACACATGGATGGCAACGTTAGAAATTGCATAAGTTTGGTCATGATTATGAGTAATGTGAACGGGTAACATTACATTAAAGTAACATTTGCAATGTACACTGTAACACAGTTGGAAAATAAAACACAATGACTCGTCGTCAGTGAGTTTCGGAATATTCCTGGAATGTCCGTCTGTCCTTTAGCCATATAAGGCGATGGATAAAATCTCCTACATCTGATATAACGGCACCGCAGTCATAACTATAATCAACTTTAGTAAAAAAAATAGAATAGATTAGAACAGAATAAAATGGAATAATACAGAATAATACTTTAATACAGAAAGACCATGTATAACAAAAATACGACAAGATTTAATATCCCAACAGCCAAGATCCCATTCACAGATGCTTGCATGTAAAAAAAAATATGAATTAAACAATTTCTTGGTCTTTAAAAATGATTGTGGACGAGCAATTGCTGTCTACAATCTCAAGATACGGGAAGGCGTTTAAGTTTAATGAGGATCGAAAGATGTGGCTTCAGGTTGCTTTGTGTGCAGTTGTCTAAGGCCATCGTGTCATCCTCTATTAAACACAATGACTCTGCTGCCCCCCACCTGTTACTCAGAGACTACGACCAGATGGCATCTGACAGTTCTATACTCTCTACTGTTTAATAGTTTTGTTTTATAATAATAATAAATAATAATAATAATAATAATAATAATAATAATAATAACTATTGTTATTATTATAAAATGAAACCATTAAATCGTAGAGATCTTTTGTTATTATTATCAAAAGAAAATAATAATAATATAACTAAAATATAATATAAAATATATATAGATAGATAGATAGAAAAAATAGTATTTGGAAAGATGAGGGCTATTTGCTTTTGTCTCAATTGAAACCAAAATACTTCTTATCAGATATAGCAGTGCCAGAACCATTATAACACACAGTATTGAAGCAATATAACTGTATTACTCAAGTGACTTGTTATTTAAAAATCATCATAAAATAACTACTATTAACTACTTTTTTCTTTAGATATTTCTCACCATAAGTAATGAACCCCCAAAAATGATGGTATTGGATGAACTGTTGGCCCAAGAGCGGCCATGATTTTGGGTCACATAAACTGTAGCACCCTTGCGCAGAGTTGTCATGTATGTAGAGAGATTTCCAACTGAGTTTGGGCCCTGAACATTGCTGTGGGACACAGCCACCCAATAACCATTGACAACGAGCCACAGGTCCGTCGGCCCGTTACCCCCAGTCTGTGTGGAGAAGAAGAACTGATAGACCCCTGACACTGGAGCTCTGAATATCCCGGTGCGACTGTCAAAAGCTCTGCCTTGATTCACAAACACTTTGCTGTATACAATCTTGTTCACCTTTCCTGAGATCTGGTTCGGGTAGGAGGCGAAAAAGTGGATTTTTGGTTTCACTGCATGTAAAAAAACATCACATTATTCAACAAATAAGGCAAATTAATTGTAATGATAAAGATTTAATTTCACAGTGGCATCACCTCTATTTTGGTTTTTCCTACACATCCATGTAATTTTGTCTCTGCTGATACAAGACTCACTTTTCTTGCACTTTCCACACACAAGGGTGTTGATGTCTGAAAGAATAGCAATGCAGCAGTCAGTACTGCATGTGCACTCATCAGAAATATCTATATTTTTTATATATGAAAAGCGTCTTACCTGCACAATATGCCATATGGCATGCTACAGGTTTGACGAACCTATAGACGTAGTAATTTCCACTACATGCTTTCACTTGAATAGGAGGAGAGTTGAACAAACAGCAGTTGTTCCTCCAGTGTCCACACACTTTGCGAGTGACCACGCCGTCTCTTAGCTTTGGGTGACCACCGACGAGCCACAGAGGGGCATGTGTGCCGCACATCTCTTTTTTCACACACCTCTCAGGCATCTGGATAGTTTTCCCTCGGTAGAAGAGACGATACCAGCCCTTCCACTGCACATTACGGTCACAAGCAACTTTACTGGTACTGTAGTTAGTGGCTCTCCAGGCCTGATCCAGCACGGTGTAGTGATAGCAGGGGTCAAGTCCATTCTCATCCTCACCAGAGCCCTCAACATCTTCAATCTGGCTGTGGGTATAGGCCAGATGGTTTCTGCCTATCAAAGCCACAAAACAGAATAGCATTATTTGGAAATCAGATACACAACTAATCAAATGTCAAACACGCTTATCTGATTGAAGGTAAGCCTAGAATTTGCAGAAATGTTATCTGCCTTTTTATCACCCTGGGATGCTTTTTAAAACTCCTAAATGCTTTTTTTCATTATTTAGTCAGTCATACAAAATAAAAAAACATTCCAATAAATAATATATATTTTAATAAATGTAGATATTAATATTTTATTTGTATTAAATATTTAAATATTTTAAATATTTTTTATAACTGTTGTTCATTTTGAATCAATTACATAATATTCCCATAATTTTAAATTATGTCAATTATAATCAATTTTCGTGGGAAAGGCATATGCATTCAGATCAAAAGGTTTGTAAGATAAAGAAAATATTTCACTCAAGTGAACAAAATTGGTTCTGTAAACAAATTGGTTTTGTAAACAAATAAAAATTATGTAAATTAAAAATTGTTATGTAAATTAAAAACAATGACTTACTAACCACTTTGTAAAGATGTCAAATTCATTTCCACATCTGTATCAAGAGGCCGTTGTGAACAATGTGGTAATGCCTAAAACAAGACAGCAGCCCGTTTCAAAATTTTCATTGGTACAAAAATGTTTGATTTGAAACTGTAAACCCATTTTACCCATTTTAACCCATTTTAATCCAACCAGCAAAGAGATTTTTAATGTTACCTGACTCATGACATCTTGCTTTTGCTTCATCAGTGCTTGTTCGTGTTTCAAGTTTTCCATATCCTAAATATATACATAGATGAAATTCATATTTCAGAAATAACAAACACATCAAACCATATTAAATCTTACACTACCTTATACACAATAGCAAGCTGCTCCTGTAAAGGCTTGTCACCAATATCCCAAGAACTAAATGTATACTGGAACACAATGTAATAATATAATATTGTAAAAAAATGTAAAAATAACTTTCATAACCTGAATCATATTAAACAAATTGATCTGCTTACTGAAATATCTTTATTCTCAGCACCAGCTGCACAGACTGCCAGTACAGCCAACAATTGCATGCACAAGGCACCCATCTAATGGAAATAGTGTAAAAAACTGCATTAGACGCTGCGCATTATACTTGTATTTGAGTAATTTTATAAAATAAATAACTATAATTACTTTAATTTACAAACATTTGGTGCTGATAAGGTCTCTAAAAAATTATTTGAAGGAATAGTCTTGTTTTCAAGGTTCACAGCTTTGTTCAATCTTCTCCTAATTTTATGCATTTTCTTCAAAAAAATATAGGCTTTACCAGCTTACCTTTTTACAGAAAGCAGATCTCTATGGGTTATGCAAGTAAACTAAAAGAATTGAGTTTATATACAGCATCTGTTTAAGGGTGGACACTGTTGCAATGCAAAAGGAAGTTAACGGTTTGACTTTCACACCAGTATTCTTTTACATGAGTTTATGGTCATACTCTTCACAAATAAGATGCTAACACACACTTTAAATTTGCTACTGGCAGTTTTTTAACTTATGAGGTCAGCAAAAATTTCTGTGCAAACAGAATTTGCATGTTTACAATTGGCATATCGATCAGACAAGGTCTTTGGTTTTATTTATCATTTGATGCACTGCATTTGTGCAATAAAAATGATGAATTAAAAAATACAAGACAAAAAAATATGTAATAGATCAAGACATTAAGTATTGAAAAGGTCAACATTAGTATGTTTTTACACTATAGTTAAATTTAATTGTTTGAGTAGCTGAACAAGTTTATAGTCATTAGGACCAATTATGACCAATTTTAGTCTTACATTCTGTTGAGGATGTTAGAGACTCTCCAGTAGCATTTTGACAAGTCATTTGACTGTTAAAGATTTTGCCTTTGTAAGTATCATGCAGAAACCACATGGCAAGTCAATGGTTAGCTCAAAGAACATATCTTGCATTATCAGCACAACAGCAGCCAAAGACAGAATACACTTATTAACTGCAGTCCGTTTTTGTACAGTAATAAATAGCAGACATGGATTATTTTGTAAATGATCAGTATTTATGCACTATTATATCAGTTATTAGATCTACAATATTAGTCCTAATGCTGTACTGTCTGAACATTACAACCTGTGAGAAATAATGTAATTACTTTCAGATCGATAAAGACAATGGCAATTTAGGCTTAAAATGCTGTACGATGACGATGTAAGGAGTCACAATAAGGTATAAATGACTGAAAATACGTACAGTAATGAATTTGCTTTCTGTAGTAAAGGATGCTGCAGAGTATCTGCAGTTACAAACAACCACCACAAGGTGGTGACATTTAACCTATTACATAAGACTTTGAATAAACAGTTACACCGAGCTGGAATTTACAATACAAACTGTACCTTACAAACCTGGCAGAGATATGTATACTCATCGCGATGCCCTATTAAACAAATATGATGAGAGGCTTGTTATGTAAGTGTTTAATCAAACAGATTGAATAAGTAATATGGATAATGAGTTCTATTGATGGCTCATTAGATAGCTTAAACCCTCTCTGAATACACTAAATCTACTCTTGTCTGATCTGGGAATATGAATTTCAATAGAACTAATAGGACATTGTGTTTTGGCTCATTAAACTCTCATTAACGGTAAAAATCATACCATGACGCATTGTTTTGTAATGTGTAAAGGCATCTGGCAGCCGCCTCTGCTCTCACTATCAATGCACCAATGAGCAGTTGATTGAATGATTAGATAAAACAAGTTCAATTAGTACAATGTTCTTGTTTTAAGCAGCAATACTTTTACATAAACAAGCTAAACCAGTAAACAGCCCTGGAGAATGACAGGCACGGCCGAAACATTAGAGCCTGTTGTGGGATGTGATGTGTTTGCATGCAAACCCTGTGCTAACCCATATTAAACCACCACCACCCCCCCACCCAGTCAAGATACCCGAACACAAGCACGTACACACCATCATTTATGGCTTGCTCTAAGGGTTTTGCTTGTGCCATCAGGGTTCCTGGAACTGGCCTTATACAGTCTGTCATTGCTATACACATATACACATTTCACACATCAGACACACAAAGGCCTTTAACTAAACTCTAGACATCCTGTTAAACCCTGCTTGAGGTCTTTTATAATCCTTGGATACAGTGTTTGGCACCTGTGTGTACATTGAGAACAAAACAAGAAACTTTAAAATATTTATTAATAGGAGAAATGAAAATGCTAAATGAATATTTTTCAACATATCATTAAATTACAGAAGGTGATTTAAGTAATTTTATACAGGAAAGATTATCACATTGATTTTAGGATTACAAAGGCCAGAAACTCTGCATGGGCTCTGGATGTAAACAAGTCATCCATCCATCTATATATGGAGGACCAAGTAACATGTGTTTCATGGAATGTGAAACACATGGAGGAGGGGGTGTTTTTCACAAGAACAGGGTAAAACCTCTTTATAGTAAGAGCATAAGCCTCTATGGAGGCAAAATGACATGATCTTATATTTAATATGTGGACAAACTACACATATTACCGTCTTGACCCACAGAGCAGTTTTGAAAACAACCGAGTCTCTTGTTTATTTTCTGCCATGCTGGTTTTCCATTCATGCCTCTCATTGTTACTCAATGACATCTCACTTTCTATATAACCTACGACCTTTAACGGGATGTTGTTTACTATGAAATGTAACCTCTGCCCTACTGGGCAAAGGAACAGCACGTATTGCCAAACTCCGGATCAGTCAATCATTGTCTTTGTAGTGTTCCTGTAGCTCAGCTGGTAGAATGTATTGCTAGTAATGTCAAGATCATGGGTTTTTCAGTGGGAATAATAAGGTCATTCCTATGGTGATTCCATAGTGTGCACAAGTCTAAGGGATGTTAGTGTTGTCAGTGTTTTCTATATCTTTTGCTGTAGCTACTTGAAAAACCATGTGCAGGTACATCTACTATAGGACAAAAGTTGCTTTAAACACAAATGGTGGTCACGCCAAATATTGATCTGATTTATTCAATAGAAGATAATTGATAAATAAAATAAATTCCCACTTTACAGAGTTTTACACAAGTGCCTAAAACGTCTTGTCTCCTAATATTTGTAAGTCGCTTTGGATAAAAGCGTCAGCTAAATGCCTAAATATAAATGTCTTGGAGACATTGTCACAGTTCTCTATAAATGTATCACAGTACTATAAATGGAGATGATAACTTCAATTCAGCCTTCACCAAATAAAGTTCCAAAAGTAAAATTGGTCACTCTGGTAGCAATTCCCTAACTCTTATCTCCTAATTCCACCTTTTGACTTAATTTCTTCCTTTATTTTTATAAACTGAACTGCCTAACATATCTGTTTCCCTATACTGCAAAAATGATATAAATAAATGAATTTTTAAACTAGACTACTTGTTGATTTATAAGTGACAACACCACACAGTGTAATATTCACCCAAGTGTTTATTTTTATTCTATATGCATAATATGCTCTAGAAAAAAAAAGGTAATACAAAAATATATCTTATATTTTCAGTCTTAACACGTTTTAGACAACAACAAAACAATAAATACGTAAAACATGGTCCTTACATGTAAGGTTGTATGGTGCAAATGATTAATACAGCAGATGTGCTCCCAAAAATAAGGCTTTAGCTTCATGTGTCTGACTTTTGTTTAAACCAAAACTAAAGCTGAAAAAGGCTAAACAATGGCTTTTGAGCTTTCAATGAGGTATCTAAGCATGTTTAAGAACATACATGCCCAAAACACTATTTGCCATACTCTGGACATAAATCAAGTGTTTCAAGTTCAAACAATGTGATTATTAGTACAGTACATTCTTATTGGTTCTAAACACATCTGTGATCCCTAATATCTTACGTATTATAAAAAAGTATTAGCATAAAACCAGGGATGGCACACACAGATCCCAAATACAGTGATTACTATTATGACCTCTAATGATCAAACTGTGTATCTCAGCTTTTGGCCATTCGGAGTAGAAATACTCTACTTTAGCAATTAAAGTAAGATATTTGATTAGGAGTGTTATCTGATGTCAGTGTTGCAAATGCAGTTTTAACATCCCAGTTCTTCACCTTCTGTGCTCTTAAATTTCCTAGCACGAGCCACGCCTCTTTTCTTTTACCACTTCTTTAGATCGGCCCGCTCCACATCTGAAACTTCCCATTACTGTCTTTCACAGAAGTGATTCAATGCAGATTAACTTTGCACTTTACAGAAGTCACACTTCATACGAGTTGCTATGGTCTGCAGGTAACACTGTGACAAAACCTACTTTCTCAAATCAAAAAGTAAATGATACAGTCATGATGCAGAAGAAAACCATTGCATGCGACAACTACAGTATTGCAAAGAGATTACGCGGCTTCACAGTGAGCGCAGAGTTGGGGACAGGCCACTTGGACGCCGTCCAGTCCCTAAAGTCCTCCTGTCAGTCATGGAACTGTACTGTATTCCTTCTGGATGTGCGTCGCTTCTCACTTTGCCAGCCGGAACACAGCCAGGTCCAGAGGCTCTTTGCTGGGGACGCACCAGTCATCCGCCCCCTGGCTGACTTCATAGTTCCGCCTAGCTGTCTTGTTAAACACTGGAAGTCTCTCCACTGAGTCGGTGGATAAAGCCTGAGGAGAGAACGCATGATGTAATATTTCAGTGTTTCTAAAGTTTCTAATACCCTTGCGTTCCAAAGATTTTAGGGTTTAGACATACCTTCAGGTGGATGACGGCATCGGTGCCATGGCCTTCCATCGAGTAGAGCTGAAGATCACCCTGGAAGTACTTGGCATAGAGCCGGGAGATGGGCAGACCATAACCAAACCCAGCCTGTTGATAAAATAAAGCTAATATTAGACTATTGAGCTGTAAGACTTGAGGATAAAGTTTACTGAAGATTGCTGTTTTTGCAATCTTTATATTTAATATAAAGATAAAAATGTCTGACCAGGGGAGCTCTTTGTTTCTCGTCCATCTGAGGGGTAGGTGCGGTGGAGTACATGTAGCTAAAAAGATTCTCTGTCTTCCTGAAAGGAACTCCACCACCTCTGTCACTCATCTACAAACACAAAATAACACTGAATTATGGCACAAATCCCCAGTGTGAGATGCCAGACTTTGGCAGGCTTTTGACCCAAATTAGCATATCATCAAGGTAACCAAACAACAAGGTCAGTCTTTTGTGTCACATAACAACAGGTGTGCTAGTGTGTACAGTTTCACTCGTGAGAAAATTCACTGCTGGCAAGATTGAGTTATACAATCGATAAGTGTGTTTAAATAGGCAGCTATAAAAACTTGGGTTTTGCATAGTTGGGCTACGGTCCTAATCTCTCTGTTCGAGTACACAACACAGTTACGTAACTGGATAACTGAAGGCACGTAGAACCTCCAGGTTTTGTAGGTTGTGCACAGCTGCAGACTAATTAATGTGTACGTGCCGAACGAGGCCGAGCTACAATTACATTATCCGGGTCTGGTATCTGGATTTTGCACGTAGTTAGCCTTTACAATGTATATTCACCTTGATAGTGAGGTCCTCTCCTCCTATAGCCACCATGACTTCAATCGGTGGAAGACTGCACCCTTCTTTATGGTTTTCAATGGTGGCTCTCATAGCATTCTGTCCAAGGAAGCATATTGTCATGACAACATTCAGTTTGCTGGGTAAACAGCATTGTTTGGGAACAGAATATGAGATGGGCTGTAGCTCACCTTGAACAGTTCAAACAGCATATGGTACAGATGGGAAGGCACATACACTATATTGATAGGCTGGTTCCTATCATTAGCTGTAAAACCAAAAAATGCAAAGACGTCTTAACAAAACATGTTAAAAAGATTAGAATCACTGCTATAAGAATAAACAGTTACCACAAAATACAATACAGAAACTACATAAGAATTATAATAACAACAAAGTACTGCTTTTGTTCTTACTGTTGAGTTCTTGAAGCAGCAGGTCAGGGGAACTGAGGTAATATTGATCACATAGCATCTTGGCACTTTCATAGGCATCTAAACAAAACATGTGATGACAATATTTTGGAAACAAATAAAAGTGTTGTCTAAACAAATGTTTTACTGATTTGTGCCAAAATGCTACAAACAAGATTAAGATTCTTCTCGCATACTGCACCTTTAACAACTTCTGCCACTTGGCAAAGAGGGTCTATACTGCCAATGGTATTGGGGTGAACTGGATTTGCGGCACCATCAAAAACAAGAGCTGAAAACAGTTTAAATAACATAACTAAAACAATTCAAAAGGACAAAATTTAGATATGTTTTTGGTTGAAAATTGGGCTTACTGTGCTGGTTGATGAGCATTCTGATGGATATCCGGCTCAGGTAGAAACGGTCCAGGAAATACTGAATATTCTGATTGGTAACTGGATCTTGATCAAAAACCTCTTTGTATTCAATCACACCTTGGGCCATAGTGGGTACAACATCGTTGTGCCGGTTTCGGATGTTGATCAGAGCATCCGCAAACCTGTGTGCATAGTCAAGAAGGTTAAACTGTGTTAAAAGTTTAAATTATTTTCTTAATAAAAAATATAATTTCTCGTTTTTTGTATTATTTTTAACTTACTCTTCTAAGACCCTGTGGTCATCCGGACTTTTCTCCAAGAATTCCAAAATCTCCATTAAACTCTGAATATACCTAAGCACACAAACAAAAGCAAATGACATACATTTATATATAATTGAGGTAAAATAATTGAGATAAACGAGGTAAAAAAGGGTTGGTTAGCATTTTAGACATTTCTTGACACCCTTTTGTAACATGACGCATCATTTATATCTGAAAATATTCTAAAAATAAACCTTTCTATAAAACGTAACAATATGAGTTCTAAGTTAAAATGGATGACATATTTAATAAACTAGTGAAGGGAACCCTACACAAAACATTGACCTAATATCTTTGAAAAACAACACTGCAGCTGTTGTGCCCCCTTGCATACCCTGCATATTAATGGAGTCTGTTTTGTTTTGACTACATCTACGTTTCCAAGTTTCCACTCTTCCTAAAAGGCACACAAACAACGAGAAACCGCCCCGGAAGGCACGAGGTAGAGAAAATAGGACAAAGTTCACAACACAGACCCTAGTACTGAAAGAACCCACCCAGACGCCGAATGTAGGACAAAGTTCATGTGCTCTACGTCAGCAAAAGAAAATCGTTGTGTGACTTCATGCGGCGCCGCGCACACTAATCAACATCGAAGTACCGCGAGAGCGAGTCAAAGACACAACTTTCACATCGTTCTCGCGATACTATTACCGTTCTGCACAGCGCTGCGTTAAGTCAAACACAATATTTGGCCTAGTTTAAAAAAGTAGACCGCGGTTTTACGTTGCATACTATAAATATCCAGCTTGCCAGCACGTCTCTGGTCAATCTAATCGCCTTTTTTAAACAAAAGCCTGTTGTCACAATACCAGCCGACAAAACGAGGTAAAATAACTCACCAGCTTTGAACCATTTGCACAGAAGGAGTTGTATGTAGTTTTTTGGGTAACAAGTTGATTTCCTTCATGATGTTTGACAAACGTACAGGCAACTCTTGTCTCAGGAAAACAAAAGACGTTTTCTCACATGCGTTTGTAGAACCTGGTGGAAAATATCACATTAATATTAACAAAACAACATAATTTGCGTCAACACACACACACACAAGACGAGTGTCAACAGTACGGACGCTTAGACGTAAAATGCATGGCACAGTCTTTATATTGCAGTTAAATACAGTCATTTACAGATAGTATATCGCAGTGATTCAACAGAGCAAACACACCTGCAGAAATGATGCAACACTCAGCTGTTATGTGCAGTCGTTGCATTATTGCAGTTTGATTAAAGGCAGCTCAATCTAAACGTGCACATGCAATGCAACACTGTAGCCATTTATACAACCATAATCGTTATCGTACTATAATACATCGTGGTAATATTTCGCGCTGCATTAAAAAAACCTGCATGGTCTGACTTCCCCGATCACTCACTGACAGCATTTTAGGTTGCCAATGTAATCCTTAAACGTCTGCGAATACATGCCATTTGAAATACGCTCAAATTATAACAAATAACACAGGAGAATGATTACTCACCAAAATCGAGAAATTGCTTCATAGATAGTGGTGAGGGCGAAAATTTGGAAAAGTGCTCGATGTGTTGAGGCGCATTGGCCAAAACCGCATTCTTCATAATAAACCTGACGAACTTCATTTCGGTGAATGGCTTCAAAATGATTTTAGGGAAACCCAGAGCTGCGGCGATCGCGTTTTTCAATAGGTATGATGCTGTTTATGATGTATGTATGAACAGCGATATATGAGATTTTTCTATGAGGCATCTGTTCGTTCACGAGCACTTCTCAACCAATCACAGCTCGAGTTTTCTATTACTACTCCAGTTCCGTCCAATAGCGTGCGGAGGAGGAGCGACGTGCAGATCATGATCATATGAATCTAAGCATTAAAGAGGGACATAAACACGTGCATTCCTCTTTTGGTTATTCACATTATAAAATGTAAAAAAACAAAACAAAGGTCATAATGTGAGACATAAACAGTCCACAACAAGACTAGACTATTACAGAATGATGTTTTTTTTAACTTTATTTTTTTTTATTTATTTTATGTTTTTCTTCCTTTCCTTTAGTTAATACAGACGTTCAAATTTATTAAATTATTTAAACCTCTTTTAAACTTCATAGATTTTTTTTCAGGACAAATTAATAATATGTACATGTATAATTCTCAATGAACAATGAATGCATGATTGAGGACATTATGTTCCATGAAGGACTCCAAGAACAGGAACAGGCAAAACACATTCTTACATAACCAGGGCAATCTCGATAAGAGGCAGGTCAGTCATGCATATTTCACCATCTCCAGCAGTGGGCTAAATTCAGAGATGTTATGGAAATTACTTTGAACTTGTTTAGGATAAATATATATCTTTTAATTAAAGTTACTTGGCAGATTCCTATTTGCATTCAGAATAATTGTGTGGGGTTGAACCTAATAAGGTTGTTTTCTCACGATGAAGGCCTAGATAAATCAATATGTAGTGGCTCGTTCCATGATTAAAATATAGAGGGAAAAACGTTTCCCATATGTTCAAAGCAAACAACTCAACCAGTGTTCAGCAGCACCACCTTGCGGTCAATATGGGAATATTTTATAACCTTCCACTACAGTAAATGTAGATAGAACTTTTGATGTACCATTCATAAATGTTTTAATGTTATAATAAAATTATTTTACTGTTATAATTTATATAAGCTGTAAGGGATATATGCAGTTTTTTCATATTTGCCCTATATGTTAAAACCTCATGATTACATTTTGTGTTAAATCCTACATAATGAGATAAACTGCAGTATATTTCGGTGCCACGACCTTTATCATGCCAACCCCAACATATTTTGTTTGTTCAGTAATGATTGTATATCCATTAAGATCTGGGGCATGTGGAGAAGAAAACATCTCTCAGTGGAAATTTCCTTTATGGTCAGACACGGGCCATTTGTGTCATGTTTTTTTAAAGAAACAGCTTTGATACAGTCAAATCAAATGCTTTCAATACAGATTCCAAATTTAATTCCCATTCTTTTTTTTCAGTATCTGTTTTCATGCAAACTAATATTTGGAAACAGAATTTGCTATGTACTATTGCCAAGTCCATATGAATATCAGGTATATATAAAAAATCCAGCCATCCATTTCATAAAAAGACCTTGCATTAGGTTTTGTCAATCCAATTTATACAGAAGATTACAGGGATTTTAGATAAAATCATAATCATTTTACCCTCTTGTTCTGTTGACCAAACAAAAAATATAAAATTGCTCAAAAATGCACTTATTGTAACCGTTAAAGAGATAGTTCACCTAAAACATTAAAATTCATACGTTTATCACTTACTCACCTTGTGTCATGTCAAACCTGTTTGACTTTCTTCTGCAGAATACATAAGAAGATATTTTGAAGAATTTTGGTAACCAAACAACATCGGCCCCCATTGACCTCCATTGTATCATGAATACAAAACCACTGAGACATTTCACAAAATACCTTCTTTTGTGTTCCACAGAAAAAAAGAGTCATATTCAGGTTTGGAATGACATGGGGGTTAATACACAATGACACGTTTTGTTGGGTAAACTATCCCTTTAAATATCCAATGATGATAGCTTTTGAATAACCTAACTTGAGAATACCATATAAGATTTCAACTTTACAACATGTTTCTTTTACTAGACCATTATCATGTCTTGTAGTAAAAGGGTTAAAGCTTCAGTATCTATCTTCTGGGTTTAAATTAGGTCAGAGGACATTTTTGAAGAAAACTGATTGGCTCGTTTCTAAATTATTTTCACACACACAGCAAAGTAAAAACCCTGCCCCCCATATAGCGAGGAAGTAAAGTCAGTCTCACGGACCGTGAGGGTTAGTCATTGCCGTGTGCCAGTGTTGCTGATGTTTTACATTGACCTCCTAACAATGACGCTCGTAGCTGCGAGAGACGCGCAAACTCTCTTCGATCTCGCGCTGAGCGCAGTTGAGAGGAACTGAACCAATAACAGCAGCGCAGAACAGCGGGCATCCGGCATACAATTAAGCAGCTCTTCTGGGGTGCCTGGACCTTAACTGAAGACATGACAGCAAAGGACCGATCGATGAAAGACCGTGAGTGTTTCTATCTTTATTTTTGATGCAATGTATCTTTCGAGTATTGCAGTGCAGGCTACATCTCCAACATATACAGTGGCATACAGCGCACAGCCATGTTTTACAGAGTGCTCTACAAATGTCCGTGTAAATACAATACAAGAGGACAAGAAAAGCATTGCGCGTTTAATTTGCATTGACAGCACATTTGCATATGCGTTTATAGTTCCCTAAAGCCTTTCTTTGCTGGTGTATATACACATAAACACAGCCAGTTTTGAAACAAAAGCCTGTCTTAAAGGAGACGCTGGGGGTTTGACATCAGCATTGCTCAGCCGCTGCAAGCACATCGTCAAATGGAAGAGAAAACTGCACATCGTTAGAAAACGACAACGGATCAAAATGAAACAACAGCGCAGGGATATTTAGCAATATTTGCCGCAGTCAACGAGTGTGATTGAATTGAACTGAACAGGAATAAACTACCAGCATATGACGATAAATAACAGTGGAGGATCACGGATAGGTTTGTCCCGCACAACACTATAAATAACTTTTTCCCAGTACAGTAAAATCCACGCATGGCGGATAAATGTAACATTTATTTTCCATTTCACATTATGATTAAATAACAATTAATACATGTTGGAAGATTGTAGGAAAACTGAACTTTAGTGATGAATTAAAAGGAATGCATCATTGTCAACGTCAGCAGGCTGTGTTGTGTAACGAGACGAAAACATTACCTGCGTAACGGCGGTATAGTGAACTGATGTGACAAGTGAATAGGAAATCCCAATTAACGATATAATTGCTTCAAAGCGTTGCATTGTTTAAGACTGGCAACCATACTGTTATACCTCCGGTGTTAATGTGCTAAAGATGAGATATGCTGTGAGATTCTGAAACAACAATTCCAAGTGCTACAATTTGTCTCAGGTCGTCTGTTGTTGTAGTTTAAAGTATTTTGTAATGATGGACTAGTGGACAGCTCCTGGTGCTGAACCAGTATAAAAACAGTGAGCTGTCTAACAACTTGATAATAAATTTAAGAAGATTTAACTTTGATGAACAGGAATAACTTTTAGTTTAGAATTATAATAGAAATAGCTTATGCAACAATTATTTTATTATGTACGAGTGCTAGCTTTCAAGTATCATATTGTTTTAGCATTCGTGCATGAATTGTTTTTTTTACCATAACACGTTGCATTTTTGGATGGCATCAGCATCAGTTACTGCAGCATATGATTCATTTGCTTAAAACTGCTTTACTTATTTTAATTAAAGAAAATGTAACGGCACACATTTTTTTCACATGCCATGAAACCACTTCAGAACAAGCTTTGTTTGTCAAAAGATTGATATCCACTCCTGACAGGCATTATGCTTTCTCAGTCAGATAGCTTATCGAAGAGCGTGGGTTGGCAGTCTACATCATGCTTTAAGAATTCCTTGTAAGGAAATATTAGCAAGAACTAACTGGACATTGTAATTTTACAGCAGCTGCCCTGTATTTTCATTCTTCTTCTTAATGTTTAGAGCCTTGACTTGATTATTATGCACTTAATTAGCAACACCGCCTTTTTTTCCTAGTGAGAGTCTGTCTGCAGGAGCTAAATTAAGGGTCTGACGTTAGGAGGTGAATCATGTTAGCCTCATAGCTATTCCCAGTCACAAAGCCTGTCTCATGTTGGTCATTGTTGCAACATGTAATTATGATCTACATGTATTGTGTTTTGCCTGTGATGCTGAAATGGCATTTGCAATTATACCCATATAAGGATATCTAATCTTGCCACATTTTTGCTGTATTCTCTGTATCGGCCTATGAGAGAATGGCTGCCCATAAACAGACCCAGTATGTTGAGGATGATCAGTTTGTTCTTACAGCTGCCGTTATAGTTTAATTTTGCTTATATATTACCAGGTTTAGCAAATGTAATTTTATATAAGGTAAGAAGCTTTTTCTTGCTTTAATTTGTTATTGTGAATAAATTCATTTTACCATTAATTTTTCAGAATTTTCCAAATGCACTTTGGGTTAAGCGAAATAAGTTATATGGCTTATTGGTTTGATCCAGAGGTCGACTGTAATATCAGTCATTAGTCCCCATTAAACTTTCCAGTGGTCTTCGTCAGGCTCTGATTTTTAGTTATGCTCCTTTTATACTAATAATTCATTTAATTGTATCTTTTGTATTTTGTCGTTTTCAAAATTTTATATTGTTATTCACTTAAAGGCCATGCTTTTTGATGGAAATTACTACAATGATTTTATTGTATTTTGCACCAAAAAGTATTTTGATATTTTATCTCACAATACTATATTGTTTACTTTTTTAGAAATATATAACTTTTTTAAATATTGCAGTATATCAGTTTTGAATAAGTATAAACTGAACATAAATAACTTCAATCAAATCATATTGTGACCCAGATATCGACATAATATTGTATCGTCAGGTCCCTGCTGATTCCAACCTTTTGTGTTGAGCTGTTCCTAAAACTGTACAGAATTAAAATAATTACAAATAAGTGGAACATTCTACCTTTAAGATCTTTCCCAGTGGGGTTCGGTTCTCTAAACGAGGAGCAAAACAGAGCTAAGCACTTCACCATGTGCACTTGTAACACACTTGCAAAGTACTTCAGCACCCCGTAGACGGATAATCGTGATTCACGGCCAAACTAGCGTGATTGCATTACTTTCTCAAGTTTCATACCTCCCATGCATAATTTACATAGATGTTGGTTTATGTAAGGCCACAGCAGCTCACAGCGAGCTCTCCAAAAGGAGAATATTCACAATGCCTGGCCAGGTTAATGTGACCAGTGTGAGAGCTAAAGAGGTAGACAAAGATATAATGGGTACAGAGCACTAAAATAGAACGAGTGGTTAAGCCCAAGGTAATATGTTGCTGTTGATCCATCTCTTAGATATTTGACAGACCTGGCAAAGCTGTCAATAAGATTTCAATACTTTCTTCCTTTTGTTCACATTCCCATTTTTTAAGTCAGCCCGAGGTCCCTTAGCACAGAACAGATAATAAAATGTTTCTTTTGATCTTCTTTTCAGGTTTCAAGGGTTTTCAGGCAGTTACATGAATCACCAACATGCACTGGTGTTTCCAAGGCATGGCCTGTTTTTTTAAGTGCTACGCATAAAGGACTCAAATGTTTTTTATAGTTATCGAGGCTTAATCATACCTGTGGCAATCAGGCACTGACAAATCTAACTCAAGACTGAATCAATTTCAACCAGAAATGTAGATTGTGAGTTTCTTTCTTTTAAGGAATACATTAGAAGATATTTTAAAGAATGCTGGTAACCAAACAACATAATTTGACCATTGACTTCTATTGTATGGGACACACAACAATTAAGGCAATTCAATCTGAAGGTGAACAAATGATGACTGAATTTATTTTTGGGTGAACTATCCCTTTAAGAGTTAGTAAATGATGTCAGAATTTGGAGAACTATCCCTTTAATTCTCTCTTGGGCTGTGCTGCTTTTGCAGTTTGAAGGCTTTTTGAGTTGATTGATTGCCGGATTGCCGGAGACCCGGCTGTTTGGCAGGAAGTAGTTTTTTCTCATTCCTGAGTACTTCAACATATCAGAGTCGAGCGCATGAAGTGATTTTTCAAAAATGACATCTCCATCCTGCCCCCGTCTCAATGCCGTCCCTGCGGTTCACATTCATCACCGCGTCACCATTACTGTGTCCACACAGACTGAATGCGGGTCAATAGCAAGGTGACGGTCATCTGATTGAAGCCCGACCAAATGCTCCGGCATGCTGTTGTTTGTAGGTAGTCATTTATCATGCAGGAATGGTGGTAGCAGATTTGCAGTCTAAGCTCACTTTAGAATGACCTCTAGATTTGCAGGTCTGGAGGATGGACAGATGCCCTTTGTATTCTTCCTTTCAGAGTGCTGATGCTCTTGCAGATATATTACCTCTATATCTCTCTATCTACCTTGTTTGAGTTGTTTCTGTGATACTCAGTTTTTCTAATGCTCTGTTGTTTAATGTCTCATCTGTATTGTAAGCAACTTGCATGAATGTGGTATAAAAATGTGTTACATGACGACTAGTTATGAGACATGGAAGAACCAATGAGATTTAAGTTATCAATGTGATGTCATAGTTGAACTTAGCATATGCAACATGCTCACAAATGTGTTGTTTTGTTTTTTCAGAAGACATTTTTTAACCCACTAAAGTCATTTGGATTACTTTAATTATGGTTGTATGTGAGGTTTTACAATTTTCATCCCATGTAAGAAGATAACATTACAGCCTTTTAATATAAAAAATAAAAACACAAAAATCTTTGTTTACCTGAAGTTATGCACGTAAATTATAAGACAATTAATATTTGGGTAAACTTTTCTTTTTACTTTTCACCTAAGTGTACTTTTTATCTAACATAAATTAAATCATTGATGACACATGATGACCTTCACAGTCCCTCTGAGGGAATGGCTGGACATAAGCAAGTCACAGGAACTGCTGTTTTCTTTTTGATTTTTCATTTAAATCTGGTTTAAGACCGTTTTGAATGTCACACCACAGGTCTTCATGTGCTTTTGTGTTGCATGGCAGGAGGTATGGATTGTGTTGCTCCTCGCATGACCTTTAAAATGCTTTCAGACTCGTCCACCTAAAGCTTTTAAGATACAGCAGTTTCTTAGGAAGCAGTTTCCAAGTGTTACCAAGTTGCTTAGCATTGTTTCTCTCAGTAATGTCAGGTAGCGATTACGAAATCATGCGTGGAAAGCCAAGCTTCTGATTTTCCAATTATCAGTAAGAACGATCGGTTGAAGGGTTGACCGTAATTTAACTGTTCTTTAAAGTAAAAGCTTTGGTGACCAACACACATACAGCACAAAACCTTACTGCGGAGGCGTAACATATCTATGTCTACAATTGAAAAAGAGCAAGCAATAGAAATAGAGGGGGTGGGGGGGTTATGAGACACACATTAGGGTGAAAAATTACTAGTCAGGACATAATGAGACAAAAGAGAAAATCGTCAGCCGTGTTTGCTAGACAGCGAGTGTTTGCTAGACGTCCCTTTCAACCCTTCCTTAAAAAGATTCTCATCGCGATTCTCCGGAAAACCAGGTTACCCACTTGCATTGCTGGACTGCTCATATTCCCCCAGGTGGCCCTAAAAATAACAAGAGTCCACTTTCCTATAGCGCTGTTTCTCTGCCTTTCTCACTCAGAGCCTCCGGCAGTGCCGTTGTTGACAGAGATGCTATCAGGGGAATGAAGGATATTGCAAACTCGCACATACAGCATTGCCACTAATATACTCACAGTTATTAGCAATTGCCTTATAACAGGATGAAAAGAAAGGGGTGTGCCTCTCGACGTTAGTGTCAGCCAGACGTGCCTTTTAAAGTCACTGTAATGGATGCGGTGGAGAGAAAAAAACTGCTCAATGCAAAAGAGGTTATCTGTGTAGAAATCATTAGTGTGGTGTTGGAGCAAGTGCAGAGAACAGAAAGACAGATTCTTAAGGCTGGTAAAGTACAGTAAATTGCTGAAGTACAGTAAGATGCCCCCTCATCTCTAATTTTCTGCTTTACCATTTTTGCACATTTATAGGATTGTTATGCTTTTCTTAGTTGTAGCATAATTTATGCATAATTCTTAAAAAATAAAATATTGTTTTAAATCACATTTTAATAAATATTTTAGGTTTTAAAATGATAAATTTAAAAAAATAGATTTTTTTTGTATTTTATTTATTCTTTAAAAATCAGACTTACATGTTGGCTTCTTGTCCCAGTTAGAGCAAAATCTTATCCCAACAGTTATACAATAATTTTTTTATTTTACATGGTAACAACTAAATTAGTGGGTTAATACAAAACAATATCTATGTGAGAGAAAATTATTAATACTTTGAGCTTATTTAGCAATACATACAACTTGGATAGCATGAGATTAAATCATGAGAGAATTTTTATATTTGGCTGAACTGTTCCTTTAAGCGTCATAACCCATTTTTCCCACTGCTGAACAATAGTTTTTGGTCAACAACAGAAAGTACAAAACTGAACTACCTAATAAGAAAACCAAAAAGCGCTGCATCTTTTTTTAAATGGAGCTCGACTGAGTCGGGTTAAAAAATATAGTGCAGGTTGACTGTGTGTGACAGCTTTCAAACAGCTTATTTTTCTTTTTGTATTGTGCTAAAAAACATAGTCAGTTTACAATAAAAAAAATCATTCTTCCTTCCTTTCTTCCTTTAAATTAAATTAATTTCTTATTTGGTGTTGGATATATAGATATTTGCAAGTGTGCTGGCATGTATGTGTAGGTGTTTGTTTGTTTGCATGTACATGTGGGTACATTGTAAACCTGCTGTCACGCTTGCTTGCCTTGCATGTGTGTGGGAATCAGAGAGCTAACATCATGATACTGTCACTGTCACTTCTCCAATCACAGCATGAGATCTTTTTTCTACTGTTTCTCATGTTTATGGCAATGTTGCGTGATTGATTTGTCCCCAGGGCCCCTCCTTCAGATTCATTCTTTCAAGAAAAACACAGAGCAGATGCTGATCACCATCCACATGCGTGCGAGTGACGTCAGAGCTCACCCGCCTGCCTCTAAATGTCTCTGAGGCATTTATTGCGATCCGTTCAACTCTGTAAGGTTTACTGGTGTGGGCGTTAGACTACAACATCCCTTTTGTAACACCCAGTTTATGGCTGTTTAATCAAAGCCAAGTGTTTATACCTCGCTCTCTCCCTTTCTCTCCATCTCTCTCACGGTGCCTTGACCTCATGTCTGTATATCCCCCTAAACCTGATTTCCAGTGTGAATGTTTCGGTGATATTCACTGAAAGTGGTAAATGTCTTTGCCAAGGACATTTCAGAGCTTTCATTTTGGTAATGCAGTAATATATCAACAAGCGGGCGTAAAAAACGACGCACACATATATGAAGTGCACTCCATAAGAGCAGGCCAATGTTTTTCAATAACTCTTTGCTGAAGTTGCCGTGGGACTGAAAAATGAAGCAGAAAAGCCATTGAACAGCACTGATGGTGCTGACTTCTGTTATCGAATTTGAATCATTATAGATCTGACTTTCTGCCAGGTGTGGATTAGGTGCATTTGTTTCATTTATGTGTGTCTACAGTATTAAATTTAACATTCTGCTTTAGTAATTTACCCATAGGCTCCACATCTATTTATCTTTCTGTTTCATAGCGTGCTGAGACTGATACTATCCATATGGATGAATGGAGAAGCAGATATTATAAACAAACAGACAGACAGACAGAACTTGTCATTAGACGCGAGTGTGTTTGACTTTAAAAAAGTTATAATTCTTTAATAATAAAAAATATAAAGTGCACCTTTAATGGTTATGTAAATCAAGCACAATGTTAGATCAGAAAGTAATTATCTGTCTTTTGGAGGTATTGCTAATTGTCATACCAAGGGAGGGCTGGGCTTGTGCTTACATTGCATAAGATGGAAAGACGAGAGAGGCGAATAGAGAAAAGAGGGTAAGAAGAACTAGAAATTGGTAGAAAGATGAGATTTAGGTGAAGACATCAATAGATAAATGGACAATGTGTGAGTAAAAATTGAACCCAGGAATAGGATGATGAGAAGCAGGGAGAGAGAGAGCAAAAGCGAGCTGTGCAATTTAACTTAATCTTTTCCCGCATCCATCTCTGGTTCCACCTACAGATGCAGCACCCACACCTGTTCTTCCTCACTTTCACTCTGCTTACCTTCAATATTCATCCATCCTTCCTGAACACACACATTTCACTATGTAAGTGAGAACTTCTCATAGGCTTCTAATGTATTCATACCAGCCAAATGATAATTTACCTTACACACCTGTTGATGTTTTGTATCCAACAGCTCAACTTGTAAATCAACGTTTTGTTGTAATTGGGGGTACGGCAAGTTTTAGACTGATTTTAACATACTTGCTAAATAACTGATTTTTGTTTATTTTCAACCAAAAAATGTAATGGATCGCATTGTTTACATACAAGCGATGTTCATTATGAGACCTTTGTATGATTCACACACATCGACTTTCACAAAAGCCCCTTCAGCACATTTTATGCTGTTCATCCATAAGGACACGTCACGTGCCCAAATGAGCACACTAGTTTGCAGTTGTGACTACAATAGAATCAATATTTGCCTGGCTCCCACTGCGTGGTAAAAATACACGTGTGCATGCTTTCGATTTGCCCACCAGGCCCGACCACGTCCCACCGCACCACCCACTCAGTTATGTTGCTGCTTGTGCCAACTTATGCCGGGTTTATCTTCTTTCCAAATGGAGGCGTTTTGCTATCACGCCGGTCAACACAGTGGCTCTTTGCATAGTGAGTTACTCTTCAACAGTCTGTTTATATTGTAAGTTACAATATCTTAAAAAATCATTATTTTTATATTAGCCTTTCTGAAAATTAATAATAATCATAAAATGTTTTAAATAAATGTAAATATATAAATGTTTATCAGTGTTCACATCAATAATGTGTCTCTTTTTTTTCCTTCTACATGCAATTTACTATAAACTATAACATATATTAGTTTAAAGATGATTGTAACACTACTACTTTTCACTCAAACTAGCCATATCCACAGTTGCTGTATCGCAGACCTTGTGCACCCTGGGAGCTGCGGATGTCATTTTTTATCGCTAGTATTAAAGTCACACTTCCCCTGCCGCCTTGCTAATAGTCAGCCAAACGAGTGGTCACAAACAATGCCAGGAACACACAAGCACACAGACGCACACCCCACTGAAACAACAGGTGTGTGCGTCTGTTTGGGTATCTGTGCCATTATATCAGCATTACAGCCGCCAGATCCCCGTGAAAAAATGGGCTTGTGTCCGATACGACTTTGTCCTGCTGTCTGTAATTGCGCATGGCTTGTGGTAAATGTTTAGGACGGCAGCCAATGCGTGAGCAAGTGTGACTGCAGGAAATTATGCAATATCACTGTCTGCAGAAGAGCAATGATCAGCAGGGAGAACTTGATGCCTGCGTTTCTACATTTGACAGATTATTCAGTTATTCAGAGTTTGTATGTGTCATTTCGCTCTTGTACTGGTTTGAACGCTAGCATGATTTCAACAAATATGATTCCCACCAAATGGTAATCTAGATGGTAAACAATACTTTTTCGTAAACTTACACAAATACATATGGATGTCTATTGCAGCATGCAAAGTGTTAACTTAACCTGTTAACTTATTTTACTATTGACTTTATATTTCATAGTTGAATTTTAATCAAATCATGGCAAACGATATATATTGATGGAAAGGTCTAAGACTTAAGAATAAATATTTGACAAATTTTCATAACAATAAACATAACAAATGTAACATAATATTAACATAATAATAAACATAACATACATTTTCATAACAAAAACAACAAACAAAATATTCTTGACAATATTTGTAAATATTTATTCTAAATATAAATTATTAATATTGATTATTATAAATAATAAATGTACATATTTATAAAAATACTTACAATTAAAAAGATTTAAAAATGCTTTTTAAAAAATGTAATATCTAAAATTTTAAAACTGTAGTTCGTATAATACAGTTATCAGGTTATATATTTTATATATTTTTTGGCAGAATTTACATATTTTAACCCTACAATTATGTAGCAGAAATAATATAAAGACAGCTATCTTTAATGATCTTTACATGTTTTGCAGATTTCAGTACAGCTTGTTATGATAAAAATATAATACTTTTTCTGCAGCCACACTGTTGTCATTAATAATGACTAGCTAAGTTGCTGAAAATATCTCTGAGGAAATATGTATGTGTGTGTGTGTCCAGTGCCTTCTAGCCCCCAGGTAACAAATGACTTTCTGTGGTAATTGCCATAATGAAGCAGGGAGGAGAGCTGGGGAATTCATAATAGGTGAGCACACAGTGCAAGTGTTTACAAAATTAGGTGCAAAAGAGAGCAAGACAATAGGAGAGATGGAAAAGCGAGAGAGATAGATGGGCGATAGATGCCTGGTGAGCCATGCACCATTCAGCTGTCTCCCCTCGTATCTTGCCAGGGTTTTGAGCCGTGACAAATTGTCAGATCCATGTTATAATCCCCGTGCTTAAGCCCTTGTTTTCGCTAAGACCCGGACAGCCGAATGTTTGTGTGCGAACACAGCTCGTGTCCATAGCAGGTCAAAAGGGTTTGCTATGACACAGACATCACATGAGACAATTGCATCGCGCTGCAGCTCTGAGAGAAACCCTGGGTGAGAACGCACTTGTATTAATGTAGTGGGTCGGAATGTCTCTGAAGTGATATTCTTCCACCTACACGTTCACACCTTCATCAGCATCAACAGCAATTTCTCTCTCCCTCCATGGCCGTGCTGCTCAGCCATGCCTGAGCAAATGTATCAGTGTGGGTGTGTGTTTTTCTGGATTACCCTAAAGGACGAGGAGAAAGAAAACGAAAGAGAGAGAGAAGGTAGGATCGAGAGAAAACCCAGGAAGAGGTCCAAGGTTTCTTTATACGTTTCGTACGCATGTAAGTGGCCGAAAATAGCTCGCTAAGAAAGGAGCGTGTGACTCATTCTGTGTGCAGTAAAAGCTCCTCACACCTCCATAGTTTATCAGATGGACGACCTGATGCTATGTGCAGCTCCATACTACATTTTTTTAAAAGCAGCAAACAAAATGCATTTCTCCTGTTAACTTTATGCATGCGTTTCAGTGAATGGGTTTTGGTGATTCATCACGGTGTGGACTTTTGGGTCCCAGAGGACTTGGGGCATGAAGGAACCTCACAGGGGACCAACCAAGTTATGAGTCTACAGACTGTCTGAGTTTGCTGTATTTCACAGTCCACAGCACAATGGAATCCCAAACAGTCATTTAAATCAATGCACATTTCATTAAAAACACTTAGTGAGGCAAAGTCTTCATGTGAAAGTTGTTGCAATAGGCAAGCAGCATAAAGATGCTGCCTTGTAAGACAGATTTGACAAATTGTAAGGGAGCATTGTGTCCTTCAATCAATCAATCCAATAATGCATTGCACAAAAATCAAGATGCTAGACAAAGTAAAAGAAATATGTCTATAATATAGGTCTGACTATGGATGGTAGCAGATAAAAATAGTGGCCTACTAAATAACCCATAACAGTCTTTCTAGCGATCATGATTGTGATTGAATGTAATATAAATATTAAATGCATCTTTTTCTCTAAAACAAGATTAATGTCATCACGCTGATTCTGTGAGTGCTTGTAACAAATAGCAACCATAAAGGTGATCTCAGCATCAAACGCTGTTGCTAGGTGGTGATGTCATCTTCAAGCAGCACAACATGTACTTGAGTTAGGTCACGCGGCTCGGCTCTGCTAAGTGGTCCCCTGAATAATTTATGATGCTTCATTGACAGAGACCAGTCCACTAAAAGGCCAAACCTTGTCTACAGATGTTAAAGGGCATGTGGATGTTGAAGAGGAAACACTTTACAGCCCTGTGGTGAAATGCTTTGGTGCTGCTTGTATAGACATTGATGCAGTTGTCAATACTAATGAGAAGGGGTATAGATGAGAAATAACATGTTATCATGAGAATAAAGAAAACCTCCTAGAGCGAAAATGAGGGTAAAGATGAAAGAACTGGGGTAAGGCTGAAGATGATTCAAAGAACTGGCTCTCTCTCAAGGCTCTCTTAACTCTCACATCTTTGATTCTCATAAACTCTCTCTCTCTCTCTCTCTCTCTCTCTCTCTCTCTCTCTCACAGGTTGAGTATCGGGAGTTATGGAGTCTCTCTTTGGGAGTCAGTTGGGTTTGTTGGGGGGTAATGAGGGTCTGAAAGAAGATGGCTGTGGGGTGGGCTGGTCCAGCTCTCCCCTATCAGAGGACATGTACTCAGCCTCCCACTTTGCCCTGATCAGCGCCTACCAGGATATTAAGACCCGCCTGGCTGGACTCGAGAGAGAAAATGCAGACATCAAAAGAAAACTCAAGATCTATGAGATAAAGGTATGAAACATTCAAAAGAACATTTATCCTCAGATAACCATTATCAGCTGGGTCACCTTAGATGCTGGTCAGTGGCGTTACTACAGGTCACACGTCTGGGACCTCCTACAATATCTTTACACAGGCAATCAGCCCTGTTTAATAGTTACGTTAAAATAGAGAATAAGAAGTCCTTCTAACTTTATGATTCTAGTTTCTATAGTTGTCTTTTGAAATCTAAACTTCTCTAATGAACCCTAATGAAAATGTGACATTAATGAATGCAAACAGGAATGTAGACGTCCCTGTCAGCAACGAGTCTTTTCTCCCTCTCTGCGCTACAATGTCCTCTTCCTCAAATAAGAGAAAAGAGCTGCGGTGGCGGTGACACGGTCAGAGACAAAGGACATTTAATTAGAGGAAAGCAGAGCGGAGATACACAAAAGCGATAGCACATGACAGAGAATAACGCTGAGGAAGGAACATGAAGAACAAGTTGAACTACAGTATCTTTATACCTCACTCCGGAAGTTCAGAAATGATCTAGGTTTTGTTGATTTAACACAATGTTTTTTTTTTTTTAGAAAAACTATTAAGGGGAGGGCAGGGGGGAGAAGAAAATCTGTCACCCTGTTTAGATAAATTGTATTATGTTTGCATTTATGCATTTAAAGTAACTTACAGTTACAAACATCTGTGCACAATTTTTTTGTGTCTTTTTTTTCAAACCCATGGCCGTGGCATTGCTAGGCACCATGATCCACCAGTTAAGCTACAGGAAAGCTTAAACATATCTGAGACTTTAGGTCTAACAGCACTATTGCGATACTGAGTATATATATACTGTATACAGTATATGACATTTAAAGAAGCCAATGTTGAGTATTTTTATAATCTTTGAAAAGATGGGTAGGCGGGGGTCCATACAGCATTTTTGCACTGATCTTATTTCCGCCACTAATGCTGGCAGAGCCCAAGCATTATAAATAACTACAGTATCACAGAGTTGCTTTACAGCCAATTTTCATGTAAAATAACGGTGACGTGCGAGTACACAATAGCTTAATACTAATCTATACTATTGCCAGAGTTTATGCTTAAGAATAAGAGTGGGTTGATTAACGGCCCTCATAAGCTCAGCTGTGCCTGGATGTTCATGTAAGAAAAATGTATTATTATCCAGATGGCATGCGAGCCTGTATATAAACAAATATGTGTCCAATTGGATGCAATTATGATGTCAGATACTGTAGATTAAAATAATTTACACACGTTTTTATGTTACTAAGATAGAAATTAATAGGTTATGTTTAAAATGACCTTTGTGTTAATATTATCCTTGTGTGAAAATTGAGTTTCTATAGCACTAGCAATGCCAAGATTATAAGTTTGAATCCCAAGGAATGCAATGCATGTGTTGATAAAAGGTAAACGTGGTAAAAATCTTCTAACATGACACAATATGTGCTCAATGCCTTAGTTGTGTTGTTTGTGACCTACTAGGCAGGTTGGGCCGCTGTTTGGCTTCTAGGGAGAGCTGCAGGTAAAAGATGCCAGATGAGGCATTTTTAAAGCTTTTTGGTTTAGCCCTGCCCAAACATATGCATGCATATGCACCAACGGCGGCTGTCCTCTGAAGAGCAGCTGTTTTCGCAGAAGGCGAGAGGAAGAGTGCCTCCGGGGTTCTGCGTTCATTATGGCTCGCTGCCTGGCAAAGGGCTAAATGTTGGGATCGGATTCACATAGCTAACAAAACTCCAACTGCTAGTCGTAGGAGTAGAAAATATATATGCATCACATCAAAGCACACAACGTTTGCTAATGCCAATGTTGAAGATGATGATGCAGGAGCTGAACTTGTAGCCTATAAGATTGGGTTCTTCTAAATGGAATAAGAGTGTTTGATATAAAGTTACTTAGTGAGTGAGTTAAACCCACAAATTACTGAATCGCCCACTCGTGTTTATACAGTAAAATAGATTGTTGTGTCCTTTGCAGATATGTCATGGAAGTTACCTAAGAAAAAATTATCTGAAACTTTTAGATGTTTTTGTGTGACTGATCATATATCGTTGAATTGAAAACAATCTCATCTAAGGGGCATCTGAAAGGTGATGTTTTCAAAAAGCAATTTTTAAAATAGCATACTGTACCATAATAATTTTACTGTATCTACAGTACTAAACTGTTTGTATAGAATATATGAAATCTCTACCGCATTTGCCAAATTAACAATATAAAATATTATATCTCACAATCTAATAAAGGACTGCTATATAATAGATTACCCAGAATGTTATGAATTTTATTATTTTAAAGTATTGATGTCTTTAAATGTCTGACGTTTACATTTGTAATGATTTTGTATTAATAGTGGTTTGTGCATGTGATGACCATTGTGTCAATCTTTGTGTATGTGTGCATGCAGTTCCCCATGATAAGTGAATTTGGAGATGACAGAAATTCCTATTGCTCTTTTGAGACCAAGGACACTGCCCTGCTCCAGTCAGAAAATGGCAGCCTGCAACAGAGAGTCAACATGCTGACCCTTGAGGTAAGCGAAACACAAACATACACAAACACACACACTCTCTATAGCTACTTTCAGGCAATGTCAGTATGCCAAAAAAATTGATCCTGAATTCAGACCCTAGTAACACCAGGATTAATCGAGAAACGTGTTTGCTGCGTGTGAGCAATGGACACACACACAACTGAATTAAAACGTTTTTGAATTGAATTCAAATTCATTTCATTATATTTAATTAAATGGTGAAATTGACACATGGTGAAATTGATCCAAAAGTCATAAAAAAGCAAATTCTTGCTCAATACCCAAGAAAGTTTCTGTTCTTGCCCGCTTTATTGTTGTTTCTATCATCTGTAAATAAATGTCTGTGTCTTGGAAATGCAGCTTAGTAAATTTCTCTTTCTGACATTCCAATTCAACATCTTGAAATCAAAAACCAACTCATACATCAAAAAAGGAGCCAATTTTTTGTTTAATTCTGAATCTTACCCAATCCTGCTAAGTATACACATATACACACATCTCTTTTTGAAATGTATTCCATCTGTTGTTTTGCTAACTGAAACAATCCCTTCTTAATATTGTAATTTGGCTCCATTGTGTAGTAAATCTGGATTACACCACGACATAAAAAGATCAGAGAGAAAACAAGATTAGTAGGGTAATGAAGCAGAACTCGACTACTTTGGATGCCCAGTCATTCATGACAAAAGCTTTATGTAACACAGACCACAAAGCATTGGGTTTTGCTTGCCTAAACCACACTCATCGCATTCTCTCTTTCGACTGGCTGTGATGTGAAGTGTAAATGTGATGATCATACTCTCTCCCTCCCTGCATCAGTCGGCTGGTTGCCTGGCGAAGCATCTCATTAATTAATGATGCTTGCTATGTGTTTCCATAGCCACCCAGCCTCGATGCTTAAAGAGACAGATTTCTCTTTGTCATCTGTTCTTCTCTCTCCCACACCTCCCTCGCTATCGCTGACGTCTGGTGCTTTGTGTGTATATTTCTTATTCTTCTCCGTCTTGCTTGCATGTTTCATTCTTCGCTTTCTGCAATATTTTCTTGCCTTTAAATGTTGGGAAAGCTACTTTGAAACTTGCCAAGCAAGCTGCTCGTAAGTTAAAGAAGTTAAACTGCAGTGCGGGCACCTTTAGTTTGTTCCACTATAAAGTAGCTACAGTAACTAGAATGAGTGTACAACAAAATCTTTCCTGATCACAATTATTAAAACAAAGACAATGCAACCGACAATCTAATGACCTCATATGTCAGCTTATTCGACAAAATCAGGTAAAATCTAAATTTACCTATTAGAAGTTGCATATTTGTAAAACAACTAAGCCAATGTCAGTGTAGTTAAATCCGTTCACATCACTGATTTTAGATAGTTTTCCTGCTTTATAACTCCCAGGCAGTAATGAGCTGTCACTGAGATCAGATGTAGCGCAATTGAAAATAAAATCCCTTTTTTGTTCTGTTCTTTTTTCTCTAAACAAGCTATTGTATAAGCTAAGAACAACTATTATCTATAAAGCCAAAGGATCAGTGCAGAGAGGTGTGTTACGCTATAATTGGAGTAGATGCAATAAAACGAGAGTGCAGGCGGCAACACAATTCGTGATATTGTGATATTTTTCATGAGCTGGAACACTCTGTGTCTATAAATCTTTTTATCCTCTCTTACATATTCTGCTACTTTTGTAGCCAGATGGATTGCAGAATTAAAACGCTTTGAGTTGGTGGCATACGGGACACCCCCACAGCCCCCTCATGCCAATATGAGCCAGTGAAATCTGGTTGGATTTTCCTTTGCTGGGTCAACTGCTTGTTTACTGTGATTTGTTTCAGGCTAGTATGCAAATCAAGCACCAGAACTGTATAAACATATATACACACACACACATGTACAAGATGTACAGCATATGTGATGTCACTTCCTGTGGGTGGGACCCTGGAGGGTCAATGGTAAACTGTTGTGTAGTAAGACTGAAGTGCAGTTCTCACAACGTCTGTTCGTGTGTGTGTGTTCTCCAGCTTCAAAAGAGCAAAGAACGTGAGGAACAACTGGAAGATGTCATTCAGGCCTATGAGAAGATCCACATGGAGAAGACAAGCCTCCAACGAGACCTTGACAAGATGGTGAGAGTTCTTCTAAAAGAGTTTCTTAAAACATTCATTTGATGCTTCACACCCTCCCCAGACATCCATCCGTGCTAAGTTTGGCTGCAGACCGGATGGGCAGTTGTGATAATTAGCCTCTCCATGTGCTACAGGCTTTCATCCAGCCAGGTGTCCACTTGATTAATCTTGTACCGTACATACGTTCTAACTGGCTAGAGCTGTTGAGTTGGTTCCAAAATAGATGGATGATGATGATATAAACCTCTTTATTGTATATGCACATTTGCATACTCGGATATAAAAACACGTCTCAAATGATTCCGGATTTGAATGTGACCCAGGAACTGAGTTTTTGAAAATTGCATGATGCAAGTGCTTCAGCATCTGTGCCTTCCACTTCCACTCAAAAACACTCAGCTAGCTGTCAGCTGTTACATCTGTACATGTTCTCATCTTTTATTGCTGGAAAAATGGACGAAAGTAATGGCCTCTTAGCTCTGTCTATCTTTTGATCAGTCCCTCTCTAACTCTCAGTACTTTATTCTTCTGGTGTTTCATTTTTAATCTTTTATAATATCTTACTCTTTCTGCATCTCTCTCTATCCTTTATTTCTTTCTCTCTCTCTCAGACGTCTATGGTGGAGAAACACGTTGAGCGAATTCACAGTTTAGAATCGGCTCTAAGGCAGAGGGAGAGCTCTCTACACAAGCTCAACACACAGCTACACAACAAAGACATGCAGTATTTGCAGCTACACAGCCCTGACTCGCATAGTAAGTCTTGGGTTGTGTATGTGCAGACATGCAGATGATCGTTAAGTGTTGGTGTATCCTTAATACAAATCCTTCATTTGTATTCCATATCACAACATTGTATATTGGGTTTTTGAAGCATCCTGTTTATTACATATGCTTCAAATTGTAAGCGCAATTGTTTTCAAAGAGCTCACTTCTTATATAAGACTTCAAACAAGCCAAGCATTGGTCATCTTCATCATTTTTTCATAATGCCAGTGATTGTTTTTTCTCTCTCTATTTCTATTAACTCACCTCACTATCTTTCCTTCTGCAGACTGATGTTTAGAAATAACATAATTGCAAGAGACGTAACCTTTCACCTGTGATCCCTTCGGCATCTAAAACATTTAAATCAAAGTTGTGCAAAGAAAATTGCATGCAACAGAATCCAAATAATATTAGAGAATTTAAGCCAATTATTCATTTATGTAAATTATGCAACAGAGATGTTCTGTAGCCCCATAAAATAATAACAACACATGGATGATGTCAGTTTTGTCTGCACGCTCATGAATACACATATTACATGCAAATGTAGGAGAGAGGGTAAAAATTTGGTGTGAGATGTATGCTTGCAGGGGTGTGTTACTTTCTGCTTGCTTATTGCTGAACTGTCACAATAGCTGCTGGCTCAAGGACGGCTTTTCTATGAGCTGCTGAATCACTGTGCCCACGCCGGGGGTGAGAAGCAGGGCAATCTGACAGTAAATAGTTCAGTTATGCATTCTCATTCTTCAAGGTTTCAGATTTGCATGTTTCGTTTAAACCTTAAAACTTAAAGCCCTGGTGATCCTTAGCAGCAAGACTATTATAATCTAGACCTCTAACTTTGTGATAGTTTCTGTTGGGTTGATAAGCAACACAAAAGTTGTATTTTTTCTCTTTCTTAGTCTTTATTCATTAAGATAAAATGAAATGGATGTTTCACTCTTGGCCTTCCATGCATACAGAGACTAGGAAAACATGCATACTGAGACTCTTTCCCAAGAGAACAGACTTGAAAACTAACAGTACCAAAACAAACATTTTCATTGTAGTATGGATAAAAAAGAGATAGTAAAAACAATTACACATTTGTTTATCTGTTTATCCAAGATATTTGGCGACCATATGTTGTACTGGCATTGTTTTGCTATTCACATTAATAACATTTTTAAATCATAAATTTATGTACAAAAATCCCATGTAAATATATGTATACACTACGATAAATAGAAGTACTTACAGATGTTAAACCAAACTGGACAAAACACAAGTGTGGATAAAGTGCATATGAAACGAATTGAGGTCAGACAGCGATCAGTCTTTGAAGTGTGTTACTTCAAAGACACGTTTACGGACAATTTGTCCACAGTCTCAGATCATACAGGATATTTTGAGATGACAAGCTGCGGCCCTTTCAGGAACACCTGCCTGTTTTTGTGTTGAGGAAGTGAAAAGGGCAGCCGTCTGCCAGGTGCATGTAGACTGAAGTGAAGACGTCTGTGTTTGATCAAACCTTTATGAGACAACTATATCAATACTTTATTTTCTGTTTTTTTAGGCAGCACTGTGGTGAACTTTCTTAAATATTTTATTTTTTCTTTTGCAAATAATTCAGCTTCAATCAATATTTTATGTTTATTCTAAAATTAGTTTCTTAAGGTTTCTTGCTCATTATTAAGGTTTTAACAAACATGTTGATTCTGATTGGCTGATCTCATAATAATAACTTCATTCCTAGTGCTAGACTGCCCCATGACCCTACAGAGCTCCCGAAGTCTGGACACCCTCTCTGACCTCAAACTACAGCGCCTGGAGGCGGAGCTAGAGGGGGCACGGCATGAGGCTCAGGGGGCGTGTCAGAGAGAGGAGGAAATAAAAGCTGAATGTGAGAGGTTGCGAGAAGAGCTCAGAGATCTGCAAAGCAATCAGAGACAACGGGTCAGTGACATACACACGTATACACCAAAGCACACTTGCATGTGTACCATTTTGTGCCACAAGCCACTGATTTGGATTTACTGTCAATTACTCAATAACTGTTTTGCATCACTGTTGACATCAGGTGTAACACCTCACATGTCTGTGTTTTGCACAGGAGGTGAGCTCCACATGTGGACAGTGTGATGTGGAATGGATAAAGAAAGTTGGCGATGAACAGTAAGTGTCTGCTTTGTTGATTTTAACACAAGCAAATCAAAAAACAAGCTGTACAGCCTGTGATTATTAAAATTTGCTTTTGTACAACAGACAATAATTTGTTGTGTGTATGCCAAGGAGAAGGAGCCCAGCCATTAAAAGGTGTTAAAATAAGCCTGAGATTAATATTAGATGAATTATGATGAACTATTTTTCACAGCAATAGCAAAAATGTTATTGTTAGTGTTCTTTTGATCATTGTTATGGGCAGGATATTGGCCAGAAGAGGGCAGTATAACTATTAGCTCAAAGATGTGGTCTAAAGTCTAACTGATGATAAAGAGAATACAGGTGAACTGAAAGTAGCCTGTGTTTAAGTGAAATCAGGAGTCTTGGAGAGGAAGGTCGCAGTGATGCTTGCGTCTCTCTGCACCTCATGGTTTCACACTTCACTCCCCCTCTCTGTTTGCAGGTTCTTGTAAGAGTCGTGATTTAACAGAAAACGTCCAAAACGTAACGTGCCGTTACTCAGTGGTAGTTTTTGTCTTTTTTCTGATGGGTGGTTTATTAGGAAAATAGTAAGATTTGTTTTCCTTTTCATAGCCCCAGACTCAAAAAACATTGAGAGATGAATAAAATGTGCAGTTTGACTCATCGTTTGACTCATTGTTTAATTTGTCTTCATATGAAATTGGCATCTCTAATTGTTTCATAAACATTTTTTATATAACATTAATATGATAGCAACTTTTTGAGAAACAGGCAACACAAATAAAGTCAGTAATACTAATTAAAGTTTACAGCATCGTGTTTATTTGAAAAGATTAATTAACCCACAATATGTCCGTAAACATTTTTTAATCTATCATCAAACAACCATCAAATTTTTAATTTCATATTTTAAGTGCTGTGACTGTTCACCATTTCTTTTACATTTTTCATCACTTTATTCACCTTCACGAATGCATTTTAAATAGTCATGTGGTGTGACAAATGAATTTTTGAAAAGTATAAATATTCTATGCGGTCTCCCAATTATTATAGGTTCATAAAAACTGCACGCATAACATGTATAAAAGAATTAGCAAATGGTGTTTAAAATAGTTTTTGATAGAGTACAGCAAGTCACACCATCTAAAACTACCCACATATAGTCACCTTAATACTACTTTGCAGCTTTTGAAACAAGAACCATAATGTTTTTTCAACACCTACTGATAAATTTAAATAACCCCTACAAGTTATTTAGTGTCAGTAAACTCACCATGGATTAAAATTCTTTCTTGATTTATTTTTAAAGCAGAGCTGTGATCGTACTAGGAGGCGTTCCTCAGTTTATCTTTATGTGAGTGTGTGATAAAATTGTTGTTGAAACATGCCAGTCATAAACCCGTGAGTCTGGTGATACTTTGCTTGGCTTTGGGGCCCATCTAAGCGGAATGGCAATAAGTACACTTCATTTTTGCACTTCACTGCTTGCGGTGTATATATAGCAACTGCCTCATTTAAAAGTTTATACTCAGTGTAGTTACTGCTGAGTACAGCGAATCCCTTCACTGAAGTTTTGACACGCAAAGGGGGTCTTTGAAGTTTTCAAGATAGCTGGCATGTATTTTTGGCATCCACAGGCTATTTGGTTGATATATAAAATCTATCAAGTGCTATAAAGTGCAGTATCTTCCCAAGTCTGTTTTTCAGGAATAAGAAGGATTTTATGATTATTATAGTGCTGGTGCTTATTTTTTTTCAGATTTTGTGAAACTTACAATGTGCAGTGTGGGCTGTGCTGATTAAGTTGGAGGTTTTATGACAATGATTCACTGAACAATGGAAGATAAATGCATGAAGCTTTACACCTAACATTTGAAAAACACAAATATTATATATTCTAGTTTCAGAGCAAAGGTCAGACATCGCTCAACCAACCCACACACCCTTCCTCCCACACACACACACACACACACACACTCACACACACACACACTACATCATCATCATCAATATTCACATAAAAAGAACACACACACACATCCTCCCACTCATACTTCAGTTACATTTTATTCTCTTTCTACAGCTGCTCGACAGAATCACTTTCTTCAAAGGCTGTTATTTTTTCTCTAATTAAAAAAATAAGAAACACAAAAAGGATACATTGTTGCAAAACACAAATCCCCCCTGTATGTATCTGTATGCCCCATAGCACATACCTTCTCCTATATCATAGGTGATGCTGCTGTTGGCAAGTGACAAAAATAATATTTACAAAATATGTATCAGAAAACGTTCACACATTCTTTGAATATCTCAGTGCTCAGTGCAAGAGGTGATGCATAGTGCTTTATAAGTTCATAGATGTGCGTGTACGTGTGTGTGGAGGTGAGAAAAAAAATTGTCACACATCATCTAAATCTGCTGTAAATACCTCTTTGATACATAGTCTCTATCAAAAGAGGGATGAGAGTCGAAAAGAAGAGATGGGTAATGGAGGACAAAGACAGCTCATTAACACTGACTTTCGTTCAGTACCGCGGCTTGTCGGTTGGTGTATGATCAGACGCCCAGAGGGCCAAATGAAGGACACAGTAATCAGTACGGTAAGGATGCCTGCTACTGTACGGCTCATTGGCTGGCAACAGAGCAGAACCTAGAAGATCACTGGATGCTGTGAGGTGGTTAAAACGAATTGACCGGTGGTTTGATTTGACCTTTAGTTTATGAATACAAAATAAAGTACTAAAACAAATTCCTAGTACATTGCCTACATAGAGGTGAATTTGTTCTTTATATTTTAGTGTTACAGTAGGTAGGCTAAATAAAAACAGATAGAAGGCACGATTATGCAACTCTGCTACTGGTTCTTAATTATTTAGCTAATGCAGGTTTATTGGGACTGTGTGGTAATTTGCATGTATGTGTGTTCTTTATATAGAAGCAGAAAGCTTTAGTCCTGTTATGACCAAATTGCTTTGGTGGTGGGCGACTCTTTTAAACTCTAAGACAGTGAATGTTATTGTTAGATTTGTCACCGTCTTGTGTTTTCCTGTCCTTTTTTCACATTTAGGCAATTTAGTAATTTGTTACATAGAACATACAGTATAATGTACTCTTAAAAATCAATAGTTGCTCTACATATTGCAAATGACATATTAAAGCTCTTGACATGTTGTTGTATGTTGTTTTAAAGAAAAGATGAGCTACTTGACTATATGAAAAATACTAATGAATTTAAGCATTTAAGCTTGGCAGTTGTAACATTTATATCATATTAACAGGTGGCCTCTCTGTGGCTTTGAAATACACACAAACATATGCAAGTTTGAAAAAGAGCGAGGGGTCTCACGTCCCCACATTCCTAGTAAAACTGAAATGTCTGTCCTGATATATCTGACACCATCTCATAAGCGATGAGTCTTTTTATAATAAAGCATTCGAAGGTTTTTGTAAATTCGGTTTGTTTTCAGATAAAGTGCTGATGACAGAGTTTCTGTTTCATTGCATCAACATGTGCTGGCATGAAACTTACTTTCTGATCTTTATAAAATGTCTCATTTATCTGTAGCAGACTTACTCATGTACTGTATATAATTTATTTGAATGATTGTGTCTGCTTTGATCATATCTAAAATATATTTTTTATAATATCCGGGGAATATACTGCTAAATTGTGTTTTTTTATAAGAGGCCTCTGTTATTTGAAATATTAAATCTGAAAATGTATGTTATTTGTAAGTGGCTGGTTGCTATGGTGACGACACAGTTTGTGTAACTACCTATTCTATTCTGTGCTAGACATTTATTGTTCTCTTGTAAAACTGTTTTACCGATTATTACAAACATAATTGTCAGTTATTGTCATGTGCACAAGCATGTCACCTAATTTTGCTTTTACAGTTATGGCTGATGTGATTACAGGATATGATGCTGATACTTTTCAGTCATTGTCAGTCATACAGTAATGTGTTAAATGCTACAACAGTACAGTGTACATGCAGTTAACATTAACTGTCTCTCTCTCTTTCTCACTTTTTGCTCGCTCTACCTCAGGGTAAATTTGGCTTTGGCCTACACTGAACTAACAGAGGAACTGGGCAAGTTACAGGCTCTGACCTCCAAGCAGACAGAAATATTGCGGAAGGCCTCACACGAGCCGGCAAGCCCAGGTACCGGAATCAACAACCACCTCTTATCATCTAAATTATACTATATTTAAAAAACAAATATTGTATATTGATGACATACCCAACGTATTCTGATTATATAAAAGGGGCACTTGGAAACGCCAAAAGGCCTTTTGATTTAGCATCTCTTTATCTTCCCATACTGAACATTATTACTGCTGTTGTAAAATCATCCTTAAGGGTAGCAATTTGTTATTGCCTGTCAGGATTATTTTTTATTTCACAGTTAAAACAAGCACTGCATGTAAATTGGGTCACTGATGACGCACCTGGCTGTCTACAAAATGCCGGCTTTTGGTAATAATAAAGTTAGCATGATCATACTTTAATGAGCCTCTTTTATAATATTTTCATTTATAAAACTCAGTTCCTTTTTTAAGCATTGTGTGCTTGTTTGCCGTTTCGTTAAATTCCACAAGGATCATTTCTGCTGACATGATTCTGTTCTGATGGCCTCACCAGTCTCTTCTTTAGAGCTGAGAACATAAACAACCTTCCTCCTTATCGTTTTAGCACTTCTGCACCAAACCACACAAGCTTGTTTGATATAGGAAACCAGACCAAAAGCAGAAGCGGAGATGGAGGAAAAAAACTACTGATTCATAGATGAGGGGGACTGATTTCTCTAAATAGCTGATTGCAATCTCACGATTGCAGGAAGTGCAGTATACGCACGTTAGTCTTAATTGAGAGAGGCAGATGCGTTTTCTTTTCAAGTTTCTGTGTGCCCTATGGTAGTGGAGAATGTTGAGGGTGATAGAACAGGAAAACAATAAATAAAAATATCTCAAAGAGGAAATATGGGTAAAATAGGGAAGTCATGATGGGTTTTATTTAATACAGGTTTATTTTTCTGTCTTATTCCTTTCAAACTATTCTTCTAGTGGTAAGATAAATACCATGTTACATTTCATATACCAGTCACAAGAAAACCCAAGCCTCTGTCCATGGTGATATTAAATATGGAATAGCTTTTTAAATCAAGAATCCTAAAGTTTGTAAAAAAAAAAACATGTAAAGTTGTTTACAGACATGCAATTTAGTCTGGGACTAGACTTAAAGCTTTGTCTGAGAAAACTTTAGGGGCGGTTTCCCGGACAGAGCTTAAGCCTAGTCCTAGACTTAAATGCATTTTTGAGCTGTCTAAAATGAAAACAACTTGCACTGACATATGTTATAATATATCATTGCCATTGCTTTGTCTCAAGATTCACACCAGTAATGTTTTTTTGTAAGGCATGCTTGTAAAAAGTACTTAAATGTCCTAATTTAACTATGGCCTAGTCCTGGATTAATCTAAACCCTGTCCGGGAAACCACCACATAAGTGTTCTATTCTTTAAAGTTTCTTTCTAACTTCTTCCCTGTGCATATCTTTCAGTTCAACGTCATTCTCCCGTCCCTCATCAGAGGCATTCCCCTGTTCCCCAGCGACATTCTCCTATCCAGCAGCGACATTCCCCAATCCAACAACGTCACTCCCCTGTGCCCCAGCGCCGCTCTCCCGTGCTGCAGCGTCTCTCTCCGGACATGCACCGGCGTTCACCTCTGCCCGAGCTCAGCGACGGCCCCGCCTCCTACTCCTGCAGACCCACCTCCCACCACCTGAGGGCCAGTTTCCAGGGACGGCGCAGTTACTCCGAAGTGGCTGATCCATCAGCTTATCAGCGACCTCCACGGTTCACTCTAGATCCGGTGTCGACCCTGCCGAAACCTCGACCTTATGTCGACAGCTACCACAAACAGCAACAGCAGCAAAAACAGCAGCAGCAGCATGGGGGAAGCCAGCACATGTTAGTTCAGAGACAGAGCTCTCAGGCAGGGATGCAGGGGGTGGGCGTAGACGGGGGTTTGGCTGAAACTCCACGGCTGTCCAGGGAGCTGTCTTTCCACCATTCTGACGTGTCCCATCTACACTTTGAGCCTCAGCACAGCCCGGCACCACTGCACCCATCTCCACAGCCTCCCCAGTCCTCGGAGGATGAGGAGGAGTGGTCCTGCCCCCATCCCATCAGTCCTCCGCGAACACTGGGTGTGTCTAGTCCCTCGTTGAGCACCAGAGGCCCTGCCTCTTGTTCCGCCTTCCCCATTCCGCCCCGCCCTAACACCCTCAGCTGCCATCCACCTGGATACCTGCACGCAGAGCATGCCCAGTCTTGGCCATCTATCAACGTGAGTAGCAAAACACATTTGATGTTAAAAAAATTATTCTATATTTAACCTGTTAACTGTCACCATTGCTTTAAAATATATATATATATATATATATATATATATAATTTAATTTAGCTTTATTTATTTATTTAACCTAAAAATGTTTTTAAAAAATACCTAATATCCAAAAATTAATAAATGTACTTCAGATACACATTTTCATATTCAATAAATACTCAATAAATATATACAGTTAATATAACTTCTAAAATGTAATGTCTTATTTTATTTACTTTTTTAACAAAATTGGTTACAGAAATCATCATCAACAACTGAAATTTAGTATCATGCCAACCCTAATGAATAACTTTACGCTAGTCTTAATGGCCTTCAATAGTAACCATATGCTCTTTACAGCTTTGGATGGAGACAGAGGAAGAGGGTGACGTCAGGAGCTGCCCACTGTGCCAGCTAATCTTCCCTGTCGGTTACCCTGATGATGCCTTGATCAAGCACATTGACTCGCACCTGGAGAACAGCAAGATCTGACACCCACATCCACTTCTGTATTTCCACAGGAACATTTATTCAGCGCCCCCACTATTTTAGACTGGGTGCCTTCACAAAGAATGTAGAATGAGTCAATAAAGGTGACAGGATCAATGTAACCTTCACTCAACTATAAAAACACACATCAAGAATCCCAAAGAGAGGCCATGAAAGGTTTATAAGAATCTACAAAATATCTCCATCGGGTTTCCTTTAAACACAAATGTCTTTTCATTATCCACATGGTTATCGTCAATTACACACACTAAGCCAAACAGACTCCCTAAAGGAGGAGAAAGAGCAAGGCATATTGCAATACAAGGACTGTTGTTTGTGATTTCAGCTACAGTTCCAGTAATCCTAAGCATTCACTTTGTGCTTTGCGGGCCATGCGGTCAGTGGACATTATTAGGAGTAACTGTTTTAGCTGACATTAAGGTTTAATGCAGGATAAATTCAGCATTTGTCTGAAATAACCACAGAACATTAAAACACAATGCCAATTTTAATCGTTTGAATCATTTGAATTTCAGCACTTTATATAAACACATAATATCCCGTTTACCTTTACCAATATTATTAACACTGAGGCAAAAAATAAACTTATAGATGTAATTTATTTTTTAATACTCTCCCTTAAATATCTTACTTTGATAGGACTTCCCTTTAACAAAACTAGATGATTTGTAATTATGTATAAATTCACACTTCTATTCATTCATTTTGGTTGTCTTCCGGGGTGTTTGGCTGTACAAAAGGGAAGATTTTTCTTATAAAAAAGATATTCCTAAAGACATAATATATATAATGAATGCAGCTCTGTGCAGATCACTGACAAAACACCAGTTACTGTGTTGTTTCCCAAGGCAGTAAGACTGTGATTTCTATAGTCAATTTTTATTTACTATAGTACAGTTTATTTGCCGAGCATGAAGCCATTGCTCAGTGATCTCAGTATGACATCATTTCCTGTTGTTGGGTTTGGTTCTATGGATGGTTTCTGACGATTGTATGGACAAAATAATATACTGTTTGTTCTTTTGATTACATTACAGAGCTTAACCAATTTGATCAGTTCAAAACTTTTTGTAAATGTATGTACTGTAAATGTATAACTGTATTTAAAGCCAACTATTATGTATTAATCTGTAAAATCAGTTACATAATATATAGATATGCATTTTGCAAGCTCAGATAAGAGCAAATGGATTGCTGAAGATCAAACTACTTTTTCTACTACTATAATCTAAACAAAAACGCCACCTAACACAAACACTGGAGTGGTCGATTAGCTAACTATCCTATTCTCTTTCAGGTTTACCCTATACTATGTGTTATAAAGTCTTCTTACTTGCGACGCTCCCTGATTCTGCAGACTCTGTGACAGTGAAGGCACTAGATATGCTACTAACCCAAATACTGAGGAGCTAAAACGGGAAAGTGGCACAAAAAAAGTCATCACTGGTGCGAAATTACAGAGCCAAATATAGCATGAGCAAAATGGGAAGCTATATGCTCTCTGTCAAAAAACTGGGTGGAGGTTTCATCCAACTGGTTGTCTGATTACATCTGGCATCCGTTAATAGTCCAACACAAAAATACTGTAAAGACACGATATATACTGCCTAGTGGTTGTAAATATAAATAATCTACGGTATGATGTCACCATTAAATACATTAAAAGACAACAGCTGTGGATATGTGGAGAACTCAAATCAACCAGAAACCATCAAATCAACCAAAGACGAAGCTTGCTTGTTTTATCTTTTACTTTTTCAAATGACAAACAGGTACCAATTACAGTAAGCATATTTTGTGCTATTTTGAAATGGAAAACCATGGAAAGTTGAAGCTACAGTGTAAAGACAATCCATTTCTGCATAATCACACAAAAGTGCACACATCACCTTTCCGTACCTAACTGGTCTAGCACCTTTTTCCACAAACATGCAGAGTAGAAGCAAAGAAAAAACTATAAGCCACTATTCACAAAGAGTTTGCTCAGGAGTTATTTAAAGAGCTATTGTTGTTTCTTGCTCATGACGACAATGTTTTTTCTCATGCAAAGGCAAATTAGCAAGCGAATGCTTCTCTGGATGCTCAAACTATGTTTGGTCTCTCTTTTGCCCTGTAGTTTGGTGTGTGACTTTTTGTGATATTCTTAAATAACTCAGGGGATAAAACTTTGTGAATATGGCTCCTTGACCATACATGACTAGCCTCCACAGGGACAACGTGATAACTCGCCAAATCTCCTAAGAGCCAAGAGAACACCAATGAGTAGATTAAATTTTTTGTGATAGAAACCAGGTAAAAAAATATTATAAAAGAACATTAAAAACGAATGCATATGGTGTCAACTTTTTCTTCTGTACATACTATGTGAAATAAACTGGAACATGCACTGATCTTGTGTCATATTTTTGTGGATTGAACAGGACAGAAGACTTTTTTAACAGTTTTTAACCCATTATGCTGTTTATATTCTTTAAATAATAATAGAGCACATTCAAAGAACTGTTTAAAAACACTCAAATGTTTTTCTCTAATGCCCCCCACCCCACTTCCGACCCTTTGTGTCATTTCTCTGCCACATTTACACATACACACTAGCTAAGAGACACACATCTCTCAAGTTCACAGGATGACCCGCCCATCCGCTCAAAACCACATGCTCTTGGTAAAGTGCTCAATACTCTTTTTCTTTCTGTTTTTCTACCTCTATTGCTTTTTTCTATAAACAGTGAAACAAACACACACATGCATACTAACAGGAAAACGCCACCCACCATTCTGGCACATATGGGCCAAATATAAGTTAAAGATAAGTTATTAAAAGCTAAAACATAAAGCTGTTGAACAACTAATACATGATACGTAATACTTCAAAAAAGGCCATTTTTTGTATGTGTTTAACAACACACAAACACATGTGTATTGGTTTCAGATATAAAACTTAAGGCTTTTTAATACATTTGGCTTATTCTTTCACAAATTATATTGGAAACAGTACAAATTTTACTACAAACTTCATTAATCCTGTAAGGTTTTGTCAGTTTCAAAGTTTCATGGATTTATAACAAAATTTCACCAAAACACTGTTAAAAAACGAAATATATTATCTGAAACTTTACGCTAAGTGGTATTCTAACGTCCTTAGCTGTGATGTTCTTGGGAAATACTATAAAAACAACTAGATAAGAGCAAAGTGTTAGTGGGTGACACCTTTTTCTCTTTGCTGATGTGTTGCGGTTGGCATTTTCACACGTTTGTTAAGACCATAAACAAAATCATTGGAGCTCTTAAAAATCAACAATTGAGAACTTACGCATATGCATACATTGGTCTTGGCCTGGGTGACAAACTGAACACTGGACATGTTCATCAGATTTCACCTTTATCAGCATACACTAAATAACAAAAGATGGAAAGGATAAACCCACCTCATACTTTTATGAGCACGACGATGATAAACCGCATCTTCACCGTTCAGCAGTATTTTTATACCTTTTCCAGGTAAAATTGTTGTGTGTTTGCCTTTTTTCTTCTCAGCACAGTGGATTTAAAGATCATCTGAAACATACAATGGTGAATTTGAACTGCTGAATTCCCATTTCAATGTCTTCAGAACTCTGTCTGTACCCTAATGAACCCTATTGGGTATGTTTGGTCAAAAGGACATCATGATGTGAATGACAGTTTAGTTGTAGGAACGGTCTTTGTTATAGTTAATTTTAATTTTCATGTGCCCATGAATATGGACTGTTACGCGTGTGACAACTTGAAAAACTTTGTGAGAGACCTCACATTGGTATTTAATCCCCCAAATATTGAGTAAAACCTTTAATAAAAAGTATTTTAACATGGTAAGGTTTACATTTGCATGTACCTTATAAAACTCTTGCCATATAATGAAACCTCCGATTTAGGATTTTGCTTTTAAAGCATTTAAACCTTTGTCAGACATTGATTTGCATGTTTAATATCTACTGTAGGCAATCTTAAAAAATCAAACATGTCTCAAACTACAGACAGAAACGTCACAACAGTGTTGTACAATTAAGGCAATTGATGTTTCAAGTGTAAAATAGAAACGAAACAGTTGTTACGAATACTTAAAATAACAAATGTAATCATGTTTATAGACTGTAATATGAAGACGTTACCTCACTTGTTTTAGCATAATTAGCATTAGCGCTGACTTTTACGTCATTTCGCTTTTTACATTTAATCCCACTTGCCTTAGTATCCCTGTGTATCCTACATTTTCCACTAGATGGCCAGGGAGATCACAAGAACAAGTTTATCTCCAGTATCATTCATCGTCTGTCGCTTAACATACAACTGCTTGTGGAGCTTCAGCTGCTTCATTTACTGTTTTTCATTAATATTCCAAAAATATGAAATCAACAATCAGCTTGTAATTAATCACAATTTCTTTGTGAAGAAGAACTGCTTGAATAAAGCTGTTTTCTCACTATTATTGACAGGGGAAAACATACAATATTACACACATTGACCACCATTAAAACATATTAATCTGTTTGTGAAAAATAACAAAATGTAGGAAACAACACAAATGTTACCATAGATAATATAAACATGCTTTAAAATGTGTCCAAATTCGCCACATTCATTTACATATGCAGACAATATCTTTTTGAGAACACAGTTGAACTATTTAGTACTTTCATCCTAGTGTTTATCATTATGGTTTTATTGTTTACTTGTTTACCCAAAACCTATAGCAAAAATATGATGTTATTGGAGTATTTGGAGAATATTTGTGTCCCAATGTGTTCAGATTTGCCTTGTAAGTGCCCATATCTCTTGCAGGTCAAATAATGTGAGGTTGGTAGTACACTAATGTCAAGAGGAAACGCAAAAGTGAACCCGCTTTGTAAACAGTCAAGTTGGCAGAATAAGCCGATCAGGACAGGGCTTGACATCGACTTGTGTGACCTGCATTTGAACTGCTGACCTGTGTAACCCACTCATATTGATGACGTGACGTGCACTACACTTACAACATAACGCTTCAGCAAGCACAGCGTTGACCCTGGGTGAGAGGGGCAAGGAGAGTAGTAAAATGTGTTGAGTTGAAACTGCGTATATTTAGTAGAATTTTACACAGAAATTATTGGAGACTAATAAAAATAGAGAGTGAAACATGAAACAAACATTAGGCTGTGCTCAAAGTATAAAAGCAGGTGCATCTCTGGCCTCTGTAGTGAAAAATATCTGCAAAAGCATTTACGAAAAAGAAAATAGTGTGTAGAATTAATGACATGATTAGAATGTTATTGACAATCGTCCCAGCAGGAAACGTGTCAGTTATTTTCAGCATCAGTTATTTACCCATTACTGATGTCCTGTTGACCTCAATTACACAACTAAACATTCAGTGGCACAAAAAGAAGTGTGTTGTTGGCCCCTTGCTTGTTTACTATTCTTAATCTTTTGTGTGCAGCTTGTATTCCAGAAAACAAAATTATGAAACTAAATGAGCAAAAAACATGTAGTTCAAAGCATCATTTTAGTCTTCTATTGGAAAGAGGTGACTTAAAAATATATTGCAAGTCTTTCAAGCAGATTTACCACATTAAATAAGGATAAAGGAATAACAGAATTATTAAATTTGTGTGATCTATTCCTTAAATTATTGTTAGATCAATAAAGCTACAAATATTGCAAGTATGTACTTATTTAAAGTGTTATTGTAGAGCCTGCCGTGAATCTTCTTCATGGTGGAACCTTTGCCCAGGTGACCCCATTTCTCTGAGAACAATTTGACCTCATCAAAGAGATTTGAGGGTTGAAATTTCAGTGCATGTGCCTCTGATTTGCAAAAATATGAGCAAAACACATTGTCAGTGACAACATTTTGTTACATGTTCGTGCCGTGTCAATGCATACCAACTTGACCGTGAATGCTAAAATGGTTGGTTTTAATCAAAAGCATCAAGTTAGAGGTCAGGTCCAATGATAACATCCATAACTGTGGTATCTACACATGTTTTTATGAAGCTTTGTGGTAGAACCTTGCATGTTATGTGGTTTATACTCAAACCTCCTCTTCTCGTTAGTTGCGCACTCATTGTACACTTAAGCGAGGAGTTAGTGTGACCACGGGTGAGTTTCCACTAACAGGAAAAGTGACTCACACTCCCCATTCATAAGCGTTAAAACTAAAATTATAAACACTGCACATAAATTGACACTCTCGTCTACTTTTGCTCTCATTTTTGAAAACCTTCCAGCGATTTACCAGGTATTTTGGCAAAGCTTTTGTAAGTTGGCTTCATTTGCTCTTGTGACTGGTATTGAGGCAATGTGATCTGTCAGGATGCATTTCGGCCCGGCGTTCTGCAGACGTGTAGTGCAACTTAGCAGCGCTCATCATTAGCCATTGCCGCACGGCAAACGGATGGCGCGGCCCTTTTTTCTATGCGGCAGTATCACAGCTCTGATCTGTCACCCTTTGCTCGCCTTAATGTGTGAAAGTAAGACGTGTTGCGCCTATTAGCACTTTCTGGCAAGGCAGGCATGCTGATCCGTCCTCCCTGGGGAGTCAGGCAATATGGTGGCCCGCACCCTGGGCCTGCCAGACAGAGGACCCGCTGTCACTCCACATCAGCTCCACATCAACTGCTCAGTCAAACACACACACATATAAAACATGATTCATTCTCATATACTTTGTATCATCATATTTAAGGTGGTATGTAGATATATTGTAAAATGTAAAATGCATGCATTGTGTTGTTGTTTTAGCGGTTTGTTTTGTTATTGTTGATGATATCTTTAGCAGTTGTCGATATAAAAAAAGTATGGATAAAATAAATACATTCCTAAAAAGCATTAGGGCACTTAAGCCACACTATAAAATATACATGTGTTTTGGATTGTATAATAAAATATTAAACCAAGTGGCAATAATTAAAAAAAAAAAAACTTTTCAAACAAAATACAAAGCAAAGTTTCCTGGGCTTGAAATTAGCAAATAAGGAGTCTTAAAACATTTAGACCAGTTCATTAAAATTGTGTTGTTTTAACTACATTGCATACATGCTTTTAAGTGCAGCTTCTGTTTGGTGTCAGTTTTGGCTTATAATGTGTATTTCTGGTTTCTATTTGAACTGTAAAATCATTTTAAATAATTTATGTGAACGCAAAACGGTGTATACGGCTTCAAATGTCTATGTCTACCCTAAATCAGAAAAAATGTTCAAGGCAATGTTGTGAAAAGGTTAAAGGAATAGGTCACCCAAAAAAAATCTGTCATCATTAATTCACCTCCGTGTCGTTCAAAACATGTAGGGCTTTCTTGTTTCTGTGGAACACAAAAGAAGATATTTTAAGAAATGTTTTAGTGGTTTTGTGTCCGTACAATGGAAGTCAGTAAGGGCCATTGTTGTTTGGTTACCAACGTTCTTCAAAATACCTTCATTTGTGTTAAGAAAAAAATCTCAGCATGCTAGGCCTCATCCTCAACAGTGAACGTCGAAAACGTCAAATATCATCTTCTTCCAACACCATTTGACCCAACGCACCAGAAGTCACTTTTAAAGGCCACAAATATTTTGCATTTGTTGACAGTATCTTATTTGCATCTCACACTGTGATGCACACACTCTAAAAGACTGAAAAATAAAAACCGTATGGGGTGATAACAGGTCTCGTAGCTGTTACAATACAAACGCTTGTCCACAATGTGCTATCTTGTTAACCTGACATCACAGTTTCTGATCCACAGTGCTTCCCAGTGGGTAGGTGTGTAGTTGGTCTCATAGCCTGGTGCCAGGGATAGGTTGGTTTTTGACCTGAAATGAATGTACGATTAAGCGTGGTAGCAGGAGCAGGAATGAAGGCATGCTGGGAGCTGAGGCGTGAGGGGGCAGGGCTGTGTTCTGATCTGTCACAGCTCCACGCCTGGCTGCTCAAGTTCATATTAACAGTGACGAGACAACGGGGTGACACGTCCCAGCCCTCGGGGAGCAGAACAGACACACGCGAGACCTCCACACACACACACATATACCACACAGGGTTATTATATTTAACACTTTATTGAGTTTCATTAGGTTTCACTTAATGAGTATTTTTGTCTTTTTTTATGTAGATTTTTTGTAAATATGTTTTACACCTCTCAGCATTATAGCGTTTTTATGTACAAAGTATAATGGTTGTACAGGTTTTAACCTGATAACTGTCACTGCACATATTGGGTATACACATGAAACTGCACTAGGCCTATTTGAACTTCATTTTTTTATTTTAGATTTTAGATATTTTAAACATTTTAAAAATTTTTAGGTAATATTAACATTAACATGTTTTATTAATTTTTCAGTTTATGTTTATTATTATGAAAATTTGTCAAATATTTATTATTTCCATCAATATGCAGTTTGTCATGATTAGATTAGAATTCAACTATGAAATATTAAAGGCAACAGTGAAACTTTCCACCTGTGGAACGATGACAGTTAACAGGTTAAATACACAGACAACTAAACAAACCAAATGAATTATTAATTATTATAAAATAAAATTATTTTACTTAATTTTGGAGTCTTGAAAACGTCTATTTGGCTTTGTAAGCTCAATTTCAGATCATTTTAATGTGCTATAAAAATTCATACTCCTTGATTTTTTTCCAAATTGACACACTGGACACATTCAGTCTCAAATTCATACACACAACAATATGGCCAAAAAACACGGTCTGTCTGCAATTTTCAGATGAGAGATGCAACAGAAACGCTGTGTACCGGAATGCAGTGAGCATGTAGAGATAGGTACTCACACACATATCATAATGGTTCATAAACAGCTCGGTTGATGGATAGGGAGTGGCAGAAAGCGATGCCTGAGCATGACAAGATTGAACTTTGGGACATCTCTGCACTCGACAGCTTCAACGAGAAGAGGGCAATGGGCGGTCACCAGGGGCATCGCTACGGTCACCGGGGAATGACACGGTGTAGGGGAGGGGGGATAAGATGGTTAGGAGAAAAGGAAGGGGAAAGACATAAGGCGTCATAATGTGGCTGTACTGTCAAGCCATGTCAGCTGCAATCAGCATTAGATGTAATTTTCTGAGCAATTAAAGCTTATATTAAGAGATCTGGCTGGCAAGCAATGTCCTAGCAGCTATCTGGGCAGTAACACATGCCAGATTTGTAAATGAAGACATATCAAAGATTTATCCTGTTTAATATAAATTTTATTATAATTACTTAAATATTCTCTGATTGAGGATGTTTTTCACAGAATTTTCACACCTTTTTTGTTTAAAAAAATGAAATGAAGGGGACACACCCCTTTGTATGAAAGGAAAAAACAATGCTAAACAATTAATTACAGAAAGAGTGGGTTTGATCACTGGAAACATTGAGTTATGGGGTGAGGTATGTGTTTTAGAGGGGGATTACTCGTTCTTTTACCACAAAAAGGTGGTTTTGCACCACCTCCACTTACAAGGGTCTCTAGAATGATGGTGATACCCTTGAATGCACCTTCCTCCATTTTCCTCTCATACAGATGTTTAATGACAAAGGAAACTTTCTGATAAGTGTTCCATATTTGTCATTCATCAGCATGTAGGCTACATTCTGTTTTCAGCCTTTGCTAGAACATTTTTTTCATCATCTAATTTGTATAATAAAATACAAAAGATGATACTGACATGGTTTATTATTGTGATCATATTTTCTCCCCAAATAGAGATATAAATTAAGTAAAGAGAGAGAGAGATAATTTTAAGAACATATATACATCTCCATTTATGTACATGTATAAATATAAATCAGTACAAAGTGAGTAACAATAGAAGAGAACAAAGTGATGTAGGAAACATGAAATGAAACAGGAAAGACAATTAAAGCGTGTGTAGAAAACAGACAATAAGGGTGATGATGAGATGAAGTTCATAGGAAATAAGGTGGTTGACAACACTCCACTTTCCTCCACCTGCATGTCTCACTCCACACCAAACCCTGTTTACAGTTGTGCTCCATACATGCCTGATTGAGTCAGAAGACACCAGCAGTGAAGATCTGGAAATGTCTTCAGCTATCAGCTGAAATGTCCAAAGATCCCTCAGCCTCAAACCACAAGCATCATCCATCCAGGCTGAGACCTTCAAAGAGGTTTAACATCCACTGGACCAGAGGGTGTCGGGCCATGTCACCCCTCTGTGTTACTGACACATGTCTTTTCAGGTCTCAAGCTTATATATGCTGCTCCATCCGGCCCGTCTGCTCATGTTGGAGGCATCCACATCACCAGCTCAGCTCAGCTGGGGCAAAAGGATTTGTCTTATTTGGAGTTAACAATCATCTGTGCATATAAAAATATGATATGACTGAAACACATTAAAGATCTCAGTCTTTGTCACAGATAGGCTTTTGCAGATGAATGAGACTTCCTGACAAAACAAAAAATTAACAAAAAATGACAAACAAGCACATATAAAAATAAAATAGATGTAAATGTAAACTATTTAAAAAATAAAATAATAAATACATTTACATAAAGTAAATAGTGCAACTAATTTTATAATAGTGCAATACTGCAAGTTGCTTTAGATAAAAGCATCTGCTAAATGATAACAAGTAAATTTAAATCTTGATATTTTCATATTTGTTATTGTTTTAGATTTTGAAATTATGAAACTTGTAAAATACACTGAATAATCTGAGGAAAGAAAGGAATTGATGAATAACAGTTGATTGATTTTAAATTTACATAAAAATATATATCTGTTCATGGTTTTTCATTTACTAGTTAAAACAATCATGCCACATTTTTGTTTAAACACATATATGAGTTGGTTTTTATTGCCCTTTCACAGCACTATCAATAAACACTTCATATATATAAACAATAAACACTTCATTTATATCAGCATCTCTTCTCAACTGCATGATTGGTTTAATATACATACCTGCGGTGGATCCATTTTTCTCTCACTTACTCTTTGACCTAGTGTTTTTTCTTTGTTCTCATTGTAAAACTCCTCCCACTGTTCTCTCACCCTCCGACCATCCTCCCATCTGGACTGATAGTGGTTGTGATGGCTGGAGCGTGAGGCGCTGCCTGGGTCCAGTTCCATTCTGGTCTTACCCGCACCATGTGTACCACAGGTGCGTATAAATACCGCATGCCCTGTGGCCACGCTCATCCCAGCAGGACCCTCTCTGGCCCTCTTCCCCCCTACTCACTCCCTTTCTGTTCTTCTGTCCCTAATTAGGATCTTGGGCTTGTTAGGGCCTGAGACCCCGAGGCCTGCTGACACAAAGTTGATTCTATCTGACGTAACAAGTCAATGTTAAGGCGATGCTAATTTTAATTAATGAAATGTAAGGGTCAGTTTGTGCTAAAATGAAAGAGGAGAGCATAGCGAACAAATTACCAAGAGGTAAACCACAGCTATGATCACCATCAAAACTGCCCAGGACTGAAAATATAATGCATCAGTTTAGGAGTTTGTGACTACTTGTCTACAGACGTTACAAGGGAACCTGTTGATGATTCACTTAACTAACTGTTTTAACAATCTCTTAATAAAATAGGAAGTAAATCTGTGATGACTGTGTGGATCATGTACATGCATGCTTTACTATAGCTCATAAAAAAATTCACCCAAAAATTCAGGTTTTGTGATTATTAAATCACACTTTTAATTCAAAGATTTCATGTTGTAATTTCTGTTTTCTAAAACTCAAACTGTTGCGCCTTTGATTGATGCCAATATTGATTTATGTGTGTCAAACTAAACACAATGCACAATGCAGTTTCAATGACACGGTCAGACTTGAAAGACATGCTTTTACTGTAAGTTGTCATAAAAACACTGTCAAAACGTTTGCCCGAAACTGTTCCACAAAAACTAACACCATATGGGCTTGATGGTCAGGGTGAAGTTTTTATTTTTGGTTTAACTTGCTTTCTATCTCATCTCCTTTAGCTCATGAAACCTGTTAAATAAATACTAGGATCCTGTTTGCTTTCTTCAGTATGTGTATCCCTATCTGAGTCTGTGTAATGAAGCAGTGAGAGCCAGCTGACTGTCTGTGTGTGTGTGAAGAAACCCAGCTGCGGCCTCCTCGAGTGTCCTGCCATGACTTCAATCTAAATGATGCCAAATAGAGCCCTTAAACTAACAGTGGTATTGTTTTGTCTACAGTCTCATCTGTTTTCTGCAATGCGCTGAGGGGTGTAGTAGAGCTTCAATAGATGCCTTACACCCACAACCAGTTAAGCAGAAAACGTTTTGAAAACATTTAGTGATATAATTGAGTACTGAATTAATACTATTTCAAAGAAATAATTTATGACCCTATCTGCAAAAACCAGGCTAAAGTTTTAAAATCAAATTATGAGATAATGTAACATTCATCAAGGTTTGATATCACCTATAAATATCACTATGATTTCAATCTCATGTCATTACTTAGTCAAAATTTAAAAAATTATTATTTTCACAGAATGCTTTTATCTAGACAACAGTACATCACCAAAAAATCCTTAGCTGTTTGATGTAGGAAATAATCAATTTTTAGATTCATCTTTACCTTACTCAGGCTTTCTTACTCACACCCACATACACCAAAAGAACAACTTCCAAAATTAAATAGTTTCAGAAGGCACAACCGCAGACTGACCACACTTCATTAGTCGCTTACTATCTCAGTATTTTATGTCTCTGCACATTTACGCATTTACAAAATGTGTAAAATACACATGCTGCTGTGGCATTATTGAATTTAATTTTCTCACTCCATTGTTGTGGATTAATGTCAGATAAATCCACTTCTAAACAGCAAATAAAAACAAAAACATCTGTCAGTCAGACATGCACTTCCTGTGGGCCGTTCTTGGCTAAAATAAGACATCTCACAGATAAAAGTCTGATCTTTCTGGCACCTACTGATCCTCGTCATCCATTTGCACCTCCTCCTACGCAGTTCTCACCCTACCTGTGTCCATTTTTCGCATAACCCTTCAAAGACTTAGTACAACCTCCTACTTCCTCTTTCCCTCATCTTCATCACTGTTTTCTCAACAAATGTTCTCTCCGCTTTTACACCCCTCCCCTCTTCTTTCTGACCTAGATTTAGCAGTTGATCCGGACTGGAAGGTTAACCCCTAGAGGGAGCACCTTGTCAGCCCTCCGCCCCATCAGTTTGCACATAAAGGGCACCATTTGTCACTTCACATATCTAGGCTTTCCTTGCCTTATTGTTCATTGTAAGAGTCACTATGCCAACACGCCTCAGTCCCATGCACCTTTGGCCCGGCACAGGTAGGGAAAGCTGGTCAAAGTCTAAATTTAAAAAATTAAGCGCCAATATTTGTAAAACCTTAAACTTAATAACCAATCAAATCATTTCTGGTTTTCACAGTAGCTCGCAACATTAGCAGTTTCGATGCAGCTGTAAATATACAGCACACAGCATGAGTGACTGGTGGCAGGAGGAATGTTTAGGTTGGTTATGGCCCTCGCAGGGGTCAGCACCCATCATGCACCGGACCCTAATGCTGCTGATTAGAGAAAGGCCGCCCTGCAGGCCAGCGGTCCCTCGAGGAACGGGCACTCAGCGTCGACATAAACTGAGTCGACAGACACACACACACACACATGCACACAGGACTGGAAACATACACTGGACACATGCAGACATATACTAGCCTGTACTAACATACAACCACAATTAAACATTTAACATGACACATGCACAAGCCTGCACAGCTGTTCTCACACCTGAAATTGTGTGTATGCGGAACTATAGGATTGAACTGACTTTAAAAAAAAAAAAAATTTACCAGCCCTACTAAACACACTAATTTATGTTTATCATTACTATCTTCCACATTTTTAAATAACAGTAAAATGAACATTATAAAATAAAATAAATAAATAAAAAGAATAATAAGTAAAAAAATAAATAAATAAAATAAAATACATATAGATTTTTTTTAAAAAAAAAAAAAAGCAAAACTTATATTTTAGATTCTTTGAATTAACGTCCAAAAAAATAAATGATTATTACATCACTGGGACGAAAGCAAATCTTACTTAAATGTATGAATAAGAATGTACAAATTTGTATGAATTAGTCACCTCATAAATACGTACAAATTGTGAGATTGTGTTGGATATTTTCTTACACAACTTCATAAATTTATGTTCTCATATATACTGTACATTTGCTTGTTCCTTCACTATCTATTCCAATTGTCATGTAACTTTTGTAAGGAAAAAAATTCAAACCTAGGCAAAATTAAGCAAAAGGCCTATATTCAATCAGATGAGTTCAAACTTCTGACTGCTAGCATCCAAACAAAAAGATGGTGCATCATAAACCAGATGCTAAGTTTCTCTCATACGCTTGTCAGAACTGACTGTGAACACGGATCTTGCAGTCTGGTCACATGGAAACTAACAGCTCCCAAATTAGCGCAGTCTTTCCTCACCTTCCCTCTGCACAGCTGCTGCGTGTTAAGCAGAAGGATGCAGAGCCGTCTTCAGGTGTGCTGTACATCTGAGGTGCGGCGAAACACGTTTCCATCAGCATTCCCATGAGGATCTGAATATGTCATGTCAATGTAGCAACACAACACTTATTCATTACACTTATAAGCTCCTAATGACTAGGCCTCATAGATATAAATTAAAAATGACCTTGATAATAGTAAACTTGGTTTTGTTGTACATGGTGATAAATGCAGGTCTCATCAGTGTGCATATTTAAGACATGTCATTTGTAAAGGTTGTATAGGTTTACAGTAGATAGCTTTACAGGTGAACTTTTAAAGTCAGCAACACTATGGCGTGTGTAATAAAATGTTGCATGTGTCTTGATGACTATGTCTTAGGTGACAATGTCTTAGTACTGGCCAAACCTGCCAATAGTCTGACATCACAGTTTATTCTGTCTGATGGCACTTCTGAGTATTCCATCCATCAGCCTTACACTGCATAGATAATTCCATGATCGCATAACCCTTATTCTCATAAACGACAATTGAGTTCTCGGGAAAGGCTGATTTGTAGGGTAACAGAGCTAAACCGGACTATAAGATGTGACCGCACAAGCTTCAGCACAGAATATTAACTCACCATACTTGTGCTTTACAACACCCTATAAGATCCCTTAACAGGGTCCTGACCCTCTTCATTTACACCCGCTGCCAAACAGTCTGCAAGCTTCAAGCATTTTAACCTTCTGATCCCTGCATTGCAAGAAATACATGTCGAATGCATGTCAACAACTATTATGTACAATGAACAACATATTTTTTGAATTAGGGCTATAGTATCAGTCCTGACAATCTAACCTGTTTCTTAAAAAAGAAGATAGGTGGAACACAGGTGGAACAGGTTATTTTACTATTCATTTTACTATTTCATAGTTAAATTCTAACCTAATCAAACTATATATCGATGGAACGGTCTAAGACTAAAAACTAAATATTTGACTAATTTTCATAACAATAAACATAAACTAAAAAAAATGTTTAAAAAAAATCTAATGTTTTTTTTAATATTAAAGAAACAAAAAAAGTTTAAACAAATGTAAAAAAATAAAAAACTGAATCAATACAAATGTGTTGAAAATGTGATGTTCCTTATTTGGATGTCAATTTGCATATAAGCAACACTAAATGATTACATTTGAATGTAAATACTTTCATATGTTTTGTGAGCACACTTTGAATATTGAACGTTATTTACAGATATTTACAGATCATAACATACAATAAGACTTCAATGGAAAATTAGACATTACGTTAGCATTACAACAACCCTAATTGTGCTTTACAAGATGGAAAAGGAAAATGTGTGTATGTGTGTGTGTGTGTTATAAAGAAGAGTAGCTGAAGTAGATAGCAGGGAGGGAAACTGAAAGGAAACACCGTTGTGTTGATCTTTAGGAATGCAGCATGCCAGAGGCCCGGCTTGGCTGGCACCAAATCCAAATACCTTGCCCACCCCTCTTCCTGTGGCTGGTCCCTTTATTCCTTGTCTCCGCAGAAAGCCACCGCTACACGCCTTCCCTCGAACCCCTGTCCCCCACCCCCGGTGAAACGGGAGAGCCCTCTTCTCCACTTCCTCTGACATGATCCGCAACCGCCTTCCCCCCACTAACATTCCTGCCCTGGCATTGCTGTTGCTGGCCGGTTGTCACAACTGGCCTGCCAGAATAGCTCTGTGACGTCTGCTGAGTTACTAGAAAATTGAACTCTCCCAAGAACCCCGGGAACAAGAATACACACACGGACAAAATGTATCTGTCTCCTTGTGGCAACGCAATCTGACACAGATAGCGCCGTCCAGGTGCACTAGGGTCAAAATATATGCAGCGAGGCGCACACACGTGTACTGTGTTAACTGATGGCACAGGGGCCATTCTAGAGCATTCTAATATGATAAACTATATTTATTGACGGAGAGGCCTAAGACTTAATAATTGACAAATTATTCATAAAAATAAACATTAACTGAATGAATTTTTAAAATGACCTTAAATAAAAATAGAATAAAAAAATAATTAAAATATCTCAAATTAAAACAATTGAAGTTCAGATTTTTCATGTTTATGCTCAGAAAATATAGTGACAGTTATCAGGTTAAAGAAGGGGTTGGGCCTTAATTACTTGCAACATTTTGTCAGCCTGTATATCCACATTTTTGAAAAGCAATTACAAAATCTGATTGAAGTTTTCATGCATATGAATATTATATTTTCATGTTTTTGGTGATTTGTACCAATCCGTTTGAATTAGGATCATTGGGATTGGGATCATCATGTTGTTGTCTGTACAACATTTTCAAAAATGCAAACTTTGTTTAACAAAAAACTTTTTTATGTACATGATTATTAAGTAAATGTACCTTCAATTTCCTAAATGCAAATTTAAAACACATTCAATGTCCATATTCAAGTAAAAAAAAATGATTGAATAATAACCAAAAACAAAAGCTTGCATTTACAAGAACCTAGAGTATTGCCACTCAGGGAATGTAGGTGTTCACCTGAACGTTACTTTATTATTTAAACAAAACTTGTAAATAAAAACTCACTACTTAAAACTACCTCAAAATGTAACACAATGCAGTCATGTTACATGACATGGAAAATATGTTCAAGTGAGGGCACTTGTCTCCAGACCCACACAAACCACACTTTAAACCTGTGTACATTTGTGCATCCAGCTGCACAGACATCTACATTAAATACAACAGGCTCTCAGCGTCTTTATTTGTGTATCACTACTAAAGAAAAGAGTCCTGTGACCCACAAAGACTAACTTGCTAGACAGTTGCAGCTTAATGTAGCACCGTGCTGCTCGTACAACACCTCAACCATCTGATCTGCCTGATAAACGCATCACTTTCACAGGTTCTTTGAAAGTACAGTCTGACACATGGAATCCAAAACGGCGTGACCTCAGAGCACTTTGCAAAAACATCCTCACAACAAAAGCAAAACATGCTCTCAGAGCGTGACATCGCTGTTGAGCTCTGAAGAAATGATGCGTGTTGACTGTAGCCCTGCGTTTGTCAGACAAGGTGTCTGTCGTAAAATTGCCAAAGCTGGCAGATTGACACTCATTAGTGGACCGCTGTTGGCCACAGCCTGGGGAAACGGCGCACAGAGACCATATCCCACTAAAAATAAATGATTCAAATGATTGGTGCCGTTAAAAGCGGATAAATTAGAAATAGATGAGAGTTTAGGCAAGACCTCTGGTTGGCAAGCTGTTGTCACATGGAAGGCCGCTTAAAGCCTCCATGACACCCACCACCCCCAGCCTCTTAGCGCTGGTGTTGGTAAGCCTCAAGCTGAGCCTCTTTTCCTGCTCCTACACACAAATACTGTAAATTATGCACACCCACAACAGACACACACATCAATGTCTGTTTCGTGCCATGGTTTAAAAGCCGGAGTGACCAGGGCCAAATCCTAGAGGGTGAATTGAGTAACACACACCCACACACACACACATTTGCCCTCACACTCCGAGCATCATGAAGGTCCTGCCCCAGCCTTCTTGCCCAAGTCCTTTGCACTTCATATGGCTTAACGGGCAGAAAGGGCACCTGTCTATCACTGGGTTTGTTCACCATCCCTAAATTAAGTCATTTATCATTATGCATGTCTTGATCTGTCAATCATTCAATCAATTGGGACTTTATTACAGTAATTTAAGAATCAGGCCCTCCAGAACAACAAAGAAAGTAAAACACGGTGGAAACTTTTTGGTTTGTGAACAGTTCTATGCCTGTGAATAGTATGACCTGAAGTTAAAAACAAGATGCGTCATGCCGCTCAAATTAGTTAGTTCACCATTACTTCAATGTTGTATTTTAGACTAGATTAGTTGAATAATGTGTTCAAAATTACAAATGTGGTGTGAATTTGCATTGAAACTTTGACATCATGAAAACAACACTAAAGACAGAAGAAGAGCAAGATGCAAGTATCATTACCGGATTTGTCCTCTGTGCTGGTCTATTTTCCCAGAGCGATCCTTCCTGGACAGGGACTAACATCCTGCACCCATCCAACCAGTCTGATCTAGCCCGAACGTGGCAGGTTTCAAACCTGTGCCAAGTGTGTCACCATGCAGGACTGAAGGGTCTATATTAGAAAGCTCCACTGAAACCAAAACGCTGGAACAAAACAGGAAAACAACAACCTCACCCTCGGTTGCTTTTCACAGGATTGTTAATGATTTTGAATCTGAAAGAAATGTCAGTTATTTGTATATTTATTTCAAGTAATTTTTATCCAAAGTGCATTTAATGTTTTAATTTGACCAGTCTTCCAAGTATCAAACCCAAGACCTTGGCATTGTTTGTGTCATGTTTGTGCCAGTAAAATACAAACAATACATGCAATGTGCACTGATGTGTGAATAAAAATATAATAAAAATTAAAAATATGAAAAATAATGAAAGCATAATATATGATAAAGCAGCCTGAAAAAAGGAAGTGTCTTTGCCAGCTGATGGTAATGAACAGTTTATATTGGTCAAACCAATCCTGGGAATGCTGTACACTGCCCATACTGTTCATGACTGTCATAAACCTGTCAAAGCAGATGGAATGAGATGTTACTTACTGCAGCTTAGCATTTGTGCTCTTCTTTCAGTGCTAGCAGTGTAAACATTTAAATAAAATATATACATATTTAAATAAAATAAAATAAAATAAAATAAAATAAAATAAAATAAAATAAAATAAAATAAAATAAAATAAAATAAAATAAAATAAAATAAAATAAAATAAAATAAAATAAAATAATTTAATTTAATTTAATTTACTCGTGTGGCAAGCTGTGTAATAAGCATGACAATGTACAAATTTTCTTTACTTTTTTTACTCAATATGCTACTGCATAGAAGAAAATCTTGTATTTTTGAGTGTCTGTATCCAATAACTGATCAATATTCCCTCTTTAACTCTAAAGTGTCTTTACCTGTGCCAACTTTAGCTTGTAACGCATTACCCACAATTCTTTCTGCATTATACACACTGATGTCTTTTTCCACACCACACACGTGTATTAAGACACAAAAAGTTCCTGCTCATATTGCTCTGTTACAGCCCACATACAAAAGTGGATTTAATGAGCTTTTGCAGTGATTTATGGCGGTCACGACTTGGCCCACATACTTTTTCCAGGCTATAAGCCAACAGATACAGAACAAGACACACTATTGCTCATTCATGATTTCAGTCACTGCAGACGCGGTGGTGCACATCAGATCTCTCAAGCGTTTTTTAACATCTTTTAGACTCAGCTTTCTCCATGCAATCCTGCTGCTCTGCTGATTTTACGTTCCACGCATGACCCCTCTGTGACAGCCGTGATGATTTCTTAATGTATGCCAAGCGGGCGACAGTGGGGGGCCGTTTCTAACATGAGAAAGTAATGGAGGGCTAAGGGGATTGTAGGGTCCTTCGCCCAATAAGAGAAAGCTATGCTATGGGGGGTCAGGTCGTTCCAGGCCTACAGAATGAGCTGAAGGAATGTGAGAGAGCACAGCTGTCTTCTTGTGTCAAACGCAGGCCACGGACAGTCGGAAGAATAGACAGGCCTGCCATTTTATATACTGTACTCCTCCAACACCAGACCGGCGGACCATATGCTGCATGTCTACATCGTCAGGGTTTGATACTCATTTCCCATCATAACCTGGAACGGTAATTTTAGGTTAACCCAATGGCACAATGACAAACATTTAACAAAATCTAACAAAGTCTTGATAAGGCTAGAGGTGGAGATATATAACGTATGATGTGGCTGGCTAGTAAAAATGAAGAATAGGTCAAACAACTAATATATAACAATTATCTGCAAGTCTTATCATTTTTAGGTTACTTTACCAAACACATTGTGGGAGTTCATCATTACCATCTTGAATTTTCCAATTGAGGTATGCAGGCTCCACAGACACACAAGAATTTTCACAAGATACACAGAATATTCTACTTTCTCTCCAAGACCCCGTGCAGTAGTAAAGGTCACATTTTGGATAGATACATGGATACGTCGCGCCTCAAGGTTGCACAATGACTCGCAGCAATGAACAAGAGCAAACACACAAAAAGATTAATGTGCGTGTCAGTGTGGAAAATCCCTCTTGAAAGATGTGACTGTCTTCTTTGATATCTTTTAAAAGTAGGTGTTAACACCTATGGTTAGCTGAATGATTTGCCAATTGGTGTCACTCGTGTAGCGTAAGACTTGGGGACATAAATCCTAAAATCGCTGATTGAAAGATCTCATGGACATTGATGCATCTTCTCCTCATTCCAAGAGACACGGCATTGATTACCAGCTAATTATAAACTAAGGAAGTGGCAGCTTGTTTGTTTCTACGGTTGCAGTGGAATACATTTGCACGTCTCCAGAGATCATGTGATGTCGGGTGAGAATTCCAGATAGCACTAAGTGCTGCCTTCTGCACTCTTGTTGTCTTTGTCTCACTCCCATAACACTCTCTCTCTCTACACCTTTTAATTCTGCCGCGTTTCCTCGCCGTTCCGACAACCCTCCTCCTCGCCCCGATTCATGTTCACAGCCCCTGTAGGTGGTGCCTCCCAAAAGCCTTCTTTCACACCCAAAGTGGGGATTGAAATAAACATATGTTGCGTTAATTAGGTCCCCGTGCCTGACAGGAAGACCTGGTGTAAGGGATGAGTTGAGGAAACATATGCCGCTAAGTCTCTCTAATCAGAGCTATTCACACTGATTAATAGGCATGATGTACTCATGTCCTCGACTCTTACCTGCACTGCCAAAAATATCCAATCCCAAACATGCCACACATAATGTATTATCTTTGAATGCTTTCATTTTTATCATGATAATCTTGGCACAGGTAATAGTGCATAATGATTTTTTCACACTTTAATTAAGATTTTAAGATAACATGTATATTGCAATTGTAAGGCAATTGTAAATTGTAAGGTTACTCAAGTTATTTCAACAATTTTGCAGTTTGACGAACTCATTTATAAAAAAACAAATTCCATTTATTCAAATAAAACATTCCAATTCTCATTTAATATGAACTGTAGTTATAAATGTAGCAAATAACCACTTGTGGTTATTTTGTAGCATAACATCATTTTGCTTCTGAATCTTACTTGCTAACATTTTAATACACAATTCCGACCTAAAAATTAACTAAAATGTCAACTGTCCTAATACTGACTTGTTTAGATTTTAAAGCATTTTAAATTACTTTATTCAATCATTTATTCTTCAGTCTAAAACAAACTCAGTAGGAAAAGGAAGTGACACTTGCCATTGTGTAAGTGCTGATTTGACAACATGGGTACTGCATACATAACATGACTTATGGAGCGCAGGCATGATCTAAGTCCATCTGAACATTAGCAACACTCAAGTTTCACTGGGGCCTTTACCATTAGCCATTACGTCTTTAAGTCTGTGAGACGAGAGCAACAGACTGTTGTGAAAAAAGAAACTAATAGTCTATATAGACTAACTATAACAGACAAACAAGGCTATGTGAGTCTGAGGTCTATAGCTTTGCAGTATAGTGATGGAAAATCTCAGGTGTATAGCACAACCATAGCACAGGATGAGTCAGAGCATTTCACTTCACTACCCCACCACATGAAAACTGTCAACCCCGAAACTGCAGGAAGAAGTGTGATGAAGAAATCTAGCAATCTTTCAGATCATTCTATGACTGAACTTTGACTGAAAAACCATGATTTTTGGAACAGCCTCAAAAAATAAAGATATCTCACCAATAGTATACTTTTTATAAAATAAAAATCTAAAATAAAATAAAATTCTGGGTCATAGATATCAATGTGACCTCTCAGACAAATCCATGTTGCTTTCTTGTTTAAGTGATAAAGTAAGACAGACTTCCTAAAGACTAGTGATAAGATCATATAGTAAAAATAACTGCTGTAATGTCATTGAAATCATCATTGCTCAGAGTACAAATAAAAAAACACCAAGCGTTCGTTTAAAGATGATTTACATTGATGCAATATCCAGCAAAGAGATAAATAATTTGTCACATCCTGTTAGGCTCCTGTTACAATAAAAAGCACCACTTTATGTGAACATATCTATGAACACACACACACAAACCATATATCAGTGCTCCAGAGAGGAAAAACTTTGTTTATATAAAATCTCACCACCTACACACCGTAAACAGAGAATTGCTGTACACCTAAAAGCACCAGACACATTTGAAAATATCTGGCATTCAAAAGACATTAAAAATGCTTAAACTGCAGGGCACCAAGTTGTGTGTCTAGTGTAATATAATTGCTAATGAGGTTTATAAAAGCTGTTGTGCTTATAATTTGTGTTTTGTAGGGTTGTGATGAACTTGGCCGGTAGGAAAGCAGATCACCTAAGGCCTTTACTAAGAGGAGCTGGTCACCTTCCACAGGGCAGGTCTCGATGATGCCTGCCTGGAATGCTGAACATGTCACTGGGGACAATACGCTATCGTCCAGGGTGTCAACACCGATAAGTTCAGTTGGTGACCTTGTGAGTTCACCTTGCTTGGAGAGACACAGGAAGTGGAATTAAAGAGGCAATTGTGTCATACCTGTACTGAGGCGACATTGCTCTCTGAGTGAGTATATGTGTAAATGTAATGCTTGTTTGAGTATGTTGATTAAATGAAAAATGTTATTTAATTAATTTACATTTGTTTTACATGCATATCCATTATTAAATAGACAAATAAAAAAAATTGTTACACATTTTTAAACTAAATTTTTGTTAATATATAAATTATTTTTAACAGTAATAAATGCACCTCTCTAGAGTTAAAAAAAAAAAAAAGTATAATGAAAATATCTGTTACATTAATGCGTCCATGTGATTTCTTACATTGCATGAACCAAACTGCAACTGCAAGGTTCAACTTTCAGGCCAAGAAAATAGAACACCTGCGAACACATCTTTTATTTAATGATCAATATATCTTTTTCACTTTTTCTCAAAGACAGTTAGCTAAGTATAGATATTATTATTAGTCAAGATTTATGTTAGTTCTGTAGCTCCTTGAAATACAGTCAACTCTTTTTAACTCTCTCAGTTAAAATTGCGTATTGAGAAAATGTAAAACATTTGTATTGTTCTATAGTAGACTGCTCTATTTTATTATATATTTTAGAATAATATCTTCAATATAAAGATGATCAGTTTTATTTAGGCAGAAGATAAGCCCATGTAAATAGGGGAAGGTCCCGTCCTCACGCAGCAAGCCTATCCCGCCCAGTCTGAGTTTAAAGCCCACCTCCGGACCAATTACCACTCGAGATATGGATATATCATAGAGCCTTATCATGTGTTTGAATCTGTAAGACAGATTTCTATTCAAAACACAACATATTGAGATAAATCAAAGGGAAAAAACCCAATAGAATATATTAAAACGGCGCGCATTTGTAGACATGACCAAAAAACGAAACAGTTTATGAAAAGGCACGCAAGTTTCCAGAGAGCTTGATTTCATTGGAGTCTTATTTAAGGTTATTTTAAATGTTAAAGAATACGGACGGTAAACCTATGAAACGGTTAGTAAGCTCGGACCTGTCCTGCAGATGGGCGGCATAGGCAGGGATTTTTATCTCAATATGTTGAATGGAACAGACGCGCAAAGTTTGGCTAAAGACGCAGATTTAAACAGCCACCTGCACCGAAACCGAGAGTTACCGGACTTTAAAATGGGCATTCAAGACGCTAGGTTCTATTATCAGGACTCGATTCAAAACGGACAGGACAGTTTGTCTTTGCCGTTTCACCCCGAGCACCACCAAAGTGTCTCCGCCGGATTCGGAGCGCAGACGGGGAGGTTTTACGCACCGGCTGCGCTCGGCAGCTGTCACTTCAACACCCGGAGCGGAACGGGACAGACTTATGTTCCGACTGGAGCGGATGCATATTCGACGAACGGTAAAGACGTTTACCCGGGCAGCGTGGACGGTTACCCGACGCCTTTTCAGCACGGGTACCCTCGAACATCCATGTACTCTTTACCTGGTCTACAGGTGTCCGGGAAGACCCAAGTGCTTCTCAATAACTATCCGCTATGGGCAAAGTTCCACAAATATCAAACTGAGATGATCATAACGAAACAGGGACGGTAAGAATCTTTATTTGGTTTGCAAACTCTTTAATACATTATTAGTATAAATTGCATGTTTCTGTGAGCTGTCATTGAAAAAAATCCAATGCGCCCGTTTACTTTACAAGTTTTTGCGTGAACTCGAAAAAGTGTGTTACTTTTTACACTGCAATTAACTTTTGCAATGCCTTGACCGCCTTTATTAGCTCTGAAAGTCATTGACATGCAGCATGTTTTTACGTCCAATGTAATTGAAGGGATGGAAGGTTGATGCGTAACTATTGGAGCGCAGTGCCAGCCAGGGCAGGTGTGCATGCAATCTAACCCTTGACATGTCTCTTAAATTTAGAAGCTCAATTAAAGTGTGTTATAAAAATAAGGAAAGGACCGCCTTTGATCTAAAATCTTATTTTTTTTCTACAAACCGCGATCTGGTTTCAGTTATTGTCAAAAGTAAACAAATTCTGTGGCAATTAGGTCAAATTTTGTCACCTGTATATGCACTTTGACACAAATCTGTGTTACTGTGAGCTTATTGAGTTAAACAATTTAGACAGGAGTTTCAGACAGGAGCTTTTTTTAAATGGTGTTTTTTAAATTATGAAAATGTTCTTTCTCAAGTGTGACCAAAGCAAATATTAAAAATGTGTAATTATTACAAAGAAAACATTTAAATGCAGACATTTGTGCTGCTGGTGGTCCTTAAAGACCCGAGAGAGGGTGAAGCCACTTGTGGGAATGTTTGATAGGCCACAGAGCATTAATATCCAACCTTGTTAATCTACAGAGTCATACATTTCATACTGTTATTGCATCAAAATAATTAAAAGTGTGAACTGATAAAAATAGTTGCTTCTAAGTAGCATGTTCTAAGTTTGGGAAAGTGACTATGACTGAAAGAAAAAATAAAACAAACCTTTCGACCAGCGGCATCTAAGCCGACCACAGGTCAGCAAAAAGTTTTTATTAAAATATACAAGAATGTTTTTTTTCTAACATTGCAAAAACATTGAAAAAAGTTTACATTTTTAGCATTGGTCTAGAAGATGGTCAGGATATATACGATATATACTTAAATATAGAAAAAATGTTGTCTTTAAATGTTGTCTTGCTTTATCTCTATATTTTCTTAATAAAGGTAAATAAAAGTCTGACCTTAGGAAAATCACCTAGTGGAAAGAAGAGTGCGACAAAATCTTTCTTAGAATATTTCTGCAGCCTAAAATTTTAAAAAGCTTTAAAAAACTGGTTCACTGTTTTTCTGTGTCCCACTGCTTAAACCGTAAACTTCATTTTATTTTATACACTTTCATGCATAAAACATAATATAATGTAGTCTTTTATATTTTAAAATACACGGTTTAAGATATACATTATTTTAAGATTAAAATATGTAGAAACTTTTTGCAAAGACCTGTTATTGCTATGTTCAATACTAAATTAATATATTCTGCCTATACTTACATAGGCAACTGCACATTTTGCCTTGAACATTTATGGTAAGAAATGAAACTCGAAATATGAAATGCAATTAAAAGAAAAATGAAAATGGATGATGAAAAGGGCAATTATTTTGGCACGAAGTTAAGTGGTTAGAAAAAAAGTTTGGCTTTTTGTCAGTTTGGCTCTGTGTAAGAAACACAAACTAGTAGCTTTCAGATGTGAGATTGTATCAAGTATTTAATTGTTTGGCTTTGTCTAGTTTTACTTGGTAAAGCGTTGCTTGTTTTGATTCAGCGTTCTTTGTGCTTCCATGACTACTGCTGATCTGAATCGTTACATTTCCTGTTGATATTTGATCTAGCAAAGTCATCTTTTCGGATACTTTGTTTCGGACACAACATCAGTTTGTGATGCTTTATTAAATAACATTATCTGCAGTTTCATGCAAATTTAATGTTTTCTCTCTTTGTATATGATTTTAGGCTTATCACGTTGGTTTTATCGGTTGTTTTATTGATTCTCGTTGCCAATGAGTATTAAAGCACAGGTAATTCTGCCCAAGACAGGAAGTGGAAAAGTAAGGAGGGGGAGGGGTAGTGCACTTGGGGGTAAAGTTAGTTGAGCACCACTGAGACTGTGATGGCCACACACATCAGTGGAGGCAGCTTTGAAGTGCAGGAAATGAAGGAAGGCACTTTCTTCCTCTCTCTCTCTCTCTCTCTCGCTCGCTCTCTCTCTTTCTCGCCCTCTTTCTTTGCTCTCTCTCTCCTCTGGTCTGGTACCCTGCGAGCGCACTGAAGCACATTTCCTCAGAAGTTGAGGTGCAGTCCGAGTCAGAGCTTTGAAATGCACTGTAAGGCCCACAGCCTGAGAGGAGCGCAGATGTCTCCGGCCCTTTTCAAGTCTAACTCCAAAACTGACCTCTAACCTTACCCCTGCCACCGGGTTTCACAAACGGGCACAGGGCCACAACATCTATACATACATGAGTGTAGGTGTGCGTCGTCTTGCTTTTCGAGGTAGTTTAAAAGCCAAATAAGGCGATGAAATGAGTCAAATGAGAATAATAACTAGACTGAAATTCAAAAAAAAATATTGCCTCACAGAACATTTGTAGGAAGGATATGAAACTACAGATGATGTCTACGATCCGTTCCACTGCATGTTCAGTGGTTTATAAATACTAAAGAAATTTTCAACCTCTTAACGGACTCGCTAATGTCAAATGTATCTCTACATTTGTAAAATGTATCTCTACATTTGACAGATGTATTTGGGTATTATGGGGAGAAAAGGGTTTGATATTCTTGTAGAATTTCTCTTTGGTCCGAGCAGTACTCAGGTGTGAGAGATTCAAATCGGTAGTTTTTGTTGAACGGCGTGCTCAGAGGAGTCAAGGGTCCCTGCTTTAAGTGTAAATATATCTTGCTCTCTGCTTCAGTGAATTGACATCCCCTATGAAAAACCACAAAGGTTAAAATATTTCTATGCATTTGTTTATGGCACTAAAGTCTATGAATATGAACACAGACATGTCGGGTTTTAATGTTTTATGGGGACTTTTCATACTAATACTGACTTTAATATAGTGCAAATACACACTTTCTTTTACTGTACAGCAGAATTCACATCACAACAAGTACAAACCCTTCATGCAAGTGCAGTGCAGCAAAAATATGAATGCGTAAATATTTTATTGTGGCCATCACTTGCCCTCTTTTAAATTGTAGCATTATGTAAAACAACAAGTCACACTTACAAATGTATACATTTCATGCCATTAAAGTAGCATCTGCAAACAAGAGGTGCAAGACCTTCACCAGAACCCTCAAGTTCACACAGGTGCTCTAGCAGAATAACTACAGGTGTAGTTCATCACATTTATCAACCACGGGCAGGAACAACAAGATAGTTTCAACGTTTTGTTTTTACCTGTCAAACATATTTTTGTAAAATAAAAAGTGGGGTTGTGCTATCTTTTAATATAGTTGCCACCTTGTTGAGTATTTTGTTACATAATGCAAAAAAGCATTTTTAAGTGTGGCTTAAAAAATACTTTTTGGGGCATCTGGGGCGACTGTCATTGATGAGAATTTACAACAAGAGCAACCCCTTTCACAAAAATTAAATCACTTGTCTAAGCTTTAAAATAAAATGCAAACTCTCTCTCTCCCATTCCATTCAGCATTTGTTCTCTGCTTTAAAGGTGAGAATATATTTGTCTGTTTTAGCCTTTGAGCAGTCTTTTTTTTTAAACCTAACAAATCACTTCCTGTTCAGCTGTATATGGTAACATGCAGTCTTGCTGCAAAAAGCCAGACCTCAGAATCAACAAACACTCGCCTGTTAAACTCTCGCTAGTTAACACAGAACCGATTCACTGAATCATATAATAAATGATTGCAGTAGAATCCCAACCAGCAGCACCGACAGAAACAAAGAAGCTGTGATGATAGTAGAACAACATAAAGATCAAAGTGTTTGTCTGTTGACATGAGGGATGTAACTGTGGTTACTGGATGCTCCATTTCAAGCCACTGTTTATCAGCAGCCGTGTTTCAAGCTCATGTGTACAGTTATGACAATTCTCCAACATCAGCAATTCTATCGTGGTTTCTGAACGTAACCGCATTCACATGATAGCTTACAATATACAAGTCAACATGCGGTGATAACTGTACATCCCAATTTGCTCACGTCACGGTGGATGTTTTGCCTTTTAAATGATTTAAAATGGATGTTTTAGCTGCGTGCAAACATGGTTTCAGAAGCAGCAGCGGACTGGCATGTTTGTATCACGTATGTTTGTATGACAGCCTACACTGGGTGACAAAAACTAAAATTAGTGAACATACTTAAGAAAGAAAAGTCCTGAATGTTTTTCTTATAAAAATTTCTCACAGTCTATAAAAATATAGTTCAAACTGGTCAGGCTTGTAACCAGCTAAAACCCAAATACTACCACATTGCAAAAGGGAAACATTGTGTACATAAACAGATGGAAAACTGTCCCCATCTGCAGACAGTCCTAGAGAGCAGAGGAGGCATTTCTGTTTGGCAACCACCTACTGCCATGTGGCTCCATCACTGAGTCAAGGAGTGGCAGATAAGTTTCCAAAGGTTAACCTCTAACTTCTGTCGTAAACCTTATCCTCCCACTTATGCAAAACATTTTTTCAGTGGTGAACCCACTGGTTTCCCCCTCTCCAGGTACTGATTTCTTATAAACGTCTTGTTTTAAATAAGTATGACAATTTTTGAAGCTCAGTCAGATTAGGAAAGTGACTGCCACAGGCGGTACGGTTATAAGTCAGTGCGTGGAGGCAGAGAGCATAGAACGATATAGAGAGGTTTCTGTTTTCACTTATATTGACAACTGATGTGGAAGAAGAAACCCTTCACCTGCTCGGCCTCTTCACCACCACAAGGCTTTACAATGCCAGGAGTCCATCTGAGAATGATGATTGATTACAGCTGCCTGCGGGTGGGCAGACGGTTCTGCCTTTCCATGCACTGATCCTCGACGTACGTCCTTTACTCTGCTTGAAAAGAGAAACAGTGAAAGTGAAACTTTCAGTTTGAATTTTTGTAGTTCTCCACAGTGGAACGAGAAGACCTTGCAAAATAATTTACTTTATGGATGAGATATTTATTCATCTACAATAATTTTCAGTGTTGGACGTAAAGTCATAGTTACTAACCTTCATGTTGTTACATACTTAATTGACATGATGATCAATAAAATTATTTAAGATGTAACATTTTTATTTCATATACCACTAAAGTAGACCAATGGATATCCACAGTCAAAAACAAACATAAGCTTCAATCTTGACATCTGATTGCATTGTTTTACATTGTTGTAGGGTTAGATTTTCTACTTTGTGCTCCTATAGTATCTTAACCCTAATGCACATACATGTTGCTAGCATTAAAAGATTAAAACTAAAATGTAGAATTAGTCAACAATTACATCACAAGCGCATATTTAAAAACATACTCATAGACATAGTCACAATATGAGTGTATTATTCATTTGCACACACAAGTCTATATTCATTTACAATGACGACATTGTACCTTTATGCCCTTTGGAAAATACGCAGAACTAATTCAAATAATGACCACATACGTTCTTCCCAATGGAAAAGAGTGTACAGTTTCTCTCAGCAAGCCTACGAGCACAGTGGCAGTGAGGAGCGAGAGATTTTTGAAAACTTACTCATAATCCAATGCAATTATGAGACGTATACAAGTTATTTGGTGTGTATCCAATTCACGGTATGAAATCGATACAGATACGAGCACTACATTGTCACCTGACAGGAGCATCCAGCTGAGAGGAAATGTATAAGCTTGAGCAGTGGACTACAACTGTAGAATCTACTGAATGAGAAGCAGCCATGCATCGCGAGTGACACCGTGCTTACAGACATCATATCTGAAGTGTATTACTGAGACTGAAAGCAGAATGGTATTGAGGTTGAATCAAAGCCAGCTGCACTGTTGTTTTTCTTAAAGGGACAGTTTACCTATGAAATAAATTTTTATTTGAAATATTTATTTCAGATTTATTTAGTCACCTAAAAGTTATTCCAGTATAATGCAAGATTTTGTATTTTAATGAGATTTTGTATCTAAGCCATTTTGGATTACCATCAACTCCCATAGTAGGAAAACAAACTACTATGGAAGTCAATGGGGACCCAAAATGACATACAAACTTACAAAAATATCTTTCTTTGTGTTCAGTGTTACAAAGAAATTTATACAGGTTTGGAACAACTGAAGGAAAAGTAAATTAAGAAAAAATTTGACTTCTTGGTTACCTTCATTCTCTCATTGACCCGTTAACAAAATCTGTCCTGCAAAAAAGGCTATCAAGCAGACACATCTCCCAACATCTTTTATTAATACTCATATTAAATATTCACATACAGACTGCTTGCCATTGCAACGTCTGTGCCAGCATAACTATTACTACCAACATCAGTGAAACTAATTTCTGTATTTAGCATTATGACATTTATCTGTAATCTGACTGTGTTTTATCATCTCTCTCTGTTAACAGGAGGATGTTCCCCTTCCTCAGCTTCAACATCAGCTCGCTGGACCCTACAGCTCATTACAACATATATGTGGACGTGATTCTCGCTGACCAGCACCACTGGAGGTACCAAGGTGGAAAATGGGTTCAGTGCGGAAAGGCAGAAGGCAACATGCCAGGTACAGACACATCGTGGCTTTTTCTGGCCGCTATCTGCATTTAAACCCTACAAACAAGATAAATGTCTTTATCTGCCTTGTGGTTTTCACAGTGTGAGTGTTTTCTGAGCAATGCAGAAAACTTCACGTCCCCGGATCTCTTTCTTTTTGTGGCTAGAAGCACACGAGTGTTTCTGATACCACTGTATGCCACAAGCAGAAGAACTTAAGCATGCGGCCCACCACAACAGCTAGGCAATGCAACTGCTGTTCGACAGTGAACGCATGTCAAACATTTAACATTACAGCCCATTCCAATATATTTCCAAGAATGTTTGTTTTTTATTCTGAAATACATTAATTCTCCAGCATGTGCCGAAATTAAAATATGCCTCTTATGTAACTATGAGATTTAAAAAAATCAAAAAACAATACTGGCTCCAGAATAAAGATGATGTAATTTCTACATCTCTAGTGTCACCAAACTGCACTGCAAAAATAAATCAATGCACAAAATAATACTAATAAAAGTTTTCAAAAACACTTCCCCTATATGCCATTACTTGATGAAAAAACATAATAGCCCCCTATTATTATATATAATGTTCTCATCGTTGGTTTTGCCAATGTATCTTATATTTTTTTGTTATTTAATTTTTATGTCAATTTGTATTACATTTTAGATTTTGACTCTTTTTTTTTTTTTACAGGGAACAGAATGTATATGCACCCAGATTCTCCAAATACTGGGAATCACTGGATGAGACAGGAAGTTTCCTTTGGCAAACTGAAACTCACCAATAACAAAGGCAGTTCGAACAATGTAGGACAGGTAACGAAAATCAGCCTTAGTCTTGCTACACCATACTCAGACTTCAATCATCCATACATTTATAAGAAAGTACAACAAAAATACATAAAAAAGTAACTATAGATTCAAAAACAACTTTCATATAGGCTACCATTTTTGATAACCATGATAATTACTTTCACTATCAATTATTAAATATAGTATACATCCATCTTGCAACAGCATATCATACATCCCGTCTAACAATTGCATTGTCTGCAACACAGATGATAGTGCTCCAGTCACTTCATAAGTACCAACCGCGTCTACACATCGTGGAGGTGAAAGAGGATGGAACGGAAGATCCCTTCCTGACCTCAAAAACCCAGACGTTTGTGTTTCCAGAGACTCAGTTCATCGCCGTCACTGCCTATCAGAATGCAGATGTAAGTACTGCCAGTAACACAACATGCAAAGCAAAGATGCTGTAGGATAAACTTGAAAACAAAGTTGTTGTGTCTGCACCTTCTGTTTGCAGACTCTGTTAACTAACTTTTGTGGCTAAATTATGAATGAAACGATTTCTTAATGACAGCAATCTCTCTGTCTCTTTTCCTGACCCTACTTCCTGTCCCCTTGTGGCATTACTCTTTCTCTCTCTACCCTGCCCTTTTTCCAACCCCTTCCACTGCCATTTGTTTCACAGATCACCCAGCTGAAAATAGATCATAACCCTTTTGCTAAAGGTTTCCGGGACAATTATGACACGTAAGTAAGCCTGGAGTGAATTAAATAAAGCAAAAGTGGTCTCTGCGGACCACTGCCGGTGATTTAAAATTCTTACATAAAGAAATGTTTTGCAATGTTGTTCATTACACATGAGAAAAATTACTTTGCAAGTCTATAATTAACAAAGCAAAAGCGATATTACAGAGACTGACTTATGATGTTATTAACATTTTAGGAGATGTTTTGTCATTTGACTCTTAACCTCTTGGTTTTCTTCATACAGGCTGTACGCACCGCCTGAGTCTGACCGCCTCACACCTTCCCCGACCGAGGGCCAGCAGCTCCTCCCGGGCAGCTGTTACCCCCATCAACCCTACCTGTCTGACCAGTACATGAGTCCACTGCCTCAGAGTCGATTCTATGGTCGTGAATCCGTCAGCATGGCCCAGCAATGCCCCAAAGACCCCGTGGCAAGCCCTCACAGCCGCTGGTACCTGCCCACCCAGCAGGGGGTGCCGCCCAATTTCAACACGTACGATGGCGAATACGCTTCAAACAATCTCTACAAACCCTTTCCGATCCAGACCTCCCCCCACCATCCGCTGAGCTACTACACTGAAAGCCCCTTTGGCTCCGGCCCCATCTCTGGTGCCAGTCCAGGGGCGTGGAGCTCAGGCAGGCCCTCCCCGCAGTACCTTAACCATCCCCACCACGGTAAACCCGGATCCAGCCTCAGCTGGCTCCGAACCATCTCATCCCCAGCTACATCCTCCTCTCCTTCAGCTGCAAACTCCCATTTCCATCCATCTCCATCGCTCTTGGAACCCCAGCGTCAGGCACTTCTCCAGGACAAGTCTAAAGAGTCTGGGGAGGACCCTTGGATGGAAGCCCCCTCTGTAAAATCGGTGGACTCGGGTGACTCTGGGCTGTTTGAAGGAGGGGAGAACAAGAAGAGGCGTGTGTCACCGTACACATCCAGCACTGAGAATTCCCCCCCGACCCGCAGCACAGAGGCTTGCGAAAAGGATAACTGCAGTGATGCGGGCTACTACGGCTTTTACACTCACTGAAAAACAGTTTTAAATTCAGTTTGGGGAATACAGGAATACAGCTAATGAGACTTTTTAAAGCACAACCGGACCCACCTGTCTGAAATTCTGCACAAATATCTCGGTCTGCTTCATGTTCGTTGGCCCTCTGTGCTTTGTGTGTGTTAGTTGTCTGGGGTAAGGTCATGTGGAGGTGTTCTGAAGGTCACCGTGAGACGAAGAGACAGCTCACGAGCCGAGACGACGTGACTGCATTGAGACACTGGCCTGGAGACACAGACAGACAGACCTGTGCGACTTCAGACGCTTCAGCAGCTAAAGATTTCACAGCGCACCTGCTGACACTCCCCCAAAGGAACTGTCTCGTCCCCCTCATCAAACGCAGACACGAAAACACACAAACCAGCGCTCTTTCACACCAACATACGATCAAAACGTTTTTGGCATATTCTCATCTGTCTTTAAAATGACCGTTCACCCCAAAATGAATCATTGTCATGTTGTTCTGAAACCCTGTCACTTTTTAACACTTTTAGAAGAAAGTCTTCATTCTTGGGTTGGGTCACCATTCACTTACATTGTAGAGAAAAGAGCTGCTTTGTTCCAAATAAAAATACATAACATACATGGTTAAAATTGTTAAAATTAAGCATAATATAGAATTGATACTAATACTAAATTGATACTAAAGCTAATGCAAACTTCAATTACTCTACAATCCTACGTTTGTGAATCTTTTCCATCTCAAAGAGCACAATCAATAAGCACAAAGCCCAGACCACTCAGACAACACATGCTGAAATAAAATAGCCACAGTGTCTAAAACAGCACGGCTCTATGCACCAGCTGGGATTCCATCTTTTAATAGAAAGCCAATAATATGTTTGATAGAGTCGCATACAGTACATTAGAGTATTTAAACTCTATATAGTTTAGAGTATAAAGTTCATGATCAAATACTTTTGCATCAGTCATCTTTCTGCACAATACTTCACAAGAGCGATAAAAACAAAAAACAAGTACAAACTGAAAGAAAGTTAAAGGTTATTAAGTTAGAGAGGACTATAGTGTCAGGTTTGGGTTTTTTTTTAGTTGAACAAATGTCACCATATGCAACTAATGTCTTTTATAACACAGGTAACTACTATCTAGATAAAAAGGACTTCAAAATGCAAAAGTTCATTAACTCCTATTAAAACTAGTAAAACTATTAGGTAAAGTCAGGGTGAGTTTGATTAAGTCTCAATCTGATCTGACCTGTAACCAGACATACTTAAAGCAACAGTGTCACGCCTCCAGGCATCGTGCATGACAGCATGCGGACAGACAGGGTGGAAAAATGGACACCTGGCAGGGGCATCAGACTGACTATACATCATCTTTATTCAAACAACAGCGTAACATGCAGACAGCCCACACATAGACGTCAATGACAGAGAGGAAGAAAAAGCCTTCAGTCTGAGCCTATCAGGCACAACTGGCATTCAAAGGTGAGAATGACCTCAGATAGATAAGTGGGTGACAAAACGCCACAGCACATGCCCGCGAGTCCCCGACAAACATCATAATCGTACATTTACTAAAGTTTTCTGCGTCTTCCAGATCGCACACACACAAAGTATTCACGGGCATACTCACATACACATATGCAAGAGTGTGAGAAATAAACTGATGATGTATAGCCTGTTAAACCCTGAAATCGTCTTCTTTACAGTACTTTTTAAATATAACCATTGAAATGGTGATTTTGTGATAATGCATCATATGTTATTTTTTTTCCACAATGTCAGTGTGCTCAAGGCGTTTCCGAGAAATTGTAACGTGCTGCAAAAACCAACTTGGCATCTATTTTCTGTGGTCACTCTGTGGTCACAGCTTATAAAAAGTCAGCAAAGTGTCTCTAACTGCCTCTTTTTATACAAGTATTAGGATGGAAATAAAACTAAATAAAACACAATGGTAAAATGATTTAGAGACAATGATGGCATTATTTTACAATGCCATCACTGGATTCAAAAGCCATGCCCAGATATCAAATATTTATATGTGCCAGTAATTATTTAAACCCACAAAAACGTAAAACACACCAGCCAACTTAGACGTTGGAATTTTTTATATTCCAAGTAATTTGTAACAATTATTTTGTTAATGGGTTTAGTATGCTTTGTTTTTAAGGTTTTAAACTGATAAATGAAAACAATGTGGCTACAAAATAAAAAATAATAGTATTTAACTCATAAATGTTAAAGAAGTGCAATTAAACGGTGTTTCTATGTTAATTTAAAAGGTGTGTATTTCATGTTCATGTACGGTTACTTTGTTTTTTACACTTGCACTGAAATGTTTATGAAAGCAAATTGTCTGTTGTGGTCATATTAGTAATGAATCTATGTTTTGGCTGACCCCTGGTGGACATTATGCTCCTCAAATATGTCAATATCAGGTATTTCACTGAACCTATTTATAGCATGTCGTCTATGGCACCATCTAGATTTGTGTATTTTTCTGTTGAGCTAAAAGCAACAATTGTTAGTAATTCAAAAGGTGCTTTTAAGTGATTCAAATCAACATGTATTTCTTCAACAAGCAAACTGAGCCTCAGACACAGCACAATGCTGTCAGACATACTGTACATATTAATAAATGATGTTTTTGATTTATTCTAAATGTAATAAAGATGGAACTAATCTAAATTCATTTCCTATTTTCCACATTGTAGATTTTATTGCCATTCTAAATCACTATGAATGTCATAACTTGAAAGTTTATTAATTGTACGTTTGTACAGTGTGAATGTGGTAAATATTTTGGAGTACATAAAAGGGTTGCTTGCAATATCAACTTGCATACAGGACTTAAACAGTCTCCTTAAATGCCAATGAACAATGTCACAGCCTAAAATTAAAATGACACTTGCTGTACGAAACAAAACAGGGGACACATCTCACCTCTCCTTCAGTGAGGACCCAAATTAGAATTAATCCATTTACTGCTAAATCCTGCTCAGGTTGAGCCATGGAGGAAATAACAATCCCGTTAGAACGTTTACCATACGTACATTTCATGTTTTAAAAATTAGTTAACAAGACCTCTGAAAAAATAATTCACATCCACCTACTGTACTTAATCCATTTTGAAAAACTCTCATCACCGTCACACAATTGTGTATCTGAAGCGAAAAGCATTCAGTGTAGTCCATAGAAATGTGTGCGCACTAAAACTAATCACCGGCAGAGCTCACGAACATCTGTCGTTCACTTTAGAGTTTTTAATCCTGGCTTATATTGAATTTCCGGACTTATATTTTATCCAAAACGGAAGACAAGGTCACTCTGTCCACAAGTGTTTGTGTCCTCAACCATTAGATTCTCAAGATGTATCCGTCCTGATGCTGTCAGGTAAAAGCACCATCCTTGCTCAGTGGATTCGGTTTGGTATGAAAATCCATTGGCAATTCATCTGTGCTCCCAATAGCTTTAAGTTTACGTTGTTTTTTTACAAATCATGTACAAGCTGAATTCATCGCATGGATGTCCACAGTGTGCGTCAATCTACCTTCACCATAACTCCAGGTTTTTAACTTTGGAAAATCCCGGATTCTCCCTGATCTTCCAATATGTCCCGTTGTACAGCCATACTTCCCTTCCAGCAGCATCGAAGGTTTTCCTATAAGACAGACAGAAATATTCAGCTCGAACTCTTAAGAACAGCTTCAATTCTGGTGTTGACAATAAACTAACCTGAAGAAGTGAGGAATGTGGTCTTCTCCTTTCTTGGCCAGAATTTTTCTTCTTTCTCTTTGCTTTTCTTCCAACTCATCCTTCTTTTTATCAGTTTCCTCTATTTTCCCTTCTTCAAGCAACCTAACAGTACCAACATACAGTACATCAAATTTCATGATCTCATATGTTTTAAATATGAATGAATAAAACGATGTAATTACAAATCATCTCTTGCCAGAAAGGTCAGGTTAAACTGCCTGCTTTCAGAAAGACTGTGTCGAAAAGTTTATAAATTATAAACATCAACATTTTTATTATTCTTGTGTTTTTAATTTGTAAAATATTTATTCTTGAGTTTTAGAACTTTCCATCAATAAACAGTTTGTCATGATTAGATTAGAATTCAACTATGAAATATTAAAGTGAACAGTGACAGTCATGTCTGAGGCCGTGATGTCCATTAGTACATTTTCACCTTTGATCGGGACGCAAACGTGTATCTGTAGGGGGCAGCAGGGGCTTAAGGTCAGGGGTCAGCTCATTCAGCTCCATAGCAAAGCTAGAGAAGCCATAGTAAAGCAGATAGTTCTTGGGCTGTGGATCTACAAGAAAACACAAAACAAAACTTTACTGATCTGTGATCTCTGATCTGTGCTTAGTCAGCTTTGATTCAGCTCTTCTGTACTCACTTGGTTTCCAGATACACTGTGGGTTGGGCAGGGTATCGCAGAAGATTCCCTCATGCCAAAACCCACCAAATCGATGGACAACTTTACCAGTCTCATCAAGAACTTGACCTTGCACTTCATTTTTGGACCCATCTGAACCCCAATAACGTGACTGAGAACACAAAAAAAAGGTTTCATGCATTTATAGGCACCTGTAGCTCAACTACAATGCAAAGTCTGTTAGTTCGATATACTACTGTAAAATCATAACTCACCTTTACAAATGTGATCTTACAGGTGCAAACTGAACTTTTCAGGTTGCGGATGATGACTTCGCCGTAGTGCTCGAGGTATCGCTGTTGGCTAAGGACATTGTGAATGCACGTCACCACTTTGTTCCATTCATAGTGGTCCCCGTATCTAAAAATATAACAAAGAGCAGTCAGCATTCTGGCACACCTCTGAAATGATATCAGGATCCCATTAACACCAAAAATAATAGAAAAGTAGATAATTACTTTTTAAGAGTCACATTCACCATCCCAGTTGGCATGATCTCCAAAGACTTGCCCCAAAACTTGTTCTTCCATCTCTGGTCTGTTTCCAGCATGCAAGTCAACACAATGGAATATGATTGTTCAATTCAAACGTGGAGTAATTGTTTACATTATGCATAACTTTAACTAGGGCACAAATCATACCCTGCCAGAAGTTGAAATTGTCAGACTCTGCGTGACAAGCAGATACGGGTGGATGATGTGAAACCTGTGGACACACAGAGAGTCAACAACTCCATAACAAACATCTCTGATGATAATGAGGATGATCATTTACCTGCTCACTAATATAGCGGAAACCTCGGTCTTCTCTGATACACTCAAATGTCTCTCCTAGGACGGGATTAAAGGGTTTGTAACGATTGCGATATTGAGCTGTAGCATAGCCGGATATGGCAAAAGCAGCAATATAAACCTTTAGAGAAATAAAAATAAAACATTAAAGAATAAGAGTTTATTAAAGTAAAACAGTTTAAACTTATTAACTTCTTAAAAATACCTCAAATATATTTTTTTAAATATTTAAATAATTGTACTTTGGAAAGTGCATTTTCATGTGTATGCTCAATATGTGCAGTAACAGTTATGAAGTTAAGTAATTATTACCATCCTCTGGTAAGGATCATCAGTATGGTTGGCCGTGTCCAGTAATTCAGAGTATTCCACCTCCTCACAGAGTCTCTGTAGGAGACACACAGGTTCATTCAGAGCTGCTGGCATGGATACCCGAGACAAGTCCTTCCCTATGTTGTTGTAGAGGATGGTCATCAAGCCAACGTGACTGTTGTCAGGACAGACTGCGGGGAGACTAGTGCGCCGTCCAGTGCACTTGAATGGTGTTGAGTTTAGGTGGTGCCTTTGAGAGACTGGCGCGATACTTGCGTGAAGCTATTGCTGTGGAGTTTATAAAAAAGGACAACTGTTAATGCAATAGATTATATGGTGGAGAAAACACTAATAAATTAAACAGCATTTAATTCCACTTGCCACTAGTAACAGACAACAGGTGTTTACTAACCATGAGCTTCATCAGGTTCTGAATTACTGGACCCGTCACTCAGACCAGACTCATCAGACATCTCGGAAGAGCTGGCACATACAAGCTCATCACATGCATCAAAATATTCGGCTGCTGAATCAGCCATCGAGGGTGCAGAACTGCGGGCTGAACCAAACTGAGTGAAACAAAGACAGAGATTAAGATAATAAGACACTGTGATGTCAAACGGTAATTATTGATTACATAGACATGGGGCAAAACAGCTGCCAAAAATCTGCCCAGTTTTTAATTTTAACTTTAATCAAATGAGCACAATTCAAATTAAAGATAGAGCGAGAGAGCGAGAGAGAGAGCGAGAGAGAGAGAGAGAGAGAGAGAGAGAGAGAGAGAGAGAGAGAGAGAGAGAGAGAGAGAGAGAGAGAGAGAGAGAGAGAGAGAGAGAGAGAGAGAGAAAGGAGTCTGTTTGGCATATGAAGTAGGTGAAACAATCCTCCTATAAACAGAATAAGGAGGTAGTGGGAGGAGAGAGAGATGAAAAAATGTAAGAAACTGGATGAGTAGGTTATGGGTGGGAGGAGGAGACACACCTTCCTTTGTAGTACAGTGCGGTAGGAGTCTTCAGAGGATTCGGAGGACACTGACAATTTGTGGATTTTGGTGTGACGGGATTTAACATCTAACTGAAGATACACACACAATTCTATGCAGTAAAACACAACATCTAAAGCACTGACAACACAGTGATTATCACTAGCATTTAACTTAAGCTGCAATAAATCTATCTACTTTATGGAGACTGAGCTGTACTAAGTGTATTTTACCTCAGCCAGGCTGCAGAGGTTGTTGATTTGGGCAGAAGTGTTCTGGTGGAGCTCTTTGCTGGACCAGGCGACCTGCAGCCGCTGGCGTTCCTGAGCGAGAGCGTCATGTGCAGACCGCAAAGAGGCATGAACTGTGAAAGTAACAAACACTGATGTAAAATGTCTTCCTGCAAACCTTCAGCAGAACACATTGTGTTACAAATCACTGGTGTTTAAGAGTAAACTTAGTCCTTCTGACCTTTCAAGGACATGGAGCAGATGTCCTGATGGAGCTTCTTGCCCTCTGCTGAGGTGGCGGCTTGTGGGGTCATTTGGTTGAAGACATAATCTGGTATGGAGGGCACAGAGGTTCCCAGGTGGGAAGAGCTGTTTAAGTGGCTTGATGATAACTGCAATAAACAAGAGGACAAAAAATTGATATGCTGTATCTAAGAAAAAGGTTTGGTTAGGTTAAAGATATACTTCCACCAAATATGTACGGCCACGTAAAAAGCATTCATGTGTGTACATTATGTATGCAGTAGTGGTCAAAAGTGAGGCTTCAAAAGGTCATATTTGTACAATATTTGCTTTTAATGCACTCTCAGATTAGATTACACTATCAAAATATGAGCTGCATGGTACAAATATACAAACAAATGCATAAAAACACAGGAAATATCACATACGTTGACTACATTCAGTTTTATCTGTTAAAAATATTACATTTTTCTCAATGCTGAGCTTTAGTTGAAACTCCGAACACACCTATGCAACATGCATAAAAAAATTATTAATCAAGTACAAAATAAAATATTGGAATAAAGAGCAAAAATATAAATTGTCTGAAGTTGAATATCACTTTTGCACACTACTGTATATGAATGCTTATGTAATTATATATACATATTTTTATGTATATATAAAATTACCATGGTATTATCCACTCTATACCATCATACTTTTTACAATGTGCTTTTTTGAGGTAAATCAGCTGTATGCTTACTTACCGATTTGGTAATCCCACGAAAAGGCTTCATGTAAAAAAGGAGTTAACTAAATTACTGGGGGGTTTACAACTCTAATGTTCACTAAATGTTGGCATAACACAAGCGACTACAAACTTGTATTGACACTCAAATGCGCATATATTTATAAATTTTAACATTTATATTAATTTCTAAACCTTTTTGAAAAACATGGGAAAAAATCCCAAAGGGAAAACAATCCATGTTGGCAAAGATTAAGAATTTACCCAAGATATCATCCTAATTTTAAATAACGCTTTGATCAGCCTCACCATTCCAAGTGCTTCAACTCGAGAGAGTGTGCGTGAATGACCCCAGACCTTCCCATGCTTCTTCTTGGGCTTGTCGAGAGACAAATTCTATAATTCAAACATGTATTTCGGTTTAAATTGTGATTACGTTTATGTACAGACCAATACAATAATGGTTCCCATCATCTAGCGTGTTGCAGACCTGCATGCTTATAATCCTTTGGAGGTCTCCGTTATTGACCGGCTGGCCTGACTCAAGAGCGTGCAGCTTCTGAACCAGTCGATGAAGCTCATTCAGTTCCAGTTGACAACGATTAAGCTCTAAAAAATATATATATATATTACAAAATAAATCTGTGCTTATGTGCTTTTTAAATTTATTAATAGCCGTGTTTAAACAAAATAAATACTACAGTACCTTGGCCACAGATGTCAGGCTCTTGGGTCTGTAGCCAGGCGGACACTTTTCCATTAATGGCAGGATTGACACATGGCATATTTGCACTCCGAGTTTCACCCAAGTAAGACGTGCTCTGGAATTGTTTATAAGAAGATTCATATTGATTCATATTGCTCCAAATGGAATAAACATAGCATATGGGTTTGCTACAAAATGATGATCAGTAAACAATAACACACCACATATCCACATGGGATATAATGGTATCTGTCCAACGTCTTTCTCGTTCTTTTTAGACACATACTCTCCTAATCCCCAGAGATTTAGATGTGTACAAGAAGTCAGAATAGCTAATGAGTGATTAGTTAGTGATCTACTCACCATGTCTGGCATGGCACTGGTTTTGTGAGACTGTAAATGGCTGTCTTGGGACAGGGCCTGTAGGAACCCATTGTGAACATGTGCAGCTTCGTTCTTCTTATACATTCTGTGGGCGGTCAGCTTGGTTACCCATATAAAATATAAATCCTCACTTTTGACCTAATGGGATGTAATAAATTGGCATTAGCAATCAGACATCCTATGTGCTTAAATGCTCATTTGTATACCTGAGTAGTTGACAAGCTAAAGAACTACATATTGAATAAAATAAGCGTACTTTCAAGTGAACGAGATTGTCTCCAGCATCCAGATCTATGCGTCTTGCTTTTTTGTTTATAGACATAACTGCTAGACTGACATCCAGTGAACCATGCATCTTCCCTTTGGAAAACTGTTGGAAAAACAAACATGTTGAAAAATGTCCAAGAGTAGATCTTGTTAATGGTTTAAAAAAACAAATAATTAGTATACTTGCATCATATTGGTTTTTGGAATATCGTAGGATCCCTTTATCCAAGACAAGGTATCTCTGCAAGAAAGCATGACTTGTTTATTTGAAAACGTTGAACAAAGATATTATCCCCAGTCCCATTTTATTCCACATACCTTATGCCAACCCTTCAGAGGCCACTTTCTCCTCTTCATCAGGTAGCCTTCACATATCCCTGGAGGATTTGAATCGTGCATGCTCTCTCCGATGAGACTCAAATCTGGTAAGTCGTCCATCACTTCCCAATGTTTTACATTCTATCATGTACCAAAAGGAAAAAACAACCACAATTATGTAAAACAGGGTGTTTCCCATTCACAGCATGTGCACATGACACATATAATCCCCATGAACAAAACTTTACAGCTATGCGTTAAAGAAAACATGAACTTGTTGGATTGGCTTTCGCACCACCTGATTGGACACCTGTCAGACGTTGAGCAACTGGTTTCAAACGCCCCAGGAAAAGAACTTGAAGAAAATATTTGGGCTTGTACAAAAAATAATCACACAGTTACAGTTTTAAGCAAGAATAAAGGTTGGGAAGGTACGAACCACGCGCGAGTGACGCGATGACGCCGTGCTGCTGCTTCTGGAATGAGTGGGCTTATACCAGCCGCTGGGTGTCTTCTCCACACCGCTCATCTGTGATGGGTTGTGGTCCGCTGAAGGTCCATGGGATTCCATTTTCACAACGTTCTTGTGTGCACTTTTTAGTTGAGCTTGGTGTGGCTTTATGGGTTTCTTTTCATTGCACACTAGAGAACAATATGTCTGAGAAGCAAAAATATTTTTAGATTACACTGGTTCATTACCTTCTAGATACTTCTGTACTCATGAGCAGTTTCTAAATACAGTTTTGCAAACCAAGCTCCTAAGGAAATCAAAACAATGCACTCCCATTTATATAACAGCCCACATTAAAACTATGACATACCAACCAAGGAAACACCTGTATGTCGTAATACTAATCGTAATATTAATGATTACATTTTGCCACATTACAGAAAAATTCCTTGTCCAGATAAATGGAATGCAATCTCAGGGTGTGATAGAAACCAAACATGTTTACTACAGTCTACTGTTGTCTTGATGCTGACAAGCTTGAACTTGCCCATTTATCTAGAATAAGAGAGGTCAAATGACAATACAGTCTTGTAATAATGGTAGATTTAGGTTATAAACAACCACATTAAATAACCGGCAAGACTCACAAATAATTGGTATTTGCATATTATTAAAGCAAATAATTAATTTAAAAATTAATAATAGCTGATAAGAATAACAAGTTCTGGAAAGTTTACGAGACGTCATAATTTCATGATTAGTAACCTTACACAGGTAACAGTCTCCACTGCTGAGGATTAACATCATTATGTTAATTGGATTTGAATATGCCTTTTTTAGCAGCACTTGGTTGGAATAGCTCTTTAACATGGACATGGCAGGTCATGTCCATGCAAAACAATAGAAATTCTAATGGTTTCTAATACAAATACCACAACTTACAAGATTCCTTTATGTAGTAAAGTATGTAGTATCTTCCAGATAGCATTAGACCATTATAGCACATTAAAACCAATGCAATTCCCATTATAACCATTTAATCCATAAGAATTTCTGTAATAGTTTCTTGTATGCCAATAAACGTACAAAGTAGAAATCGTAAACACTGCGTATCATTTGTCCTATCTAGGAGGTTTAGAGTGCTTTTAATTTATATTTTTTAGAAGAATTTATTATGATTTTTAAAAAAATATAACAGTTAAATAATCAAATATATTTAAGTAGTTTATTGTCTACGATTAAGTAAAACATCACTAAAAATGTCGTTAACCAAGGAAACGTGTTTGCGCAAACCTGTTTATTAATCGATGAAAATCGGAATACAGAAATGTAACTGTGACGGTAAACAAATTTGGCTAAAACAAGTAAGTGGCCAGTTAACTACGTAAAAAATGTTTTTCACATTGTAAAAAAAATCACAATTATAGTTTAAAACTCCTCATTTCCTAACAATATAATATTCTGTCATAAAACACAAACGCAAATCTCCACTGTAGCACGCTACTAATGAAACCAAACACAATCAGTTTCTAACGAAAAAAATCATTCAAAAACTTTATTCAATGACTAATAATGTTCTTTTAAAAACATATGGTTACCTTGTATTTCATGCACTTACCTGAGATTTCTACTCTTGACTTGTTTGTGATGTGTTTCACGAGCATCTTCTCCAACTGTCTGAGTTTCACCCTCTGCCATTGATACACTCGTGCGTCACGCTACTTGACGGGACAGATAACCAGTTTGACAACTATAACTTTAAACACAACAACGATGATATTTCGTGCATATACCAGCTTTAAACTATGATGAAGAACTCCAGAAGCGTCCTCCACTGGTGACTTAACATCCTTCAAATCATTATCCGCATTAGTGTCTTAAAGACTGTAGGAATTACAGGCACCCAATTTGATCCTTAGTGAAAACCAGCCATTCATTCAGTGTAAATTGCTGATGTATTAAAATATGTTGAATGTATTAAGCATTTATCATTTCCAAATTTCCAGCTTTCTTGGTGGGTAGCCCATGGGTTGTCAATCAAACCTGCATGTCATTTTATTTATAGAGAAAATTCACAAATGTGTTTTCCTAAAATGGGACCATATATAATTGCATAACTACATTTAAATCAAAAGTCTATCAAAATATAAAACACATAAATGTGCTACAGCAAACCTGGAGCTATAATCATAGAAGACCAAATGGCCTAGATTAACATGAAGTAATCCAGAGATTAGCACTAATCAGGGTTCATGGCCACAAGATGTGTTTACTTTTGCAGTACAAATGCATTTTAAATTTACAAAGGTTCACAACTATCCAACCTGCCTATTAAAATGATTTAACATTATGCAATAAGTCCCTAAAAGAATGTTCCCATGTTACTCCTGATCTGGGCAGTGGCACAGCAAAGCAAAGGTTTATTAGCAAGCACCAACACACCTGCTTATGATCTGCAAGTAATTGTGAATACTCAACTGTGTCTGTCTTTTCAGTTTTCATACTGAAAACTAATCAGAAAGTTCAATTGACAAATAAAAATAAATGTTTTGATTAAAGATGAAGTATGTTGACCATTACAAACCTGTCTAGATACCACTTTAAATAACAGTTTTATTATGTTAACATGTATATGTCATAATATACAGCAGTTTGGCCAAATTCACATGGTGATACTGTATGACATACCATCTATCATTCTTTTAAATTTCTCATGCATGCTAATAAAAAAATTAGGATGCATCTTTGTCCGAAACAGTATCTGTTGTGTCCCCAGAGCCCTGCTGTTTGACATACTGCTGGAGAAGTGCAGAAAGATGGGCTGGGTGATGATGTAGCATTGAGACAGTCTTTGAGGTCATCATGGTTAGACCACTAACCAGCTCACCCTGAATGGTGGTCATAGAAGGGAGTTTGGAGTAACTGACAATTCCTTGGTATGAGAGCAATGTGTTTTCTATACAAGCTCCTAAAAAGGAAAGGTTTGAGAAACCTTTTGTTAGGCAATAAAAACTTCCTAGAAGACCTTTATGAATGACACAACAGTACGAATTTGTGCATATGACAGACTCACCTAAAAGCACCATCTGAGGACTGCCTCTTAACACTTGCAGCATCTCTTTAACTTTTGGCTCTTTACTAACAAACATTACAGTCTGACCAATAAATAGAGTCAAAATGTTACTGTATATACTGTCGTTGAGAAAGGACTTCATCACCTGCAAGCAAACACAAGCAGAATGTTCTTACATACATAGCATTATACAATGAGTTTCTGTCTTTGAATATGATTGGACGAGAGGTGATGACAACAGCAACCATTGCTGTGGCTTTGCGTTACCTGGTTTGGAAAAAATTTGACATTGATGTTGTGTCTTTTCAATCTGTGTTTTAGAAGTAGCATGTCTTCTGCATTAGTTGCATTGTTCTGGACCACAGCAATCATCTTACATTCCTTAAACAAGGTTTCCACGTCTTTCCTTAACAGATTTGCCAGGCCACTTTCCTAAAATGGATGGGGTTAAGTTAACATATTTTAATATTATTAATCATTTTTAAATATTTTTACAATACAGAGCGATCAGTCAATCAAATACAACCCACTGGAAACAAAGCTTCTGTTCTGCATTCCTTATTCATATTATCAGTCTAACTTTTCATTGAAAATTGGTTAAAGTGCGTTCACCTCTTCGGACTTTCTAACCCTTGGAGTCAGCGCACTAGGAGGAGCTATGGGCGTAGGGGGAATGTACTTTGTGATAGCCATCAGCTTCTGCTTGAGAAAATGCATTGGTCTTCTGTGCCGTGTAACTGCTTTGGAGCCATGACGAACACTCTGGACCAATGGCACCCATCCTATGGTTATTAAAACAAGCATATTGGTAGGAAAAACAATAAGGCTGCAATATCAAAAATACGAATCTAAAGAACATCATTAATTCATTAATGTAGCACAATTAAGACTTAAGGTGTCTCATATACTGTAATGAAACAAGTCCATGCAATCCAAACTGTACTACTGAGGCAGCAGAGTCATAACAAAGTGGATAAGAAGTGACATAACATTAAATACCAATACAAACAAACTGGAAAACCTTAGATCTTTAATTAAGTAGTAAACACTAATGTGAAGTCGGTAGATCACATGAACATTGTTAATCAGCATCTCTAATTCAGTGCATGAACGTTGACAGTAATGATGTGCAGTACCACTGATATATCCTTATACTGTTAATTAACGGCATTTTAACTTTAACTAGTTTATAGTTTAATTACTAAACACATACATAATCTGCAATATTGTATTGTTATAGTATTGACGCTAATAATTATTTCAAAACAGAAATGTACCCGCTTTAGGGAGAAGCCTGCTACACAAGGTCGCTGCCATCTTGATCCGGATGTGACGTTTGACAGTACAGCGGCGTCTTAAATATAAAAATAAAAGTTCACTGTATAAACCTTACAGTTCAATTAAAAGTCGTTTTGTAAATAAATTTTCAATAAAACATATTTTTAACAAACGCCATTTAATTCTATTTCATTTACCATTTTTTTATTGTCAAACCGAGTTTTCGTAACATTTTACGTAAGCGCGCACGCGTGGTGACGCAGGTTTGAAGCTTCAGGCATGAGACGTCTATTGGGCTCTTGCACGTCGAGAAATGTCTGCAATATTGTGAAGCATTTTAAGCTCCGTGTTTTCTGTGATCACGCATTATACACCTCGTTTGTGTGCAGGAAATCTACGGACAGCAGCAGCAGCAGCAGCATGGATCTGAGTAACATGAGAAAAAGCTACAAGAGCGACCAGGAGGTGGGACTCAATGTACATCTGGACTGTGTTCATGATCTCGACACTGTTCAGTTGTGACGACATTGCATAATGGGTAGTGATTTTTACAATGAAGCTTAGACATGCAGTCAAATTGCATTTGCATTAATTTGTAAATAATATTCTATATAATAGAGTAGTCTTTGTAAACTCCTGTAATACTTTCAGTGAGAGTTATGTATTACACCAGTGACATTGACATTTTACACTATGTGTGTATTTGTCTTGTGCAAGCATTAATAATATTAATAAAATGCCTAGCTCCTCAATTTCATTTTAGTGTTTCGAGGAGGACCAGCTGGCTTCCCTAGATCCAATAAAGCAGTTCGGCAACTGGTTTGATGATGCAACTAAATGCCCTGAGGTCGGGGAGGCCAATAAAGTGTGTCTTGCAACAGCCACCAAGTAAGATCTTGATGCGGTTATATCTGGTACTATGAGTGATACAGTCCTAGTACTTATTAGTCTTATCAGTCAGTGAAACTCTTTTTAAGTTTTGTTTTTTTTTGTCTCTTCTAACAGAGATGGCCGTCCTTCTGCACGCATGGTCCTTCTTAAAGGTTACAGCGAGGAAGGATTTTGCTTCTTTACCAACTACGAAAGTCGCAAAGGTGTGGAACTGGTGAGTCTTTTAAACAAACCACCACTAACTTTTGTTTATGATTTAGTGGCTGTCAATTTATGTGAATATCAATTCGTCTTTTTGCATTTAGATACTCAAAATTACCTTCTCTTACCGTCCGTTCATATAGGAAAGTAATCCATATGCCTGCCTTTGCTTTTACTGGGAACCATTGAATAGGCAGGTAAGTGTTTCTTCTGTTTGGAGAGTCTGAGTTGGATCAAAGTGTTGTTTTAAATTATTGTTTTATTGAAAAGTTTTGCATCCTAGGTTCGCATTGAAGGCACTGTAAAGAAGATCCCATTTGATAGTTCGCAGGAATACTTTCACTCAAGACCCAAAGGCAGTCAGATCGGCGCCGTTGTTAGCAGGCAAAGCACAGTAATACCCAACAGACAGGTGAGGCGACCCTCACCACCCTTTAATTCAGTATTAAAATTAAGATCAGAACTGTTGGTTTTGTAATGCTTGTCCTGCTGTGAAGCAGCACCTGTTTATTTGTCCATTTTCGTGTGGTTCCCTTTAAGTACCTGAGAGAAAAGAATGCAGAACTTGAAGAAAAGTACAAGGATTCAGAGGTGCCGATGCCAAGTTACTGGTGAGCCTTTTAAATGATTCACCGTGCCAGCAAATACAATTTTTGCTGTTTCTAATAATTTTGTTGGTGAATTTGGTTACAGGGGTGGGTACATTGTCAAGCCTTTCCTGATTGAGTTCTGGCAGGGTCAAACTAATAGATTACATGACCGAATTGTCTTCATTCGACCGAAAGAGGGAGAAACTGAGCTGGATGATATGCAGCATCAGGCGGAGGGGGGATGGATATACCAACGGTTGTCCCCCTGACGGAATGCGTAGTATGAAATCAACATTATTGTCTGTGACATCAATGCTATTATTAATATATGAACTGTAATATAAAATTGATCAGATATATTAATTCTACTGTACAGGTGTACTGTCTTAAACCAAACCTCAAGGGAGATTTGACAAGTAAAGACATGATTTATAAATATAAATCATGCTCACCTTTTGTCATTATACTTTGTCACAAACTCTTAATCTCACTTGTAAGTGCAAAGTCTTCTGTCTCATGTTGATTAATAATTAAAAAGCACAGCTGCACATGCAGTGTTAACTGTAGTTTTACAGTACTTAGCCTTTGGACCGCTGTTAAAACAAGAAAGCAGTTGTCATCATGTGATATTTTGCACATTTGTAGATCAAGAAACACACTGTGCGGGTTAAAATGAATTTTTTAAGTTGATTTGTTAACATGACAAATGTAATTTTACAATCACTTGTACCAAACTTACAGTTGAGTTAAGTAATTTGTCTGTTTTTCTGCAGTAATTCTGTGTAATATAGTGTTGACTGGTAACCTGTTCTGTAACAAAGTTCAAAGTAGTAAAAAAGCAAAACAGTTTAATTTTGTCCCTTATTTCTTATTCTGTTATTCTGCCAGCAGATGGCAGTGACTTCAACAAAATTTAATCTGCATTATCTGTTCACTACAAGAAGGTTTGCCTAAAAAAAGGTTTGCCTTTACTTAAGACACAATATCATCTGTCAGCGATCTCAATAAAACATCTTTTATTTAGCATATTTTAACAATAGCTCATACAGTTTGCAGATAACAATATGCAGATTAGACAAATTAAAACTGTTGTGGTAGCTGGAGGTAAGATATAGTGTTATCTGTTCTCAATTGACTTGACTATGGCTGTCCACGCCCCAATTGAAACTCATTTTATTGTAAGCTAATAAAGACAGAGATAAAGACCATATGTACAAGTGAATGTTCATCTTCCATTTTAACCACACTTTAAAAAATTATAATACAAAATACACATCATCAGGTGATAACCAAAAGGCACAGCAGTCCATTAAAATGCAAGCTATACAAATCTGTGTTTTTTGTCAGGTCTGTGATTGGTTGCTATCTGTAATATACATGCAATTTACATGACTGTCCTTTGAATAAAATGCCAAAATATAAGAATTATTGAAACTGTAATTGAGAATTTCTGTAGAATGGCATTTATATGTACTTTGTCATTTATTATTTTGTACAGTATGTCTCACAATTATAATATCACACCTAGTGGGCATGACTACAGAATATTTCATGATTCACAGTTGAGAGAAAGACTAATTTGTGAAAAATAACTTTTTGAAGGTTATAAAGATGTTTTTAAAAACTTTATGAAAACTTGTTTCTGTTCAGTTTCTTTCATGCATCTTGTGCCTGGATACAGTGCCAAAAGATCTTGCAGAACAACCTTGATCCTGTTTAATATAAATTGTTTTTGTAAATTTCTAAAGGGGATGTGTTAATTTTCCATCACATGGTTTTTGTCTGTCCGAGCAGGTTCAGGGAAAAGACCAGGGTTTTCAGCCAGAGACGCTCGAATCTTTTTCTTCTCCTTAAACCGCCCCGAATGGGAAACTTTGACATGACGGCCCTTTGTGGCAGATTTGTCCACAATTTTTTCCAGTCTGGCATCCAAATTGCTGTCTGTGGGATCATTGGTTAGTTCCTTATTTCCATTATTTGCACTGAGGTCAGGAGGTATCTCATACAAGACCTTTGCCTCTGACTTCTTCTTCCGAAGGAAAGTGAGCTTCCACCACGCAGGATCAGCCATGACAAGTGCCAGGAGGGTGACGGCAAAGAGATGAACCTAAATCATGGGTGCAGAAATGACAGACAATAAATAACAAAACCTAGTAAAAACGAATTATTTTACATTATTTTATATTTCATTCTGTTTTCCTGGACAAGAAGTACTTCATTTACTTTAGTACTTTCGTACTGTCACAGTACACGATTTCAGACGCAGGGTAGGTCTCAATGTGGTCATATATGTGGTTCCCTTCATCCAATAATTAGATTAGAATAACAAGAAGGACACCTGATGCTCAGCTGTTTTATTAATGAACAGCACCACTGGATCCCCTGAGACTTGAGATACACCCAAAAAAACACACCCGAACCATGATACACCAGCATTACCCTTGATAGACAACTTAGTATTTCTGTTTATTCTGATAGTGTTGTACCTACTGGTATGTAATATTGGCTACAGCTATTGTAAACATCACAGAGCATATAAAATGACTAACCTTATGATACCAACCAGTGTAAACACAGAAGACCCACACACCTGCGCACAGGTAACAATAGCAGAGGGCAGGTAATGCTTATAGTTGGTGTGGCTTGTAGGGTGTGTTGTTTGGTCCCCTAGCAACATTGCCATAGTCAACATCACATGGAATGTATTAATGAACAGGTTATCAATGTGCTAGTTTGGCCAGCATGTTTTACAGCGTTGTTGTGTGATAAGATTTTAAGTATTAAGGCAGGTAAACAAAGCAGGTTCTCCATTTGATTTTTTTTTACGGGAATCCACTAACAAGCTACTGTCTGTCTGTAGGGTGGACAGCTTTCCTGTAACTGATGAGCATGGAGTTAACAATTACTCATTATTATTACACATTTACTCATTATTATGTCATTCCAAACCTCCTGCAGAACACAAAAGAAGATATTTTTGAAGTTTGGTCACCAAACAACATTTGCCCCCAATGACCTTTTAAAAAAATATCTTCTTTTGTGCTCCATAGAACAAAAGAGTCATATACATGTTTTGAATGACATGAGGGTGAATAAATGATGACAGAAATAGAATAAGACAGCTAATTCAACAAAGAAAACATATTGTTAAATATAAAAGAACATACCTAAGCAACACTGAAACAATGAACAATTCAAAGTCAACCTGCTCTACAACATGAACCTTAAGTGCTTTTATGTAACACAAGACATGATAATATGATGTTTGACATCACAAAATAAGGGAACCTTTGTAACACATAGGCATAGGTCCATTTTATTGGATAACACACACTCCCTACTGGATTTGTCACTGATCTTCTGCAATTACATAATGACAGGATTCAGTCACTTTTAGAAGCAGCTACTACTCTTTCACCTTAACTGCACTTAGTTTATTGTGGCCAAGTAGATTGTGGAGTCTTATTGCACTTTTGAGATGACTGTAAGTTTAATCCGGCAAAACAATGCAGGTGCTTTCCTTAGCTGCCCTGGTGTAAAGGTTTTCTTACTCTCAGTTTATTCATTAACTGTATTGTTGATGTTTATTGATTAATGTTGTAATGCTTCACATTTACAGTAATTCTGGACATGGATTTTAGAATTTATAAATGATCAGTTACAGACTTTTAAACCAAAATGTGTCTTTTCAATGGCCTTTTACCTGAGAGTCACCTGACCCTTTACAAGTAGCCTTGACAGATCCTCATACTCAGGCACCATATCCATTAAACTAGATAATAAGTTACTTTGTTTCTTTCTTGTGTGGCTGAGCAACACTTAAAATTACCTCAAAGATCACAGAGAATGTACACAGTGCTTTGTCTGAACTTAGGAAATCACTAACCAAGTTCAAAGCCTTGCCGATGATACAATGTTTGAGGAGAGGAGAGGTTAACCCAAGGACAGCCAGGCCCTGCAGTATTCAGAGCAGGCATGAAGGGTGACGAGTTTGCCTGCAAGGCTAGGCCTGTACATTACATCGATAAAGTTGGATTGCTTACTGTTACATCGTCTTCATCTGGGTCTGAAATGGGTTTTTAAGATTGTAGACGCTTGGAATACTAAGAGAGGCTGGTTTGTTTCGTTTCAACCGGCCATTGTAGATGATTTTCAGATCATGTTAAGAGAGTCACAATTACTTGTCTGTTTATTTATTCTCTTGAAGTTTTAAATTTAGTTTTGTTAAGAATTAAGAATAGCACTTTACTTCTCAATTGCTTCGTATTTATGGTAACTAAAATCTCCTTCATAAAAAAACACAATATCACCCAAACTATTCCAGTAAGAATGAAGATTTGAAATCCTTCTGCATGTTTCACTAAATCTGGCAGATTAGAAATGTCAGCTCAAATCTTCTTTCTTATGTCAGAAAATGCAATAACGAACAAATCCGCAAAACAATTGTTCTCTTTTTTTTCTCTCAGTCAAATAAAATTATTTTCATTATTTTAAAATAGTTATTAAATAATAAAAATATTTAATAATTTACACTGCCAGAATATTCTTACTAAAACAGAATTAGAAAATAAACATCAATCCTTACCTGAAAAGACGTGTTCAAAAAATCGTCTTGGTTTGGAAGAACAGGTGTTCAGATAAACTTAAACCATTGTTGCATTGACAACCAGCCCCCTGTGTTGAGTCCCTAACTTTACTTCTCTGGTTGGCTCTGCTAAGAGCTGCTAATACCTTCTCACCTTTTTGCTTCCTCTTTCTTAATTAATCTCACCGCTACTGAATGTCTGCATTGAGTGCAACGTCTAATGGTACAGGTGTTTTATTTCTGTCTAACTCTCTTTCCCTCTCTATCTCTCCTGTTTCCTCCCTCCCTCTCTTTCTTATTATCTGCCTTGTTTTATCAGTAGCTCTCTCTGTTGCTCAGACAGCAGTCTATACAACCTCACACAAATACACTGTTTCAGTCCAAGTTGAACATTAGGTCCAACCCAATGCAACATGAGTAAATGTTAAAGTCATGTGATCTAAGGGGAGGGCAGCAAGAGTGAACTAACCTCATGGGAGCGTGAAGTTGGTTTAACATTTGCATGGTAAACCAAAAAGGTATTAACCTTCCCAAATCAGGACAAAGTAAACTTTTAGGTAAACTTTTTTAATGCAATAAATAAATCTGTTCCTATTAAAGCCAGTATGCTGTTGGTTTAGTTTCTTTATATTACATGGCTTTGTATTCAAATAAGGGATAATCTCTTTCCTACAGCTGTTACAAAGGCCACCGTCCCCTCTCATGTTATGAGCAGCATCACCCACACAAATGAAATAACAATGTAATTCTTTGAGTATGATTTTCCAATGCAATCCTTTCATTCTGCATGGTGTTTAGTTTTATAATTGTCACAGATGTTACAAGCATTAAGAAAGTTGCAGGGCAAAAAATGAGATTAAACAGAATATGTATAATACATTTCACATGTGTCTTATGTTTATTTAATATACAATAATTTAGTAAATAAATGTTTATAATTAAACCTTTGATGTGATTTAATCCTGTATGTTAATTCTGTTTTGATTGTAGTGCGTTTGCTTTTCATACTGCAAATATGAAGGTCAGTGGTTATTATTTACACATATTTTGCATTCTTGAATATGTTTTTTACACAAAAGATTTGTTTTAGATTGTGGGAGCTCTGTAATAACATCCGAAGGAACTTTGACATCCGAGCTTGTTCACAGTTTCACCTCTGATGTTTAATTTTATAAGGCCACTGGACAGATGATGTCCACATTTGCATAATCACAGACAGATACTGGATTCCCAGCTGAGATAAAAGCAAGTTTGAATGCCATTCAAAAAATATGGAAATGGAGCCGTGGCTATGGTTGCTTTTAACTGTTACATTTATTGTGCTTTACACAAGCATAAGAGCTTAACTGATTCAGGATTAAAATTCTAATTTCTGCGCTCTGCAAGGTGCTGAAACAGTTTTGAGTGATTAAACACAGCCCTACTTTGAGAACAATACAATTGTGTTTTCAAAGGCGTCTCCTAGAGAAGTTTGTTGAGCAGTGCAGTGTTGCAGAAACCAAACCTGCAAAATCAAATAGTTTCGAGAACTATAATCCTATCTTTGATTTTACCATTGCATAATAGATGTGTCACACTAGTCAATTGTTAACTGTGTCAAAACCATTGATTCATTTTTTCTTTGTTGATTCTAATGTTTGATGTTTAAAAGCTGAGAAAACCTGCAGAATTTTTTATTTCTGATTGAAAACACCTGAGACACCTGCAGTTATGTTTACAGGCAAAGTCCCTGACACATTAGATAAGGTGTGCTGTGAACCAGCAAACATAAAAATCTATAAAACTACCTTGTTCAAATAAAATAGCAGGATGTGTACCATATATGTATGAACATGTGGGTGAATAAACTTTGCAAGTGTAAAGTGAAAGGCAGTGCAACACAATACACATAGGCTACTGCAGGAAAGGAAAACTGAAAGTTACATTTCATGTTGTTATTAGCAATTGCCAGGGAAACAATTTATAGTCATGCAAGTATAATCCCCATCTACTTGAACAGGGAAAGGACACAACTCTCGGCCTTTGGTATTAATATGAAGTAAGGTGCGCCATCTGGTGGACAAAACCACTGCCACAGAGTTTTTCAGATGTATATTTTTATACATAACAAATAGGGCAAAAGAAGAGAGAAACTAGAAATGAGCAGAACTCATATAACAAATATCCTTCACAACATATATTTAAATATTAACAGTTATCAGTTAAAAAATCTGAAGAAATACATTAGATGTCCCATGTGTGTTTGATGGAGTGTGTAAGGATGAAGCTAAATAAAGAAGCTATAATGAGAGGAAAAGTACGATGTGATAACATGCAACGGTTTATTTATTTTGACGCGATTTTTAGTTTTTAAGCAGTTTATACATTTTCTAGTGACTTTTATTTTGGCGTTACACGGACGTGAATAAACGTTCCTCTATTCCTGTTGTTTATTGGTGTTTGAGCAGACAGTGCATGTAACGCATGTGTTGATAGGTCAGCTGTGTATGTACGTGTCAGTGCAAATGTAAACTTAAGCTGTATTGATAATGTGTGCGGTATTAAACATGGCTTCGTTTTAATCATTCTTTTAGCAAAATAAAAACTACAGGAGTTTCAATGGAGGTAAAACTTAAATGTTCTCAGCTAACACTCACTCACGATGTTTCTCGATCTTGTTCGTGTATGAAGACAAAAACGTGAATGAATGCTTTTGACAAGCTGTCAGCATTATTCTAATGCATTTTATTTTTATTTATATATCATTGGGTTTATATAAAGACTGAACATATAACTTTACAGTTTTATTTGTTTTTATTTAGTAGAGACTTGACAGGTTTTATTTGAAAGATGACTGAAATGTGAATACATAAATTATGTGTTTATTGCAATTTGTTCACATAAACTTTTTAAAATCCATTTAACAGAATATCCAGAATCTCCCAATTGACATCCAAACCAGTAAACTTTTAGGTAAGGCTGCTTTACAGCAATTTATACATAATTCATTTTTTTTTACACATATGGTATTACAATTATTATGTTTGTATTGATTAATGTGGCTCAAGTTTTAGATCTGGGGTTATAAGATCTGTTAGTCCTATAAAATCTTTAATGTGGATTTGTGTTAGTTTTATATTTGAATAAATAAACCATGTGCTTGACATCAGTCAACCTATAAACACAAGTCGCATCAAAGTTACATCAAAGATGTATATAATATCTATCTTTTGCCTCCATCTTTCAGACTGGTTGGTGGATAGAAGACACTGCACACTCAAATGGCAAACTGCAGTTATGGCCATTCGAGAGAAAATCAACGCTGCCATTCAGGATATGCCAGAGAATGATGAAATCAAAGAACTGCTCTCTGGATCATGTAAATTGATCAATTTTACTTGTTGTGTCACTTTGTCAGTCTGTCAGTTGGTTTTTATCCTGTAATTCTGAGTTTTAATTGCTGTTTTTGCAGATATTCATTACTTCCATTGCTTACGAATAATCGAAATATTGAAACGAACAGAAGCGTCCACCAAAAATATTTTTGGCACATATTCATCACAAAGGATGAAGGTGATGCTGCACCCCTCTGCTGTTTTATTTTGAACACACATGACTACATGTGCTATAAATACTATTGTTTTACTTTACATCAACAGGACTGGCAAGAGATAGTGTCTGATTATAAAAAAGACAGTGTGTATTTAGGTAAGGCTGAATTTCCTTTTTTTCTGTAATATTTAGAAAAATCAGAAGCAGTGTGAATTGTATATGGGTGTGTGTTTTTTACCCTAGCTGAAGTGGCCAGTATCTTGGTTCGTAATGTTAAATATGAAAGTCCTGCTCTAAGGAAGCAGGTGACTAAAGCTCAGCAGCTGCAGCAGGAGATGAGCAGACGAGAACAGGATTGTCAGAGCGGTGCTGCAGATTTGAGAGAGCAGTTTTATGCGGGCTGTAAAAAGTACGGTATAAAGGTACGATGACAAGTGTCCCGCTAATGGTTTATATTAATTTAATGGAGTTTAACTGAGATTACCAGTACCAACTTTACTATTTTACAGGGTGATAATGTGGCAAGGGAGTTACAAGCACTAGTTAAAGATCTGCCTGTGGTTCTCGAGGAAACTGGTAAAAAAGCAGTTTGTCTGGAAGAAGCTATAGAGTTTTACACAGCCTTTACAAACTTCGTCTGTGACTGGTGAGTGTCTTTTTTAATGTTGTGCAAGTGAAGTTAAAATGTACCTGAATATGTTGTCCAACATGACCACAATATATACACTGTACAGTATATGTAAAAGGTATAGGTCTATGTCATATTCTTCTGTTTTAAGGTCTGGGGAAGTACTTCCCATGCTGAGGTTTGTCCAGAAGAAAGGAAACACAACTGTGTATGAGTGGAAAACCGGAAATGTGCCCACGGTTATAGAGAGACCTGTGATGGAGGAAGCCCCACCTGATGTAGTTACAGAAGAGACGGTTAGCTGTAGTCCTTTTTTGGGGCGATTTGACTTCTCTGTGGGTCTTCTTGGAAATAATCTTCCATTGTTCATCTTTGCAGATTGACTGGGGTGATATTGGCAGCGGTGCTGGGACGGAGGAGGTGGATTTTGGGATCACTGTTGAGGATGGCGTTGACTGGGGCATTAGTCTCGAGTCCGGCACAGAGGTAAAAGATAACTTTAGCTTTTGATTTTCACAGTTAAAAAGCCGTCATGATGTAGACTGTTAACTTCTCATCTCTAGGAAACTGGTGGTATTGAGTGGGGACATACTGAGTCTACTCCTGTGGAAATTGAAGTTGTGGATGTGGGATCAGACTGTGAGTTTAGATTAATGTATTTTTGGTGATTACAGATATGGGGAAGACCAGTGACATTTTCAGTCAAAACTTGAAAATATAAACTCTCACAGAATGTTTTTATTACCAGCATACTGAACTATCTGTAAATATTTTACTGAACCCCTGTTGATAAAGTCCAGACATCAACAAAAGTCTATGCACCATTTATCAAATTTAAAAAATGGAAACATACACGTGTTGTGGATGTGACAAAAAAGAACATGCGATTTTGAGATGCATGCCATAAAATGCTCAAACCAGAAGCAATAATATCCAAATGGAGAAGGCATGGCTTTTTAAACAAGATAAAATAGTAAAGTACTTCCTCATTCTTGCATGTGTATTTATAAAATATTTTGGCTGACATGATTGTTTAAGACAAAGTCAGCAGATTCCTTCTAAGCCTACTGATGGATTTCAAAGGTAATCTAAATTCTGGGGATTTGTTGACAGGTCCTGAGGGAATTGCCAAAGGTGAGGATGCTCTGTCTCTTCTGGAAATCTCACAAACACGTAGCCAGTTTATCGACGAGCTAATGGAGGTATAATAGCACACTCCTACAATACCTACATAACCGTGTATATAACTATATGTTGTAGAAATATAAAAAAAATTAAATCTTCACACAAACCAAACTTTGTGCATTAGCTGGAACTGTTCCTGTCTCAGCGACTGAAAGAGATGAGTGAAGAAGCTGATGTGATATCTATGAGTCAGTTCCAGCTCGCCCCCTCAGTGATCCAGGCCCAGACTCCAGCGCGTGTACAGGCCATGCTGGCAGAGTTGCGTGACATTCTCAATGGGCTGACCTCGCAACGAATGCAGCACCTTTTATGATCCAGGCATCACCACGGTAATTACTGGTTTTACACATTTTTTAGATGCATAATATCAGTGACTAGGGATCAGTCACATGCACTGATGTCCACGCTGTGTGTTTGTGTCTTAGATATGTGGAGCGCGTGTCCGAATTACTGCGACAGAAACTGAAGCAAGCTGATATTTTACTGCTGAAGTGTGGCACGCTGGCTGAAAAAAGGCAGGAGGCGCTTGAGGAACAGGCCAAGCTAGAGCCCCGCATTGATCTGTTGGCTGCCCGCACAAAGGAACTCCAAAAACTGGTACAGCAACTTACAGAATGTTTTGATATAGTTTATTATCAAACATTTGTTGTAATACAGTGGCATGTGGTATGATCGCTTTCTTATTTAACCTGATAACTGTCACTGCACATATTGAGCATAGACATGAAAATGCACTATCCAAACTTTTTCACACTAACAGATTGAAGCTGACATCTCTAAAAGATACAACAACCGGCCGGTTAACCTAATGGGTGTTCAAGTGTGACAAAGAAGACATTTACTTGTTCCACAGATGTATCATTTCATAAATAAATGTTTTTTCTCATTTAACGTATGCTGGCCTTTGGTTTGTGATTCTTTCTTTATGGTTAGTAAAATGTTGTAAAGCTTAATATTTGAAGAAACTGTAAATGATTTACCCTTGTACAGCTGATCTCATTCGCTGGAGGTGTCAGTTAAAAAAAATGAAATTTTTACTACTGTTCATGTGTTGATATTGTAAACATACCCAACCACAATGTTTTCCACCTATGAAATAAAAATCCAATAATTTGCAAATATTCTGATTATACATGTTTTCTATAAAAAAATATAAATGTGATATGACCTACACTTTAGCAGAACTAAAACCATCTAAGCATTCAGCACTCTTAATGCTTCAGCACTATGTTGTCTCTCTTTTGCCCTGGAGCGGCTTGATTAATCACATGGCTGAAACGCATTACGCTCACAAGATCGAGGATCTAATGGCAATAATCTTTACACACCCCCTACATCTAAGATAAGGAAGCAACTGTAAAGGATTACAGTTCAATTTCAGACACAAGACACATTTTGCATGTCTTTGTACTATATAGGTGACATTTAATCACTTACTGCTTCTCTATAGCTCAACTGGTAGAAGCGTGAGGCAATTGAAAAAGCACATACAGATAAAATATATAGTCTGAATGCACTGTAAGTGGCTTTGGATAAGTGCTTGCCAAATCATAAGTGTACCCGATGTATAATCTGTGGCATATTGGTTTTCAAAATCATAAAGTCGTGCTCCAGAATTACACATGCATGCATGCATGAACACACATCCATCGTCTCTCTTGCCGGTCCTCTCCCCCCTCCACCTCTGATGAAGCTATGATAAGTAGAGGGTTGCATTCTGCCAAATCATTGCCTGTGCCATCAATCAAGACCAGACAGACCCCTGTTTACTGACAAAGAAGCCTCAAACAGCAGCCATTACAAACACTTTTGTTTTCCTCCTACTAGACAAAAGCAGAATAACAAGACAAAGATCTAAGCATTCATCAAACATCATCCTCATACTGATTACAGAGCTGAAACTGTCACCGGGTGACAGATCTCATTTCTTTTTCAATCTATTTGTTTGTTTATTAAAAATCCCCTCATCCCCACAGTGGACAGATGCTCAGAGGCGATGGCCAGGGTGAGACCCAGACTGCTGTGGCCCAGAAGGCTAAGGTTGCCAAGACAACTGGCCCAGCACCCCTGCTGTTGTCACTCTGCCTGTGTCGCTCAGTCATTGATTCTCTCCATCTTACCAGCTCTCCACATGCAGCTTGCATTGTTCTCAATGGCCCTCATTGAGAAAGCATTATACAGAATAATACACCTACCATCTCTCCCACATCTATTTTACCCATTCTATAGCGTGACACAATAATATACAAAATACAAACAAAGATGTCTTTGAACAACCAGTTATTTTAAATGACAAAAATAGAGAAAAGCTAATAACAATAGGCACATTCATTTTTAATTATTTCATAACAAAAAACTACTTACATAAAGCTGTTGTCATTAAGACATCATCAAATGAGAAGTACATTGAAAATACAATGTGAATAAACGTTCACACTCTATGACTTGCGTACTGGTATATTTTGAAATCCTACGCAAACATTAAATACAAAATATAAAAAAAAGACGTTCACAGAGACACATCATTATAATCTAAACATTTTGATATCTAAACATCACCTGTGCTCATAGCAGCCCGGGGCCTTCGTGAATGCAACATTTTGACTTATCTGGAATTACTAATTTGCATTTTTACATCACTAACGGCAAAATAGTCGGTAGCCAAACGATTCTTTGAATTTGTGTGATTTTTTTTAAGACATAACATAATTTTTATTTGTGTCCAGAAATTTCATTATAATAAGGGTAGTTTAACTAAGAGCACGAAACTGATATTCACTAAACATAACATTTCAATTCTGGTCCATCATATCTAAGTGCTGACTGTTTGATCTAGAGCTTCCTAGACTATAAACTCTAGACTCATATTGGCCTGAGAGTGAAGGTTTCTTTCTTAACCTCTTGGCTTCATTTTGCAGTTTCTGTCGGATGTAGCCCTTGATCTCCGCATCGGTCTTGCCAGGAAAGAAATACTGAACTGTTCCTGTAATAAAAAAATTATTTTAGGAATTAACAATAGGAATATTAATAGTGTGTCAATCATAACAGGGATGATATTAACAGAAATTATCTTACTCAATATTGCCTGGATCTCTTCGGTGGGAAGAGCAGGTTTGGGTTGGCCTCTTTTGTTGTACACGACTCCAGATATGGAGTGAGAAGCCAGGCAATCTCTCTCATAGAGTCCACGGAGGAGGTCATTGGTCAGTTTCTGGGCAGTGGTACCTGTGTTACACCTCTCCAGAAGTTCAGGGGTGATGAACTGAGCAGAACAAACCAACCAACCAACATTATTTTTTATAAATATAACAAAGAATACATTTATGAAATTTATCAGATACTTCAACAGGTGACAATTCTGTTACTTTTGTTATGCTGTTAAAAACATCCAGCTATATAACTATATGTATATACTACAATCTCCGCCAAATTCTTTGTAGATGATCACCTCTGTAAAGAGTCCATCCTTCTGAGGATTCTGAACGGTCTCACAAGGTTTTTGTGTTCCTGACCCCTGGTTTAGCCATTGTCCATTCACAACAGCTGGAGTAGACCGGACGTCTGGTATCACAGCATCCGCCTGAGCAGGCACCTGTGCCACGCCTGGAGAAACTGTAAGAGAGGTCTTGTCCCCATTTGACCACATCTGGGTCTTCTCGATGAGAACTTCCAGGTTTCTGGCCAGCTTTCCACATGCTGTGGTGAGTAAATCGAGCAGTACAAAAAACACTGGTGTGAGGTGTTTTAAAATAACATTTAAACACAGAGAACTCTGGTGTTATAAAGAAAATTGAAAACCACGTATAGCAAGAAATATATATTTAATACACCAAAATAAAAATAGGCATAAAAGATATTAAAGGTATAAAGACATAAACGATATTCACCTGTAAGGCACCTAAGTTGTTCTTTCAAGTCCTCCATTTCCTTCTGCATGCATAAGACCATGGCAATGAGCTCCTTCTTCGAATAAGACTGTAAATAATGAGCCTCCTGCCATCACAAAAAGTACACAAGCTCACGTCTAGAATGTCAACAAGGAAACGTCCTGAATACTAAGTGAACGTGCCACCAGTGACTCTCATCCTACCTCAGATTCAGAAGCAGGTGGACTGTCAGCGTAGAGGTCTGCGGAAGAACAATCCAGCTCATTAACCTGCCATGACAAGAAAGAGTCCTAATATTCTCTATTTACCCAAATCATGTGTCATTGATCAACTTAGCCTCGCAAAAATCATAACTACAGATTGTGCCCAATTTTATAGTAAATATTGATACAAAAAAAATTGAACAAAACTAAGTAAGCCAGATAAAATATTATTGTAAATCAAATATTTTCTTAATGGTGGAAACTACCATGGTGCATATTGTAAAAGTATCACTATCAAATAATTTAAAAGAAGATTGTTTAAACTTTACAAACTTTAGTTTCAGATATCAAATTGCAAAAGTTGTTTAAAAATCATGTACTGATGCAAATGATGACGAGGCTGTCGTGGTGAACGCCTGATGAGGTTTCGATCAAATGGTGTATTGTACCATGCTTTACCCCATTGTTCTCCATTAGCGGCCGGGCATGGCTGCCTGCCCTGCCTCACGCCACTGCTGCGGGTATCAATCTACCGTCTGACGGTGTTTTACCGAAGGCGCGGAAAAGTGTGGTAGTCGAGCAACAACAGTAAATGATCAACGGGATTGTTGAGTAAAATGTTGATAACAACCGACAAGGAACAACTAGGGCAATCAAAATCAGAAAGCTCTTGCGGTCCATTTCCTTTGCCAAAAACGCATCAAAAATAAAGATGCAACACACATTTCAAGTAAAAGCCCAAACCTTCATGTCTAACTTCTGAAGACCGGCGTCGGCTGATATATTTTCTTCTGCTTTTATCTCTTTGGCAGGAAACATTTTTCTCCGTTTCTGTGCACCGTTCTGTTGGACAGTCGGGTTGACATGATACTAATTATTCTTTTGGGATAAAACATATGCCATTAACAATCACAAACAAACAGTGATGTATTAAACACTTAAAATGTGATCATCTTACACTGAAGCTGTCCTGTTTTTGTTCCTCTTCCTCATCTTCTTCATTTTCGTAGTCAAGAATACGCTGGGCTTTTGTTTTCCTTCTCATTTCTCTCCCATTATTTTATTTGCGAGCGAGAAAGAGGGGCTCCACTCTGCATAATGCAGTTACGCTCTATTAGACTAAAAATAATACAATCCCCCTCTCTGAGGTTTGATCGCTGTCGATCTACAAGAGATAGCGACAAGTATGTTGCTTGCGATTATCCCACTTCAGATCAAATACTTGAGTGAATCCATGAAGAGGACTTTACCGAGAAATTACACAGACACATTGGAAGCAAACGCACCGTAGCGTAACGTGGCACGAGCTCGAGTCCCGTCTCGACTGAATCTAACGGCAGATCCTCAGAACAACAGGAAATCCCTTGCAAAAATTTTTACCATGGTAACCATAGTTTCCGCCAAAATACCCTAGTTGATAATAGTTACTGTGGTTAAAGTATAATAAATTAACATAAAACACCATTTAGTGTGCTTTCGGGACCATAATGTTTTTTTTTTCTGCTAGTGGCGGAAAATACCAAGTTACCACAGTTTTACTGCTGTAACTGGAGTAATTATGGTACGTCGGCGGAAACCATGGTTACCATGGTAAATATTTTTAAAGGGCAAACTTATAAATTATACAGCTATCTCTTGAAAAATACGATTAAGAATTGGGTATTTCCACTGGTGTTTTCGTTGGTATTTCTGTCGGCAGCCTTAATTTACATGTTTACAGAATATTTATCCTGATCATTGAGAAAGTTAGATTCGTCATGCACTTTTAAGAATGGTTCCCGGAGGCGTCAACAAAATCATTCCTATTTGCATTCAATCAACTGTGTCCTGTGGAGAATCACTTCAATGTCAGATGGCTTCAATAAACAGGCAAATTATAAAGAGTGACTTCAACTCCAAATGTACCATGCTAACAATAGTTTGAATGTATGATAAGTAAACAGTAGTACACAGTAGTGTATCTGTAGTAGTATTTTGCTAGAACTTCTTTAGCACAGCCTATACAGAAATGTGATATGTTAAAATATATTTAAAAGTTCAGATTTCTGTATGGGAGTAAATATCTGCCCTTAAGAGTCTCCCATGTTCAGTCATAGATTTTGTATTTTGTACTTCACATTGTGGGGGGTTTTTAAAATGTGTTTTCGACATCTGTTCATGAGGCCGAAAGTATAGTCACCTAAAATCTTAAAGAGCTGTATGGTACATAAAGAGCCATAAGCCATAGTTAATGTGGTAAAAAAGATGCTATTCAAAGGAAACTATATAGGTCAACTGCAATCATACAGACTGATTTCCAAGTATCTCAGTTTATACCAATAATGTTTCCTAGAACAGAGAGACCTTCTCTAAAATGTTGTCTAACTGATTCATGTGATAACCAAATGTGAGGTTTATGCCTTGAATGGCAGCAGATTTTTATTTAATTTCCAAGATTCTTGTTCAGTAATCAATTATTACACTTCCCTCTAATGTTACTTTGGTAACTCCTGACTTTCTGCAAAGCAGTATGTTTGTTTGCGATGAACAACAGTTTGTTTAAAAGCAATGACTATCATTTAAGAGTATACAAAGTATTTATTATGGTCTTACAAAACTTACATTAATAAAAATTACAGAGAAATTAAGAAGTAATTTGGATCTTATTGCATTACGCCTGTGAAATAGACTATGTATGTGAAATTAAATTTTTACTACAATTACCGCAGAGTGAGAATTACACACAAATTAAAAGTCATTTACAAATATGCAGATATACTGTTGAATACATTTAATAATCTGTATGGTTTAAAATGCTTGTAAGAATAAAAAAGCGCCAGGAAAGAGGTTTTATGAATCTCACTGTTATTCAGAGTTTCAGAACATCAGACAATTGTGCCACACTGGGTCCCATATGTGTTTTCTCTTTAACCATGAAGGGAACCACCAATAACAATAACATCTAATTTATTTGACTTTTACGTTTATTTCTCAGCGCAAATGGACATCAGTTCAAACAAAGGTTTAAGAGCACGTGACTTCTGGCCTTTCATACAAGTTCAATGAGTGCCATCTAGTGGCTCGTAACGTGACGTGTAAAAAATAAAAAATATTTATAGACTTGGATTTAAATATTTATAGATTTGGATTTCCCAAATTGATTGAAAATTATAAATGCAGCCCAAGCCCTCGATTTCCCATTTAAAAATGTACATTACATAAGATTATGGATTTTAAGGTGCATCTTTGTAATATACAGCGATAATTACACAGACGCAAAATTGGTACCTGCTCGGATTAGACGTAGACCAATAAGACAAAATAATAAATCGCCTCAGTCATATTTTAGCACTGCATTACTAAAGTAGCATTGTTCATTTTAATTCACCTAAATTATATAAATATTTGTTTATTTATAGGTTTCGTATGCAACGGAGAAAACTGATGAATGATCTCATCTAGTGTAGGCACTAGAATGTTCTACGCATGCGCATTGTCGGCATGTTTCGGTGTTTCAGTTTCAGTCAAGTTGTCGGCTAGAGGAAATTTTGCAAGTCATGGTGGGCCATTCAAAGCAAGAGGGGACTGACAACCTAATAGATATCTTGGAAAATAAGCGCGTGGTACATTAAAGGGACTTATGACTGTGGCTGTGTTTGCATATGAAAGCATTCTGAGTCATCTGTCTGTAAACTCTTTCTGAGTAAGTATGAAAACGGACTGTTTTAATGCTATGCTAGCGGGCTAAGTTAGCTAAGGCTTTAGAAACCGGTAATGTGGTTCCGTGTGGCTGTTGCAAATGCATTAGACAGACTGCTTTAACTGCATAAACCCTTCCGAGCGGTGTGGCAATAAAAATAAATGTTACTTTGTATTTAATAAAAGTTATTTATGATTCCACGTCCCCTGTGGAAACATGTCAGGGCCCGCCTCCGCTATTGGCTGTAAATTGGAGAAAAGATGAGTGACAGACGTCTTAACCAATCAGAGGCTGTTGCGCCACTTGTTGCTAACGGGGATGCACGGCCCAGTTAGCGGAAGTGTAAGAGGTCAATACTTCCCGGTGCTTTGACAAGTAATTTCGTGTTTTGATTTTTTTTAAGGGTGAGTCAATACATAACATCAGACCGAAGCTCAGCCACGGATCTGCTGTTCATTGGTGGAGAACACGAGCGATTTCTTTACGTAGTTCTGGGTTTGGTTATTATAAGGTTAACGGGATAGATGGGTGGATGTGGTGCGATGGAGAGGTGGGTGGGTGGATGTGGTGGGGGTCAGTAATGCATTAATATTTCATTATAATTTCACACTAAAACGGTAAATTGGAATTTTTACTTGGTTGTGTTGCAGTTAATTTTTGTGATTATTGATGTTTTTTTATCTACTTAAGTTACCATTAGGATAACAGCTAAATGCCTGTTATACTAGGTTGTGTTGCAAGCAATTTGTTATGTCTTTTAATTGTTAAATATAAATTTGATTATACTCGTATACGTTTTAATTTTCCTAATAAATTTTGTGAAGTTTTATTGATGGCATTTTCTCCTTTTTCAGGTTGGATAAACCTCAAGTGGCAAAAAATTGGACTTTATTTATATGGAAAATCCCTTTAAGGACAAGAAAGAGAAATGCGCTTTGTTTTACTTTCATCTTCTGTTTTGTTCAATTAACAGCACATGATAGTAAAAAAGAGAGTCTTTAATTTAGTTTCTTTAGCTTAAATCTACTTTGTTTTCTATTATATAAAAAGGCTGACCGTAACCTAATTTGGTTTAACATTCGTTTGCGTTTTTGCTTTTTAGTTTTTCTTTTTTGTTCCTTTGCAAAGAAATGCTTTACTTGAAAAAGTACTTCACAGAGGGTCTTATTAAGTTCACTATCCTCCTGAGTCTAATTGGGGTACGGGTGGACCTGGACACTTACTTAAATAATCAGCTCCCCCCACTGCGTGAGATCATCCTGGGCCCTAGCTCGGCCTACACCCAGACGCAGTTCCACAATCTCCGTAACACCCTGGACGGCTATGGGATCCATCCTAAAAGTGTGGACCTGGACCATTTTTTTGCCACTCGTCGGTTGCTGAACCAGGTGCGCTCCTTGGATCATCTGCGCGTGCCCAGCACCGAGCTGAGTGCCTGGCTGGTGCATCGTGACCCTGAGACTGTGGTTTCGGCAACCAGCCAGTCTGGCCCCAGCATTGCCCTGGACAATGGGGGCAGCCTGGAGGATGTGAACAACTCCGAAGCCTCGGCCATGAGAGGGGCTGGCAGTGCTACTGAGACCACTTACAGCCCCAGTGGAGAGGACAGTCTGGGAGCTGTGGCCCCTGAGGACATTCAGGAGCAGGCGGACAGAGAGAGCAGTGACGATCTATCCAAAGAGGTACAGTAGCTGTGTGTTTTTAGATTAGCTTACTATAATTAGATTGGTTTGGGTCTTGTGTTCGATTTGATCAAAGAGAGAACAGTTTTATGCTATTATCTCTATTAGATTTACTGTATCGTATATGTGCTATTGAGTGTCTTTCTATGGGTAGTACTATTTCTAATTGTGTGCCTTACAATAGTGGCCTGACAGGGTGTGGTCACAGTAAAGCCTCTCATTCAGAGTTAGAATGGCATCTATTTTAAAGATAGGCTGCTATAAATGATACAACGGCTGCTTAATCCCGAGCCACCTGATGTATGTGTTGCGATGTATGCGGTTTTTTTTAGAAATGTCACAGTTGAAAAGTGTGACAAATACTGCACTGAATTTGGCTATACAGTGACATAGCTCTAAGGCTAGTTTAATTTAGAAGACTTGCCCTTCAGATAGAGGTCAGATACTCAGAACCTTTTCTATAGCATATGTAGCTTGAGGTTGTTTGAGTTAGAAATAGGCTAGTTTGTTCTCAAACTATGCTGGAGACAATTAGATTAATAAGCACACAATAATCTGTGTCGTGTTTCTCGTTAAATCAAATTTTTAATGTTATCTTGTAATCTAAGCCAAGGGTCTGTCTTCATCCTTGATGACCACCCCCTTTGATTAATATATTTCTAGGACATTGACCTCATAGACATCCTTTGGAGGCAGGATATTGACCTTGGTGCTGGACGAGAAGTATTTAACTATAGCAGTCGACAGAAAGAAAGTGAGGCTGTTAAACCTAATGAAGAGAACGAAGAGGGAGGTGGAAGAGAGGAAAGCTGGAGAAATGGACTTAATCTACAAGCAGTGCAGAGCCTAACTCATGTTGATGGAGAGACAGGGGAGAGCATACCTGAAGAGGTATGTGCTGTGATATGCTAGGATGATAAGAAAGTGGCCACAGCAAGGTTTTGTTTAATGATGCTTTTAGATTGTGCAAGGGACTGTATGGTTGTAGATGCAGATGTACATACACCTTGTAATAACACTGACTTTTTACATGTCTTTTCTAGCTTACCAGTCTCGGTGCTCAGACCTCATTATCCCTGCAAGAATGTCTGAGGCTTCTGGAGGCCACCTTCCCATTTGGAGAAGAGCCAGAGGTAGTGACAATAGAAACAATTTGTTATATTATGGTTTAAATTAACAATATATTGTTTTAATTTGACTGTCATTGTTTTTTTTTCTTTAGTTTCAGAACTCTGGTTCCACCTCACAGCTGAGTGCAACAACAAGTGAGGAAACACCATCTACATCACAGGGACTCCCTATACAAGGCCCTCTATCCCAGTCTGATACACCACTAGACTTGGAACAGCAGTGGCAGGACATTATGTCTATAATGGAACTGCAGGTTTGTACACCTACTGCAATTGTATCAAAAAAAAGTGGATGAAAGAAATATGAAGCCATAATTAATCTAACAATTTTGTAATTTGTACATTTTCAGGACATGGAGGTTAATAATACTGCAGTAAACATCACCATGAATAATGACCCAAATAACAACAATGCAAGCACCACAGATTCAACAACAATAGAGGGTTTCGGCACCCTACCTTCCAGTCTTATTAACCAGGATGTTAGCCTCCACCAGGCCTCACTTCCCAGCTGCAGCCAGGACTTTCCTACACTCTTCAATCCTGAGGTCGATTCCTCTGGGGGGCAGCAGCCTGCCCTAGTCAGGCTTTCTTCCAGCAATTCCTCCAACATCAACTCAACATTTGGAGCTACTAATTTGACTGGACTGCTTTTTCCACCACCTCTAAACAGTACAACTAACCTTACCACCACCCCTGTGCTGCCAGACCCTTTTTCCAGCTTGCTGGAAGAGTCTATGCTGGATGAAATTAGCCTGCTAGACCTTGCCATGGAAGAAGGCTTTAGCCAAGCCCAGGCCTCTCAGCTTGAAGATGAGCTTGATTCAGACTCAGGACTTTCACTGGACTCCAGCCATAGCCCGGCCTCTCCAAGCAATTCAGAAACTTCATGCTCATCTGCTGCTTCGTCCTCGTCCACCTCTGCAACATTCTCAGAGGAAGGAGCCGTGGGCTACAGCACTGATTCAGAGGCAGCTACAGTCGAACCAGAGGAAGGAGCAGTCGGAGGCTACCAACCAGAGTACAGCAAGCTGTGCCGCATGAGCTACCAAGATCCCTCTCAGTTCCACGGCATCCCGCAATTGGAAAGCATCAATCACAACCACACTTACAATCTACCGCTGGCATCACCCTATTCTGAGCGTTCCCAGCTGTCCGCAACCAGCAGCAAAAAAGGTAGAGACAAGCAAATGCAGCAGACAAAGCTCCAGCCACCACAGGACTTTCTAAACAGGCAGTCAAGCCGCGATGAACGTAGGGCAAGAGCCATGGACATTCCATTCTCCAATGAAAAGATCATTAACCTGCCCGTTGAAGAGTTCAATGAGCTTCTCGCCAAACATCATCTCAATGAGGATCAGCTCTCTCTTATTCGTGACATCCGCCGCCGTGGAAAAAACAAAATGGCTGCACAGAACTGCCGCAAGCGTAAGCTAGACACCATTCTCAACCTTGAGCAAGGTGTGCAGGATCTGCGACGCGATAAGGCTCGGCTGCTGAAGGAAAGAATGGAGTTCATTAAGAGCATCAGACAGATGAAGCAGAAGGTTCAAAACCTTTACCAGGAGGTGTTTGCACAGCTGCGGGACGAGGAAGGCAGACCCTACTCCGCCAGCGAGTACTCGTTGCAGTACGGCCCTGATGGCAGCGTTCTACTCATGCCTCGTAGCATGGCCACAGAACAAAGCAACAAGCCTGAGAAGAAGCAGAAGGACAAAAAGAAGTGAGGAGCTTGAACTGCTGCCCTTTTATTTTTCGCAAAGGCACTACCATAAAAAGTATTTTAAAAGGCAAATGAAGCCTTTTTCTTTGACAAGATTCTAGCAAGGAGAAGAAAATTGCATCATTGATTACTCTTGCTGCATTGGGTTTTCTTTGTTCTTTTTTCGGTTCAGAATTTTCTCCTGAAAGCGGCATTAAAGCAGACGTGCTTTGTGTAGTTCTGATTTTTCATCGATGCACACGTATTGAGAAGGATTCAGAGAAGGATACTGTCAGATCAAGTGAAAGACTTGCATGGGCAAAGTTTCCTCACAGGATGATCTTGTAATTAAAGGAAGAGCTGAAGTGAGGTTCACCAATGGTCCTAAAAATGTAGTCAATGAAAACATACATAAAGTGAAGGAAGGTTGACCATGAAGATAAAAAGATTGTGTGTTTGTTCAAACCCTGGGTTTACATTTGTGAATGAAAAAGAACCCCTTGATGCTGAGAGATGGTACAAAAGAGCCCGATAGTCTGAGCTAGAAGTATTAAAAAAACCCAAAGAACATGCAGGCATGCCAATACTAACCAAAGGTTGTGTTGTGCAATTCTCTGGTTCCCATAACAAAATCATACTGATCTCCCCATGGATTTAAATTCATGTTGTCACTTGACAAAATAATGTATGTTTTTGTCATTGGACAGAAGTCTCACACAAAATATCTCTGGAGATTCAATGCCATTTGTCAAGAAACTGTAATGATGGGACAAGTCATGGTAAAGAGCGTGTTTGGATTTAGCTTTGAGGCTTGTGGAAAAGCATTGGATTAGTGAAGGTACAGATGGAAGATGGCTGCACACTGCATTACTAATAAGTCAGCTTCTGTACCCTTTTCTGCACTGTAAATCAACACTGTAGTTTGCCTATAAGCTTTTGGTCTTCAGCTTTTTCTTCTTCTGCTGGAGCAAGGGTTTCATAGCCCCTCCGTCAGCTTTTAATGCAACTCTCCAATGTGCGTAAACTTTTAATAAGTCACCAGATATGGACAGCCTTGACAACTGAATGGCCTCAGTTTGCTCCTTACATGATCAAGGTGTTTCTTGGTGTATGGGATTACAAACCATTTGCTTCACGTTTGGCCCTGGTTGTAGGCACTATGATCTGTCACTATAGCAACTCATGGCAGTGTGTTTCTGTTGTAGTTTCTTAAAGGAATACATTTTATGGAGAGGCATTTTTTTGTTTCAGTTGTATTTTCACCTGGAATAAAATAGACAATGAAAATTTAAAGTAGTATAGATGCAGGCCATTCTCACGTTTAGAGTATTAATTCTCATTAGCTGGGTGAATGTCTTATAGTTTATTGTTTGATGTAAACCTCTGTCCATCACACAGCATTTTTTTACACACTACACTACGTTCACAGAAGTACCTTTCTTGCTATTTGAATGAAGTCACAAATGGTATTCAGGCAAATTTAAGCAGTTTAGCTTGTGCCAATAACCAACTGGATCATGCCTTACTGCAGCCTAAGAATAAATCTGTCCTGACATAAGGAAACACTGGTGTGGATGTCTAATCTACATAATGTTCATTGTTATTCTGTCTCTGTCGCTTCTGACTACACTGTTCATAAAGTACCACATGACACAATCAGTGTCTGGTTTGGTGCAACATTAATAATTATGCAAGAAAAAGTCATTTTGTCTTGATAAGAAACAATCTTTGTTACCGGTTACACACAGTTAGTGTAGATGGGCTAGAGACAATGGAAAGAGTGATTCGTTAGATGAGTATGTAATACAATGTCATAACTACTTGTCATTAAGCACTGTTTTTTTTTTGTTGGTCTTGTTTGTTTTGTAAATATTTTTATGTTCTATGTCTCCTGTCCTAATTGCTTGGTTTAGCCAGGCCCTTTTGCACCTTTGAATTTGCCTGTTCAGATTATTCCTGTTCGATTTACATTGAGAGATTTGCTGGCAATCTGGAATTGTTCTTTTATGAATTGATGAACATTTGTTTCATTTGTTTTTCTTTTTTTCTTTTTTTAAGTGAAAGGATTTGTGAACATAAAAGTATGGCAAAAATAATCAAAATAAAATGTATTTAAAAAACATGTGAAAGGATTTGGTAATACTGTTAAAGGAACTTTAAGATGGGTTTCCCTGTGTCTTAAATCCTAGTGAAGCTGAAATGTTGTCAATGTCACTAAAGGGAACTAAATGTTTCAATGCTGTGCTATTGATTGCATTATGAACTTGATGATTTGAAGCTTATGTGTGCGTTCTGGTTCTAAAATAAAGTGAAAACTAATCGGGAATACATTACCTAGACCAAGTATAAGCATATTTGTGTTAACAGTTTTGACAACAAAGCTTTTTATTTTTTAAAATGATATAGTTTTGATAATATGCCATAATAACATAAACAAAACTAGCATAATAACTGTTAAAGCTCAAAACTTACTTAAAGTTTGCTGTTTGATAGTAATAAGTATCAATGTAACAACTAAACTGACTGTACATAGTGATGATATGTTATAGAAAATGGCAAACATATTTACAAACACAATGTCAAGACAAGAAAGACTATTATTATATTAGGGCTTTTCCACAAATAGCACCTGTGGCAGGAACAAAAATGGTAACAAATAAACACTGGATAATAACAGCTGTTGGCATGTCTTTAAAAAACCAATTGTATCAAAGCCAGGCCCAAACATTTAATAAGGCCTATAATATTCTTCCATTAGACTTTCTGAATTAGGTCATGCATACAATGATCGCCTGTTTTGACAGATGTATAAAATTGTAATTTTCTGTTAAGGCAGTAATATTTTAACATTAGTTATATTTACATAAAATGTAACATTATGGAATATATATTTATATAAGGAAGGTTTTGAGACTGCTACAGCATCAAATAAAACAGATCAATTATGATCAACACTGATAAAATACTGTAATCTACACAGGAAGAGGGAACATGTTAAACATTGTCAACTCGATAACTGTCGAAGACTGTCACGATTTCACATGTATTATTTACAATATATGAATCTCTATGGATTTAAATCTGAATGGGATTTAAATGTTTTTGTCAGTACAATGTTGCAAGAACAGATGAATACATTTAAAGGTATAGAGTCATGTCATCTATTAAGCTCACTGAAACAGCAGTGTACTATTTGCTTTTAAATATGGCAATGGTGCCAAAACTAAAATAAATGCTGAAACCTATGTAGATTACAGTTTATACTGTTGCTTGAGTTCACGACTCAATTTGTTTCTTACAACAAGAAAAATAATCAAATACACTTTTCAATGGCCACAATTAAAAACCAATGTCCCTTACGTATTAGTTTTTATCATCTTTTTTTTCTTCCTCTTCAGTAGGATATGAATGCCAGGTAAGGCGTTCCTCATAAAAAGAAATGACCACTTGTGGGCACTTTACATTCGCCTCCTTGGCTGGTACAAGATCAGCTTCATCAGAGTTTTTCCTGTAGCATAAACATACATGCATAGACATTAACATCAATTCCAAAATCTTTTATCCGAGATGAATTTCTAATGAATAGTCTGTATTGCTGCTCAGGAACTGTCCTTCTAAACCAGCACTTCTTTTTTTTTTTACCCGTGACAATTTTCTATACAAACCATTTCATGAGGAACATGAGCTCTCCACTTGAGTCTGTAGCACCAATAATCCTCTCAGGATCCAAACCACGTGCAAAACCTCTGAGTTTCTCAGGCTAAATTAAGAGAAATGGCATGTAAGACAGTTTTAGCTTATTTAATTTTGTTTGGTGTGCTCAATTCTTTAAAGACATTTCCTGACCAGCTTATAGACACGGAATGATGGACTTGACATCCTCAGGACTCAAAACTCACCTCATCCTTGCGCTTTTTAGACTCCTTTCCATCTCCATCTGTCTCGGCCCGCCTCTTGCCTCCAGATTCGGCAGTTTTCTGTGACTGAAGATATTCTGCTATGAGGTCAGGACAGTCCAAATTCTCTTCGGGTTCCCAGGTATTGTCCTCACTGAGCCATGAATTAAAGAATAAAATTGAAAATCTGAATCCCTAAAATATCATAACCTGGAATAATAAATACCAACTACCAGTACTTACTCAGTAAAGCCTTTCCATTTGAGGAGGTACTCAACTTTTCCTTTCACCACACGCCGATCCAGGACCTTCTCCACAACATACTCTTCTTCTTCTTCCTCCACCACCTCTTCCACTTTCTTTTTGTTTTGTTTCTTCCCAGCTGTTGTTTGCTTGGTCTCAGGTTGAGGAACTGGAGCTACAAGAATGACAGGTGAAAAATAAATACAATTAAACACACACTGACTAAAATACCCATAGTTACTACAACAGTTATTTTTACTACAATAAAAGTGTGTTAATTCGATATTAGGCCCACTGTCATAAAAAATAAATAAAATAATGAAAGTAAACAAAACGACCAAATTGACGATCAGATTAAAAGTTTCTTACAAAGCTTCAAAATGTAAATGCGTAAAGGTTTTAAATGCATATCAAACTGTTTAAAAAAATCCAAACCTTCAGTCACAGCAGCATCGGCTGAAGACTCTGACGTTTGGCTCATATTTCCAGGGGCTCTTAAAAGCTGGAAATATATAAAGATCCGTATAAATATAGATAAAACAAATAAAGATATATTATCTATGCGCTATATCGATTAGAAAGCTTTTATAACCATGAACGTCACGTGTTGATATAACTAGGGACGCAGCTGTACGAGACACATCTGCATGCATAATATGATAAACACTAAAACCGTTATGCATTTAATACAGTAAAAGTCACAAAACCCATTTGCACAGCATTTTTATGTGCTGTGCTCGATAGAATGGGTCTGTGGGACGTTGTACAGAAATTATCCTCCATGTTGTTTTTTAGAAAGACTGGCACGCTATTCGATGTCTGATGTGGTCAAATCGGCTCGCATCCTTGCTGCCGCAGCACCTATTGATCACTGCGATTTTGTCATTACAAACACCATGTGCATGGGCCCGCGTATTGACAGGACGTAAAAACAAATGCACTTACTTGTATATCGCCGAGAAAAAGATGAAATAAAGCTGATCTGCATGTATTTAAATCCCAAGTGAATGTGCAGCAGTTATTAATTATGAGAGGTATGCTGCGATATGATGCCGTTGAATGTAGCAGTTATTCACGCCCACTTCCGTGTAAGAAACGAGACAAAACGCTAACTTCCGGTTTAATTACCACTGTTACTTTCATCATAAAAGTAGATATTTTACATTATTAGACATTTAAAGACTGTAATATTGACTATTGCTGAGACATAATATATTACAAAAGGCTTGATACACTGACAGGCATTGGTGGAGTTGGTGAACTCGGTCTCCCTTGAGTACTGAACAATGCTGACCCCAACCTGTTAAAACAGAAGAAAACAAAAGATATAGATTGAATATACTGTATGTAGTTTTGGATAAAAGCGTCTGCAAAACGCGTAAATGTTACAGTACTAGTCAAAAGTTTAGACACAATTGACAAAAATGTTTCTAATTATCTTTTAATCTGAAGTTGTATATTTCAAAGTTTACAATTATTTTTGTAGACAAAAATATAATTGGGCCAACATATTAAATTCTTCAAAAGCTACAATTCTATTAAAAAATATTTTTGAAATACCAAATAATAAATAAAAAGAAGCGTCCAGAATAGATAGAAAATTCTTCAGTGCTGTTTAAAAAAGCTTCCCAGGTTAAGACCTCAAGAAGCTGATAAAATGCAAAGAGTATGATTTTACAAATTCTAGACAAAGTGACTACTTTTGAAGATGCTTAAATATAACATAGTGTTCATTTATTCTAGATGCTTTTAGTCACAACATAATTGCCACAGTTACGATTGTGTTATTTTATGGTTTTAATGAGATTACTATTCTAAAATGTGCAAACGCATTACGCTCAGCTCTTTAACGACGTATCAATAATAATATTATCCTAAATAGTACGAAAAATGACTGACACTATAAAACTGTTTTAAGATCTTCTTTATTTTATTCGGAGATACACTATATCAATATAATGGTTTTTATCTATAAACTGTTGTTATACACGAAAAAATGCAAAAGTATTTCCCAAAGAAAAATTTAATGTCAAAGCCTTCCAAATTTCGTGAGAATCGTGATCATTTAAACAGATTGACTGTTTATGACTGGATGAGCTGCACAATTTAAAACTTGCCCTGACATTTATTTAGTATATAAGTTGACTAAGAAATTATACAATAAATGTTGGGCACTAACCATCCAACCAGAAAATACAACAGCGGAACTTGATATACTCTAACTACACCGGAGACGTTATTACCCGTTCCGTCCTGTGGGTGGCAATGATGAATAATAAGTGTAGCAGCACATCATCACAACGAGATAGAGAAGCGAGTGGAGTGTTGACATTGGCCAGGAGCGCTATAAGGTTTCAACGGGGATATGCCAATATTGTCAGCACATTTAAAAAAAAACTTGTTTTCAGTCGGACACTTAGCAGATGCACTTTACTTGATTTGTGGCGCTAGTTGTAAGTACACTTCATATACATTGCTGTGGATCAAGGCAGTGTATGAGGTTATTTATAGCTAAAAGTCATTTCTCAAAATAGTGTGACTGTTTATTTCGCGTAGTTAGCTGATTGTTTTAGACTTACTACACGGTGTAGTTTGCACGTATGTAGTTTTAAGGTGATTGTACTGACTGACTGATTGGTTGGGCAACCAGGACTGCTAGTTCACCAGAAGTCAACATACACACCCTAAAGTCAAGTTAAATATATACATGTATCTTCTTTAGACTGTCAGTATGACTCGTGATATCATTCTTGGAGATGAACTGCCCGACTGGGTAGGAGCAAAAGAGTTTTATCACAAATATGATCCCAAAGAAGTCATTGGCAGGTGAGTATTATTAGGGGAGATAGCCACAGACGGTTTTAATGTCATTTCATTGGTCATTAGAGCTGTGTTCACCTTGTGATGTGTCTTGTGTGTATCAAAATTGTTCATCTGAGCAGAGGTGTGAGCAGTGTTGTGCGCAGATGTGTACACAAACACACAGAACAGGAGTTTGCAGTTAAAATCATTGAGATCACTGCAGAGAAAATGACTGAACAACAGTTAGAAGAAGTGAAGAGCTCCACACTAAAAGAGATCCATGTGCTCAACTTAATGAAGGGTCACCCGTCCATCAGTGAGTCTGAACTGCATTGCAAATGTTGTACACAATGTGTATTTGACTCTTTCTCAGTAGTAAATAACATTTCTGTGGCCTGTTTTTGTAGTCACACTTATTGATTCCTATGAGACGGCGACCTTCATATTTTTGGTCTTTGACCTGTAAGTATAGATTTTTGTTGGTGAGTATAATTCATAATAAAAATGTTAATTTTACACTGTCCATGTAAACAATATTTACAATAAATATTGCCTTTAGCATGAAAAGAGGAGAACTATTTGACTACTTGACCGAGAAAGTCACTCTCAGTGAGAAAGAGACAAGGCAAGTTTTTTAAACGTATTTCAAAATTTTGCAGTTTAAGTTTCTGTAGCTATAATAATACAAATACATTACTTTCTTATTTACTTTTCCATATGTATTACTTTTCCAAAAATGTTTATGATGTTTTCAAACCAACTGGGCTGTTTTTTGAACAATCTGGCCACTTGTTGGTCTGTTGTGAATCAGAGAAATACTGTAATGTTCTGATGTTTAGAAGTATGATGCGTGCTCTTCTGGAGGCTGTCCAGTATCTACATTCTCTAAATATTGTGCATCGAGACCTCAAACCTGAAAACGTTCTGCTAGATGACCAGGGACACATCAAATTATCTGACTTTGGTTTTTCGGTCCAGCTGGAGCGTGATCAAAAACTAAGAGGTGGAAAATACAGCAGCAGATACATTTAAAACACTTTTTTAGTTGTTTAGTTCTATCTTTTCTAGTTAGAAACAGTTCTACATTAAAACATATTTTTGTGTAAACATTTTATTTTGTGGTTTAGAGTTGTGTGGAACTCCAGGATATCTAGCGCCAGAGATTCTGAAATGTTCCATGGATGAGATGCATGAGGGATATGGAAAAGAGGTTGACTTGTAAGTAATTTTTTCTTTACCAAAACCAATTATGCATTATCCATTGTTTTTACTACAAATATAATTTGATGATTTAATGATTAGTTGATTGATCTACATTAGTGCAGTATGAGATAGTTGGTGGTCATGGTGTTTTATTGTGTCCCACAGGTGGGCATGTGGTGTGATCCTGTTCACACTTCTGGCTGGATCTCCACCGTTCTGGCATCGTAAACAGTTGTTGATGCTCAGAATGATCATGGAAGGCCGATACCAGTTTAGTTCTCCGGAGTGGGACGACAGGTCTGACACTGTCAAGGACTTGGTGAGATTTTCTTTGTGTCATCCAGACTAACTGCATTGATCACTCATGATCTAATTCTGTGGAATGTATCAAACATGTATCTTAAACAAAGCTGAAAATAGTACTCTGACTCTGATGAACTATTTTTTGTAAATTGTCTATCTGCAAAGTTCAACCATACATGTATAGTACACAGTTTTTTTTCTCATAGATCTCAAGGCTTTTAGTGATTGAACCCACACAACGCCTCACAGCCGAACAAGCCCTAGCTCATCCCTTCTTCCGTCAGTACCAAAAGGAAGAAGTGCGGCTTTTTAGTCCTAGGAAGACTTTTAGAGTGAGTTTTTGCTTTTTATTAAGTTGTTGCAATGCTGAATTGGTACTTGATAATATCAATGATTATTTCACAACTATTGTTTTCATTTTCAGGTCCTGATCTTGACTGTTTTAGCCAGTATACGAATGCAGTGTCGCTACTACAGAGCCAGACCATTAACAAAGGAGCTTCTGGCAAGAGACCCTTATTCCATTCGTGGTGTGCGCAAGCTTATCGATGGCTGTGCTTTCCGCATATACGGACACTGGGTCAAGAAAGGGGAGCAACAGAACCGAGCTGCTTTATTCCAGAACACAGCTAAAATCATTCTACTGGGCCTTGAAGACCTTGAAAGCTAAGGTCGTTTTTTGTTTCTAAGATAGTCCTCATTTATCTGTGACAGATTTATTGGTTTGTTTCTTTTTCAGTTTGATAATATAGGGCACCCAAAAGGGGCACAAAACTAAAAACTATTTACAAAAATAATTTATAGATTATAGTATTTTTGACTTTAAAGGAATAGTTCCATTATGTAAATTTTGTCATCATTTAACTGCCTTCAATTCGACCGAACTTTATGATTTTCTTTTTTCCAGGGAACATCAAAAAAGTGCTCTTATTGTACAGAAAAAGTGGATATGGACCAGTGAGTATAAAGACAAATCATAAAAGCTTAAGCTTAATAAACTTAATAGCCATGGTCAATATTCACTTTAAATCCATTAGGGAAAGCCCATTTTGCCTATAGTTATATTTTTCAATCTGTAAGGGTGACATTTTTTCTTTTTGTGTGGACTCTTCCTTTAAGAAGGTGCTGCTTTTTGATTTATTGTCAGCAGAATGTCATGTGACCTCACTTTAGGAACTTATTGTTTTTTTGATTGTTTTTAAATGCTCTTGTTTTAACATGTGCTGCTTTTATTTGAACTTCACACCATTCTGATTTTTCAAGAGTAATTCCGGACTAAACCATAAATGAACAAGGAACATGTAAACAGGCAAGGACAATATAGAGGCTTACTTGAAAATAGCAGTACAGCTCTATAACCCTATAGAATGAGCTGTTATAGCAAACTTACAAAACTGTGTGTAAAGGTTGTATTTTTTTATTGTGAAATGATTCCTCTGCATATGTTTTACCACTTTTTATCACATTTGACTAGACATTTTCCAATTATCTAAGGTACTGTACTAATTCTAAACAACAGATACACATAGCTCACAAAATCTGTTTTTTTTTTTAAACATATTAACTAAATACAGGTACTGTGTATATGCACACATATATATAGATATACACATCTACAGTATAATTTATTTTTCCTGACTATTTCTTAAGTTGAATGTTGGTCTCTAGTTTACTAATGGCACCATTAAGTTGCTCAGCACTTTCCTGCAAACGTTTATGTAGCTGAGTAGTCAAGCGCATCATTTCATCTCTCACCTCCCTTTTAACTATAGTCCTGAGCTCAGACTTTGGGCTGGAACCTGAAAAATACATGCAAACACATTTATTCATAATTATATAATGATGACATATGTTATTTTGTGTTTGTTGTGTTACAATGTTTTCCATGTGCCTTTACACATTTCTCCTCCAATGCAAATAAAATATCTGAATATTTTATCTGAATAAAATTAAAATGGAATTAAAAATGGCAAACTATGTATTTTTAATGTGGCAATTTGAACCCGCCACCTTCTGTCTGAGCTTTATCCTGTACAGGAATTATATTAAAGCACTTCACATAAAATATTACCTTGTTTGGGACTGTCCGTTTCTGTTGTCTTTACTGTTGGTGATGTAGTACTGTGTTGAATTTCTTCATCCATCGCAGCTATCTTCCTTTCAGTTTCTCTTGTTTCATCTGCAACACTCTCTTCAGATGATATTTTACTGTGTATAATTTCAAAAACTTGCATGTCATAAAACTAGATTAGTAACTTGTCAAGAGTTATTTTACCAGATCTGGCAGTTTCCTCTGTATCTGTGACATCAGGTATTCCAGTATATGACAATGTTAAGTCCAACTGTACCTTTACCAAGACAAAAAGGTACTTTAATTCATATTCAAAGAAAATAAGTGTTTTTTGCTTACACCATAAATTCTAAGTTAATTATAATACTGTATACAGTATTTGGCATTACATGACATCATACATACCTCTGGGGTAAAAATGTATTTGTATAAAAAATAGTGTCTCATATATGTGTTGATAAAGTTGGACAAAATGTCTGTCACTTGATCAGCGTTGAAAAGATCAATACTGAAGGGAGGCCTCTGTATTTATTAGGGGAAGAACAAAGTTTATAATTAAAAGATGATCTAAATGCTGTGAAATTTCTCTGAGCCAATACATGATGTACTTACTCTGACTGAATGACAAAGCAGAAGTTCACTGCAGTAATTAAAACAGGGATCTGTGTTGTTAAGGGGTGTTTCTGGAATGGTGACAATGAGGGACATTTAAGATTATAAAGATATAATCAACTCTTTAATAACATCATCATTACAACACACAAAACAACTAGTCACCTGTATTAAACTGATGCACATTCTTCATAATGGAGACAAGAACAGAAGTTTGTTCCCTGGTGAAATTCTTCTCCCTGCAGAATAGCACTAGATTTGTGTAGAGCTCAAGCAGTATTCCCTGTTTGGGCTGAGGTACATCAGAGACCATTGCACGACACAAAACCCTAAAAAGAAAAGCAAATGATGTGCACTCATTTAAGGTCAAACAAAAATATGGAATATACTCCACCTCGTAGTGATTTAGTAGTTGATATATTTAATTTATCTGTGTTAAGAAGAATAACATAATATTTGTGTAAACCTTTCAATCTCCTGTATGGACTTAGTCTTCTCAATCTCCTCCATATCATGCTGTTTGAGATCTGCCCTAGAAAGTCAATCAACAGCATTAAAGTTAGAAAAGGTTTTTGGATGACAATGTCTGGGTATGATCAAATTAATAGGATTTTTTGAGCATCGTACCATAACAAAACTCTGGCCCTTGGAGGCTGGGGCATCTACAAATACATTAGTATTACTTTAAACATTATAAACTGGCAGTTTGTAACTGGATTCTATAATAAACACAGGAGTATAATATGTCTTACCCTAATTTCCTCAGAAGACTTTCTAATTTCTGAGGTGTACCAGCAAACCCGTTGTAACTCTGACAGCCTCTGAAGATACCCTCTGTAAAAGCATAAATCTAAACCACCTGTCTGTGTTGCGTTGTATGGTAACCTGGCAACTGAGTTTTTTTCCAATTTAAAACCCTACACACGAGGAAGAACCCTGTGAATTTTTCAATTTGCAAATACTGCGAGGCAAAAAAAAGTAATAATTATTATAATTTCATGTATTTGAATTTCATGTAATTGAGAAATAAAAAAGCCAATGCCGTAGGAACCTTTATTTTATAAACGTACTAAGGAAGTGACATAACCAACTGTCCTTTCTTGAAAGAGTTCACTGCCCTACGTTATTCTAAAGACTTACTTCAAGCAAATTCACCAGTGAAAAAAAATGTTTAAAAAGGTATGAGTATAACAAACAAACGCTATTTTACGCAAACCTGAGAACTGGCCTATACCCGCACAGTTCTGCATGCTTTTATTTTGATAGACAATATTTTGTTCCGCAGTCTCTCCATCTTCACACATCAATCGTTCTTCCTGTTTTTTGATCTGCACGGAGGTTTGTTTCTATGTGCCGAGAAAATAAAAACCATGAAAAATTTTGACATTTTTGTCCAACATTTAACTACCAAAACGGTGTTGAATGATATAATACTTACAATTATAAGATAATGTAATTTATAACATCATATTTTTGATGGGTATTACCGCGCTAGTTAGCTTATAGCTACTATCATTTGTAAGCTCAAAGCGGTATCTAAAATTAATGAATACAACGTACATTTTATAGTAAAAACATTGATGATATGTTTGAAATATTTGTTGTAGCTTCTCATGTGCTTAAGGGATTGCATTTTGTAGTCCGTTTCATACATTCTTAAAAAATCATCAAATATTCATTTTTAGACTAGTGTGGAGTAATATCATCTGTGAAAAATCTCTTTACTTTAGCTGTTATCAGTTAATATCAAGTTATATTGGTAACATTGTATTTTCTTTAAATGTTATTGATATCTACTCTTAAAATTGTTTGTATTTTACTCCTGAATTATATCTGTTCAATAGTCACTGTTGAGTCTTACATTAAGTGTATTTTATAGGGAAGCATGTCTGGCACTGGGGGTGGGAAGCGACCCTCAGGAGGGGATAGTCCCCCTGGCCCTCCTGAAAAAAAGTCGAAAAAAGAGGAGAAGACTACCACGACTCTCATAGAGCCCATTCGCATTGGAGGAGTTTCTTCCACGGTTAGTTTTTGTGCTGCTACCAAAACAAAATGTTTTGTAGCTGTCAGGTGTAGTTTTAATGTAGAATATGCGATATTTGTGTTTGGAAAATATATGTTTAACTTAGAAGTATTATTGGAAACTCAAGACAACTTGTATCTAGGTTTCTTTTGCCTAGTGTACTAACCTCAATTTTTTGCTGTCAAGTACCCGTACCATAAGAAATTCTCACAAGCCTGACTTAGTTTTTTTGTTCGTGCAGGAGGAGATGGACATGAAGGTGATTCAGTTCAAGAACAAGAAGCTCTGTGAGCGCCTTGAACAGAGACAGGCTTTGGAGGATGAGTTGAGGGAGAAGATTGAGAAGCTGGAGAAGAGGCAGGCCACCGATGACACCACCCTGCTTATCGTCAACCGCTACTGGACTCAGGTTCACCACTCAGTTTTCTTTTAAAACAGTATTTATTTCCTTTTATTACTGCAGCCTATTTCGACATTAAGCTTTATCACTAAAATTGTTACATATGTAGCACAAGAGGGCAAATACAAATTAAATTTTTTTTAATCAAATGCAGTGATTCAGATATGCGCGCACACTACCATTAAAATGTTTTTTCTTGTACTCTTAAAATTTTAAATCTAATAGATCAGTGTATGTGTCATACTGGTGTGCTTCTGCAAGTAATTCAGTCTGTTATTATTTTATCAGCTCTGTTGCATCATCTCATTTACACAAATCTAAATCAATTTTAAACCTAATATTCACATTTTTTAGCTGCCTAGCAAGTATTGGAGTAAGCAAAAACATAAACCCAGCATCATTTTTTGCATCTTCCACAGCTGGAGGAAAATATTCATACCCTGCTGCAGCCTAAGGATGCCCCAGCACCTGTCCAAACTCCTGCCACACCTCCTGTCCCTGCAGATGTGCCTCTCCCTGGTGTCGCCCCATCACCAGCTCCTGAACCTTCTGCTCCATTACCAGCTCTAGTGGAGAGAGAAGATGGCCTCCCCCAGCCTCCATCTGCAGCTGAAGAGATGGAGGAAGAAAAGAAACAACCAGCGCAGGACAAGGAACAGGAGCAGCCAAAGACTGACACAGAGGAGAAGCCGCCTGTGAAACCGATGGAGGATGGAATTCCTGGTAAATGTACAGATATATAATATAACACCACGATACTATTCCGACCTGTAGTTCATTAAAGCCATTAAAGCAAATCTATCCAGGGCACTTGTTATCATTTATTTGCTCATTGAATCATTTTTTGTTTTGTCTGTGTTTTGTAGCTCCTCCACCACCTCTCAGTGAGAGTGCAAAAGCTTTCCTGGCTACTCTGGATAACAGCAGTGAGGAGGAGCTCACCTTGCATCTACAGGACAGAATGCAGTTCAGCAAGGGGACTGTAGCCTGTATGGTCTGCATCTTTGACCGTCTGCACAGCAGCATTGAGGAGCTGTGCACTAGAGTACAAACAGCTGGTAAAATCATTTTACAGTAAAGAACATTTCTGCATTACATTTCAGCGAAAATGGGGATTTGCCAGTGTTTTCCATCACTTCAGTTTGATCACTGTGTAAACAAACAGTGAACCTGTGCACTTTTTTTCAGTTTGTGAGGATGACAGTCAGCGAGAGATAATCGTCACAAACTCCACACTTCTGGAGGAAAACAGTCGACTGCAAGACCTCGCTTCCTCCCTTCAGGGGAGACACCACAAAATGTCTTTGGAGGTAGATGTCTTTTGGAGTTTTTGGTCTTAGAATTTTATATTAGGCTTTTTATTTTCCAGTTATTGATCTGATTCTGATTATTGCATTCTGATTATTAATCTGTCTTCACAGTATAATGAACTAGTGGACAAAGTTACGAGTTCTGAGACGAAAGTGTCTGAGATGGAAACTGCTGTGGAGGACCTGCAGTGGGACATCGAGAAACTTCGCAAGAGAGAGCAGAAGCTGAATAAACATCTAGCAGAAGCTCTGGAGCAGGTCAGACTTTGTCGCTTCTTAGAAAATGACATATTCTGTTTGTGTACTGTAGGTGAATGTTTTCAGGTTTATGCAGTTCTGTGAATTTTTGCAATTAAAAATCCATCCGATGCATGACGTGCTGCTTGCTCATCTTTCAGTATATATGTTTGAGAAAGAAAATTATCAAGTATTTTTTGAAGCATCATTTGTGGTAGAGACAATAATATTAAGTGATCAGAGATAAAACATAATGCAATATGATATCATGTGGTAGTATTCCCGTATGTAGTTTTCATTATTTTGAGTGTTGTTTTAACAGTTTAAATACTTTCTATGTCATATATGTATTTGTTTTAATTCAGCTTAATTCCGGTTACCATGCTACTGGCAGTTCTGGTGGATTACCTGGTGGTCAGATTACACTAACTATTCAAAAGGTAAAAAATCATAACTGGTTTGTTTATTGAAATGCTTGTTTCACCAATCTAGGATTGTATGTCAGTTTTTATAATATGTTTTGTTTATTCTCAGTTTGAGTCTTTGAATGCAGAGCTAGAGCAGAATCAAGAGCTTGCCAACAGCCGTATGGCAGAACTTGAGAAACTACAGCAAGAGCTACAGGAAGCTGTCCGGGAGAGTGAAAAGCTAAAGGTGCGTCAGCACACATCAGCCCAGACTGCCTAATTATCATTTAAAGACCCAATGAAATTATTTGATGTTCAGTTTTCTTGTCTATGTTCATTTTTGTGACCTTTTGCCGAACTTTGTCTCTGCTTGTAGATGGATCTAATGAATATACCAGAGGAGGTGTTGAAGGAGACACCTGAATACAAGTGTCTTCAATCCCAGTTCTCTCTGCTGTACAACGAGTCTCTGAGTGTGAAGACCCAGTTGGATGAAGCCAGAGCTTTACTGCTCACTGCCAAGAATGCTCACCTTCGGCAGATAGAGCACATGGAGGTGATTATGGGACAGAAATTATTGCTGGCAGTTTAACTGTGTATATTCGAATATGTTTTTTGTTACAATCGGGTGTCGTTCTTTTTTCTTTTGTAGAGCGATGAGTTGTCTCTTCAGAAAAAGTTACGTACCGAGGTCATACAGCTTGAAGACACACTGGCCCAGGTCCGAAAGGAATATGAAATGCTACGGATCGAGTTCGAACAGAATCTCGCAGCCAATGAGCAAGCAGGTAACCGTTCCTCTGACAGACCTTTTTTCCCATGAGACGGATTGACATTCCCAGCAGTCTAGGTCAGATTCCTTAGCTGTAAATTTCCCAAGTCACGTTTGCTTTACAGTAATCATGGCTGCAGAGAGGAACTCTGTGGGGGTGGTGTATCCTGTCAAAACTTCTGTAATTGTTCATGGTTTTGGCAAGGGTTCACTATCTGCTCGTAAACCAAAATGTCTGTCAGACGTTTAAATGCTATGTGCATCACAATCTCTCTTTCATCTTTTCTCTCAATGTTTGCTCAGGCCCAATAAACAGAGAAATGAGACACTTAATCAGCAGTCTGCAGAACCACAATCATCAGCTCAAAGGGGATGTGCAGAGATACAAGAGGAAGTTACGTGAGACACAAATGGAAATTAACAAGGTATGTCTTCTGGTGTTATTTTCATAGTAACTGTAACCTCATTTACATTACAGTAATTAAATAATGCCTCTGTCCCATTTTAAAATCAATTTAAGCGTCCCCTCTTGTTGCTTATTTTATGTAAATTATTTATTTTTAGGATTATCTTGTAATAAACATTGTATTTATGTTACCAGTGCATTTTGCTAACTAGTTTACTATTCAATGCACACGCTTTAGTTGTTGTACATGTGATCTTTTATTTCTTTTCAGTAAATGGTGTGAAATATTTTAAAATAGCCCAAAATGTACCTGTCATGATTTTCAGTTAAAGTGCCAGAGTGGAGATGCAAGTGCGCTGATATTGGATGAAAATCTAGGCGAAGGAGGACTGGAGGTTAAAAAGGAGGAAGATGAAGACCAGGAGGAGGAGGAAGAGAGGAGGAGAGAGCTGGAGAGGCAGCGAGCTCGGGAGAGAGAGAGGGAGGCTGAGAGAGAGAGGGAGAGAGAAAGAGAGCGAGAGAGACAGCGCAGTGAAGAGCTGAAGAGGAAAGATTCTGACACGTTGAAGATGCTCAGAGGAGAGCTCAAGTATGTCTCATTTACCAAAAATAATATCTGCTCTGTATTAAATAACAGAAAGTCATACCGAGTCTAAATGAGGAGGAATAATAAACATACAAACATGTTTGGACACATAAAATGTATGAATGTAACATCATACATCTACTGAAAATAAGATCAGTTTAGATCTGTTGTTTTGAAGTAAACGAAAAAGTCAAGGTAGTTTCTAGCATTGTTTACCAGAATGCTTCATGTGACATATACTAGTTGTTGTCGTTTGCTGCTATACATTATGTTACCCCATGACATGCTATATAACCTCTTTGAAAAACAATGCTGAACTTTTGATCTGAGTCACCTCACCCACACACCATATGCGTCCTTCAAACAGAAAAGCTCAGGAGTCTCAGAAGGAAATGAAACTGCTGCTAGACATGTACAAATCAGCTCCAAAAGAGCAGCGGGACAAAGTACAGCTCATGGCAGCAGAGAAGAAGTCCAAAGCAGAGGTAACCCACTCATCTCTGTGTGCCAGAACCATTAATATGTGGTTCTCCAGAGATAGTCTTTTACTTACTGTTGATGTGAACACTTTCTGGCAGGTGGATGAGTTAAGGCAGCGTGTGCGAGAACTGGAGGAAAGAGAAAGAAAGGAGAGCAAGAAACTGGCGGATGAAGATGCCCTCCGCAAGATACGCGTAGCTGAGGAGACCATTGAACACTTGCAGAAGAAACTGGCTGCTACAAAACAGGCGAGTTTAGTTAAAAACATTATTACGAAGGATATTTGTTGAACTGTTTAAAACATGATGTGATGCTGCAAGACAAACTGACAGTTGTGCTGCGGACGTTTCAGGAGGAAGAAGCTCTGCTGAGTGAAATGGACGTGACGGGACAGGCATTTGAAGACATGCAGGAGCAGAACAGCAGACTCATGCAGCAGCTCAGAGAGAAAGATGATGCCAACTTTAAACTAATGAGCGAGCGAATCAAATCCAACCAGATTTACAAGCTTCTGAGGGAGGAAAAGGAGGAGCTGGCGGACCAAGTGCTTACGTTTAAAACCCAGGTACATTTCTCATGCCCTAGGCATTTACACAAAACCAAATTAAAAGCCTTCTCGCCTCATGAGGCTAAAAAATCTGCACGTAAAAGTGATTTACAAGTTCTGTTTTTGCAATTCTGACATCGTTTTACTGCCGCTTCCAGGTGGACGCGCAGCTGCTGGTCGTGCAGAAGCTAGAGGAGAAGGAGGGCGTTCTGCAGAGCACGTTGGCTGCTCTGGAGAAAGAGCTTGCGCTGCGAACTCAGGCTCTAGAAATGAACAAACGCAAGGTGAGGTTAGAAGATCAGAGTCGCCCACCTCTGTTCTGTGACTCAGCTTAGCCGTTGTAATAGAAAGGATGTATTTCCAGATGTGTGTTCAGTGTGATGTGTTTCTCCGCTATGGCTCAGGCGGTGGAGGCGGCCCAGTTGGCAGAGGACCTCAAAGTGCAGCTGGAGCACACACAGACCAAGCTGAGGGAGATCCAAGCCTCTGTGTTAGACAACCGCAATGCCCGTGAGAGAGAGAGCGTCAACCTAAAGAAAGCACAGGTACGGGTCACAGGTGATATGTGTAACATGGCATAAACCTGTTGAGGTGAGAACTGTGTGTGAAACTATGCTGTTTTTCAGGAGGACTTGTCCAGACTGCGACGTAAGCTGGAGAAACAAAAGAAAGTCGAGTTGTATACGGATGCGGATGAGATTCTGCAAGAAGAAATTAATCAGTATAAGGTGAAGAGTTGCTGTTATAACCGTTGTTTGGATGTACACTACCGTTCACAAGTTTGAACATACTAATGTTTTGCACCTTTTTACATAATTGTAATATGAAGAGAAGCAGGAAAAATACAGATGGAAGTGTGGGAACACAAGAGGAAGTGTGGGAAGTGTAGTGACCAAAAATATGTTAAACAAATCACAACTGTCATGTATTTTAGCTTCTTGAAAGTAGCCACACTTTGCCTAGATTACAGCTCACCCACAACACACTCTGGGCTTCCTCTCAACCAGTTTGAGGTATCCAACTGGGATCTTTTTAAAGTTTTGAAGGAGTTCCCATATGCCGGCCACTTGTTTGGCTGCTTTTCCTTCGCGGTCCTATCCGGTCCAACTAGCCCAGAGATTTATTTAAAACCTTTTTATACTAATTTTAACCGTTTAGATTTATGTCTTTAAATCAGGAGGCTTTTAAAATAAGACACATTTCAGTCAAGTGCATCCAAACTTTTAACCTTGTGTACCTACTTATTTATAGCCATTTCATTGGCCTCCAAAACAGCGTTACGTGTGCAACTGACTCTTGTTTCTTCCTCCTAGGCTAAATTGCGCTGCCCCTGTTGTAACACCCGGGACAAGGAGACAGTCCTCACCAAGTGTTTCCACGTCTTCTGTTACGAATGCTTGAAGACTCGCTACGACACACGCCAGAGGAAATGCCCTAAATGCAACGCTGCTTTCGGAGCAAATGACTTCCACCGCATCTACATAACTTAATTTAGCGAGGACGTGTGATGGACTGAATCCAGTGAGAGGGATGAAAGTGGACTAAGAAGCACAAGGTTACCATGCTGTGGTATTTTAATTTGCTCTGAAGGGCCACTTTCATTCCCATCTGTGAGAGGTGGTGCTGATGACCAAACAGACAGTGACAGAATGGAAACAGTTGTGATGAAGTGATGAAGTAACAGTGTGAGTAGTCATGGTCTGTAGCACACAAGTGCGTTCCTTCATTGCTGAAAAATGCATACTTTTCCTGTGTTCTTGAAAGTTTTATAGTGTATTTCTTTTTATTTTTTTGAACATGTTCTTGATTCGCCATAAAAAAGAGGAAAGGTTACAAAGTATCATAAATGTCATTACTACACGTAATATGACGCACACCTTAAAGTTCGCAGAATATGTTTTGACAGTTTTAAGCCTTATTTGATTGAGTCATTCACTAACTCTATCCAGCAACAGTGACGTTCAGTGTAACTCAAACTCTTTTAGTTACTAATGAACAGATGTGATGGTATAGTAACTACATGCTGGTTTCTATAGTGACGCTCTGTGTTACTGAAACCCTTACAATGACCAATAAATGGATGTGATTGGTATGGGACTGAAGAGCGCTGCATAATTTGAAACATGATGCAATGTTTTAAAATAAAAAAGTGGGATCAATTGTGCGGTTTAAAGTCAAAGTAAATGTAGTTGTCTATAGAGCTAGAAGTATGTGTACATTCATGCAAACAAAATAAACTGCCCTTAAAGGGATAGTTTACCCAGTAGTATTTTTTTTCATCATTTATTCACCATCATGTCATTCCAAACCTGTATGACTCCTCAATGACTTGTATTGTATAAATGCAGAACTACTAAAACATTTCTCAAATTATCTTCTTTTTTGTTCGTCTGAAGAGTCATAAACAGATTTTGAACGACGTGAAGGTGAATTCATGAAAAAATGTATTACATTTTAAAAAGTTTGTATCTCCTTTGAATCAAGCGTATTTACCTGTGGTAGTTATATTAACAACAACATACTGTACAATAGCAGACATTTCACTAAAAATACTTGATCAACAACAAGCAAAGTTTCCTTAAAGAAAATACTTGAAATCTGAAAATGCATTTACAAAAACACAGTTCTCCGATTTGAAGCCAAGAAAGAAACCTCAGACATTACGTAGTGTGTTTATGCAACTGTTTCTACGTATCAAGTCCTGTTGAAAGTTTTGTGTAGTGTTTATGCTTAAACGAAGGTTAATGTGACACATTAGTTTTTATTCGGATAATGTTGATGTTATTGTGCAGAAGGATATTGAAATGTTACACTCCTCTTTCTGTCTGCCAATACAATCCTAAGAAACATCTTCACAATTGTGTCTTAAGTAAATACAGATGACATTGTAAAAGGTGTGGGGGGTATGAAAGCATATGCATTTCTTGTGCAAAACTTGTCCAGAATATATATGTCAATATTTTCCATTGTATTGCGCAATTGACCTTATGTTATTCTCCCGCGCCTATAATGATACTAATAACCGCTGAACTGCTTTTCCTCTCAGTCTGCGCGCGCGTCTGCCAAACACTGAACTGTTGTTTGGTCTCTTGGACCACAGACAGCAAATTACGTAGTTGGGTGGGGTGGCTTTAATGTGCCTATTTTCCCCTCAAACATGTACTGGGGTCTGTCTTTTGTCTTTGTTACAAAAAGATGTTTTTCACACTCGTACTCCAATTCTTTCAAGTTTTCCTCAGTAACGCGTCACATCACATATTCACGTCAACATACGAGGGACCCGTAACGTACAACAGATTATATTTCCAGCGAATAAAGTTTGGGTTATTTGTTACTTTTTTCGCGGAAACCCGCAAGATGAAAGTAAAAACGAAACTGACCGCGAAGAATAAGGAGACCTTATGCATCAATGACGGCTTCGCGCTCGTGCTGTGAATACAGAAATCAATGGCCGTGTCCCAAAACACTTGCGAGCTGCCTACTTAGACACGCTTTAAACCCGCCTTTGATGCACAAAAAACGCTGTCTACCTAGGCGGTTCTCTGGTTTTTAAAGCAGCCGCTGAATCTCAGTACAGTACATAGGAAATGACTCATAGATGAGTTAAACCCAACGCGTGGGTGTGGGCGCTATTAAAACAAGGCTGAAAGTTAGGGGTGGGCCATTCACATGCGCTGCTTTTGCCATGCTAGAAACCTAATTGTGGCTTTTAATCTTTAAATACATATATATATATATATAGTTCAATGAATCCCGATATGGCACGTGCCCTCTGCTGGATTACACTAGTGGCCGCTACGGTTCTTACTGGAATAAACGCGGATACAAGTAAGGACAGATTCACTTACTTAATATATCATTGTGTCTGAATTAAAATTCAGAGCATATTGAGCCTCAGTGTGTGGTCTGTTAGTTTTTTTTTTCGTTGATGTAGTTTAACATAAAAGTTCTTATGTATTAAAGACGTGATTTATCGTTTGTCCTCTTACGAGACGTGGAAAGACTGGAGTTAATGTAATGCTGATGGACTGTCTCATTCGTAATAACTTCCCTTACCAGTTACATCCCCACCGGTTCCGCATTCCAATGCTCTTATTTCACTCCCGCCCGCTCCATGGGCTGTATTGTGCCCTACTGAGAACACTGCAACACAAGAGGATTCAGGTTTCCGTCATGATCCATCAGTTAGGCTTGAAGTGCGTTACTTTGTTACAAATGTTTCAATGGTTTGTTCTTGAAAATCCTGAAAAACTTGGGCAGGATGCATTGGCTTGTATGAAGATTATTAATAATTGTACTATAGTTTAACTATAATTTTCCTGCAATAAAATTGAAGATTATTTAAGACTGTTAGGAAATGTCCTGTTATGTTTTAGTGCCGTTGCCATAGTCAGCAAGTGTTTTTGTCATCCCACAAAGTTCAATGCCATAATAACAAAATATGAAATTATATGTATGGGATGTAAAAGTCTTTAGATAAAATAATGCAAAACTTAAACATGTTTATAGCATAAACATAAGAGAGTGGACAATTAATGTGATGTTTTATACTGATCAACACATGTTATACATTATAAAGTTCGCAAAGCATACAGATACTTTCCTTATGTTCAAGGGTGCAGTGGTGAGAGAGCAGGACTGTGATTTGAGTTACATCATCGTTTCCAGGGTAACCCTTGTTTTCATATGAGAAACATTCATTCTCAAGCACTAGACTTCCATCTGCTATGCTGTAGTGTGAAAGTGTATTACTCTAAAAGTATATGTGTTTAATGCATATGATCCAAAGAAAACAAATAATTTATATAACAGTCTGTTAATGCAGTTGGTCAAAACATTTTAATGTAACATTCAAATTCTAAACTTCTCCTTATGTGTTTCTGATGCAAAGTTATGGCTTACAGTAAATTAAGCCAATCATTTACATTTGATGTAATCTCAACACAAGCAGTTACTGTAAATTCACATTTCATAGATTAGCTATTAGAGGAAGTTGTTTGTAAGCATGACTTCATTAGAATCAGCCCGTTCATGTCACTGCAGACTACTGCAGGTGATATTCGCTTGCAGATGATGTAGACCACAACCGTGGGTTTTTGTGAAACCCGTCTATTGTACCTATGTTCCCACCCTGTACCTTCACTAATTACAGGCATATGTGAAAGATGACTTTCAGCCCTGCGGCTCTCACAGCTGGCTGAGCTCTTACTCAACTATTAGATTTTCTCAGAGTCACTTTTCCATGTCCTCAGTGCTCACAGCGGGACACTTTGCGTGCACTCAGGGGCTGCATCACAGTCTGGCTGTCAGCTTAGCCTTGCTTACGCACTCAGAGCATGAGTAATATCGTTTCCCCACGAGCGCACCGCCACATCACTTCAACGGAATTTCCCATCTCGTTTCATATGAAATCGAGGCACAGAGCAGAAGATGTTCTCTTGGATGTTCTTGTTCACATGCGAAACATTACATTTTAACCATAGGTAACCCACCAAACCCCCTCTAAGGTATCAGGAAAAGTGTGCACAAAGAATGCTTTTGTCACTTTCACCTGACACCTAATTGTGTATGCTCTTTGTTCAATTTTGTCAGGTTCAGCCCACTGTCAGAAATCCGAATTTTGGAGTAAAGATCTCGGACAATGTGTACCTTGTTCTATATGCAAGCAGTACCCCAAAACCCCTTTTTGTGACACATGTGAGTACATTCAGTAAATTTTATTCTTAAAAGACAATTTTAAATAGTTTATGATCATAAGAATGTATTACAAGTAAATGGGAATGCAGCAGGTCAGAGCTTATGTACAGAGAAGGAGTGGTTGGATTCCTGCTGTATGATCTGAAGCAAAAGCTGGAGGTCATCCAGTAACATTGTCCTGTGTTTTAAGGCCCACCCATAGAGCCTTCGGATTCCTGGAGGGTGGCAGCAATTACCAGTTTCTCTGTGCTGGCAGCTGTAATTGTTTTCGGAGCCTTGCTCATAGGCGTGCTGGTACATCAGAGCAAGTCCAGGAGGACTTTACGTGGTAAGATGCACATAAAAAATCTGCTTTAGATTTTTGCTGCTGTTTGGAATTAACTACATTATTTTTTGTCCATGATTTAGAGCCGATAGAGGAGACTACAGGACCCCTTTACCCAGTATAGGTTCTTTGAAAGGTAGGAGTTCAAACACAACATTTTGTGCTGTGACTTGAAATGTATTAAGGAATATATATTAAAGACATATATTTTCACCCAATAATAAAAACTCTGTCATTTATTCACCATAATGTTATTCAAAGCCTGTATATGACTCTTTCTTTCGTAAAACAAAAAAACTTGAAAAATATCTCAATTGTTTAACATTTGCTCATTTCTATCACTTTTGCTAAAACACATTTTCTTAATTTTTTGCAACTTTGCAGAAACCGAAGCTGACAGGATATGAAAATGGACTGTTACTCCAGTGAATTAATACTCCAGTTAATGACCTATTGGCTGATACCTCAACCACCGAGTGTTCTATGAGTAGCATTTGATTTTCTAATTTATTACATTGGTAGGCTGTAAGGCATTCTGAATGGTTATGCCACCATGCATTTCTATTGGCACAGAATATCTGCACTGAGACCTTGTCATTCACTGTGTGCAGAGTGTGTTTGCAAGCCTTCGGTGCTAAGTGACATTCTTTTTGGTGCACATTTGCAAAGCATATTTTTACATTCCTTTATTGGGACCCTAAAAATGCTTTAGTCACAGGAAATACTGTTTGGGTTACACTGTTTTTAAACATTTTTGAGAGGCCATTTAAATTTGTAGTACATTATGTGCATTGAAGACTATTATTTCCAAACAGAAATAGCCTTACTTAATTGCATATAGTAGAAATAGTGTCAAAGTTGACCCTTTTTTCACAAATGTGCCTCCTAAAGAGATTTAGTATGGCACATAGCCATTTGAATGTATTTGTATCCATCATTTGTACAGTGTAATTATATATTTTATAGTGTTGGAATACTACAGACTGTATAGATGTATCCATTTTTACAACAATGTTCTGACACTGACTGGCTTGGCAGCCCGTCTATGGCTTGATGGAGATTTTGGACGTGTATGTGGAATGTGGAAACACAAACAACCAGCAAAGACACCAGTGGACTTTCTTCCCCTGTAAAAGACTTGCCATCTTTATATTCAAAGTTTTCTTCAAGAGGACGGCAGATGTCAGATTACAATCTCCAAAATTTTCCAGCCTTCTTTGCATAAGAGATTAGATAGTTTAGAGCAATATATTTACATACTTGTATCTTAATACACTTTAATCTCTTGTGTTTAATTAGTTTAGTTCAGTAAAATGTTACAATAGGAAAAAAATCACCAAGTTTAGATGTGTGTAGTGAGCAAAGGGCATTAGAAAATGTATATTTTTATATAGAGAAGCTATTGAGTACTGAAAGTGACTAAAGAGGTGAAACTCATGAAAGCTGGCAAGAATATGTCTAGGTCATAAATGTATATTTTTATTTTAAAAAATGAAGCTTATAATTAGAACAATATATTTAATGCAAAAAATTAACAAAAATGTATTTATGAATTATACAAGATATTTTATGTTCTATAAAATAGATTTATTATTTTATGCCATATATATGTATATGACCAGGACATGTTTTTGTCATTCACTAAGCAAAGGTTTGGCATACAGGTTAATATTTTAATATACAATACCCAATGTGCCTCATATATTGAGAATCACTGCCATATGATTGTCAGAAATCCAGGAATCAAGAACAGTTAGTCTAGCCCAGATTCTGGATTAACATGAATCTGTGAAGCATTTACGCCGCTGTCACAGTCTCAAATTGTTTATTTATGCCTTAAGTCACTAAATTACTTCAAAAGACTGCAAACTATGCATTTAATGCAATAAAGTGACAAATATTGTACTGTATTTATTGTGAATTTGTCTTGTTTTGCATATCTGTTCTTAAAATATCTGCAGCCTTCACACTTTATTACAGCAGAACAAAAACTTTTAAATTTGCATGTTCTAAATAAATCTTGTAATGCACTTGCAATATGCAAATGGTTTTAAGTGTTAAAACAGATAAGAGAAAACACACACACACACACACACACACACACACACACACACACACACACACACACACACACACACACACACACACAGCAAGCCAAATAAACATTGTTATATTGTGTTTATTAAGTTCAAGAAAGTGAGGGCATTAACATCTACAAATTAACAGTATTTGCTTATCAAGGTTCCTACTTGAGAAAGAGAAACATTGAGCATGTGAACAAAATAAATATCTTGTATCTGTTTAGGATATATGCAACTGAATACAGGAGTCTCAATAAGAGATTCGCACATCAGTTCTCTATCCGATGTGATGAAGCCATTAATACATGAAGGTTTACAACTTCTATTCTTAAATAATCAGTAAGCACTGATCTATAGGCTTAAATGGAAACTATCTTACAAATCTTTTAATATGAACAGGGAAATTATATCAAATGGCACACTTAAATTCAATCTGGCATCAAAAACAGACATACAGGTCTTGATGCGAGGGGCATCAAGGTAAATGTGTTGCATCTTCTTACATTGCGTCGTTAAGTTGTGAGACCTGAGCATTTTAAAAAACTGTTGAAAAGTGTTTAGTCTATGAATTCCTGCCTTAATAGAGCCCGACCGATCATGGATTTTTGGGTCCATTTTGTGCTCCGAAAATGTTTAGTAAAGAACATGCTCCTACCAATAAAACATGTATTAAAAAGTATGTGAACAGAAACATTTCTGTTGTTATGTTAAATACACCGATGTGAATGTTATTAAAAAGGCATTTCTTAACCGTTTATAACCATTATTTAGAATACCTAAGTAGTCAACTGATTTTACCAAACACTTAATACCATGCATAACGTGTACTACATTTAACAGTGATAAAGACAAGAAATATGTCTACCTTTCAAATATTAATGTAATGTATAAATAGTTCTTCTTAAATAAATAAATATCTTTGATATTTTCTACAGCACAGGCCTACAGGAAGGGCTGTTCACTTGCTGTTTAACAGCCTTACCAGTGTCATCCATAAAAGAAACTACGGAAACATTGAGCGTACATTGGTCTTAATGAGACTAAAGATGAAGTAATATACTATAAGCAGTACAATAACCTGAAAATATGGAAGCTCTTAATACAAACAAAGTAAGAAGGATCCTTTATAATCCCTGTAAAACCTTTTTTACCCTGTGAACTTAAAAGGCATTGCTTGCTCTCTTCCCTCCCCCCGATTATGCAGTTTTGCCCAACATCAACCAAAGAATCGGTCGGACTCTAATCTTAAAGGCAGCGCTGGGTTCTTAAACCTGGATTTAAGAGAAAAATCGTCATCCAAGCCCTCAGTCTGAGACCTGTCATAGTACCATACAATTACCACAGTTTTGTGCACTGTGTGGGGACACAAAACAAAGTAAAACCTGACAGGCACTGTCACTTATTCTAAAATTTCTACAGTATTACTGTCCCTACCAGAGGTAGTATCAATGCCAGTCCTTTAAAGTACAACATTTGAAAACACAACAGTACAGGAGGCAAGACTTACCAAGATGAGCTATCTTGACAAGTACAGCAGAAACCTGACGCTTTACGATTATTGGCATTGGGCCTTGGGTGGAGGAAAAGTCTTGTGAGAGAATATTGTTTTGAAACCTCCCCTCGGAGCAACTGGATTGCAGTGTGTCCTCAGAGGAACGGGTCCACACCCAGTCCCATGAATTCATTATCATCCATGCTGTAGGAAGAGTCATAAGTCTGTTGGTTGTTCTGATGCATCTTTTGATGATGCCGGAGGTTGGACTTGCTAGAGAAACGCTTGTCGCAGAGGAGGCAGGAGAAGGGCTTCTCTTTGGTGTGGATGCGTCTGTGGCAGATAAGCTGGGTGGAGACCCGGAAGGCCTTGCCACACTCCAGGCACTGATAGCGCTTGGGCTCCGTGTGAATACGTCTGTGATTCTTCAGCGCCATTAGATTAGTGAACTCCTTTTGGCAGACGGAGCAAAAGAAGGATCCGGTCTTGTGGCTGTTCTTGTGGTTGAGCAGCGAACCGGCGTGGCGGTAAGTGCGTCCACAATGCTCGCAGACGTGACTCTTCTCCTCCCTGCTGTATCCCTCGCTGCTTTCCTGCTGGTCGTGGGTCTCAGCAAATCCATGTACTCGGCTAAAAGCCGACTCGATCTTTGGAAGGCTCTGAATTCCTATCTGTTGGTCCAGTGCGGATTCCCAGCCCATATCCTGCTGCATCTGCATACCTTGATGATCATGTGACTGTTCCTGCAAGTTGGCATGAAGCTCCTGATGCTGCTGATAACTAGCAAGGTTTGGAAAGTTCTGCTGACATAAGTTGCAGCAGTAGGGGAGACTCTTACTATGCACTTCCATGTGACTCTGCAGGTGTGCGAACTCGCAGAAGGTTTTCCCGCAATCCGGGCAGCAGTGGCGGGCCATTTGAGAATGGCTTTCTAAGTCCAGTGGGTTCGTGAAGGTTTTGAGGCAAAGCGTGCAGTGCAGGAGGTCAGCAGAATGAGTTTTCTTATGATTGAGGAGGGATCCGGCATGTCTGTAGGAGCGCCCACATTGATCGCATCTGCACAAAGATAAGAGATTGACAAATGTTAGAGAAATGCTGCAAATAAGAATCTGAAAGTGAGCTTTAGACTGATTTATGTTTTATCTTGAGGACACTTGCAACAAATCTATTCCATACAAGAACTAAATTCTGAAAGGTTAGATGTTCAAAGATGATAAATCTTGCTGTCCATTAACTGGTTAACTGTCATCGTTCCTCAGAATTTTTTATTTCCCTATTCACTTTAATATTTCATAATGGACATTTAATCTAATCATGACAAACTATTTATTGATGGAAACGTCTAAAACTCAAGAATAAATATTTGACAAATAGCAATAAACATAACAAATTAATAAAAAATACTAATTTTGTTTTAAAAAATACCCAACATTATTTTTTGTTAATTAATTAAAAAAAAATTATATTTCTATTGTGAATTTTTACATGTATGCTTAATATATGTGCAGTGACAGTTAATAAAAATACTCACGTATAGCATTTGTCCCCGCTGTCCTGACTGACAGTCGTGTTTGGATTGCCACTTCGGTAACAGCGATGCCTCTTTAACCCAGACCTTCCCTGAAAGCTTTTTCCACATGTTTGACAGCTATGATGAGAGATTCCCCTGGCATGGATTTTCTGATGGTTGTAGAGGATGCTAGAAAGACGGAAAGCTTTGCCACAAGTAGGACAGACATACTTTTTCTTCTTGCGTGTGTATGCGAGTGTGGTTTCTCAAAGCCATGGGGTTGGAAAAGGGCTTGGCACAAAATGAGCAGGTGAAATGGCCTGTTTTGTGTGTGTTCTTATGGTTCAACAAACTACCTGCGTGACGGTAACTGCGACCGCAAATGTTGCACTTGAATGGTCGTTCTTCTTTTTCTAAGGGTGCGATATCACTGTGAACATCTGCACTTCCTGGAGGGTCAGAAGCTTCTTTGCTACAGCCGTGTCCTAAAAGTAATTCAGCGTCAGGAAACACCAGAAGGCAGTGCTTGCATTTTAATACCTTCTCTTTTTTGTGACCTCTGATTTTTCCTCTCGCAGCTTTCGTTTTTTTAGTGGCTGTACAGGTGTGGTTAAGTAATTGTTTGCTTCCCCTGAATGCCTTCCCACAGTCTTGGCAGCGGTGTCTTTTGACCGAAAAGTGTATTCGTAAGTGGTTCTTCATTGCTAACTGGTTGGAGTAAGTGTTGTTGCACAGAGCACAGTAATATTCACCTGTCTTGTGAGAGTTCTTGTGGTTGACCAAGCTTCCTGCATGCCGATAGCTTCTTCCACACTGATCGCAGACATAAGGCCGGGGGTCACTGGGATCTCCAATACAGCCCTCCTTTTCTTGGCTGCAATTGCTGCTTAGGGCAAGACGTTGCTTACGGCGCCTGCTGATTCTCTTTCTGCTGGAATTAGGTCCCTGCGTTCCACTGCCTGTGGCATTTCCACTCATCTGCATGAGTGTCTGAATCTGTCTATTGAGCTCCTCAATCTTAGCCTTGTTTTCCTGATGTACCCTCTGGTGATTCAATAGTTGTTTATGGATTTTAAATGCCTTCCCACATTCTGTGCATCTATGTCTGGAAGAGAACAGAACAGCAATCAGATTAACAAGCAGGACAATAAGATTCAAATGTTAGGGATAGTTTACCCAAAAAATCATTTATTTACTCTCATTCAAAACTCTTTCTTCTTCAGAACACAAAAGAAGATATTTTAACCTGTAAATTGGGTTATTTCACTATTTACTATATTTGAAAAATAATTTAATTATGACTAACTATGTAATAATTAAAAGGTATAAGACTCAAGCATAAATATTTGACTGTTTTTCATAACAATAAACATAAACTACAAAATTATAAAAATGTTATGTTATGTTATTTATAAAAATTCGTATATCTTTTTTTTTTTTTTAAACTGTAGTTCGGATAATGCATTTTCATGTGTGTGCTTGATATGTGACAACACATAAATAAAACCACTGAGACATTTCTTAAAATATGTTTTTGCTCTTTTTGTGTGAAATCTCTTGAAATCAATGATTTAATGACATTTTATATAAATTTTAAATACATACTTTTTAACATCGAAGTGTGTCCTCTGGTGGTTCTTGAGGGCCAGTAAATTATAAAACCGCTTTTGGCAGACGAAGCAGCGAAACACCCCAGTTTTGTGAGACTTCTTATGATTGAGCAGAGATCCAGCATGCCTATATGAACGACCGCACTGGTCACACCTGTACTGTCGCTCTCCGTCACGTAAGCTCTCCTGTAAAAGTCCACGCTGAAATATACTTCTAAGAAGTGGTTTCTCCTCACACTTTTCCTCCTCTTGTTCATCTCTTTGTCCTGTGCAGTTATTGAGGTGATAAAGGTCACTGCTGCTTATGCCACACTTTTCACAAATAATACTTTCTACTTCCACTTTTGGCTTGAGCTCATGCTGGTTGTCAATCACATTTTGTTCAGCTGGATCATCTTCAGTATTGCCATGCAAGAGCTGGTGAGCTTGTAGATCCTGTTGTGTTGCGAAGCTCTCTCCACAAGTGCTGCAGATGATCAGACTGCCATCGCCCTGTGGATTGTCAATGGGTTCATCTTGCTTTATCTCAAGGGTGGACAGGGATGAAGGGATAGATGCTAAAGATGTGTCATGAGTCTGAGTGTGACCTCGTAGATGGCTTCGCAGAGCACGCAAACTAGTGTAGTGATTACCACACACTGAGCACTGATACATCTCTCCATCATCCTCTTCCTCATCTTCTTCACACTGAGCATCATCTTCACCGCCGCTCATCTCCATGTGCATGTTATCATGAAAGGTCTCCTCTCTAAAGTAATCCTCAGTTGCACTTCCATTGTGTTCTTCAAAACCAATATGCTCCTCTGACTCTCCCAAGAAATCTTGATGCTTTGTATCACTAAAGTCCATGTGATCCGATGAGATGTTCGTGGTGGTCTGATACTGCTGATTCAGAAGGGGACACATGTGTGATTTGATTCCTGCGATATCAATAAATGTCTTTCCACAGTCTGCACACATATGCCTCTCCATGAGGGCTTCCTCCTGAGGTAGGTGCACCGGTCTGTCTACTGGAAAGGAATTGTCAAACTGCTCACAAAATTCTGTAGCATTCGTTTCGTTCACAAGCTCCTCATCAGATGTGTGTTGCACAGAGTCTACCAGATCCTGAGGAAGGCCTAAGATCTCACTTACATCTCCCTCATGTGACGGAAAGCAGCCTTGTTGGTTCTCATGCGTCAGGGGCTCTGAAGAAAGCCAGTCACCCTCGGTACTAGCAGACAAAGAAGTGGGCTTTCCTTTATGTATCCGAAGATGGCTCCGCAGAGCCGCCAGATGAGGGTAATTCTTGCGGCAAATGGAACACTGAAAGATCCCGGTCTGATGGGAGCGTTTGTGATTAATGAGACTACCTGCATGTCTGTAGCTTTTGCCACAGATGTGGCACTTGAAACGCCGATCGGAACTGTCAGCATCTTCTACTTTGATGTTATCAGTACCCTGACTGAGGTTGAGGTTCTCTGATAGGGCCATTGACTGTCCCTGAGCATGTATTGTCAATGAATTACCATCCAAAGAGTTGGGTACATATATGTGACCATTTTCCATTGGCCCCTCTGATTGGTCAAAGTCAACAGTTTTGTCGAGTAATGGAGGCAACGGCGGAGTGTCGCTGGAGGGGGGATAAAGATTAGACTCTGGGGAATGAGTAACACTATCACTGTAAGCAAAATTATGCTCCTCTGATAGGCTCGTGGGTAGCTCAAATGACACCGAGGAGGAGTTGTGCAACAGAATGTGATTTTGAAACTCGTCATCATTAGGAAACACAACCTGACAAAGGTGACAAAAATTAACATTAGCATCACCATTTTGTGGCAAAACAGGAGAAGCAAGGTCTGGTTTGCAGTCTGGGGGGGAAGCTTTAGAGGTCGGAGCACTAGGGCGACCTCGGGTTTTACTGTGAATTCGCTGGTGACTGTTAAGGGCAGCAAGATTGTTAAACTGTTTGAAACAGACCGGACACTCAAATACTCCCATTTGGTGAGTTTTTTTATGATTGATCAGGCTTCCATGATGCCTGTATGTCTTGCCACACATGTCGCATTTAAACGGCCTGTCTTCAGCATCATCATCAGCCGCTGTGTCACTTTCTAGTGTCGAGTCTGGAACGTGCTCTGATAACGCACCATTACTAAGACTGCTCATAGGAGCGATGTTCAGCTTCATGTCTGGTTGCAGATCTGGTATAATATCAAAATCCACTTCATCAAGCTGTGGCAAATCATCAACTTTGTATCCACTTTCTGCATAATCCTTTGCTCTGGTCCTTCCTTGAAACTCGTTATTGCGATGGACCTTTTGATGGGTGGCCAACTGGGTTGCTAGACGAAAGGCCTTTCCACATGTCGAGCAGGAATATTTCTTTCTGGATGTGTGGATGCGCAGATGGCTCTTCAGAGCCAAAGCATTAGAGAGCTTCCTGGAGCATATATGACACTGAAATGAGCCAATCTCATGAGTTTTTCTGTGGTTAGCCAAACTGCCGGCATGCCTGTAGCCCCGTCCACATTCCTCACATCTGAACTTGCGATCCTCTTTAGACTGATGATAAATGTTTGTATGCTCCAAAAGACTGGCCATGCTTGCAAATACTACACCACACTGCCTACACTAAAAGCCTTTGGTCCGGCCTGACTGTTGCATAGCCATAATGGTATAGTGTAATAATCAGAAATGTCAACAAAATCCAGTTTGAATGACTGTGAGGGACACACCTTTTAGCCAAGGTGTGGTCCTTGCCCTCACTATTATTAAATCGGCTTGTTCGGTGGGGTCTGGACGTGAAGGCAACATTTAAAGAATTAGCTGAGGGTACATTCTGTTCCATTCCATTGGAAATTTTTTATTGAATTGTGATAATGATAAGATGACAGGCACTGGATGGGAATCTGTAACAGAAAAACATACATTATTCACCAAAAGGTTCACACAGGGCAGTTGCATAACAAGAAAGTCAATAACCATGAAAAGCAAACATAAAAAGAATGCATTTACACTTTCTAAAGTAATACAGTAATATAACAACAGCTCAAAGTTTATAAAACCAATAAGCCATTACATAATAAAAGTATATTTTGAACAAGAAACAATCAGACTTAGAGGGAAATATTGTAATATAACCATAAAATAATATTTTGTGTTGACTTTCCAAACATCTTTATGCAAGAATAACTTTTAAAATTGCAATTTTGATGTACGAAAAATAACTTTATTTGAAACATCAGGCACACGTTTTTCATATTCATATTTTGCTCATATATGAGCAATTACATGCAAATGTTAACCTTACCATGACAAATTTAAGTTTTTTATTTATTTATTTATTTTATTTAAATATCAATAACATACATTGAAAAATTTAAGTTTTTACTGAAGGTTTTGACCATACTGATAGCTCAGATGACAATATTAACCTATGTATGTTTTTATTTTCTAAAATAGATAACTCATGTGTAGACTGATTTTTTATGTTTGAACTATCAACAGGGATTTATAAAAATACAAATAGGTGGTTCAATATATTGGCAATAAATAAAAAGTTTTGACTGAAAATGTCACATCCATGATGCTGGAATTGCCCACATGTGACCCTGCCTGTAAAAGTCAGGCTAATGTCTCAAATTATACGATAACAAGCATCACAGTTTGATTTCACCTATAGATATCACTATGATTTCAAAAATATCATGGTTATATGTTTACAAAATGTTTTTACATTATGTAGGTTGATTTTATGTAGAAAACAGTAAATCACAAAAAAAATACTTTAGCTGGGTTTTCAAAGGCAGGGTTCACATATGGCCAGCATTATGGACATGACATTTTCAGTCAATACTTGAAATGTAAATTTATACAGAATGTACTTATTGCCAATATATTAAACCATCTGCTGTTTATGTTTTCATAAATCCCTGTTTACAGAATACAGACATCAAAAAAGATCACTCTATGCACAGGTTATATATACAAGTTACCATACTTTGTAGGATTTCTGTGAAGTTAAATCCACAAACTAGAAGCAATAACACCCAATAAATGGAGATGAGACTCTTCATAAAATAGTTTTTTATATTAATTGTCATGTGCTCATTTATAAGGAATATGGACTGTTATGAATGTGACAAATCTGAAAACAGCACTTTACCGGACTATGAAAAACCCAACTTTAAACATAAGCAAATGCATTATAAAGTTTGAGAGAGACCTCCCTTGGGTATTTAAATCAGCAAATATATTAAACATATAAAACACATAAAACCCAAAACAATTTTAACATCTATAAAGACAACAGTTAGTTGACAGAAGGGTCGTTATTCTCCATCGTAATGCACATTAAATGGTCAACATCATTAAATAAAATATAGCTGACAATGCGAATCTGTCGGAATCTGACTGCACGAAGAATGAACTTCGCCGGCCAGATGACAGGCTGTGCCACACAATGGAGCTCTATTTACACAGTAAACAATTTCCCAGCATATTAGCCTAACAGTTTTCTACATAAAACACATTAATAACAGTGAGATCAAATCAAGCGTTTCATTAATCGGATAAACGAGTGAAATAAACAAAATATCCTTCCTGATATTAGCTGAATAAAAATATATTTGGCAGAGGAAATAGCATCTGATATAGCATCTGAATAGCTTTGTGAGCTAGTTAGCATTTCATGGCTAGCAAATGCGGCTAAACAGAATAAACTAAAGCTGCAAAATATGTGTTTTTGAAAATACGTACTTAATGATGTAGTCTCCCTGCGTGATTTGGTGCACGTAATGTTCGCATTCCGTTCACTTTATTTTAGTTTCAGGACGGGCGTGTTCGTCCCTCTTTTTACCAATTGTCTTTTCTCCATCCCACTCGACTCACTTCCTGCTCTTGTTGCTAGGAAACAGGAAATGTGCATCACTTAAAGTATTCCGTCTCGCATTCTTATACGCCTGTGGACGCTTAAGAGATGTTGTTTTAAATACATTTGAGCAGTTGCACTTTATTAGATACTAAAATGCCACAATTAACCTGTCTACGCCATTGTTGCCTTTTATTTTATGTAACGGTAAATGCACAAAACAACTGCACATCCACGTATATTGTGGGCACACATAATTTCCCCTCCCACAGAATTTCTCTCCACCCATTCTGTCCTACTCACCGTACATTGTAGTCCGTAGAAACGCTTCGGTAAATCCATCAAAAGACCACTGAGGTGACTGCGTTTTAATAAAAATTGCAAATATTTTTAAAGATTCCCCAGCTGACGACAAAGTCATGAAGGCTCACATCTCCGAGATCGCTGGATAATTTCGTCATGGTCCTAAAGCCGCCGATCCACGGCTGAGATTGAACGATTAATTCATTTTCAAAGATTTTAAAAGCACCACCGCCCGACCAGAAAGCACAAAAGGTAGGTTTCATGAATTATACTTTTCCAAGATACTGCTGAACTATAACCAACCACCTTATATTAAAATATAGTGATTATAATCGGTTGACAGAAGTATCTGACTGTAAATTGCTTGGCATGTTCAGCGGTCCTAAAGCCAGCCATTTTGTGTCATACTATTTACTAAAATAGTCGTTGTATGCGTCAAAGGGCCTGTTGATTATACTTTAAACTGTCACTGTAATGCATTTGTATCGCTTTGATTTGATCAGTGTCTTTATGACTCATTTTTATTTACACTTATTTTTAATGCAGTTATGTACTCAAGCTGCCCAGATGCCAACTTCCTTTGACAACAGGAGCCTTTCCCTAATTGTCCCTGAGGTCCTAATGCCGGCCATTTTGTGCCGCCCCCTATATTATAGCTCACTTACAATCAGTTACAAAGATGAACCATGATAACCATAGTTTCCTCCAAAATACCGAATATACAGTAAATAAATACACATATTGTAATTAGTCTTTGTTATCTTGGTATTACCCACCACAAACATAAAAACAGAAACCAAACAAAATTAGAAAGATCACTGTTTGAGGAATATCCCATATTATGCATTATGATCATTTACCATATGAACAAAAACTGTAGTAACCACTGTAATTTATGATTACTGTAATTTACAGTAATTATTGGCACCATACTACATTTATGTAAAGGGTTGGGGTAATTTCTTTCTTGTCAGGGTCCTGTAATCCCCACCTTTTGGCACATAATGAACACATCTGTTATAGTCAGGGTACATCCCTGTAACAAAATCAATTATTAGTCATATATAACACTTACATTAAACTGTAGAGACTCATTGTGTATTGTTGATATTTTTCTCCCCAGCAGGATCACGATGGCCTCACCCCAACCAGGTAGCCCACCAACGGCGGAGCAGTATACACCACCACCTTCTGAGACAGAGCCAAGCAAAGATCAAGAAAACTACTCAGAACAACCAACGAGAAGAAGAGGCAAAGGTCGACCAGCAAAAACTCTGCACACTTTTAAATGCTCGACCTGTCAGGAGGCCTTTGGCAGCCCTTCAACTCTACAGAGTCACAAGCAGTCAGTACACGGTAAAGACAAACAGCAGCAATACACCTGTGGTAAATGCACCAAGGCTTTCTGCAGCCGGGCACAACTTTCAAAGCATCAGCGCTCTCACTCTGTTCAGCGTCCATTTCAGTGCCCACAATGCCATAAGGCTTATAAGACACAGACAGAGTTGCGCAACCACGGCCGTTCGCATACAGGAGAGAAGCCTTTTGTTTGTACTGACTGTGGTAAGGCCTTCATGCAGGCTATTTGCCTGCGTATCCACATGACGCAGCACAGCGGCGAGAGGCCGCACTCCTGCACTCATTGCTCTAAGAGCTATCCCACGTTATCTAAGCTTAAAGTGCATCAACGAACACACACAGGGGAGAAGCCTTACTTGTGTGCAGAGTGCGGCAAAAGTTTCGCTGACCCATCTGTGTACCGCAAACACAGGCGTAATCACCAAGGCCACCGCCCGTATTCTTGTGATCAGTGTGGCAAGACGTACACAGAGCTAAAGGACTTGAAGAACCATGAGCGATCACACACGGGGGAGAAGCCTTACCTGTGCTCTGACTGCGGCAAAGCCTTTTCCCGGTCATCCTCTTTAGCATGCCACTTGCGAATTCACTCGAAAAGCAAGCCGTACCAGTGTGAACAGTGTGGAAAAGGTTTCACTCAGCTCTCCTCTTATCAGTCTCACCTTCGTACGCATTCGGGTGAAAAGCCCTTCCTGTGTCCACAGTGCGGCAAGATGTTCTCAGATCCCTCCAGTTTCCGCCGGCACCAGAGGGCACATCAAGGATTCAAGCCGTACCCGTGCGATAAGTGCACCAAGAGGTTTCGTCAGCCAGCTGACCTTGCAGTGCATCAGCGTGTGCATTCCGGTCAGCGGCCTTACAAATGCCAAAGTTGCGACAAAGCTTTCGTCGCTTCCTGGGATCTGCGACGACACATGCTGGTTCACACAGGTTTGCGGCCTTTTTCCTGCACGGAGTGTGGCAAGTCCTTTGCCGAACGCTCCAGTCTCAACAAACACAGAAGGGTGCATTCAGGAGAGCGTCCCTTTAAATGCCAACGGTGCTTCAAGTCGTTTGTTGTTTCCTCTAGTTTGCGCAAACATGAGAAGACACACTTAGCTGAAGGGCCTTTGCAGGACCAACCTGCTCCAGAATCCGCTCAAGTGTTCCCCACCACCCTTCCCCAGTTCTCGTGCCCTCACTGCGATATGATATTTGGGACATGGGAGGAAGTACAGGCTCATACCAGCCTTCACACTATCTCTCCTCCAGCTGATTCTACAGTCTCAGCCTTAACTGTTGGTTCATACATTTGTGTGACCTGCCAGGTTGAGTTTGTTCAGCTGGCTGATCTACAAGCTCATGAGAAAATGCACCATAAGCCACGACCACACATTTGTGACAACTGTGGTAAAGCTTTCCTCAATAAAGCTGGCCTTCGTAAACATCAGCGCATCCACTCCAACAGTCGTCCCCATTGCTGTGCTGTTTGTGGCAAGGCTTTTCTGTTTGCCGCTTATCTTCGCAAACATTTACGCACTCACCGCGACACAGAGTCCTCATCCTCCATGCCACAGACAGACATTACACACAGCCAACCCCTACCTTCTCCACCAAGCACTGTGTCACCTTCTGAATCGGAACCCACTGCTGTTTCTCTGACTGTTCCTGTGACTGTACAAGCATCAGCATTTCAGACAATGCCAACCCATGTATATATGGACAAAGAAGAGGGGATCTGAAATTACTTTTGTAATATCTGTTCTGTATTTAAAATCTTTAAAAAGTTTTGAACCATTAAAATCTCATTTTTAAATTATACAGAATGCTTCAATGCATTAACAGTCAGAAATGGTCTTAATTTTCCCTGTGATAGAAGTGGAGTATTTTTTTGTTTCTTCACTTTAAATTGTGCCAAGTTTGTCACCATTATATACACCATTATAAGGTATGTCTTATTAAATTGTCAGTTCATGTGATGCTCTTGTATCATTATCACAAATGTAATCTGATATTTCATGTTTATATATTTTCATTGAATGTAATATTTAAATAATTTTGAAGAATTGGTTTTACATGAGAAACCGATGACTTATTTAAATCAATAAAAAAATCCATCTGACTATAAAAAAAATTGTGTACTGTATTGTAATAACCAGTTTGCAAAACCAGGATTGAATCCTTTGCTAAAGCACCAAACTGCACTAGGCTTAATTTTTTACATGATGATATATTTGTATACTAAACATTTTACCTGTATGCCTATCTAATTGAATTGTATTTAAACTTTTCCCCAGTTTTTCTCAGATTAATTCTCAAAAAATGTGTAGCATCATCTATGAGAACATTTAATTTCGTCTAATAAGGGCACGCGTCATCTGCGCATGCGCGAAACAAGCTCGGACACCTCCACCTCACGCGCAGGTATGTGACAGCTATTTCCTTATTCTGCACTGAAAGCATCTATGCTGCTCTTTGTTTTTGGATATTTGTTGTTGGTAAGTTTTAGTTTTCTGTGTTTAAGTATTGACCTCGCTGAAAATATTGCGTATGTCATGTAAGGTAAAATATGCTGAAATAGTAAAATAAATAATAAAACGAAAAAAAACCTCACTTAATTTTGGACTCGCACAGTTAGCATTGTCAGTAAGAATACTCTTAAAATAGTAAACAAACACACTTTATCGTAGTTCTTATATCTTAATTTCTTAATGTGACACACGAAACATTTAAAATCAACTATTTCCCCAGGATTCATGTTCATGTTGCTAAATGAACGCATAGGCTAGTAATGTGCAAAAAACATGGTGCTGATAACATTAGTAATATATCTGCATATATATCTGTAATATATCTTGTACTGTACAGTACCCTAGAAAACATACATCAAAAGATGCAATAAGAACTGTGTACTACTAAAGAGTAAAGAGTATTTAAATACACATTAAAGAAGGTTTATGAACTTTTACATATAAATGTATGCATTTGTTATTTGCATAGAGTGGATTTAAGCAATGCAATTTTTTATGAGTATGTGTGTTCTCTGGGATTAAACCCATGATCTTTGCATTGCACAATGCTGTACAGTCGAGCTACAGAAACGTTTTATGTAAATCTTCTCTTTCCCAGTTTGTGTGACACCAAGTGACTGTGGCAGAATCTAAAAACAGATGTGCTAAAAATAACACAAGATGTGTCTAGTTAGGGACAACACACAGATGTGTTGTCCCTAACTAGACACATCTTTGTGTTAATTTAAAAACAACACATTTTGTGTTACTTTCAACTCAACATGTGTTGAGCCTTTTATGTATTTAACACAAAATGACACATTATGTGTTAAACAGCATAACACAAAAAATGTGTTAAAAAATAACACATCCTTTTTTAGAGTATACTGCTGGTAAGTCATTGGACAGCTATTGGACATTTCCCTGTTTTAATATCGTGGTTGTTGTACAGAAAATAACTGTATTGCACACCTGCTTTATACTTGTTTTGTGAGTTTTAAATTAAAAACATGTCAACCAAGTTTTGTCTTTCTTGTCTCTGTACAAGGGGAATGGAATTACAAGAATATCTACCTAATAATTGGATTTTTTAAAATCTTTTTAGTTAGGTCTATACATACATATGTATTTCTATTATACTTGTGTACTTATTAATTTATGTCCAATGAGAGATTTTTATAAACTGCTCAAGGATTTAACTAGTTGTGTTGTATTTTTTATCACAATACAAATATCAATATGATTTCATTTATCTTATTCAACTAATCGTTTACAATTCAATTTTAGGAAGCTGCTGAATGTGTGAGAAACCATATTGATGACGCTGACAGTTTAGCAGACTATATAAGCTAAGAATTACAACAACGTTGGACAAACAAACAGACCCGTCAACGCCCTAAAAAACAGGTATGGTTACTTTTTATTTAAGATCAAAGAGCTGTTGTAAAATATTAAAGCTGTATAACACGTGACTTTTATGCAAACAAATTGTGATTTATTTTTTCATGACTGAAACAGAAGAGACAACAAATCAACCCTAAGGAACAATGGCAGCTATTGTTACAGGCCTGATCCCGATCCTCCGCACCGCAGTGGACTCCACTGCCACCTATAAAGCTCGCACCGTGTGGTTCGGCCTGCTCTGCATCCGCCTGGTGATGATCTTCTTGGCTCAGTTTCCATGGAAATCTCTGAATGAAGACTTCCAATGCAATGGCACCGACGCCATCTGCACCAAAGTCTGTTTTAATAAACACTTCGACAAATCTATAACAATGACTTGGCATTTCCTCTTCATCCTTCTTGTGCTCTCGGTTCTTCTCATGGAGATGTTTTCCTCCCATCTTCGATCTAAATTACTGAGGAAGAAGCAGAAAGAATTAACTACTCAAAATGAGGAGGGTGAAGCGATGGATCCAACCATAACTGTGGGTGGTAAGATGATGATAGACCTTCACAAGAGCAAAATGAGCCTGATGGTGTATCTGCTCAGCGTGATGCTGCGGATGGTTGTAGAGGGTTTATTTGTCTATGACTTACTTAACTGGGTTTTGCCTAAAGTGAGTGAAAACATATACTTATGTGATGCACATGAGTTTAGTAAATGTTTACCTGTACACCAGTGTGTTATCCGTGGAATAGCTGAAAAGAAAATGTCTGTCCATGCATTGCTGTTTGTATCTGCCCTGGTTCTTGTTGCAAGCGGATTGTTCTGTATCTACTCCGTATTCCACTATCTTTGCTAACATTAAGTGTAATGTAGCTGTCAATGTAAAGGTTGTGTTTATGGAGCCATCAAGTAGTAATCATCACTAAACATTACTTAAAAGTTTGCTTTTTGGACCCACAAATTAAAAAATTCAATTAAATTAAGAAACATGAATTGAAATTAAAAATAAGTTTATTCAATAATTTAATAACCTATAAAATACATCAAAACTTAAAAAAACTTTAAAAAAATATTTATTTATGTAATATGAACTGATGGGGCATTCAAACAGTTGTTAATCTTAGATCGTATTTATATTATTATTGATTTTATGTTGTAAAAATTGTTTTCTCTTATGCTATCATTCAAGTGACTTGCATCTGCTGTTTTATCTGCACAATAATGAAGATGACATGTAAAAAAGGCAGTATGGTGTATGTCTACTCATTTCAGTCGAGTATAAAATTTCAATTTTGTAAAATTACAAAATTCACGAGACAAAGTATACCTTTCAGCCATAAAGAACCCAACTAATGATTATATTAATTATACTTGAAAAACATGTTTACAATTATTTTATTAAAATTTGCCAACTAAAAATAAATACAAATAATAAAAAGATACTAAGAAATTGTAAGGCAATTAATTTCTCACTTATAAACTTATTCTTTTTTTATTGTAATATGTTCAGCTGTCTGAAATGCATTGTCAACACTCAATATTGCAATTCATGTTATTTTATTTTTTAATAATGTAATCATGTTTGTAATTTGCTATTTCATTTTTAAGAAAAACCGAATGTGCTAAATAAAGTGCTAATGAGAGCAGTATGTTGCTAAAATCATCTTTTTTTCACTTTTCTGCATGGTGTTTTTGCATCAGCCGTTTGTGTGTGGGTGGGGTGAGAAGTTGTTTTGTGTGTGTCCATATCACTTCATGTGAGTGCTGACCTAGCGTTTTCATTTCAGAGTCCAACAGTTGTTTTGTTCAAACCTCTTAACGGACATGTATGTGGCACATTATGTCCTCTTGGCTGACTAAAATGACAAATAACAAAGTGTCATCATTGTTTCTTGTTTTTGCTGGTCATATTTTATTTATAATATGTCTTTTAAAATGTACATATATCTTAAATAGAGACTGTTCTTAACTATAATTCCATGCCTTGAGCAAGTAGTACATGTTCATAGACAACATTGATCACAAACTACATTGCAAAATACATTGGGCTGATGGAGGAGGTTAGTTGCAGAGATCTGTGGTGCAGCAGTGTATGTCAACCTGGGCAGGCACCGTGGCATTACACTCCTCATCATTGGCACATCTGCGCACCTCCCCATCTATAACAAGAAACACAAAACAAAGTCTCTTGAAATCTGAAAAAAGACTTTAATACTCTGAAATATTGACATGTAAAGTGCAATGAAAGAACTTCAACAGTACAGACTGTCCCACTTTTAAACTTGAGATTATTTGAGATAATAAATATGGTCTACTCACAGGCATTATGGCAATGCAAATGTGATCTTGATGCAGTTAGTGAGACCAGAAGAGCATTCTATCTCCTCTGATTTATTACAGAAGGGATTCGCTCGGTCAATCTGCTGGCAGAAGTTACATCTCAGTGCCTGTGTGACTATTGAGACAAAAAACATGAATAGCCAAAATCAGTCTGAAACATTTAACATCTTTTGTTGTGTATTGAAATAATTGCTGTTCTGCATTATCTGCTTTATTCAACCCTAAAATATTGTATAGCATCAGTAAATTATAATAATGTAGCATTTTAACATTATATTAAAATCATACCCAGTAAAATCATACCCAGTTTATTGAAATAGTAGCACAAAGAAATTATTTGACAAAACTGGAATGCTCTTCCACTTACCGCATACGACACCCAAAAATACGATCAGAACCAATGCGCGGGATTCCATGTTTTCGCTTTAAACTAAGCTAATAGAAATGAATGGCAATAAGTCGTTTAATGTTAAATTGGTAAGTTCTAAAAAACAGATTTATCCGTGTCTTTAAGTTAAAAAAACAACAAATGGTCTGCCGTGATATTAAATCGCTTACCTTTAGTCTTTACTGTCGCCCTAGAATTCATCTGAGAGATCAACACAGAGTATTTATATATATATGACATATGAGTGTCCACCTCCCTAATCTAACAATGCTAACCTTCTCAGGTGTATCACATATCTTCTGTGCCACTCAAAAGGCAAACATTTAAATTAAGCTTAAATTTGGCACAAAGTCAACTTATATTGTAATTTAATATTTTACCTATCTTAAATGTAACAATTTCATATTTCTTACTTTCACATTTTTTATATTTAAGTACACTGACCTCTTTAAGATCTCCTAAAACCTCAATCAAATACTTGTACAGTTATATATAAATTCTATAACTATGACTTGTTATTTATAGAAGATTATATTAAAGAGAATATATTGAAACATATGTTGAGATTTAATATTTTTGGTATAAAAGACATGATTATGGGAACAGTATCTCACAGTTTGCCCCAATATTCAGGTCAAATGCTTTGTGTGCAAAACAATGATGAAACATTATACTGTCCCACCCTGATGCTCTTAGTCTTTTTTACCCCACGGCTAAAGCAAACCTCTAATGAAACACAAACACTCTTAGATACAGCAAAGACTGTTTAATCCCTAGATATAAGAAATTGAAATCCTTTAAATATTATATAAGCAGATGTACAGAAGATGTATATTTTTTCAATAACACAAAAGAAACCTTACACTTACAAAGAAAAAATCTGTAGAAAAATATCAAACACTATACAGAAAAATAATACTCTCATTAAAATAACACATTAAAAAACATCAAATTTATAAATGACAAAAGTTACACGTGGTATCTTTTTCCGCAGTGGTCATCTTAGTACGGAAATGCGTTGTAATCCACAGAATTTTCTTTATACAGAAACATCGAAAGGGTCATACCACATATCTGCAGAAAAGAAGATATAATATAATTAACATATGATATTTAAATCTGCCACTCAGTTAACAGTCCTAGTCAAGCAATGCTGATTTAATTTCTGAAACAAACCCACGCGATAAAGTAATCACACTACAAACTAGGATAGTTAAAGTGGCTACAACTATCACACCTTAAACAAGATATACCTTGCCAGTATTCCACACTGAAATCTCTGTGAGAAAAAATACAAATAATAAATAAGCACAGAGACCTTTGTGCAATCACATTATACTGCACGCTTACAAAACAACAAACCCAAAGAAAAAACTACAGTATAATGCTGTATTGCTTTAGCATTTCCACATCGTGCATTAATGTATCATAACATCACGCTTTATTAAATCAACCACACCACACAAGTCACAAACAGTAACCTTGACAGCTGAACATGGCTGCCGTGCGATTCTCTATGGCAACATCGCTGAGTACGGTTTAGGCAACAGTAGGACATGAGACATATCCATTGAAGACACTATGGGACATACAACATCAAATTGTCCAGAATTTTTGCGAACTATCATGTAGGCAAAACCTTCAGACTGTAAATGCCTCCCATCATTCACATCAACTTTGTATCAGTTTGGATACAAAAAGGGTTAAAATTATTTGCATCATCAAATTAAGTCCAGTGTATTTGGTAACTTGTATTTTCCTACCTCCACCACAGCAATGGCCAAAATAACCACCAAAATGAACAGAATATTTTCATCCAGCCATTTTTGTATATTTCCACTGCAACCCTTTGAAACAGATGGGAGATAAAATTAGATGTATTATTTTAAAATACATTTATGAAATGAATTACACAGCAGTAAAATTTACCTGCTCATAAATGCCACAGGTGTTATTTAAAATGGAATCCCTGAAAGATTCGGGACATGTTTCTGTAGCCTGGGTTTCATGTGTTGCGTTGACATTGGCACTGACTATGTAAAAGCATGATTTGGGTATAGCATCTATAGGACCCCAGTCATTTTTACCATCCCATCCGCAGCATTTGCCCTGCAGATGCATAAAGATAGAGGTTACGTGTTTTTGTCATTTTCATATGGTTCATCCTATCAAAATGTACCTGTTTTTTTGCTGTGTTCTAGTCTATTGTGCTTATGTAATGCCTCTCACCTCCTGCTGAATGTATTCAAGAGTTTTCTTAAAACCCTGGAGACTGGAATGATTCCTATCATAGGACTTTATTAGTTCAAGAGTTTGCAGTTCTAGTGACTGGTCCAGCTGATTTAGAGGGGAGAAAAAATCAAAGATTTCTTAGTCATGGTTTTATCTGATCTATCAGCTTCATATTGTAGGATCTCAAATCTTCAAATCCACTGATTAAAGTTTTATATAACAATGATATAAAATCATTTGCTTGCTCTGTTGAGAAAGCTTAACACAGAAGTTGGGTGTGAGCTGTGATCGTCATGCTTCAATTGCTGTACCTCCGTCTTCTGTGTGTACAGAAGAACCCCACCCACTATCTGTGCCGCGAGAAGGACCGTCAGAAGAATGAAATACTGCAGATAAACAAAACTCGCTGTTAACAGCTCAGTGGAGCAAATCATACTCAGTAGAGCAGATCAACTCACTGATAAATGAAAAAGGTGTTTGTGTAGATAGAACATGTACAACTTCAGAAGCAGAAGTTTTAGTGACTGGATTTTGCACTATATTAGTATCTAGTCTTAATCTCATATACAAACGTACAATTGCCAGTAAGCATTTAACAGTCTTCAGAGAACCCAGACACCCTAGAAAGCCCAGCGACATGGTCACACATCCACTGATGATCAGTAAGTTGGAGAAGAGAGAGGTGGAGATGTAGGGAGGGGCGGGTACTGCAAAAACATGGAATAAATGCAGAAAACAGATCACAGGATAGATGATAACACCATAGGAAAAGAAACAAAGCCAACAATGTTGACTGATTTTTTTGCATAAAACATACAACTATAAGACTCACTGATAATGCTTGCTTCTGAAAATTGCATCCATAGTCCCAAGGATAGAAGTAGCAAACCTAAAACCTAAATGATATACAACAGAAATCAGAATTTTTCTAAATCTTAATGTTTATTTATTTTTCTATCAGTGTGCTTGACTCTAGTTGATATGCATCTTACAAAGAATATCAAGTTGAACAGGAACAGGAAATATTTGGTGAGACTGAGACAGCACTCAGACGCCATATCTGTAAACACAAACGGAGGAAAAATGTAGACTTTTTTAACACATTATGTATTCAAAACTTAGATGTATTGCTAAAATTAAAAATGTGTCAGAGTTTCCAAAATTAGCAAGTCAAAGGAAAACATTTGTAATACCACTCAAATTTGGTGCAACACAGTTCCCACAGCTTTTACTAGATGTTTTACTGTCTTTGGGAACAGCATGTGTTTTACATTTGTTTTTATTTGTTTACACCGATTTGGTGCCTGGAAGCATACTGAAAAATAACCCCCACTCCTCTCACAAAACACAAAAACAGGGTACAGACACTCCCCTGTATTCTCACATTTCCTTGCCTATGGTGATGAAACCAAAGCTATCGTTTTACACGGCACGTCATTAACTTTTCAAGCACTTTTTCAAGCTAGCACATGGGACAAAAGTGCTTTGTTAGCTGTGATGACAATGTGAGAGTATGTCCTTTGGCAGTTACGCAAATTCTGATGTTTTTAACCACTACATCCTGTTTCTAGCTTAAAACATTCATTTCGATAAATTTTTTCCCCTTTTATATTTTTAATGTGGCCAGAAAGAATCTGTGATAACATTTAACACTTACGTAATACAATGTCACTTTACAGTAAAGCATATTTCTGATCAGCATTTCAAAGTAGGGGTTAATGTCTCAAAATGAAATTTCTTGCTATAGCTTAAAAAGACAGCAATTTACACCAAATAAAATAAAGGTTTACAGCTTACCTTTAATAAACAGGCAAAGTCAGAGAGATAACGCAGAAAAATGAAACGTGGTAGCCTCTCTTGAGATCATGTAAAGCAAATTTTGCATAAATATAACTTCTTAATTCTGATTCGTTGTATTGCCTGTGAGTTTCAGTCTGTGTGTCAAGCCTCATACACTCCATCAGTGGAAAGCAGGTGCACACAACACCCAGTATAAATAAATCATCAGCCTTTACTATCTTTAGAGATCTAGTGTTTTTATGAGTGCATAAGCAATTTTAGTGCTAACTAGATGTAACTTTTAACATTTTTTTTTTTAAATACTGGTTTGTAATGTACAATGAAAAGATAAAAATATCTGATAGCTTAATTATTGTTTGTAATTATGTCATTTTGTGATGTTTTTTGTTTGTGTTATTTTTTATTTAGCATCCTGTCTATTTTAAGTATACACTTGCTATATCTTTGCTGCCAAGACGTCATTGAAGCTTCTGAGAAGGGACAAAAGAAATGACCTTGGAGATTGCATATAAGAGTAAATTACATGAAAATTAAAACATGGGGTCACAGATCAGGGTTATTTCATCTGAGGTCACAATTACGCCTCTTACAGAGGCAGATATTTCAGCGCCCATTTACTGTTTCAACATACTTCCTGATATGTCTGCTTTATCTCCACCTCCGTCCTGTATGCAGCTATGGCACAATTAGCGACAGGTAATTAGGTGGAGTGTTTTAGGGTCTCCTTGTTAATGGACTGTAGGGCAGTAATTATTTTTAGGTCAAAGTGCAGTTGTTACATGGAAAAAAACATGATGGATCGAAATGGATGTCAATGACTCATGAGGTTAGAGAGACTAGATAGATAGATAGATAGATAGATAGATAGATAGATAGATAGATAGATAGATAGATAGATAGATAGATAGATAGATAGATAGATAGATAGATAGATAGATAGTCTTTTAAAATTTTGACTGTTTTCCTTCACTTTTCTTCCTGCTCTCATCATTCTCTGTCCTTCCTCTCTCTCCTGTCTCTGTAAATAGTCCCAGCAATTATGAGAAATGAACATCATACTAATAGTATCATTATGTTAATATGTTCCATGCCACCATGTGTATAAAAGAGAGACGTTCCCACATTCAGACACACATATACAGTAAATCCCTGTGGCATAGCTACATACATAGTCACAGGTGAAGGGGTCTCATTCTTCTGGAAAAGGTTTTTATTATTATTTATAAACAACAATTCTCTTACAAGGTAAGCATTATTTGTGTTACATGCTGTATTGGTTTACTTAAGTTTAATGTACTTTTATTTAAGTTTAATGTACTGGTTTATTTAGTGCAAAAACACTTCGCTATATTATATTATATTGTATTGTATTGTATTGTATTGTATTGTATTGTATTGTATTATATTATATTATATTATATTATATTATATTATATTATATTATATTATATTATATTATATTATATTATATTATATTATATTATATTATATTATATTATATTATATTATAATAAATACATGTATTATATTTATCATATTATAATAAATATTTATTAATTTTATTATGTCAGTATAAATATTATACAGTTGAGGAAATTAAATACTAACAATAGAAACATTTACATAATGTTTTATTGTTTTAAGGAGCTGTTGAATCTACAGTATCAGCAGGATGATAGTGAGATAACATTAATCACTGTATTAAAAAATACATCTTTATTACTTTTATCTTAGCCTTTAATGTTTATTCAATTTTACTACATGGCTTGCGATGTGACGCTGTCATAACAATGCTTTTTAATGTAATGTTTTCCATAAACAACACAAACATATTGTTAACACAACAGTATTTTTCTCTAAAAAAAAAATTGGAAATAAGGTATTTAATAGCATGATTTGCTTTACAGTGAAACGATTCTATATTCCACTGTCTTATCTTCACAGATGCAGATGAGCTATGCTGTGCTCTGTGTTTCACTCTGTATCTTGACTGCACATCTCTCAAGGACACATGGCATGACCTTCAGGGTACATCTTCTATTCTTAATGTATTTCAACATCCTAGATGATTGTTATTTCGCATTTGTTTTGTTTATATCTGTCATTCCCACAGAATCCAGAGAAAAGGGGCTGGACTCTAAACAGTGCTGGTTACCTGTTGGGACCTTGTAAGCACATTTCATTCAACCCCCCCCACATTCTTATGCAAATATGTATTTAAATAACATGGCTTTCTTTGATAGATGTTCACGGAAGTGTTAATGTAAGGCACGGAGCAACGGTGGGCAAAAGAGACATGTGGAATGAGATTTCCAGCTTGCCAACATACCACAATTCAAAGAGTTAGTCTTTAAAGCATTTATAGTTACAATGTTTTATTATTATTTAAATTAAGTAAAAAACTTTAATGTCTGTAAGTATTGTCACTTTTTAATACAATTATTATTTATTCATTCTTGTCCTTGTGAAATATGTTTGTTTGTATTTTTTAAAGCAGAACCTATTTTCTTTTTCAACTTCATACAGATGATTTGTATCTTCTGCTGTCTCATCTCGCATACCTGCAATTAAAAGGTAAATTACAGTTTTGTTTAATTAACTATTTTCTTTTAATTTCTAATTGATACTATAAAATTATTCAATTTTTCACAAGTAATATGAATCTATTTTTCAGAAATGGAAATGACTGAAGATTTCAGCAGCTCTTCAATCAGTGGCCATATAAAATAATAAAATATAATTTAACAATTATACCACTATTTGTAGTACAGCAGCTGTTGAAATACTGGGTATCTTTTCATCATTGATTATGTTTCAAGAGTCACATGTACCTAAAATATGAATAAAATTGCAATTAATTATTGTTACATTTGTATGTAAATTTGATTCATACTTCATTCATAGAGCTTTTTACATTTGTTTTGTATAAAAGAAATAAATATAATATTATGTCTAAAAATCATATATTCTAAAAATAAATAAGTGTCAAAATAATTGCCTAAAACGTTCACAAAAAGAGAAAGTTAAATTATTTTAATCTTAAGGAGTTTATCAGTAATGAAGAAAATCTTCTAGCAAAAGTTTGTCGCCATCTAGTGGCAAAATCAGAAAAGACCGTGAATGCCATGTAGAAGAAAAAAGGCTTGTAATCTAAATATAATCTATGCTAATTTAGTAAGAAATACACATGAATGTGTATTCATTTTTAGACTTACACGTGGAGGGGATGAACGGGCAAATGCCACCAGCCCTGCAGACTACTGAACTACCAACCCATAGAGAGATAGAGAGAGAGAGAGAGAGAGAGAGAGAGAGAGAGAGAGAGAGAGAGAGAGAGAGAGAGAGAGAGAGAGAGAGAGATGGTCTGTTTACCAACGATTGAGCCTGTTCATATTATTCTTTGTCCAGCAGAAAAATGACCTGTAACTTGCAGCAAATGTCAAAATGAAGTGGCCCAGTTTTTCTTAATAAAACATTACGTAAATAACTTTAAATGTTGAATTCATCTGAACGTGTAAGGGGACATTGTATTTCTTTGATCCTGTTACTGCTCACCATTTACTTTTTTGCCATTTTTAATCACCTCTTTCGCCTTTACTGGCTCATCGATCTTGTGGTACAACTTAATCCTTTATTTTAAAAATATTCCATGTAGTGTCTTAATCAATATAAGGCCATGTAAATACATGCACAAGAGTCATGTAATATGGTCACAGCTGGCTCCCCCAAATCTTTAATTAGCCTTTGTCTCTTTTCATAATTGCTGGTGTCTAGGGAGTATTTTAAAGGATAAGGAATGTTTGTATTTAATGTACATATGTGCATCAGAGGTAGAAATTTACTGGCAGCTTTTCACATCCGTTATCTGTTAAATGCTTGGTACTGTAAGATTGGACATAATTTAGGATTATCTAGACTTCTTCTTGATGTTTCTTCTGGAATTACCATACTGTGTATAATAAATTTAATGTGGAAAAGAAAAAAGTATGGTTGTCAGTGGTTTAAAAATGTCTTGTGGATGTATAAGGTGTCTCAGTCCGGCCCTAAAGCAGACAGATCAGAAGGCAGCTGGGGGCAGAATGAGGCAGATGGGAGGAGGTAGTGTAAGGCTTGGGGTTACACATTGGGTCCACATGAAGATGGCAACGGTAGGAAGCTTCCAGCACTACATCTGAGCTCATAACGTTTTCTCAAAAACTATTTCCAACATTATGCTAAATGTGGCTCATGTGTTCATCATGTCAAAGCTTTTACTCTCACGGTCATCATTTATACCATTCAACATAAATGGAGTTTTCAGCGTAACTGCCTCACAGTTCTCACTGCAAATAAGCCATCACTTTATGATTGCTTTGTACCCTTTCGTTAAGTCAACAGGAATTCGCAAGATAATACGATTTCAATCGATTTTTTCCTGCAATGTGTGCTGACATTTTTCATCATCTGACTGATGCTGTGAAAGGCCAGCCAATGGTGGATTGTGTGTATAATGATTCTGTATTGGAAAAGGTTGACTGACAATCACAGTGTTTACAGAAATTCTTGCTTGATGTTCCATTATTGCTTGTGCTCAGTAATTAATGTTGGAATTATAAAGGTTATGTCTGACTTTTGTGATATCTTTTGTCACATAAAACTCCTTTATTTTACAATTTTAACAAAATTGATTATAACTGACAGTGAGTCATAGACATAATTTACATGCATTTATCTGAAGCGACTTCAAGTTATACATTTTATCAGTATGTATGAAATCAAACCTACAACCTTTGAACTGCTAATGGAGTGCTCGGCCAACTGAGCTACAGTAACACTCACAATAACCTTTTTGCCAGAGGTCACAGTAATGTCACAATTTAAAAGCGAAGGCATTAATTAAGTCGTACGCAGACTTCTTATATGACGGACAGCCTGTCATCTTCTGCCGAGCGGAGTCAGAATGCTGATAAGAAGTCTGAGGTAAATGAGAATATTTAACTTCTCAGCAGGACTTGGGTCATTTTAATGCCACTGCAAACAGGCATATGAAAGAGTCCGCAGACAGTTTTTTTGACATGTGCCATTATGTTTCAAAAGGTCCTGAGATCTGTGCTGTGACTCAACCCTGGTCACGTCATGGCAAGGACTGAAATTAGTATCACTGTAAATCTATAAGCACCAAAAAGATCTATTTACCAGGTTACACACACACACACACACACACACACTGACAAGCATAATCTATCCTCAAAGAGTGAGATCCGACCTCAAAGCGTCCATGAACTACCTAGATGGACCCTATTCAAGTTAATTAAATTCCCTCAAGATCAATTAACTTTTTCTTTACAGTAATATAGCAATTCATCCAAAGCGACATGCCAGTTCTGACATCTGAGATTACCTTTAAGATACAAAATAGCAAAGGAAATCAATTTTACATACTAGTCTCAATCAGTCCTCACATGAGGTGTAAATTATTTACATATTCAAGGCATGTGGTTGTGTTAGGATTTCAAGCATATGATGTAGGGATTAGGAATTCTCTAGAGATTTTTCATTGCTGGACAAAATGTAGAGAGGAAAATTGGAAATGCTTTTAGGAACTGGTTTTTAATTTGGTATCTTGCTCTGTTTCTTTGAATTTTCCATTGAACCTATCATGATGTTTAATCTTGCAGTGAGAGAAATACTGCCATGTTGTCATGTTGACCATAGAAGATTTTTTTACCAAATCCTCTAATATTTTGCAGAAATTGTGCAGCCTTTATTCTCGCACAGCATGTTTTTCAACCTGACATGAAAATTAACTATCAATGGGGGAAGTGAATTGAGTTTTTTGCTTCGTTTAAATCTGTCCTCTCCTGCAATAATGACTGTCATCTTTAGACACTTCTGGGAAGTTAAGCAAACGGAGCAAATAAGTGCCACGCCCCTTTATCACGTCACGTCCAACTCAGAAAAGAATATGAGCGACTTGTCTCAGTACCTCAAGTGTTATAGATGTACATGCTGACCGACTCTATATATATACAACGGAGGACACGATGAACATACCCATGCTCGACAGCTGGAGGAATGCGAGGGGACCTGTGACGCTTCATTGCAAACGATTTCCAAAGTACACTCCTGCGTTTTAACTTGGATTGCTTGACTAAAACGCTGCAAAAACTTTTGTAATCAAAAGAATTAGCGAAACGCATGCATTTTGTGTTAATTATTATTAAACTGTCCGACATTATTGTTACAGTTTATTCTGTCACATTGTCACAGTGCGCACAGTCTGACTCCATTCATGTCGCTTAGTAAATAAAACACCTGTCTTGGACTTTGTCCATCGACTCACATCAAGAAGCTCTTCAGTGATGATCTTATGAACTTTTCCTTATTTTTTATCCCAATGCCCGCCCTTCTCGCTGTCATGGAATCGTCTGGGTCTTCAGTCACCGAGTCCACCGACATCAAACCCCACGACCCCTTCTCGGGTCCACTGAAGTCTGTCGCGCCCTGGAATTACACTTTCCTCGCCTGTCTGATGTTCATAGTGACTTCACTGTCTCTGACGGAGAACTTCACCGTGATGTTCGTCACCTTCAGATATAAACAGTTAAGGAAGCCGTTGAATTATATCATCGTAAATTTATCTTTAGCTGATTTTCTAGTTTCACTTATTGGAGGCAGCATAAGTTTTTTAACTAACGCACGGGGCTATTTCTTCCTGGGCGTCTGGGCGTGTGTGCTGGAGGGATTTGCTGTCACTTTTTTCGGTGAGTTCGTCTAGATTACATATATTTTATATAAATGATCAATATTTTTATTCGTTTATATATTATATATGGTTTATATACTTACAAGTCATTTTTAAAGTATATTTTTTATGTAATTATTGTCATAATTGCTATATTTGCATAATTCTTCATATTTATATTAGTACTAATATTTTAAAAACTAATATCCATTTCTTAATATTCTTTTATAAAGCAGAAAGTTTTGTACCCTGATTGAGCAATAGTTGTTAAGGATTTATTTTCGAAAATGCACAGCTGTTGTATTCACCAAGCCAGTTTTAGTATTATTGCGCAGCGCATGGTCTATGCACAGTCAATAATTATTTGTTGCATAGCAACGTGTCATTGTTTACATGTCTGTCATTATATCTGTATATCAATATCAATATATCTATATTAAATATATTTAAAATAGTTTTAAACATTTTAATATTTGTGTCCTTGGTGAGTTTTATTACGTGGTGACTGTCACTGTATTGTGAATTTTCCATATTGCAAATCTACAATCAACAGCAACCTTTCCTACCTTATTGCTTGTTTTACATATCATCTTTTTATTACATGCAAGCTTTTTAATTTGAGGGGTTGGACAGCAAACAGGAAATTTACATTGTGCATTGTGTAATATTGACAGTTAGATTCCCCCATCATTATAGTTCATGCCATTGTAATTGCTGTTTTGAATGTTAAACATTCACAGTCTGGTGAATCCATTCTCAGTTACTAAGTTATGGATGTGAAATCACTGACATTCTTAAACAGGTGTAACCTCTTGCTTTCTAGGGATCGTGGCGCTGTGGTCTTTAGCAATCTTGGCATTCGAGCGTTTTTTTGTCATCTGTCGGCCTTTGAAAGATGTACGACTGGGTGGCAAGCATGCAGCAATGGGTCTTGTTTTTGTATGGACCTTCTCTTTCATATGGACTTTCCCACCAGTTATGGGCTGGAACAGTTATACAGTCAGCAAAATTGGCACCACCTGTGAACCCAACTGGTGAGCTCAAAATACTTGTTAATTTAATCTCTATTTTATTTCCCTCTTTAATGTTATTCTTACTGTCTTAGTTTCTCTGTCATGACTATGTAAAGAGATCAACCCCCATTTAAAATCAGACACAAAGTTCAACTCAAGGAGTTTTCCTGTGTAATGTTATGGAAAAAGCAACCTGCATATAAACCCAAGGCTGATGTCATGCAGCCAGCAGTTGAAAAATTGCTTTTAAAAGACTAGCACAAAACTTTTGTGGCCGTGGCTTGGCTCAGCCTTGTCCTTGGAATACAAACAACAGGGTGCATGAATTGGGAATGCACAGTGAGAAGCCTAAGGGGATGAAATATATTTACTCTTGTAGGAAGCGACTGCATCTATGTTGATGTGTTTAGTGCCTGTTTCTGTCAGCATTAATGTAGTTTCAACAGGTAAGAATGGACTCAGACCGTAAATGTACAGTAATGTACAATGTACAGTAAGTACAGTAAATGCACTATATGATTATATTGTATTACAGTACAGTACAGTACAGTACAGTACAAATTGTAGGTTCAGTCCTGCTAACTATCATGTAGGAAAGACTGAAAAGATCTTGTTTTTTTTCTCTAAGGTACTCGACTGATTACTATGACCACACCTACATCATCACCTTCTTCACTACCTGCTTTATCCTTCCTCTCGGCGTGATTATTATCTCGTATGGTAAACTTATGCAGAAGCTCAGAAAGGTTAGTCTTATCTTGGGTCAACATACCCAAGTACATATTTAAGATAAATTGTGTCAGACTACCACATATGACTTTATATGACAAGAGCCACATTATACCAAAACAAATTGGTGCTAAATCCCTGTTAGAATGCAACTAATCTTATTACTATGTGTCCAATAGGTATCGAACACACATGGAAGGCTGGGTAACGCGCGTAAACCTGACCGGGAGGTGGCACGGATGGTCGTTGTGATGATAGTAGCATTCATGGTTGGATGGACGCCTTATGCAGCATTCTCAATTACTGTCACAGCCTGTCCCACAATCCACATTGATCCTCGCCTGGGCTCTATACCAGCCTTCTTCTCCAAGACAGCAGCTGTATATAATCCCATCATCTATGTGTTCATGAACAAACAGGTACATCTTAATCTGTCATTTTCAGATTTCTAATAATTTATAATATATCAATATCATAAATGTAAGATTACACATATTTCTATTTCATTTTACAGTTAACTTTAGCAGTGATTTTATTATGAATTGGTTTTATTTTTTCAATTACGTTGTAGAATAAAAAAACTCTTTCACAATGAATTCTGTTTTTAAAAACAAAACTTGAATTTGGTCATATTATTGCTAGGTACACAATTAAACACAATAAAAACACTCAGATATACATTTAGATGAACTAAAAAATGAAGGTACATTTTAACCAAAAGTTTTGTCCAAAATTTATATTATAGCAATTTCTTACAATTATGTTTTCTGGGCTTCATAATTGTTTTAGTGTTTACATTTGGCTAAAAAGCCTTTTTTACTCTTTCTTTATGCAGGTTATTCTTTCCTTACAAGGTAAAATGATAAAATGCCAGTCAATTTTCTTGCAATAACGTAATAAAGATAACCCTTATAAATATTTTTTATATTTTATTCTGTATTCTCAGGGGAGTGACATATATTATGAGTGTTATGGTCAATGGCAGTGTAGGATATCAAATCATTTTGTGTGTGTGTGTGTACTTCAAATACATTCAATTCTTAAAGAGAAATTTCGTCCCTGTAGTGTGACGTTTGATGTAGAGAGAGAATCTGGTGGTTTAGGACTGTGTTGGAGTTATGGCTTTAAGATCCCCTGAGCTGTGCACATCTTCCAGAACTAATTCTTCTCTCCCAGCTGATCAAATAATAAATTCATGTCATGGTGTCACTTATTTTCCGATGTGAAGTCTCTCTAAACTCTTATTTAAGTATTACGGAAAAATGAGCAAATACTATGAAGCAATCGATAGAGATGTTCACACATGGCAATGTGGAATAGTTATTTTACGGTCAGTTTTGCAATCATCTGATTGTGCAGCGTTTGTATGTGGATATCACAAGAGCTCTTTAGTCAACAGAGAATCTAGAGAACATGTGTGTTTAGGATCTGTTACCTTGCGGTTACAGTATCTTTTGGTACTTCTTTTTTTTGTCTTGCTTTCTAGTACAGATATCTAAACATTAAATCATTTTACTTAAAAAGCAAAATGAGATTATTTCTTAAGTTATAAGAAAAAGATGTTTTTTGCTTTTGCCCATTTAAATGAAGTTTTCTCACTTAATTTTAATAATTATTTCAGAAAACAAGACTTAATAAGAGATAGAAATGTTTAGATATTTGATAAGAAATCATTTATTTTTGCAGCACGTTTAGTGATTGTGTTTTGTTGAGTGAAAGAGACTCTAGCTGTACTTTCTGAAAAAGAAAAACATACACATAACCGTATAAAACATGTCAGTAATATTATCAGGGTGATGAGTTAAGGACTGCACATACAAAAGTATGACTTAAATGTACTGTGAATGTTACTTTGGATAAAGTGTTCACAGAGGGCATTAAATATTTTAACACTGGTGTTTTTACAGTTCTTATATGTTGCTAATTGTTTTTAATGTATAAACAGCTTTGGTTTCAGTAGAAGTAGTTAGTTTTCCATGATAATTTTTTTCAAAGGATACGTATCATAGTATATCACTGCATAGTATATCATTGCGATAGGAGCAGATGTTAAAATTACCCAAAGTATCTCATTTTCATCCAGTCCAAATGAATTTTCAGAGATCTCAAAGCAGGTGCTAACCGTTAATGACCTTATCCGCTTTAATTAAGGTTAAAATGTCCTTGTTTGTTCATGGAGGCATCTTGCCTAATGACCTTTTCAGTGCAGACATTTGCCACAGCTGCAACATAAGGGACATACCCTTTGCTGTTTATAATCAGCATAATTAAAATCACATTTGGAGGAAAGGGGAATTCCTTTGTTGGCATTAAAGGAAAGTCAGTGGAGCCATTCAGATGACCATGATATTCATTTCTTTTCCTCAGTTCAGGAAGTGTCTGATCCAGATGTTTACGGGAAAAGTGACCAATTTGGACTCCACCAACTTGAATCAGACATCAGACAAAGGGCCCATTACCACAACGGCCGATACTCACCTCGTCGAGATGTCCACCATTGCTGCTCGCATTCCCATGTCCGTGTGCAACGTGGAAAAGAGTGAGGATGAAGAGGGAGAGGATGAGGATGAGCCGGACAAAAGTGGGAATGGAGGTCCAAAACAGCTCCCTATATCTGATAGTAAAGTGTGTCCTTTGTAGAAGAGATAATTTGACAATCTGTATCAGTCTGACCTCCACTAACAGTCTTATAGCCTGTTGTCTTGTAGCGTACAGGTGTTACCTCTAGGAAAGCGTGTATGTCAGAATGTATAGTCTGTGTTTTCCTATATTCCGTGTTGTTGTCTTTGATGTTGTGCTAATGTGCAGTATATGTATTTCATTATGTAAATCCTGTAAACATGCAATACATTTTTGGACTTCTGAGAGTGAGCTGTTGACTGTACACTGTTATTTAGTCCAGATGTGGATACTTGAATTCACATAAAAAGAACAAAATTTAATTAAAGGAACAAAATTGTAGGGTAAAATCTGAACCAAAAACTTAAATATAATACAGTCCTGTAATGTTTTAATAATATTAGTGTCTTTCTCATTTAATAATCTTTATGAAAAAGTAGTTTTGACTTTATATAGTTATTCTAATTCTTAATGAATGGGCCACAACTAGGATAATAAATTATGTTATTTGATGTAATATAGCTAAATATTACTGTATATTAAACATTGGTGTCTTTTATTTCTGTTGCCATTGTTTTATTATAAAGCAATATTTTTCTCAAGACCCACGACTGTGATTTTGGTGATATGTTTTAATTCGAAAACCAATACAATCTAGACCTGAATCTGATCTCGGCTGATCAATGTACATGCCTCGGATGTTAGCTATGACAAATGAAGGTACAGGTATGAGAAACTAAAGCCATCAGCAAATATTACCCTACACGTTTGAATTCTGTCACATTAGAAAATAACCTCCTACGTATCTATACAAAAAATATATTATGCTGCTGGATTTTATTCAGTAATTAAATTTGGTAACTTGAGCTGAAATGTTTCTGCTTTGCTGTAACACAAGCCACGAAATTAATATAAGACCATTATCTGTTATGTCTTTGTCTGCTGTTGATTTTGTGTTTTAAATAGTATTTAAAAGAAAGTGTGTTCATTTAGCATATACTTTATGATAAATATGTATTTTCATGAGTTAACATAAGAATGTCTTATTGGGCTATTTATTTGGTGTTCATTCATACATGTTATGTCCAAAGTTAATATTGAGATTGATGTTTATCTGTAGCATGTCAATGAATGTTTTACTTGAGTACATATGTATTTATCAAGATCTTTATTCTTGCTGGATAACAGAATTGATTTAATATTTGGTTTAATATTTTTTGGAAGTATTTATTTATTTTTTGAATATGTAGTACCAAAATGTTAATAAAGCGACATTTAAGCATGGTTACGATACTTGTTTGAACGAAAAAGCGGTTTTGCAATACCCAACTCAAATCCATGTTTTTAGTTGTCTGGAACAAAACAAGCATTGCTTACTATGCTTATAAAAAACAACAGAAGCACACAGAATATCCAAATCTTACTGTAGCAAATTCAGTGCCTTTTTACATCATACAAAGAAGATGAAAATGTAATCTTTGAGATGAGAGTTGAGCTCTGCTGGTTCCCTTAAGCGCTAAAGCACTTTTTCAACATGTGCCCGGTGAATAAAAACATCTGAATTCAATTTCTCTTGGCCATGGTGTGTTATCAAGCTAGGTAACGAGAAACACACAAATATCAGGGAACAAAAGAAGATTCATTAACAGAGGACCACCATGCCCGATCTCATTCATAAAGAGAAAAGTTAGAGGAGGTAAACAACTTTAGCCTGGAGCAAGCTATTCAAGACTTTTTAAAACATGAATATTTATATTTATAACACATGGATATACTGCATAAAAGCCAATGTTAAAGACAAAAACAACAAAGAATGCAACAGTCTAGAGGAAAACTAAGAAGCTGACAGATCTAAAGTCAATTATTCAATTATTCAAACTATCTGGTAAATGAATGCTACACATCAGCACTTCACTAATGGATATACACAAAAGAGCCTTTTGAATAGATGCTTTGTATTTTATTTTCCCATCAAACATTTACAGTTGTACAACCCAATGCATTATTATATGGGGCTTGTAAATTGTGAATGTCAATCACTCCCATTTTGTCCCACATTCATGTGCGATTAATGACAATTCCAAAGTCACTCAGTGTAAAGTATCTATAGGCTTAATGGATGAAATATGTGCAGCACTTTTGAGCCCATTGATGTGTACCATTACAGTGATGTAACAATTACATGCTTTCTTTATTTGAGTCATGTGGACACGCATGTATCAACAGTATAAACATAGGTTTTAAAATGCTGTGTTAATGCATTACACTTCGTTTGTTAATCAAAATGTCACAGTACAGTCATTCACTACTTGTTTCTTGATTAATGCATTTGTTGTTTTTGTGTGTATTTATGTCACTTTTTTCTAATCTCTGTGTTAATTTCACATTCCAGTATATTTTTGTTAAAGCCTCAGATTGATGTGAATTTCCAGGATGTCCCACTTTATAAACTTGCATTGCATGGTGTCCTCTGCTCTAAGGTTCAGGTATGCTGACCTTTCAGATGGTCACGATGAATAAGAAATGCCCACAAAACCATGTATAAGAGCTTAGCTGTGACGCCAACATCTCTGTTACTGCAATCTACTTAGAATAAATTGCTTTTTACAGTACAAACAATAATGTTTCAATAGATGCTTGTGCAATGTCATACATGTCAACATTTTATTATTTTGATATTATTGATCTACAAATATCTTACTGTACATTGTAAAACTGTAAGCAAATTCAAGTACTTTGAAGGCTTTTTATCATTTCCTCACATACATTCACCTACTTTTAATTAATTTGTTAAGAATAGTTTATTGACAATTCCAATTACACCTTTCTGAACACATTTTTAACAGTTAATGAATACAATTCAGAATATAACAACTCTTTATTTTTAACATTCTGCATTTTTTTTTTTCTATAACGATAATCCAGGAACATCTTGTCTTCCCCAGAAATAGCCCTTGGGCCCCTATAAAGCACATCAGATATTATCAGCATCTGTCTCAGATAAACACAGTTTTTAATTTTGTGCAGGAATGTGAGATATGATATGAAATTAAATTCATATTGTGTTTCAATTCATATTATATGGTAATGTTCAAGACCATATAAAAACAGAAGAGGGTTTATAGATTATATTGTCAACTCTATATGGAGCTGAAGATATCCTTTGAGAAATTCAGAGAAGGCTTTTTGCAAGACTGTCATTACTTAAGAAAGGATAAAACATTTTGTATATAATATAATAATATCAGTAAACAAATCATACAATGGCAAACAAATGATAAACATTAACAGACATAATATCACATTTAGTCTTTGCTCCAGATGTTCTAGGTTAACTTCATCGTAACAATCCAGATCTTCATTTGTTCACCAGATTGAAAATGCAGATCAGATATTAATAGGATTCTGATTAATTTCACTGATCAAATAAAATGACTCTAAAAATACAAGAAGGGAATGAAAAGGTAAATTTCCTTGTTATAACTTTTTATTAAACTTTGTTGAGGAGGTCACAGAGGACATCATCACGGCTGTCATCTCAATTACCTCTTATCATTACCAAAACATGAATAAGCTAAATAATCCAACAATGATATTTTAAAATCCATAATCCATGTTGAAATGTGGCCTGTTGGGATAATTCATGTATCTTGATAATGTTAGCATGTTATATAGTAATTGACTTGTTAATGAATGCATCTACTTCAAAGGAAATATGGCTGATAATTTCTATTGTTGTTGTGTTTTATTTTTGTATTTTCTGTTGGTCTATCCTACATAATTACTTCCAAACTGTACACTTTAAAAATTAAACAAAGAATCCCACAGAAAAACTAGCAGGCTTTGTAATTAGGTTTAATGGTTCGTTAATCAGCATCGGCATGCAAAGATCTCTGAAAGAATGTCTATACGAGTCTGTGGTGGTGATGGTGGATATATCAACACCATTATCATTGAAGAGGTCAAAAGATAGTCTGTGCTTCAAAATAGAAGCATATAATAATCTAATAAAGAAGCATATTAAAATAAACCTAAGGTGTGCACATCTAAGGCCAAGGTTGACATTTGAGCGTGTTTTCCGACCTGACATTGATGATTCTGCAACTTGTTTGTAGTTGGTACAAATGGCAGACCAAAGGCTGAGAGCACAACAAACACATATGGGATCAAAGCTCATCCATCAAAGTGAGTTGGCCAAGCAAATTAGTCTGGAATTGAAAGATAACTTCTGCTCTGTTTATATTAGGCATGTCCATTAGTCTGCTGACGTTATTACATAACTGGAATTTCTACAGTTCTGATTCATAATTGCCTTCATTCATGTATATGCTGTCATGGAAAGAGGAGTCGTTTAGGCTATATATCAGCTGTTTAGTCTAGCATTAAATGCTTTGCAGTAAATTAGATTTTTTATTACATCACTTTTTTTTAGGTTTTACTAAGGACAAAGCATTTGGAAATAGTTTTCGAAAACCTACACGAGCATGGACGCTTACTCAGAGATTCTCCAAAATCCATTTTCATCAAAGTCAGATTGTCTTCATAAACCTGCTCTATAAACACATACCACAGGACAGCAACAACCAAAAGATGTTTATCATTTTTCCAATAAGAGTAATATTGTATAACATCATCCTAAGCAACAGATTACACTTCAAAGTTGTCATAAGTTTAACAGTATGATATTTTTAACTATTATGTGATTGTTATTTTATGTTTGATTGGTGGAAAGAAAAATACAAACACATTTTATGCCATTACAAAAATTAACAGTGTTTTACTATGGTAACAATATTTATAACAATTTATTTACAGTAAAACCATAGTAACCAGATATTTACTACAGTCTCATCACAATATGTTACAATTGGATTTGTAGTCTATTGTAATACAAATGGTAGTTATTCTGTCAATGTTTAATTTTCATAAAGGCAATAGTAATAACATTTATCTGAAGCTAAATAATTTATTTGCATTAATACTCCACTATTGGTATCCATAATTACAATAATTTTGAATAATAATGACAACAGTGACAGGTATTGTTTTTCTTGTTACCTCTTTAATCCACCAGAGGGCACTGCTGTATCACTTAACTCTGCTTTATCCACCAGAGCTCAGTTCAAACAAAATTGAATTTTAAAAACACAAATCTCTTTCTCGCTTTTGCCTTAGACATTTATTGTATTCTTCAACAATCCATAACATGTTTGCACACAATGCATTTTCAGTTTCAATAAGCACACAGTCAGACTCCTGCTTTATAATGAACGTATCGTGAGTCATTGAGTCATGAAATCAAAGCATTTCACGGGCTGCAGAGGAAACGCTTGCTCAATAGCTCACTGAGCCAATTTCGGGATTCATTTGCAGTTACCGTTTACATTTCTTTGTTGCACTCATAATGGGAACACTGTGTACATTCAGGCACAAAGCGAAGGAAAAAGCAAACAACAATGCATATCGAGGAATAATCTAACAACATTAAGATGAATAACTCAGTAGATATAGAAGACGGATCAAGTGGCAAACTTACATGACCCAAATGAAAAAGAACACAATGTAAGATGACTTAACCAGTATTAATGAAGGGAAGTGCGTTTCCATTAAGTTTAATGTGTCTATTTCCGGCTGTGAAAATAAAACACAGGCGATGGTAGAAGAGAGAGAGATTCAAAGCTTAAATACAAAATGATCAAGATACACACACCGACACTGTATTGAGCGCTTAGGGCCGTGGCTGCGATATTTCAACATCGCCGCCATATTGGAGAGGAACTAACCTAAATGGACTTTATGTATGCGGCGTTGCGCAGACCATTCGAATTATGACGTAAAGTATCGCGAAATCAGACTGCTCTATTTGCTCTCGCGATACTTTTATGACCGGATCTGCGCAGCGTAAGGTAAACGCCAATATGGCGGCGACGATGACGTACTATAGATAAGGCGTTGAACTTTTTAAATTGTGTCAATATCCTTTTGTTTATCACACGTTCTTGACAAAATGTCAAATTTGGGTAATGCCTTTTGGTATAAACGCGAAATTAAGTTTGGTTTAATTAGACTTAATATTTACACTGCAACCATTATTTTTATATTTGCAAAATAACAAATGTATCAGCCTAATACTATGTGTTTTAATAATCCTATGGAATTGCTGACATAAATGATCCTAACAAATGCTGGTGAAGGAACATGAGAAAGACTGCCATCACTCATAAGGACAACAGCACTTAAGATAAACAGGTACAGACACATTAGTTATGGGCAATTACCTGCTCAGTTGCGCAAAATAATTGCTAATAGCTAAAGTTATGCTTTATTCCATTGCATCTCATTATGTTTTCTTATCTGGTGGGCTTAGAAATGGTTTGGAATGCAGAAAATAAACATTTAACCAAGCAATAAACCTCCATGTGCATTACTGAGTGACAGGAGAAAATCCAGACTGTCAAACAGATGAATAGTAGAAAACTGTCAAATGTGCACCCTTAAGAATATCTCTATCTTATCTAGAGGGTTTTGTTTAAATCTTTTTTTTCTATCTATAATAATGAGATCCTGTGTTTTAGTTTTACTTTGCTTGCTAAACGTCCAGAAGGGGTCCGTCTTTCCCTGGGGACAGGTTTATTTGTACCAGATAATAAGCTTGAAAGTGTACAGACTTGTTGTGTTTTTATTTTCTGTTGTGGAGAAGTAGCAAAAAAACAAAATCCACTTTCGATCAGATAGATGTAATGTGACTAGTAGATAACTACAAGCTTCTACTGAGCAGATCGTAATCTTGTTTTCTGAACTGACACTTCAGCAGACCCAAGCACACTGCATGTGGATTATCCAGACTCATGAGACATCCTTCACTTCACAAGAATGTAGCTCAAAGGTTTGAGAGGAAAAAAACTCATGTTATTTCCAACATATCAAATCACTATGTAGTAGGAGTTGCAGCCTATACATTGATACGGTGCCCTAAAGCCATTTGCCTTATCAGGAAATGCTCTATTGGGAATGAAAAAGAAATAATGGCCCTAGGATAGTTAATTCGTGTTTATTTGCCTCCCACAACATGTATAGGTTTCTTAACCCAGAAATATTTCAATATGGAAATGTGGAAGAGAATAAATTAGCACTTCCAGCAGAACATGTTCTATTTTTATGGTAGTAACTCCTGAAGACAATAATGGCCTCTTGTTTTCAGACAGTAGCATTACATGTGATGCTTGGTTAATAATATATGTTCTTTAGTTCAATATATTTTATTAGGAATATAATTAATATAATAAATATAATAAATTGGTTGCATGTATATACACAATGAAAATGTATTGGTCAGCATTAGTTTATTGCTTGCTAAGATTAAATGAACAATATTGTATTTACATAATATCATTTCATCTGTTAAAGCCAAAGTGACACCATTAACAATTCTAATAATGTCTGTTCGTTGAAAGAATTACTCTAATCCTATTACATTAGTTCACGTAAAAGTCCCACTAAAAGCATTAGTAAAGGATTGATAATTTGCCAAGCTGATAGGATAGTTAAAGGCTAAGATTTTCTGTAAGAGCTCACTTCTTTACAAACAGCCCAATGTGACTTTTTACTGAAACTGATAGCATGCATTACATCTCTACTACAGTGAACTTAATCTATGGCAGATAAGTTCTTCAACGCAGTAATTACAGTACATACTTTGTAAGTACAAGAACTCATACGCAAGCAAAGCAATATTTTGTCTATGCATATTAAGAAAACCTCTGCTCTTAGGGCTATCGGGACGTCTGCACTAATGGGTGTAAAGACGGGATAAATCTTAGCCTGTGGCTGATGTAACCATCATCTCTGTTGAAGAAAATGCACTGTGCTGTTAAATCAAGAAATGCGCCACTAACCATAATAGGTTGTGAAAGCAATCATTGCCCCTTAGCATTAAACTCGGGTTATCATGGCGGAAGTGTGTGTGAGAGAGTGCTGACTCGACAGGTTAGTTAACCAATTAGGGCAGTTTAGTTCTGAGCAAACCATATCAGCTATTCTAAGCTATGCATGAATTGGGCATATTTATGTGTGATAATGTTTTTAATAACAAGAAAATAGCTTTGCAACTTATGTTTTTAAAAACCGTAGCCATTGGCTGACTTTAAATGAGGAGTTTAATAAGTCTTAAACCACCTTGCTGTAAACGAATGCGGCCAATAATCGCTGTTGTGCAGGTATCGTGCGGTAATTGCTGTCTCCCTTCACGCTTCAGGTACACTTTTTCTGTCTTTTAATGTGTGATGCTTTTATGTAGAGCTATACACAACCCTTCATGTTTTTTATTTAATGACAGAATGAGGAGACACATTTCCAAACATTGATCCTGACAAGATATCACATACATTTCTCTCTTTTTTTTTGTGAAGTATTGTTGGTACTAGTGTAGCAGTGTATATAAATCAGTTCATAAGCTTATCCCCTGGGACCTGGCCACGATGCAGGGCTCGTGCGTGGTGTCCTCATCAGGATTGGCAGTGGTGGTGGGCGGCACTCGGCTAGATTTTCATAGTGTTGGAGCTCAGAGTGCTGCTGCCAGTCCTTATCAATGCCAGTAGCACAAACCTTCTGCTCTCTCCTCATATTCAGAAGCCCATGAGAGGGTCTTTGCTCTGTCACACTATTATATAAGTCCTGGATTTTTTGCCTGATACGTGTCAGAAAAGGGCTTGAGGCTTTGCCATATGGTGCTTCCTCCCTGCACAGCCGATTCTCTTTAGGCTTCGAGCTCCAAAACTTCAGCCGTCATAGTAGCTCCTGTCCCCAACAATGAAAGAAGTTGCCCTGTGTGGTGTGAGCGGACAGATAGTAACAAGGATGCAACTGACATTTCGTCAAAAAAATGGCACAGGGTTGTGTGTCTGGCACGGACTCCAGGCTTTCCATACGGCTGCCAGAACGAGTGGGTGGCGCTAGATGGCAAAGTTCCTGACAGATTACTTTCAAGCTTTTCGTGTCATTACAATGTGAGAGACCCGTCTTTCCTTTTCTGCATGATGGCAGTGTAGGAGTAGGTGTTGATCGAGCCATATTGGTCTACCTGGGTTGAGTTTTAAATGCTGTTTCTTTTCCTTCACACACAATTTGACAGGTCTCACAACTGGGGATGATTAATAATTCATATGGTTGTTGCCACAGTTTCTTTTTGCTATTACAGTAGTTTTTCTTTTCATTCTTTATCGTGTGCCTTTAGGTCCTTCAGTTGTCTGGTTGTTATTCAGGATGTTGTCTTTGTACTGGAAATTTTTATCTGGAAATAATTTTTACAGTTGTTTTTTAACCTTTAACCTAAGCCAAAAAAAATCCCAATTTTGAATTTAAAGCAGATACTTCAGAGTCATGACTTTTATTCATCTTAATTATTCAAGAATGTGTGCAATTCAAGTGCAATCATTAAAACAGCGGTTAAATATATACTGGTGTAATTATACACTTTATATAATTGTATAAAATGTATCATGAATAATTCATTGCTGCTGTAATTAGTTATAATTAGACCCAGCTTCAACTTAACAGAAGGCATGGCTTCACAGAATTAAAGTTTTATCAAACAAAATGAGCAACTGTCCCGGTGGACTGCTTGCAGGCAGTTAAAACTCAAAGCAATGTGCATCCTGACATCAGGCAGCAATGGGAAAAAGCATTTCAATAATACATTCACTGTACAATATCTTAGTTTACATAAGTTATGGAGCTTTTGACTCTCTCAGGGGAGCACTATTGTATTTATTTATGTATGTTTTGGAGGTTGTTAACCTGTTAATTGTTTTGATTGACATCTGTGCGTCATCTGTCAGAGGATGATGCAAACAACACCTAGGTCACAGGTTTAATTACCAGGGAACATGCGTGAATTACTTATAAAATGTATAGTGTTAATTCACTGTAAGTCACATTAAAGTGTCTGCCAAATGCATAAATGTAAATAACATATTAAACACTGTGCCAGACTTTAATCCACTGTGCCGTTCCATGTGATACAAAATAAAGCCTACTAAAACGTGAAAAAAAGTCATCATGAAAATAATCTTTTATATTCAATGTGTGACCTATTTGCATGAATTCTGTTAAGCTTGAGAATCCTGTGCATCGTACAGTATGTAAGATACATAATTACATTATTAAATTACATTACTTGCCACCCAATGAATTAATGTAATCCCTGTATTGTCTTTCTTAATGTAGTTCAACTTTCACAGTATCTGTAGTCATGCCTTATAATGAATAATGAAGTATATCCATGGTGGGTGCAGAATTCTCTACAGATTTTGGGATGAAACACTAAAGAACATATTTAAATGTGTGTGGGAGAGTTGCAGGAAGACCGCACTGCTTGCATCTGCTCGAGCAAGCTGAGATCTTTTGGACAGAAAATGATAGCATTTGCCATCGCAACCCCTGAAACCATTTGTATTCTGCCGTTATGTGGGAGGATCCTATTTGAATGTATCTTGTGTAATGTCCGATCCGACAGGCAACACGATCATGTGCATAGATATGCTGTAAATTGCTTTTGCCAAAAACAGACGCGCAGGTGGTTGATGATGATAGATGCAGCACATCAGACTTTGTTTACACACCCTGTATGCTTAGGCTACTGCGTCGTGTTTGTTTTTCATTCTTCAGAAATTAGTTCAGTTTTTTTCTAGCTAGTTAGCTTACTTTCTCAAAACTTTAATAGCCCACAGCCAGCTATACTATGATCAGCACCGATTTTAAATATTGTATGATGTGTTTTGAAGACTTTCATCAGTTGCAAAAGAAAAACACTTATAATTACGTTTATGTGCCTTGTGGCAGCTATATGCTGGAAAACCCATTGGTAAGTGGGTTTATTACGAAGACCTGCCAGTTCTGTGGGTTCCTTGGAACTGGAGCTCGCTGCAATTTGCTCGCAAGAAAAAAGAATTTCTGCGACAGAGCTTTCCAGCATAATCTATATATGATGCAATATAAAACCATTTTTTTCTGGATGGGGCGAGCATGTAAAAATACATCTGAATGCCTTGAAGAAGATAACCTTATGGTCAAATTGTCATGGCTGAGAGATGATGCTTATATGCGACACAAATAGCCTATGGGAATAATAAGTGTGTGTGATAATGCCATTGTAATTCAATGTATATTTTTCAAATATTAGACTGTTTTCAAATTTCTAGACTGTTCCCTCTCTACACCAACCATCTCGAAATCATTATTGTCTATCACTGATAGGCTCGTATGCTATGCGCACTGTGCACAATGTGTCTGGGATGCAACCAGTAGTTTGACTGCTGTGAAGTTGCGCATGAGGCTGACGGATTCCAGCGCATAGAAACAACGGAAAGTCTGCCTTTTTTCCACCCCTAACTAAATGGCTCGGATTTACAAACGATTAAACATATGCAGATGAGTGATTAAGCGTTATTTTAAACGTTTGGATTCAGTTTGGAAATGCAAAAGATCGTCCGGCTTTAAATGTAAGTATTGCGATTCATACATGATAGTCTGTATATGATGCGCTTCTGAATTTGTCTGAAATTCCGTTTTGATATCTGATCGACAGGTATGTACGGAAAGCACAACGCATCACACATTTGTGTGTTAAATTACGTTACGTTAAATTATTAGGGTTATTCATTTACTGTTTATTTTTTGCAAAAACTAAAACTAGGGGATTGTCGTTTAATACGTACGTTTTGATGTTGTCTTTATAGTGGAATGTTACGCATCTGTTTTCTTATACCAATAGATAATCATTTATGTGACTTTTATGTATACACGTTGCGTTTTATCATTTGTAATGTAAACAAATACACATGTCGATTTTCTATTGTAGTATATTAGGTTCAAAATGTTAATAATTTTACTCAAATAGTCAAATCTTATGAAGTCACGAAAGTCTCTTTCAAGTTATGGCTGCTTAAATGTAATGTTTTTACTGCAAGTACGTCCTTAAGTGACTTACTTATAGGCAGAAATAATGCTATCATTAATGATGCCAATAATATCATATTAATACTAATGCAACTGACCATCTGCTGTAATATCATTATCGTTGGATTAGCCCTTAAAAAACATGCAGGTTTTCTTGTTGTGACTAGTTGATGGATGAGCTTTCCATTCATTTTTTTTATATATGTTTAATATGCTCTTTATCTGGTAATTGATCAGTTGAATCAGAAGTTGCACTTATCTTGTGTGCCATCAAAAACACAGATAATCTCTATCAAAGGCAAGAATGTCACGTTTTCCCTGTGCACTCTCTCTCTCTCTTCCACATGCATATTTTATTATTTACAAATTTCTAAGAGGAAGGATGAGATGTTACAGCAAAAATAAACAAATAAACAGCAAAAATATAAAGTATGAATTAAAATATTTACACTATGATATATTAATTTATCATAAAAATCTAAAGTAAAATGATTGGGATTATAATTAATGCAGAAAGTTCTTGCAGAGATATTTTTATGTGTTTATCTATGACAGTAATCAGACCCGGTCGTCAAGAGATTTGTACAGATTTCAGTTATTCGCTGACCTAGATTTTCACGGCAATATCTGGTGTTTGAAGTCAATATAGCAAGGTGTGTGTTCAATCAAGAAAAATAGCTAGGTGGATGAGATTTAGATAATGCAAGCTCAGCTGTCAGGTCTCCTTATTACATTTGAAGGCATGAGCAATCCAAGAATGTAGAGCATTGTATCTGTGGCACTTGGACCAAAGCCCTGACACCCACAACCACAATATGCTCAGCTTCAGGCCTTTTGTGTTTTCTGGAAAAGTTGCTAACGTCCGGTGTAACCTTCCTCTGGGGTCAGGTCCTGGTTACATTGAAGATGTCATCTGTCACTCTAAATGAGTAACACCTCAGTGTTTAGATCAGGATCCTTCAAGCAACTGAGTCATAAGACCACAAGCATTGGAAGGAGAAAGAATAGCTTTTGTACAAGGGAATATTTTAGATATGGGTGAGCAAATACTCCGTGTTCCACATTTAAGTTATATATCCAGGCGGAGAGAAACTCCAAGGCAATTCTTTTTAACAGATGAAGTTTCTCCGCTACTCGTCTCTTTCACAATCTACCTTGAACAGAGCTGATGGGCCAAGAGCGTCAGAATAATAAATAATAAAATAGCTAAATCAATTGTTCTGATCTTGAATATGAGGCAGCTGTTGTGTGCGAAGAACACCGGCTTTGACAGCACTGACAGGCTGAGAAGAAATTCACATGTATTGTACTGTAGCTAACCTCTTCATGTGTTTTTGTTTATTTGTGTTGTGTGTCTTTGTGTAAAAATATAATGTGGGTCAAGTAGATATATGACAGTTGTTAGTGTGTGTAGTGATTTATTGTGGTTTATTGCAACCTGAATGATCCACAGAAGAACACATACAGTATCTTATTGTTCTCGGCTCTAGATGCAACATGAGGCAAGACAATGTCAACTTGAGATGATGAAAATAGCCACTGTTTGGTTACATTAGGTGCTTCGTAGCCATAACCATGCAAGCCATTATTTTTGTGTTCCTGTGTGTGTGTGTACGTATGAACACATGCTGCAGGGCAAAAGTCTTAAACTCATCCTCACAGCTGAACACAGATTGCAATGGTGCTGGAAGACTGAGCAAAGAATTAGACTATTTTTGCCACGAAGACTCAAAATAGATAAAAGATAAACAAAAGCTTTGAAATGTAGAGCCAGATACTTCAAGAGCTGAAAGCTCAGAACCAATAGATAATATTCATGATTTAGAGCATTAAGAATCATTTTATAACCTAAACAGTATACAGATATATCTATTTTGACATATGACCCTGTCTGTGAAACCCAGACTAAAGTTTCAAATCTAATTATGAAATTAAAAGTGTCAAAGTAGTCATAGAAATAAAACTGAGGAAAAAACACACTATGTTGTGTTATTTTACTCACTCAATATAAAAGATATCAAGATTATATTTTTTACAGAATGTTCTTCTTTACAATATATAGGATGATTTTATTTATAAAACAGTAACACAAATAACACAAATAAATGACTTTTGCTGGGTTTTCACAGGGTCACATATTATTGTGATGTATATTGAGATAATGCATTAGAGGAAAAGTCACCCATGCAGGATCTGCCATTGCAAGATGCACCCAAGCCTCCGTTACTAATTTGCAAACGTCACGTTAGAGCTAACAATGACATCTTGCGCTGTTTATGTGAAATTACTGGAGCAGCAAGGCAGTGCTCAAACTCAATAGGAGAATCCCATAAACACAATGTATATTTAGCCATCGTATGAGTTATGGTGTTTGTTACTAATCTGTCCCTATATGGACTGAGAAAAGAACAACTTGCTCATCAAACTAAAATGTTCAAAGCTTGTGCTAACTGCAAAATATGTCAGTAATGCTTAATCTGTGTAGACAAATCTGTTGAATCGCTGCATAATCTCTCTTTCTCTCTCTCTCACATCACAGTGAGACGCCTGACGCTCGAACGGCCATGCATGTGTGTAGCTTCGTGGGTTTTCTGCTCCTCCTCATATTCATCAGCAGGTAAGACAGCCTGGTGTCATATTATAAAACTTACTTTTAAATACTATTCCTACTTCATCATTGTCAAGTGGCTGGCTGGCCACAGTTTCATCCTACACTGCTTTTGTGTTGTTCCTTTGTAATTTCTCTTGATTTATTTATATCTCAAAAAACTGATGTAGTGTAGGATGCGCATTCACTTTAGTAATGACTTTGGGAAGTTGATAAACGCGGCGCTTTTTGCTAGAAGGAAAGCCAAGGCGGAAAGCCCATTTTTGTCAACAAGGGCGATAAGCCTTCGGAATGACGTTTTTGCTCAGATGACAAGCCCAGTGTGATTAAGTTTTACTCTTTTGGCAGCAAATAAAAGACTATATGCCTTAAGTAACCATTCACACAAGATTATGTAGGCTTCCTGAAAGGTGTAGCCAAAGGAAGGACGGTATTATAGCTAATCCGTGTAGACGTTTTGGATGAGCCTGAATGAGTCCGTCGCGGTCGATGTATGGGTACGGATGAAAATAACAGCGTTTTTCTCTCTTCTCCGCCTGTTCGGGCTTATCTGTGCATGCAGTGATACAGTAGCTGCAATGTTAACGCGATTACCTGCGATAGTGTGAAGACAGGACACATGTCGGTTTACTGGAAGTGTTGTGGTGGTTCAGATTCAGATTAGATTCAGATCATTTCATGACATGTATCTCTTCCTGTGTGTTCTTGGCGTTTCTGACCTTTTGATGGGATGATGCAGGTCCTGGTCAGGATTACAGTAAAAAAGATCAAAGGGGGATGCTGAGGAGGTGCGGCATCATCAATTCCCATCTCCATCTGCTGTCTCTCACCCCTCCTGACGTGCTTTTCACCCAGTTTCTTGTTTATTCTGCTGGCAAGCTTGGGAGACTTTAGCAGGTGTTCATATAGTTTGGCCAGGAACATAGCTTTCATCACATGACTGAATTAAAAACACAAAATATGCAATACATGCTTTTTGGGTTCTTTGCACTTACCATATAAGGATGTAGTTTTGAAGGATTGACCTTAGGCCTTGTCACGGTTTTTGTCTGTTGAATTTCATTCCATGGCATGAGATCCAATAGCGCACACAGAGCCAACAGTGTCACATCATGAGAAATTCAATTCTCCTTGATCTTTTTGAGATAAAAGAGCTCAGTTGGTTTCATAGTACCTAGTTATCATACTGTAACTTTCAGAAACATCCTTCCTAATACAAAAGAAGCATTGAATTGAAACTATGCTGCAAAAATGAATCTGCACCTTTCTGATCTCAGTAGAACATATTTACATTTTAGATTTACAAATTATTTTATTTAAAGGTACTTATTTTAAATCAAGTTCAAGCCTTTCCTGGGAAATGACATCATGCTGGTGCCTTGCTTAGATAGGACTGCACGACACACAAGGCACTATAAAAATTGCTGGGTTGTTTAAACCCAAATGTTGGGTTGGTTCAATAACCCAGCAAGTTTATTTGAAACAAGCAGTGTGTCCATATTTTATTGAGTTTTGGGTTGAAAACAGCCCAGCATTGCCTGTTGGGTAATTAAAAACCTCCCAGTCATGGTAAGGTAGCTTTGCACAGCAGTATAAAGAGGCACAAAACAGCTTTACTAACACTATAAGTGGACCTCGGGCAAGAAATTAAATACAAAATCTATGATTAAAGCTCTAGTTTATAGGTCAGATGGGAGAGATCTGCAGAAAGGCATTAAATGTACTGTAGAAATATTTTGTAGATGAGAGAGAGAGCTCTCTCTCTTTTGAAGGCCATATTTAATGCATGAACCCCAGTACAGTAAGAAGTTATTTCTTTGACACTCTTGGGGGAAAATCTGACTTAAATCAAATCGCAAGGGGAGAGATCATACTGCTGGTATTAACTACATACAGATTTCTGAACAAAATTAGGTCATCACTGTGAACTCTTTAATTTCGATAAACAAATTAGCAGGCGCATTGCTTATTTATTTATTTGTGTATTGGTTTATGGCTGATCAACATATATTTGATCTGGCTTTCGTAAGGGTTTTTAAAAATGACAACCTTCATATATTTTCTGCACAAAATATTCTCAGGTTATATAACAGTGAACAGGTTTCCGTTTTGTCTTTTCTAAAGTCTCCCAGTTTGAGATACTCTCAGAGTTCGAGCTGCAGTGTATTTCATATGTCCACTGATGTGTGTAGAAGGAGAGATGGAGTTGATACAAGCTTGAGGAGCAGTCCCTGTGGGCCAGAGCTTGGGAGACAGGCCTCCTGGAAGCGCTCATAAACACAATAGATGTGGGCTGGATTTAGTCTCAGTGCTGGTACAGAAGTATAGAAAGAAATGTCAAGAGAAAAAATTCACTCTGCCTGTGTCTACCTGCACCTTCATAGTATGTACAGAAGTCGATAAAGCATGTTTTTTCTCTTTTGCGTTTAAATAAGTTAAATAAGTAAATTAAATATTATAAATGTAAATATTGGCTTATGTAAATGAAAGAGAATAAGTCTTAAGAATAAGTATAAGAGCTCCCCGTGGTTGCTGTAGTACTTGGTCTTAGCAATTTAAATCAGGCAGGACTTTCTGCTGAGAAAATGTTGAACATCAAACATGCATTGGAGAATAGTTAATGTCTCCGCAGTAAATGTCATTCCCTAATTTACTCTATTATCTATTTACACTGACAGCATGGCATTAAGATTCAAAACATGAGCGTTTGTGTGCAAGAGTTTCACTGTGGTGTAACATGGCTGTAAGAATAAGATGGTTGTCAACTGACGCATTTAGCAGAGAAAGTCTGCGACTGCCCAGCATTCACATACTAATTACCCAGCATTCCTTCATTTGTGACTTTGAACTTTTGTCTAAGTGGGAAATTATTGCCTTATTTAAACTGAAAAAACACTATACCATTGGTTATTTGAGACCAAAGAAAACCTATAGATCTAGATTAATATACTATATGCAAAATACAGCTCCTCCTTCCTTGTAAGTATTGCTTTATTCATTATTTCTTATCTAATGTTTACTGATTAAATTTAAATGTATTAATTCAGTATAGCAGTGTTTATATAGTTTTATTAATGCAGTGTAGAGTAGAGTCATGTTGAACTCCACCTCCACTCCACTTTTCTCAGTGAATTGTGGGTAATATCAGTCATTTGAATGTTGATGGATCACCAAATTTTTACCAGAAACAGACTATCTACTTATAGAATAATTTTAATACTTAATATTTTGATTATTTAGGACAGATAGTATGTGAATTGAGATGTAGGTTATATATTAATAGAGATTAATTTAGTGACAGTGACCTGCATGGTTCACTTCCTGTTTTTCAGGAAGTCATCAGAGTAATAATAGAAACATCATTCCAATGACCTGAAGCTCTCCGTCTGTCTCTCTCTCTCTCTCTGCTCACTCCTACCATCTGTCTCGCTGTCTGTCTTTTGATCTTTGTTGCTTTCAGAAGTCTGAGAGGAAATTTTATCTTTGTACAGAGTTTACATGGTCAGTTTTACAAATTTGAGTCCAGAATATTCCAGGTTATTTCTGTGTGATTTCTGCATCCCAGAATTGGTTGTTATGTCCTGATTTATGTCAAAATCTAAAAGCTTTCTGCTCATCTACATGTTTAAATTATGTGTTTAAATCCCAGATTTTCAGTATGATCTTGGACTTTAGGGCACCTTTGTATGTAATTATAAGAAACAGCACTGTGGATAGTCAACAGTAGGGGGTTATAGGGAATGCTAGGGCCTCTGAGGATACATTAAGGAGCAAGAAGAACTGGCAAACAACTGCTGTAGTTAGAAATTGATGTGTACCTCTCTGCCCATGAGAAAGCAGCTGTAGTCTCTCCATACCGCTGCTTGGCCCACAGTAGTTCTTTCTCTCCGTTCTAGAATATTTATGAGGGTTATGTGTAGTGTCAACCAAGCAGGTTTTTTCATCAAACGTTTCTTGAAGTATTTCCTACATTTGCTCTGTGGGGTTTTTACCCTGAAGCTGAATTGCATATGAAGCTCACAGGCCCTTTACACTGTAGAAGTGGCGTATCTGCTTTGTGGGAGAGAAAACAGCCGCTCCCACAATCACTGACGACAGTCAAATCGCACAAGCCGCAGTCGCAGCAGTGAATTAATGAGAGAATAGATGAAACCCAGAAACACACAGTTTTCAAATCTAGGTCATATCTTATTGGCAATTACGTGCAGGTCCACATGATCAAAACCCACCTTGGCTCGGTGGCAGAAGTAACATTTCACATGCGTTTCTGCTTTGCATTGTGGGATAGCGCAGTGCTGAATCTCTTTGTGTTTTCGCAGGATCATGGAGGGCTCTATTGCCAGCACAGAGGAGATTTTGCCTCCCACTATTCAGAAGCTGATGAAGGGATACAACAAGTACCTTAGGCCATTCTTTGGGAGTACGGAGAGCAGAGCTTTTACATTTACACACACTATTATCTTGCATAAGTGGATTTTAAAGTTTATGTTCTCTTAAGTGCTATCATCATTAACTCCAGCTATTAAAACAATGGAAATACTGCAGGCTGGATTTAATACACTCCACTTTTGTAACTCATTTAAATTAACTTTTTTGTTGAATGCGATGTGATGTTTTTTCCAGATGGTCCTGTTACTGTAGGCATGAGTTTGGATATTGCCAGCATAGACACAATATCAGAAATCAACATGGTGAGATACTATTACAAACAACAAGCATCCATCTGCCATTAATAACTCTTTTTATATAAACAAAAATTATTTGTTTTTGACTCTGTTATTATGACTACCATATGTGTTTTTTCCTAAAGCATATGCTACTGTTTTAAAAAAATAAACTAACCAAATAATCAACTGACTAACAAACAAACTGCCTAAGATGTTTTTTCTGCCACAAATATTTTGTACCTCTTAATGAACTTTATTCTAAGCATGTAGTACATACTGTACATCTGGAGTCAAATGAATCAAATTCTACCTCCCCAGGATTACACAGCCACCATCTTTCTCCGTCAGCGCTGGACAGATGAGCGATTATGTTTTGATGGCAATAAGAGCCTGAGTTTGGATGGGAGACTGGTGGAGCTCCTCTGGGTCCCCGACACATTCATTGTGGATTCCAAGAAATCCTTCCTGCATGACATCACTGTCGAAAACAGACTGATCCGGATATTTCCCAACGGAACTGTGCTGTATGCCCTGAGGTAGTGAGATGCCATTCACCAGATCTGTTCATCAGTCACATTCTGCTGGAGTCTTGTGAAAAGGGATGCATGGAAAGATGAGGAAATTACTTTCAGGGAAATGTCTGTTGAACCTAAAACTTCTGTGAACTGGGGGATAGGGTAGTTTAGCAGATTTCGATATTTACATTTTCATTAAGAAAGTTGATTTTTTTATATCCGATTGATTGATATGCTTCTGTGATAGAGCGTGTGTACAGGTAGCAGCTTGCATTGAGAATTAAGCTGAAAAGTATCATAAATTTCATTTTTTTTATCTAGAATTACCACCACAGTGGCCTGCAGTATGGACCTGACCAAATACCCCATGGATAGACAGACATGCACCCTTCAACTCGAAAGCTGTATGCTACAAACAATACAGTATTTCTCATTAAGCTCAGCACAAATGTAGAAAAAAACTCTTAAAAAATATACAAATAGCATGAGAGATATATCTTCATTGCTGGAGTTACAAACAAGATGAGAAAGATTTATCTTAACTGTTATATAAGTTTTCTTTCTACATTGTTTATATGTCACACCATAGGACATTTGTCAACTACTTACATTTTTATAATAATCTAATTTGTTTTTATCAATCAACTTAAATCAGAGACAATCAATGAGAAGCAATTAATAGAGATTTTTTATCATGTACAGATCAGGGGGAATCAGAAATGACATATGTATTTTTAATACTCCAGATTTAAGAAATATATATATACTTTATCTTCAGGAAGCTCAGCTCTTGTATGACACATTGCCACCCAGAGGTGGTTCTTCTGTATCACAGCAACATGCTGCATAAACTGAGAATTATTAGTATTATGGTAATATGTACTTCACAATATTATTGAACAATTTTGATGATATGTAGAGTTGCTGTGTATAAAAAACTGGTACTTGAATGCTATCATACTGCAGGACAAGTGTAAAAATATAATAGTCCTCAATACTGGACTTCATAGTGATAATTGCTCCTGGTTTGATGTTATTTTTTTGCACAGGGGGATATAATGTGAAAGATGTTGTTTTCTACTGGACTCGGGGGAACCAATCAGTTAGCGGTCTTGATAATTTACAGCTTGCTCAATATACCCTTGAGGATCATTACACCTCAGAATCGGAGGCTGTTTATGAGACTGGTATGTCCAGACACACAGCACACAAACAAACATTGAAGCTTTGTGTGTGGCATATTAATAGTTTACTTTCTTTTTAATGTATTATTACTTCTGCAGGTAACTACCCAAAGTTAATCTTTCACTTTAAACTAAAGCGAAGCATCTTGTATTTCATTCTGGAGACGTACGTTCCTTCGAGTGCACTGGTTGTTCTGTCCTGGGTTTCGTTCTGGATCAGTCAGTCTTCAGTACCAGCTCGCATCTGCATTGGTAGGAATACTAATTCATTTAATTGGAATGTGTGAAACTCTCTGTGCAAATGCTTTATGATTAAATATTCTCTGTCTGTGCTTATAGGAGTGACCACAGTTTTGACAATGACCACACTGATGATGGGAGCTCGCACCTCTTTGCCCAATGCCAACTGCTTCATCAAAGCCATTGATGTGTATCTGGGCATCTGTTTCAGCTTTATCTTTGGTGCACTGATTGAATACGCAGTCGCCCATTTCTGCACTTTACACCAGCCAAACGCTGCCAATGCGTACATGGTGAGAACTTTTGAAAAGCCCACAGATAATTGTACATAACATGCACACATACCTACAATTACTAATGCAATCATGTTGAATCATCACTCACTTAGCTGTGACCTTGTGACAAAGCCATAATGACCAACATAATGGTCATCATTATTGTTGCACTTATTACTGTAAGATCAATGTCATCACATTAGCCATGGTCATAATTATATATAAAACACATTTATGTCTCTTGTAATGATCAGTATGGGCAAGAAATGCAGGAGCTTGAGGACGAGATGAATGGCTTCGTACCCTCCATCGGCAGCCACGCCTTAAGGGCCCGTAAGCGGGCGGAGATGCTGTCCCGGGTGGGCGATGCCAGCAGCCCCACCCCTAGCGACAGTAAGGAGGAGATCAGCTCTTCTCAGCCTCAAAACCGATGCGCCACATGCTTGTCAGTGACACGGAGAGTCGTGCGCTGTATGAACTGTTGCAAAGTAGAGAATCCACACCATATCGATAACTACTCTCGGCTGACATTCCCTCTCTCATTCATCATAATCAACCTTTTTTACTGGACATACTACTTATACTTCTAAAGCCTTCTGCCATCTGTGTGTATGTGTCTGTGTGTGTTGAAGGGTTTATAAAGATGTATGTGTGTACTGTATGTACTGTAATCATTTTTCTGTTTACCTGAGGGTTTATACTCATACATGTCAGCATTTATTTTAGGTTAATAATGTACATCAAATATGCATCTCTCCTTTTTAGTACGCAGGACTTATTTGACTTGGACTGTGTGGATTTATGCAGATTTGTACAATATGTACATCTTGATGATTCTCCTTTTCTGCATCTGGAATATGCGGCCTTCGGTTTCTTATGAAGCCTAATTTATTTAAATTCACCAAAAATTGTTCTAGCTGTAAACTGATATGTTAATTTTATGTTAACCATACAAATAGCTGATTATTCATATTCTATGGAAATTTAACTGAATTTATTCCATCATTTCTAAATGAGTGTTGATGTAACCAAACACAAGCAATTATTCAAACTGAAAAGTTTAAAGAAAACATTTTGTAAATTCAACATTAAAATAGTTTCAGCTAGTTGACAACTCCTATAGGTACAATAATAATAAGTAGCTGGACCAAAGATTTTATGTTAATCCAACCTAACAAAAAGTAATTTATACACTTTCACGATTTCATTGTTTCATGTTTTTAAAAAGAACTGCAGGCATTTGTTTTGTTTTTGTGTTATCAACTGCCTAACAGAAATGGAGTTTTTACTTATTTGAAAGTTTACTTATCTGTGTGAGGTTTATGAAAATGTTATCTTAGGCATAGCAACTTTGATTGCTTATAGTTCTGTATCATTTGCATGACAATTTATTCCGCTGTACATTGTTGTATTTATTTCTGTATTTATTTGGTTTGTTTATGAAATGCTTTAATGTAATTTTGGGCTCTCTCATCTAGGTAATCTAGGGCCATTAAGAACTGCATTATTATTTTTTACCTTTCCTAATGTCACAATACTGACATTTAAAATAAGTCTTGGTTGATTTTATGATAGTGTTTAAATTGCTGTTTTTGTAGATAGTTTGCTCTTTTTATTTTCCAATGTCAACACAACACATATCCTGTTGTTATGTCATATTTATCTGACCTCTCTGGGTAAATAATTTATTTTACTGTATATGTTACACTTCTTACATGCAAGTAACACTGCACAGAGATTCTGAATTACAAATGCAATATTAATTGCCCAAGAAGCATTTTGTTGCCGAATACTGAAAATAATGTTTGCCAAATAATAATAATTATTAATACTGTTGTTTTAATCATGCATGAAAGCTGCATATAAAAGCAGTAAACCATGTAGTTGTTTTCCATGCATGGAAATGCTGATGCATCAGTTTACACATATTTAAACAAAATAAATAGTTATACAATCTACATAAGACTGGGTTTAATTCCTTTTTTTAAATACTGTCTTAAAATTTTAAAATAAAATTTTAAACTAAGGCCTGCTACAAAATACTTTGTACACACTCGTTCTAGTAAATATTAAGTAAAGATTTCATGACAGCCGTAAAGTTTAAAGTTTGCGTGCTTCTGCTTCGATTATGTGTAGATCAGCGCGTGATTCTATTGGTCAAATGTCTTTTGGCTGTGGGAAATGACAGGTCAGAGTTCACTCAACGGAAGTCGAAACTGCACGTGCTCGCGTTTTCTGTCCAGGGTTCGCGTGCGTGTTGAACAGCTTCCGTCTACTGTAGTGTGAGTTGTACCGCCCCTTACTGGTGAGTGTCACTATATTATATTTATTCCCTTCTACATCTACACATTTCTGGCACAAAGGGTGCCCTGGGCTATACTAAACATCTGTCACTGCAGTACGTAGTTATCAGCGACGTTAATGTGTTAAATTAGGCAGTTACAGTGTTATGGACGCGCATTATTAGTCCAAACTTGAAATATAAATTCTCACCGAATGTATTTATTATATATTGAACCATCTGAATATAGTTTACTAAACCCCTGTTAATAGGCATAATACTATATGGATGAGAATTTTCCATTTTGTACATTTTATTCTACTTCAGTTTGAAGTGTTTTTTAATTTATCACTTACATATTTACTTGTAAACTTTATTTTTAGTCTGACAAAGCAAACCACACGGTGGCGCTATTACGTCAACTGTACTATAAAAGAGTAAGATCAAAGTAGACATCAAGGCACTTCGTATTGATTCTCTCCATTAACTAGAATCTCAGTCTCTCTCATCTTCTTCTGCTGGAATTACATGTTATCTCAGTCCCTTTAAATCTGTATAATCAGCTCTCTTAATACCCAAGCTACATTTCTGTTAGGTTAAATAGACACAGAGACTGGAACATGGGCCGTGGTGTTGTTAACATCTAATGTAAGACGTCCAGTCAGCTATAGTTAGGGTCCTGCTCTATCAGAGCTCATACAAACAGGAATAGCTTTACAAATCATGGGTAGCCAAGCCAAAAATGAGCACACTTCATCAAAAGCGTTCATGTGAGAGCACGCACTACAATCTTCTACTGCAGAGCTGAGCGTTCAATCAAGCTTGATGGTATTTTGGTGCAAATTTATCTGTCACTTAGAAACAAACAAAACGAGGGAGATGGCAAGACGAACAAGTAGCTCGACAGGCATCCTCTTGTGTTGTGTTTGTCCTCATGCAAGGTAAAACTAAATAGTAAACATATTTGTGCTAAACTCAATTTGTTTTGCTTTGTGAATTTCTAGATGCAGAGAGTAAAAATGTAAATGTTTACTTTGTTATACAGCCTATATGTCATGTTAATATTGAACCTTATTAGACCTATGCAAAGTATTAAAAATCATTTACTTTTGTAATACATTTTTCTGTACTTTGTTGGGTCTGCTTTTAGTCACAGCATAATTCCCACAGTTACAATTGTGTTCTTTTATGGTTTTGATTAGTTTAAAACTGTTCTGAAATGTGGAAAAAAAAACTCAATTACAGTAAGTCCACAGTGATAAGTCACGTGGCAAGTATGGCTAAGCTGATTGGCTCAAAATATTCTTGGTGGTTTCATGTACAAAGCAAGCTATTGCCATTCAGTTAAATAGGAATTCTAGCAGATACTGTAGTTTCCGTCATGTATTTTAGACATCTTTGTCTGGGAACCACTGATATAACACAACTTTCCTAAACGACAGGTCTCAAAGATTACAAATCATCCAGAGGGAATTTGTGAGGCTATACAATGTCTGAGCATTAGTCTTCATTTATTTATATGGAACACTAGGAGGTGTAGCTACGGTGCATTTATGTGAATGAGTCATGACACTTTTTGCAGAGATGAGCCACTCTCTACTCCCCTACCTCACTCCCAAACTCAGTGAGTCAACAAGCACATTTGGTGAGTAAGGAAAGAGAGCCAGGACGTCATTCATGCACCTGAAGCGATAAGAGATGGGTGGGATGCATGTGGTTCAGAGAGATGAAGGTCAAAAGCTGTACAATGTGGATAATTGTGCTCTTTTGTCCCTTTTCACCCTCTCATAAAGGGTAAAATCCCCGCCTCTGGTTCCTTTTTTTCAGATTTTATGGCCACACCAGTCATTTTATATTCTGTCTACATAGAGGTATGAAGAAATGTGCATGCTGAGCAAAATATCCAACATTGGTATTCAAAAGTGAAGTATATGTATAGCTGGGGATGTTGGTGAGTGTGTGAGCTATCTGGAGAATGGTATTATTGATGAGGTCGTATTCCAGCAACGTGTGTACATATACAAAGATTTTGTATTGATTTTGCCAGCAAGACCATATTCTCGGTTGATCTGTGAAAAGGGGATGATGCTTTGTAAATTTACTTGTCCTCATGGGATGTAAGTTATTCAATCACTCTGTGAAAGTTACAGAACAAACATTATTGCACTCTCGAAATGCACTTTCTCAACTCTAGATATTTTGATAGACAGCTTTACTAGACAGCTTTAAAGGGAGCTAAATTGCCTGGATTCTTGTTTTTGAGGAGACTGCAACTAGTCGTATCGAGAAATTGTTACAGGGGTTTGCATTTTTAAAAGGTTTTGAGTAAATAATTTTAAATTTACTGTAATTATAATACTTATTTTTTAAATTATAATATATGTTGCGGTTTCATTAATTGTTTTATGTTTTATTATTGTTCAGAAAATGGTAAAAAATTCTGTTATAGGCTACTTACAAAATGACTCCAATTGCCTTGCTGTTAATAGTGTTCAGAAAACTGTAGCTTATGTCCTGGACAACAGTGGCAAAAATGTTCGGAGACATACACAAGAGAGTAAAGAATGTGTGACAACTAGCCCCGGTCTCCTCTACTGTTTGTTGCATGTAGAGTTAATATTTTGATTTGTGTTGATACACATCTGTTTATGGCTAAGATGTGATACACAGTGTGTGAGATTTGCTGGACACTATCTAGTTCCTAATTTTTGATTGACAAGATATACATTCAGAATGCTGTTCCATGCTGAGTAATGCATCTCACGAAGCTTTATGGACTTTGATATGTAGATATGGAGGATTGTATAATGTGATTCGACAAGACGGCATGTTCAAACGCTGCAACAGAATGCCACGTTCAGATAAGGTGTACGACTCAGTCCCAGCACATTTGTATCTTTTTCATTTTATTTTTAGTTTTCAAAAATGCAGCAAGGCAGCGATCTGTCCCTAAGGGTCTTCATGAATATTCATCTCCTGGTTTATATGATAAGCGATTCGCCAATGCAAAAGAACAACTCTTATACAAGTGCGTTTCAGAACCTTTTAGATTATAACTGCAATGCATCATAAATGCCTGTTTTGTAGCGTTCCAGGGCTCTAAATGTCATGCTGCTTTTTGTTCTCTGCGTTTGTAATGGAATGCAGATTATTTTGTCATAGAGTATACAGGTTAGCCACAGATGAATATATAAGACCTGACATACTAATGCGAGAGTTAATAAAATACGCACCACAATCAGCTACTGCTAACACATTGCCCTATTTCCAATTGATCACATAAATGCAAAATAGCGTGTCTTTAAGACTGAACATGATGATAGTGGCAAGGCATAGAGTAAAGCGTATGTAAATGATAAAAAGCATGGTGTGGTTTTTATAGCGAGTATGCTTTAGAGCACACATAGGGAGTGGCGTTCTTTGGCACGCTGTAAATCTAGGGCAACAACGCGGTTGACCGGCAAGGGCACACATGCACATTTAAACACACTCAGCAATTCCACACACAAAGGGTGAATGCATATATAAAGGGCCACAGGGCCCAAGCATGGAAGGCCCTGTTTCCATGGATATATTGTGCTCATTCCAGCCAATCGGGTATGAAAAGAACATTCTCTAGTAGGGGGAGGGGCGGGATCAAGAAGGACACCGCTCATTAGGATGAAGTCAAAATGCAACCACACTGCAAATTTTGATGCAGATGTGTGACTGTGTTATATAATGTCCCTCAAAAGGTTTTGCAGGAGACTGTATATCTGACCAAACAGATTGAGCACAGGTGGCCGTTGTCTCATGAGATCTTTTTCTGTGTTATCGTAGATCACCTGAAAGAATGAGCTATATAACACTGGAGGTGTTGTAGTAATTGCCTCATTGGAACCGTGGGCATATTTTCTGCACTGTGAAATATTGATTACATAGGTGCTTTGATTGCCGACATCTGCTTTTTTACCCTGAAGACATTGCGTTTCAGGGGTCCACACCTTTCTGCGTTGTTGCATCAACGCTGAATTGATTTTCAGTGCTTGTAAATGTTCTTGTTATATAAATGAAATGGTGTAACATTAAGTGCTGGATTAAAGTTCACATAAAAATGGATCTTATTTACTTTCTGGTTCTTATTGTAAACCATTTATCGAATGTAGAAACTTGCTTTCCCTCCCCATTCCTCCGTAGGAGAGATTCAACCGTTCTTTTCTGCAGAATGTTACAAACATGCTGACACGCTCAAGCGTACACAATCTATCAATGTGGCTATTTTTGTCTGAGCACTTGCTAGATTTTGATAATGCTAATGTCTGAACACTTGCCCTCACATTGACCCTCTACTGCCCCAGAAACGTGTTTATATTTGCAAACAGCCGATATAAATGCAGACAGGAGCAAGTGGAGGCAAATAGGGAGAGAAGGAGGGATCTAATTGACTGATCTCGTATGACATGTCTAATGATAGATACTGACAGCAGATCCCCTTAAACTGCGTGCTGGACTTGGAAAGGTAACCAGCTGAGACAGGTTTCTTGCATTGGATGAGTTGAACGGAGCTGATGGGAACATGCAGAACACTGTGTGTACTACCAGAGAGCGGATTAATGCTGTTACGTACAGTAAACCTCTCTGAGGACTGACCTCATATTTGCACTACTACACTCATGATGAAATTGGCTTTAGACCATCCTGATTTTCTAGCATTTATGTGATTTTGGATTACTCGCACCACATCTTTGTATTGTTTATGAAGACCATCACACACTGTATTAAAGATTTACACCCTGTGCCGATAAACGATATCATATCGAATCGCGATAAAAATATATATGTCGATAACGATGATAAGCTCTAGGCAATATGGAGAGGACTATTCCAGTCACCCCTGCCTTCCAGTGTCAAATGAGTTCTAAACTTTTCCACTAAAGTAACGCAGAAGAGAGTGAGTGTGTGATGATAATAGTCAAAGAGGATCTAATTCAGTTGAAATTGCAGGAGTGAATGTTACAATGGCCTTACTGAGTAAATATGTGGAGAAACGGTATTTTGGATTGTTTACGTGATTGTACTTTGTTACTCATCATTATTCAGGAGATCTACTTTTAGTTTATATACATTTAATATTGTAAACAAGGATGCTGTTATCTCAGATTTGTCTGCTTTAGCAGTGAGGCGACATATAATGTGCGCACGTGATCACACACATAGTTATATGTATATGTAACGTTGTATTGTGATTTGTATTTATTATATTTATACTTATGTTTGTATTTTATATTTCAGAACCACACCTTTATGCACAATCAATAAAGACCATTTGAGATATCATTGAGTCATCATTGTTCTGACCGGACAAACTGTAGCCTTCATGTAAACACTAGAAATAGTAATGAGCCAATCACACAGCATTAGCATGCAAAGTCCATGAAACATCACGAGGATGACAAAATAAGTGTGAATCACACCAAAGTGAAACTATAGATTATCCAAAATGAAGTGAATTTCAGTCATAGTTGGGATACTCTTTAAAGGGCAGCATTAACAGCTTATATATCGAAATATATATCGTTATCGATCAATATGGGAAAAAATTATCGAGTTTACATTTTTGCCATATCGCCCAGCCCTACATGAAACATCACATTTATTGTGAGAATAGATTATGGAAGTGAATTGGGCAACATAAGTTAGTTGCATTTTTCTTTCACATTGTACATTGAGACAGTAAGTCATGTGCAAGTATGTGCGAACATGAAGAAAGAAAGAACGCCTGTCTATCCAAAGCTTATCACCAGAAATTTGTATGATTTGCAATTAAATACCCACAGTAAACCAGTGATTTGCCTTTTGATTGAATTATTTGAGATGCATGTTAACTCTAGGTTAACCATCAGCTGATCATCCTGTAAAACCTGTCAGATACTGTGATTAAAAACAACAGTCTTGTTCACTCTCCCCAAACAAACCAAATGAAACCACCGGGGATAGACAGAACAGAGAAACATCAAGATAATATAACTATAATGTTCTCTCATTGCCTCTCTCTATGCTTTGAGGTTGAGACTAATTTAATTAGCGGAGCTGAGCCGAAGGCTTTCAACACAGCCTCTGAACTGAGAGCGTTAGTGGTTGTGTTGGAATGATTGCTCGGACTGACATGATACCAATCATGAGAAAGACAGGAAATCCATCCACTGTGTGTAACATATTGCACAGAATACTGTACTTTGTGCTGGTGTATACTTTGTTTGTGAATCTATTTAATTGTATTTCTGCCTATGTGTATCATTAATTGATGATGTTTTGATAGCATGTGTATTAAAGATTCAAGACTAATGATGGTACACGAACACTATAGAGATGCTAAAGTGAGTCTAAGAAATGAAGTTTCCCTTGTTGCAATCAACCGTTTTTAAGACAACACGAACCTCCGACATTATGCCACAACCTTTTAGCACCTCAGCTTAAATGTTGACCTCACACAAACGGGAACAGATGCTGTTCTTTAATTACCGAGATGATGCCAGCTGTAGTTTTGAAGAAATATAATTAACTTGATTTTGCTGATATTGTGGCAGATTATATACTGTAAGTGCTTTAGCTGGCACCAAAACAGTCTCTTTAATGCCGTATACACTATGATAATAGTGATAATGAATTTACATAGATTTACATAAGATATATTTTATGTAAATGTATAATCTATAATGATATTTCTCCAACATCTAAAGTCCTATTTAGTAATATGGTTCAACTGTTTAGCAAGCTTTTCGCAAATCAATAGATTGAATCTGATGTGCTGTTTACCACTGCGGTGCAGAGTGAGTTTTTTATAGATGCTAATGACTCTCATTTAATGTTCTACTCTCTTTGTGAACAGAAGTGAGCAGTTTGTGTGGATGTACTATTCAGCAACAACCTCATGAAATGCATCGTTTAAGATCGACGTCTATTGGGGGTAAGTTAACAGATATTATTAAATTATTCTGTAAATAGGGTACTTTTTCACAGCACTTTAAGTTAAATACGGTTACATAATGACTGCTAAACAGTATAATATATCACATGTATTGGTTTTGTATTTTATACACAAAAGTTCAACTGAAATCAATATTTCATGTTCACGTATTTATTTATGTGACAAGTATCTCTGCATTAAGTAGGTTAATGTACAGTCAGCTTGACATTATTGCAAAATATATCCCTTTCCTGGGGTGATACATCTCAGTTTATGTTTTGTAATCATTACTGGCTGAATTATTGTACATTACTTGTAATGGACAGTTTGTTAGATACCTTGTAACAAAGCTACTGAATACATTTTACTAATAGTTCCTATATGTATGTGTGAATTTATAAGGGCTAATATGGAACCGGGCAGTATAGTGACCAATACTTGTAAATCTGAAGGCTATTTAGGCATGTTAGTGGCTTTATTCTGCTGCTGTGTGTTTTAAAAGCTCTTCATTTGTGTTGCTTTCTATTGCCCCTCCTGCACTTTCTCTCATGGCCTGCCTCCCTTTCACCATTTTCATTACATGATTAAGTAAAACTGCGCATATCAGTGCACTTAGCTGCCATCAGGGCTGACACTTGCATGGTGATGTACACTCTTCTCTCCAGCACTTGTTCGTCCTCTCTCTCTTTCTATGAAGAAAATTGAGTACTTTCTTGTTTTTATGCCAAAATTCAGGGAATAAAACATTCTGCTGTAATGCATCCTATTGACCAAATAAAAGGACAAAATGGAACAAAATAGACCGAAAAGAGTTGCAAATTCAATCTTAAAGTTCTTTTTACTTTTATTAGACGGGACAGTGGAGTAGAGAGAACAAGGTAAAAGGATTTTCAGAATATCATTTTTCGGGTCACCTAGAATGCTGTCCAATGGCTCATGCTATGGCCAACATTTATATGGTGTTTAGAAGTTAAATTAGTTGTATCGTTACTCATTAAGTCAACAAACAGTGCATTATATTATTCTAAATGATTACAAATTAGACACAAAGAGCTTTTCATGGTGTGCTTTGGGAAATAATATCAGAGAAAGAAAAACATTACCCATGCAGTACGTTTAAAGGGACCCCTATATTCGCATAATTAGTGAAATCAATGTTATATCTAATATAAAAAGTAGGTTAGCTCTGTTTATAAACCAACAAATTGTCTTTGGCAAAGTAAACAGATTTTTTTGCCTTAAATGTTGCGGTATCTTGAAAGGCATATTACCTGAGCTATCCTTTTAAGTTACATCATACTACAGGCACTGCAGCTGCAATGTCCATTCAAGCTTCATGCATGTCATCTAAAGTTAAAGTGATTTGCATTTCCAGGGGTTTGTTTTGCTTGTGAGCGAATACATCCGTTGGAGTGTGGAAAAGTAGAGTTGCTCCTGTGCCTGTTTGACATTGCATGTCCCAGCAGACATGTTCTCATACACATTTAATGACTTTTTAAATCACTGAGATGGGGCTACCGTACAGTAAAAACCCATCACATCCCTTCTAGAGAGATGTGACATAGTACATCTCTTATAAATGTACTTTGATTTGTCATTTCTCACACTATGACATAGTGTCTAAACATATCATGTTAACCTCTAAATCCTCTGGAACTTCCTTGACCTCTTGCTTTATCTGACCCAGCATGTGCGTCTGTGATGAAGCTGGTTTATCTCCATAGTAACAAAGATGTCAGGTCAGACCATATAATGGAATGAACTGTGATTCACTCTCTCAGTCCCAGGTGATTTTTTTTTTGTCACTAAGCCATTTTATTATATCTCAGTCACCCTGTTCTCTTGCTATGTCACTATGGCAGGACAAGTAATTTAAATCAATTATGAGTTTTCTGTTTTTAATTCTTGACATGTGTAAAAATATTTTAAAATGTTCTCCAATCATTAGCTAAAAAACTGCTCTTCATATTCAACTACCAGGACCCAAAATCCATTAGTCATAGTTCAGTGTTGGGGAAGCTACTTGAAACTGTAGCTTGCCAAGCAACATGCTACTCATTATTTGAAGTTCAAGCTAAGCTAATGTTCAGGAAAAAAAAGAAAATTGTTAGTACACCATAAAGCAACTCAACCCACAGATTATGACCAGGATTCCTAGCAACTTCACTTGCAACATCAAGTGCCCTGTCTTTAGTTTTTCTAAACTCCCATGCAAAGTGTTCCCACTAGCCATTTATTGTGCAATCACTTGGCACTTACCCGTTATTTAGCACTTCCTCCAGCCAACATCCTACAATAATGCATCTATTTTCCATCTTTTGTTATGTTACTGGTGTCTAACACAACATCATCTAATGTATAATTTCATCTTTAATATATGACAGAATAATTACTTTAAAATGCATATACTTTAGCATGTTTTAGTTTATTTCAGGATCGGTTTTGTTAGAGCATTTACACCTCTCTTGTTATTTGTATCCACAGCATGATTTCATTCTGGGTTTAGAAACTCACACAGTTGTGTTGAAAGGCTGATGTCTGACCTGTCTGTCACCACATCAGCCATGACCCTATTGTATTTTAACACTAGGACAATGGATATTCATAGAGAATTGTGATTGGTTTAGGCAGCCTTTCCAAATGGATACTGACAAATATTTTAGCTGCTTATAAATCACATGTGACAGTTGACAGGCACTTCCTGTCTGAGTCGACGCTGTCTCTCACACTGAGTCTCATGGGTAGGAGCCGGGCAAAGAAATATTAGAGTGATAACCGATAAACAGTATTGTAATATTTTTCCAGCTTTTTTTGTAATTTCAGTTTGCCTCCTGTGGTTAAATGTGGATGCTCATGGAGAAACACGTCCCCTTCATCTCGCTTGATTATAAATTGACATGGCATGCTTGCATGTTATTAAAAAATAAGCACTCTGCGGCAGAAGAGAACATGTACTATTTAATCCTCAACTAGTAATGCTGTTTTATAACACTCAATTTTGTGTTTTACTATGATAACATCGAATCGAACAATGAACTATTGCTCAGATATGACTGCTTTACCTTTAGTGACTTACACATGTCAATACTTTGAGTACTGAGTGCAAGGGAACCATTTTGTTGTGATGTGTCTAAAATCCTCATAGGTCATTTCTTTTTAATATTTATTTGTACAACCCAATACAACAGAATTGGATACATTTTTTCCTAGGAGGAATTATTTAATCTGTCCTTAAATTGAAACAAGTCAGATGGGATGTACGCTTGTTGGCATGGAAACCATGTTTCGGGATTTAATTACGCTTGGCTAGTTATGCTTTTAACGCAACAACGACTGAATGAGGGACCTTTCAGCATTCTCCAGGGCAATTGCTTTATAAATTTCAATTAGCATGCTAATATAACCACATTGAATGGCATTGTAGTGTAACTGTGTATAATGAAAACAATCAAAAACAGACACAGTTTTGTAAAAAAACAAGAGGTCACTGCATAAAAAACTAGCAGCTGCTCCACTGCTGATAAAACAGGTACGCGTTTAGTCGGAGACACTGTTTTTATTAAGCAATGTGGGTGACTGTATAAAAGTTAACCTCTATACAATGTAATACTGAGACCTAACATGATAGTGAACAGTTGGTTGTCTGCTTAAAATCAATCCAGTTTGAAAAAGGGTCACATGCTCTCAATCTGTGCAGTATGCTGTCGGTTTTAACTTTATTTAAAATATTGAAAAGGCTTATTATAGTAACACACAGAAGTCTTTTGGGTGTGTTTTTACCTAGCTCAGTAGCTCAATGATAAATTGAGTATGCTTTTATTTATTTGTGACACTGTGACACTAATTTTAATCTGTGCTTGAATAGATTTAGGTTTTTGTCCAAGCTATAATTTTATTGCTCTTTTATTGTATCGCTAAGCCCTGTGTCTATTAGTGGTTTGTGAAATTACATATTAAATATCTTTAGTATTTATTATGAAATATTAACACATTTAATCACCGCCCCCCAGCTTTAACTCTCTCGCGCGCGCGCGTTGGCAAACATAATTGTTAGGATGAGTAAGAAACGCGCACTATTTTCAGAATGGCTTTTAAACAATAGCATTTCGGGGTGAAGCCCCCCGATGCGAATCTCCAAAATGCGCCGTTCGCGAAGGGTAAAGCCCGGCTGGTTGTCTCTTTAAATCAGCTCTGCAGCTGTGATGTGCCCGCGAGCTCAGACGGTCACAACCATTTTCACCTCTGCAGTGGGGAGCGTCCACGGCGCGCGCTCAACAGCGCCTCTCACGCGACAAATGACGTTCACTTTCCACACACTCACTCCTACGGCTTGGTAGATCCCACGATAAAGTGAAAACTTATCAATCGCCTTCTGTAGGGACAGGATTTTTTCCCAGGGATTTGGACCGTGGTATTTTTGGAAACGTGTTTTTTTTCCTCCTGTCGTATAGTATCGCATTTAAAGGAAGTATCAGATTGGTTGTTTGTCTTCCTTTGAGATGGAGTATATTATTTGGACTCAAGCTCGTCAAATCTGTCAGATAACAGGACGTAATGATGGGGTACGACACCAGTTGCTCTCTTTAAAATAGGTAAGCGTATATGCAGTAAATGTGACGTTTTCCTAGCCGGTATATTGTCACTTACAACTCAACTTGCGTCATGTCGCTCTGATGCTGTAAGTCATTTTAACAAAATATCGTTGCGTACGAAAACAGGTAGGCTACCTACGGTAATTTCAAAACATTTGCCGATGGATGTCTTGCGTGTGTGCCATTTTGGAATAAGGTAAGGGGTGTTGGCTTCGTTTATTCTGTCACAGAATTACAGTTTTACAAAATGAGAGTCTGATATACGTCTGCCATTTCGGAATCTTTAATCGAAATAAGACGATAAATAAAAAACTCGGTCTGTCTACGCCGTGAAAACGCCACCCTGTTCTGTAATTCGGATGCTTGTGGTTTAAAATTTGCACCAGTGATGTTTCCGAAACCCTACGTCACGACAAATGCGTGAAGAGCCAGCGCACGTGCCTAACGCAAAACGGCGCAAATGACTCAGGTTCTTCAGTTATGACTTTTAACCGGAAATATTAAATGGTATTGTTGGCTTTGTGTTTTTGGACGTTTTAGGATCAGAGCACCGCAGCCTCCTGCCGGAGAATGACCCCCCACAGCCTGTCGGAATGCCGTTTCTTTCCGAGCGCACAAGGGCCACGCGCCAGATGGCCACATCATAATCGACTGTGATACTCCATTGACACCATTGCACAAATCCTGGACCAAACTTTGCAGATCTGATGGTGAGTGTTCACCAAAGTGCCTTGGTTATATTTTAGTCGCAGTTTGGAACGGTTAACATCACAAGAAACTTTTGACTTTTTCTTTGTTGTCAGGAAACAAAAATAACTTTGTAGTCATTAAATTAGAGTTTTTTTTAAAAGATGCGAGCATTAGCATTGATCTCGGAGTAGTGACAGGATGTGTTGTACGAAATTAAGGCGATGCTTCACAATGGCATCACACCATAGATTATCGCTGCATTCTCTGAACGGCGAGAGAGAGAATATGTAGTGACATATGCTTGCTTAGTACCGCTGCGCTGTTGATTTAACTTTATTGAATTAAGTGTCGTCGATGTGTTTAATGCATTTTGTCTCTGAATGCCTGTAAATGGGTAGGGATCGTGTGGAAAGGATTACTCAGAGGTAACCGCACTGGTGGATGTGGATGGTGGAAAGCGCGTGCAATGAATATCAATTGTCGTTGTCAGCTAATCATCACAAGGGACTGTGGCGTGTCCGTGGCCTTTGTTGTTGGCCTCGGCAATGTCTTTGCGAATTTACTTTCACGTATGACCTGGCTGAGATTTTGATTGTATGAGACTCGCCGTTATGCTATATGACGTCTGTTTTTTTTCTATGACGTCTACTGTCGCCGTTTCCTCTTCGCCGATATCCAACCAATCGGATTGCTTGCTTCAGACGGCAAGGCAAATGCTTTTTATGACTTTACAGAAAGCATGAGATCACAGAACCATGGAGAGTGCCTTTAGTGCATTATCTGCTTTAAGAACCAAGGACAGGGACAGCAACACAGTCAATGACTTTGTTAGAGATTGACTTGATCTGATTGTTTAGGAACAAGTGATATCTACGGTGGCCGAGAGAGCTCAACGCGCTGCAAATAAAGAAAACACATGCAAATAGAAAAAACATCTTCATTAGTTTGACAACACATGCGCTGCAAAGTCCACAACACTTGCAAATAGAAAAACGCTGCAAAGTCCACAACACTTGCAAATAGAAAACAGCGCTGCAAAGTCCACAACACTTGCAAATGAAAAACGCGCTGCAAAGTCCACAACACTTGCAAATAGAAAACGCGCTGCAAAGTCCACAACACTTGCAAATAGAAAAACGCGCTGCAAAGTCCACAACACTTGCAAATAGAAAAACGCGCTGCAAAGTCCACAACACTTGCAAATAGAAAAACGCGCTGCAAAGTCCACAACACTTGCAAATAGAAAAACGCGCTGCAAAGTCCACAACACTTGCAAATGAAAAACGCGCTGCAAAGTCCACAACACTTGCAAATATGAAAAACGCTGCAAAGTCCACAACACTTGCAAATGAAAAACGCGCTGCAAAGTCCACAACACTTGCAAATGAAAAACGCGCTGCAAATAGCACCGACCACAACGGAAATGTTTCAAGGGGACCCAAATAAGTGACGAACCCTACTGGGACCTGCTTATTGTTTAATTTTCTACTGTTGTGTACCATGTCAGATTATTTGGGCTACTAATATAAAAGGCAATTATACGATCAGGATGTTTTAAATAAACAAAAGAAAACTCACCTTTCAAGTAAAGGAAATTGTATTCATCATGTTTTAACTTTTGTTAAACTTTTGTTTAACTTTAATGTTTTGACATTAATCATTTTGTCTTTACAGAGTTCAACATTAATCATTATTTAACTCTGATATATTCTTGTGTTAACCATTATTTACTCTCATATATTTTGGTGTTGATATTAATCATTATAATAACATTAATCAATAAAACAATATTAATCACTATTTGCTATATATATATATTCATAGTCTTATGTGCTTGGCAGTGGAAATTTACCAAGGAGAGAGAAGAACGGGTATAACCATATATGAAATGTGCTATCTTAGGTTGAAGTGCCTAAGCACTCGAATATGTCTTTTGCCCTTTACAAAATGTTGTTTGTGCAGACTAAGCGATTATCTTTGCAGACCTAGCAGGAAAGCTGGAGATAACCATGCCCAAATTAGGAAAAGGTGCCAACAGGTCTGGGTTGCTGGCCTTGGCGGCTGTCCACGACCATCAAGAAGAAGACTTTAAATACTGAAAGTTTTAGGGAAAGAGAGGTCACTTGGTGAAGTATTGCTCGATTGGTGAACTCCTAGAATTATATAACTAGGGACAGAATTCTGCATATTTTCTTCAAGTGTGATTTTCTTCAATATATATTTTGATTGTTAAAATAAATCATTTTAAAGATACTTTTGAGTCTTCATTCCTGGATAAACGAACACGCATGGACTTGAAGGATTAATTGCCAAGTCCAACACAAGTCATTAACAACACTGGCGAGTAGAAAATTAAACAATAAGCAGGTCCCAGTAGGGTTAAGTCCTTATTTGGGTCCCCTTGAAACATTTCCGTTGTGGTCGGTGCTATTTGCAGCGTTTTCTATTTGCAAGTGTTGTGGACTTTGCAAGCGTTTTCTATTTACAAGTGTTGTGGACTTTTGCAGCGTTTTCTATTTGCAAGTGTTGTGGACTTTGCAGTAGCGTTTTTCTATTTGCAAGTGTTGTGGACTTTTGCAGCGCGTTTTCTATTTGCAAGTGTTGTGGACTTTGCAGCGTTTTCTATTTGCAAGTGTTGTGGACTTTGCAGCGTTTTCTATTTGCAAGTGTTGTGGACTTTTGCAGCAGCGTTTTTCTATTTGCAAGTGTTGTGGACTTTGCAGCGCATGTGTTGTCAAACTAATGAAGATGTTTTTTCTATTTGCATGTGTTTTCTTTATTTGCAGCGCGTTGAGCTCTCTCGGCCACCGTAGATATCACATCTTTTAGTTTCCTCAGCAACAAGTTGAGGCACATGCAATGTTTTACAAATTTGTTGTATTTTGTTTATCATTTGTTAGGATTCCTTATGTATCTGGAGTTATGAGGGATGTATAAAGCAGCTGTTTCGAACAGCACATAAATGAAAATATCACAGCACATAAACTAAAATGTCACTTCCTATCACCATCATTGCAAATGAATACTGATTTGTTAGTTATTTACAGATATAGACATATATTTGTTCATTGTAGTTGTAAGATGGAATAGAATAGGCAGTACAAAAATGGCTGTTATTCAATGGATACATTTACTCGTTTTAATTTTGTGCTGTGTCTGCAATTGAGTGTGAGAGAAAATAAGAGAAAGAAAGCATACGCCTAAACGTGATGTTTATATATTAAGCGTTTACATACTTGTATATTTGTTTGTTTCTACATAAGTTTGTAAACTGTATGTGTTGTGAATAGATCTGTAGATGCCTGAAACAAACACAAGCAGTCATATTCTGTTGGAAAGACGGGTTTGTTCACTGGAGCAGACTGATTGACCAAGTTTTGTCTCCAAGATGAGCATGCTCACTGAAGGAGAAGCCAAGAACATTCTTAATGCTCACAGATGCATCAAAGCCCTAAATATGGTGGAGTCATACATCTTATAATATTATGAACAGATTTTATTAGATTGAACAGTTGTTATGCTCTGTAAAAGTGCTGAATTGTTCAGTCAGTTTCAACGCTTAGATTAATGTAATTTTTCTCAAAGGGCTGGTGAGAAGAGACAAGTGTCAATCACATTAGCCCCAGAATGTATGAATCTGCCCTAATCAATATAAGGGCCATTGACTGATGGCATTTTACTAATCGTATTAAATGCAAGCACAGCTTGTCTGAATGCGAAAGCAGGATGACTTGGTACAGCAGCCGGCCCTTCGTATTGTTTCGCTGCCTCCATTTGCTTCAGAATTGGATCTGTCAGATTTCATATGATCACCTTCTCAAACCTCCCAACAATTTGTCTCTCAATGGGACACATTTTGAAATTGATTTTAGATGTCATGTTTTATCAGTTCTAACATTCACGTACTAGGTTTGATTTAGTTTTGTTCTGGCGAAAGTCCAAATGGTGATGCGATTGCACTTATCCACTGCAATGTGGTCTCTATTCGTCTGGATTGTTACCACTTGAAGTACATTCTGTTTGCAGAAAAGGGGACAGTGCTCAAAATGATAACAGTGGCTATTAAGTGAGCTGAACAATGTTCCTTTTCCTTTCTGCAAGCTCATTGGCCGAAATGACATCTCTGACAGAGCTCACTTTTTGTTCCTTGACCTTTTTTATACCCTCATGCTGATTGGTTAAGAATAGCTTGTAGTTCGTTTAGCAGGTCTAGACATGTATAACTATTGACAGAGAATGTATTTTAGCTTGTTTTTTGAGTCTTCTTACAGTAAATGTGTTTGTGACTGATTTAACTAATGGTAGTCAGGTGATATCGATTAAATGTCCTACAATATATACTAAAGGGGTGATGAACACAGCTTTCCATTAAACCCACCCTGTACAGGCATTCATTGAAATTGCAAGCATATAATTTTAGATTTTTATGTAGTTAGGTCACATTGATTAGATCTTTATTTTGAGATGTACAAGCTCTGACTACAATGTATTACAACGCCTTAATGAAACAGTCGTGTGGATGCAGTTTGGTGGATGCTTGGCCCCACTATAGGAGGTGATATTAATCAGCATTAACTTTCTGTGCAACAGTGGTTCGATGTCTTGGGTCATTAAAGATACGGTATCTCTGCTAAAGAACTGAGGTCAAAGGATCAATAATGTGACGCTGAGTGATGCTTTATGGGAAACTGATTAATGGGCAGCAATTGTGCTGATTCCGCCCTGGATTGAGGGCGAACACGCACTGGGGGAAATGAGGCATAATTGGTTCAAGTGCAACAAATGTAGTCCTAATTACTATAAAGCTAAATTATTTAATTTATTTTAAATGAAGTAATGTTCTGTTTATTCAAATTAAGCCATGACGACATGATGTTGCCTTTTCATTGAATGGGTTTCATTATGTATGTTGCTTTTTTCACAGCTGATGTCTTCCTCACATTTGTCCTTGTCTGATTGTGCACGTCTTGTATCACAGGCCTGTAGGTCTGCCATATCTGTTATGAGAACCCATCAGATTTATATGGTAAATGTTAAAGGGTGTGCTTTCATTTTGAAATGGGAAATCTGTGCATAATAGCATTCTTTTGATTGCCTCTCCTTAATATAACCTAAATATAACTTACTGTACTCACTGTACATTTAAGGTTGAACAATAAGGTAAAAGTGCCTGTTGTAATGTGCAGTGTAGAGTAGTGCTTCTCAAATGGTTGAGGACATTTTAAAGTGAAAGAGTTCCTAAATTGACAAGAAAATAAAGTAAATTCAGTTGATATTACTATGAACTGCAAGTTTAAAATTATGCAAAATTATCATGACAGGCAATCAGCAGAAGTATATTCATGAACATTAAGCAGACACTTGAATGAATTTGCAGCAAAATATCATAAAATTTTCTCAACCACATCTTTTGACATGCAACAAAAAACATAGTGTTTTTGATCTACCCATTTATGAGCATTTTTATTTATTTTATAATTAACATTATGATTTTGAACCTCTGATTTTGCGATACTATCACAAAAAACCTGCGACCCACTTTTGGTGCACAACGGTGTAGAGAATACTCAGTCCGTTTAAATGCAGAGACATCCGTGGTGCTGTTTGCCGAAGGGGAAGGAGCCCTTCAGGCACAGAACAAAGGGAATCTTCGGGCTGGGTGATAAAATAGACATGCTGAAAGAGATTGATGTATATGGGGGCGTAGGCTTCGACTTACAGGGACAAAGCTCCCCTTCCATTGTTTTTCTTTCTTCCTATCTGCCCTACCCACTTGCCTTCTCACCTCTCATCCAAATAGATGTACCATGGTCAGCTTTTCAAATCAAAAATCAAATATTGTCTCCTAATATTTGCAAGTTGCTTGGGATAAATGCGTCAGCAAAATGTCTAAATGTAAAGTAAACCACTTAATTTCTCTCATGTATCCCTACTGTCGTGTGCTCTCGATTATCGAGAGACTGTGTTCTGAGCACTGCTTGAACAAAGTAGTACAAGGAGTCTGGAACTGTTTTAAACATCAGTTCTGTTTCTGATTTCATTGACAGGATTTGAAGAGGGTGTTGTCCTTCCATCCATATCCAGGGGATTATCTGCACCCAGTGGTGTACGCCTGCACTGCAGTGATGTTGCTTTGCCTCTTGATTTCTATCATGACATACATCGTGCACCACAGGTATGTTTCATGACACTTAATACATTAGTGATAAAAGTAAGACGTGAGTAGATCATCCCAAATTTGCTAATTGTTCCTACCAATCATATGCATTATAACTTGATGTGATGATGTGAAAAACTTTATAAAAAAATAGCCCTTTGGCAAAGACCATAAATGCATAAATGAAAATGAAGTAATTTGTGTTTTATGCATTTCAGAGTAATCTGATTAGTAAAGGTATTGTGTACTAAATTGATTCGATGAATTTGAACGATTCACAGGCTATCTATGCATGAATGAACACAGCTCCGCTTTTATTATATTCACAAAATAACTGGTGTTGTACTCCGATGTCATGCATACAGACCACCCACAGTCTGATGCATATTACACACAAAGCTGGAAAAAAATTAATTCTGATTGGCTAAAACAAATGTCTGTGCAATTTGAAATTCAGATTTTCATTATAATCTATTGCTATAGACCATTTCACAATATGTAAACAGCACTGGTCCAAAAGCACTTCCTGTCTCAGTTTTGTAACACTACACAATGTCAGAACGAAATACAGTCAACAGAAAGAACATTTACAATGGAATCAAAATGTTTAACAAACATCTTTAAGGTTCAATTACATATGTGAAATACAGAAAAACTGAAACAGGAAGTGCTTCTGGACCAGTGTTGTTTACATCTTGTGAAATGGTCTATTGGTGCTAAGTTAGCATCTGGGGTTTGTGTATTTCTGTGTGTTTTTATGGCCTCATTATCGGATCATTTGGTTCAGTTACAAATTTAAACCTTTCTTGCACTTCTCACACTGGAAGGTCACAGCAGGGAATGTTTTCGGGACAGACTGCTACGATACTGCCATGATCCTGAGTCAGACCACCAGTATTTATAGTATCATACCCCCGACTGTCACTGATAGTCTCAGTGAGTAATGTGGAGCTCTGTGGAGAGAAGGGCCACTTTTGACCTTAGAGGGACAATGCCAAATTTGGTGTGCCACGCTACTTTGCAGCATTGTGTTAGTAGATTTGATTCCCAGGAAACACATACAGTGTACTGATAAAATGTATAACTTGAATGCACAGTAAGTCGCTTTGGATAAAAGCATCTGCCAAATGTATGTACATGTATAATATGTGAGTGTGTAAATGTATTGCTTGTGGCACGATTGTTTGTCCATCTGATACGAAGGCGTGCGTGTGTGTCTGCAGCATAATCCGAATCAGCAGGAAAGGTTGGCATATGCTCCTAAACTTCCTCTTCCACACTGCCATGACGTTTGGAGTGTTTGCAGGAGGCATCAACCAGATCAAGTACCCGGTAATCTGTCAAGTGGTAAGTCTCCCAGTTCTCCACCCTGTTTATTTGGCCTGAGTAAACTATCTATCTATGCCCAGTGTCTGTGGCTCAGAGCACAGAGTCACTAACATATGGCCTTTTTGACTCTTGAATTGGCATGGCTGCTATTTACCAAGGCACAGAGGGCTCTGTTTGGCAAGGCTGCTTGTTGTTGAGAGGCTAATGTACTGGGCCACTAAAATTGCTGTAGCAGTCCTTATTTCTTCATCACAGACAATTGCCGGTCAGGACAAGTGAGTCGGAATAATTTGATTGTTTATAGCTGCATGCTTACCAAACATATTTTTAGATAATGGCAGTCAATTTAGCATCAGTTGGAAACACATTTATGACTAGATGTATAAGAATGCATTTGAAATGAACAGTACAGGGCCATATTTACAAAACATATGGAGTTAATATGCAAGTGACATTTAAAGGGATAGTTTACCTAAAAATGAAAATACTTTTATCATTTATCCACCCTCATGTCATTCCAAACCTGTATTACTTTTTTATTCTGCTGAACAGTAAAGTTAAACATCACTGTCCCTGATAGACTTCCATTGTATGGACAGAAAACCACTGAGACATTTCTCAGAATATCTTTTTTTTGTTTTACATGGATGAAAAGAGTTTGGAATGACATGAAAGTGAGTTTAGTTTGTGGAGATCTATCCCTTTACCTTAAAATTGTATATCTAATGTTGTAAGGCTGATTTCTGATTGGATAAAGCACAATCATAGTCATTGAAAAATAGTCAATAAACAAACATCTTAAACAGTCGAATTCTGTATTAATGGAGCATGCTGTGATGTTGCTTGATATATTTACCATTGGCAGTTCCTATTGACATTTATTTATAAAACACTTACATTTATAAATGTATAAGTGTCAGCATATAATGGCACAGTTTTTAGATAAAAATAAAAAAAACACGACAGACATTCACAGCAACCCATTCAGCGGCACATATATTTGCCATATATATTGGTGGATGAGTGGGTTTGTTGGATGCAGCAAGTGTGCATTGGAGCAAAGAGGACAACAGCATGACTTCGCTGTCTGAGGAGGATTACCTCAAACTCCCCCTCAGCGCATCCTTCCTCGCACATCAACAAGGCTTCACCCACCCACACACACCCACACACACACACCAGCAGAGATGCTTCAGATTTACATTTCTGTTTCACTGTGCATGAGTGAGCTTTTAATGTTTAATGTTTCTTGTTTGTTGACAGGTTGGCATTATCTTGCACTACTCCTCCCTCTCTAGCATGCTGTGGCTGCTGTTCACTGCCAGGAATATCTGCAAAGAGGTGTCAAAGGCTCCGCCCATACCTCAGGACAGGGATTTACCCGCACAACCACGCCCTAAAGCCACTATTTTCAGGTAGATGGGAGGAATGCTCATTAATTTGCTAAATTATAGTTTTGGTCATCAAGAATTAGTTCTTATTCAAATTTTACAGCTGCAGTTTTTAACTTTTGCCTCTTTGAAGTATAAATTTCTATAAGCTTAAAAAACTTGATTCATGTACTTATGTTTCAGAGTAAGATAATGAGAGTTTCAAAATACTTTTTTTACATGTACCTGCTCAATAACTGATTTTTGTGTATTCTTAATAAAGAAAGTTACACATTGCAGTTTTAAAACTACACAAGCCATATGATTTTCATGAGGTTTGATGTCTGCTTTCTTAAGCGGACAAACAAAACAAAATATGCAATATACTGTAATTATCATATTTGTTGTCATGATGTCAATGTCTTTCTGTCAGCTGTGCATGTGAATCAACAATCAAAAATCAAGTGTGATTCATTTTTCTGTGTAAAAGCATGCACATGACTCCTCAAAAATTATCCTAATTTGACAACAGTCCGGGGGTAGTAATTGCAATTTAAAAGTGCCTTCCTGTGTCCATTCTCTCTTTGTTAAAACTGCTGAATAAAAAAAATCTGAAAACTAGATTTAACACAGTGTTATTAGTACCCGAATCATTAGTTTCCTTGCAGCCCTTATAAGAAATGTCCATCAAACAGATTTATTGTATTACAAAATAAAAGCCTTTTTTAACCCTATTTATCACCTTTTTTCAGATTTTATCTTGTCAGTGGTGGGATCCCTCTCATCATTGTGGGAGTTACGTCTGCTGTTAGCATGGACAACTATGGTAGCAGAGATGACTCCCCTTAGTAAGTCCTACTTGCTTTTGGTGCCCAATTACCTGTCAGTTTTAATGCTTTAATGCTCTCTTTTAGTGAGCCAATAAATATCACAAGTGTCAGTGATTCTGCGAGAAATGTATCTTAATGTTATAAATTACCATGTGGTCTGTAATTAAATGTTGAGTAGTAATGACAGTGTCAGTTTAATCATCTTCTCTGTCTGTGATGCAGTTGTTGGATGGCCTGGGAGCCCAGTCTGGGAGGCTTCTACGGTCCAGTCACCTTCTTGGTGTTGGTCATGTGCATTTACTTTCTCTGCACATTTGTGCAGCTCAAGCGGCACCCGGAGCGCAAGTACGAGCTGAAGGCGATGACCGAAGAACAGCAGCGCCTGGCTGTAGCAGAAATCGGGCACTGCCACGCAGTCAGCGGAGAGCCGGGCGAGCACGGCGACCATTCGGGCTGCACAGCCATCACTGCCTCCATGTTGGCCAACGAGCACTCTTTCAAAGCTCAGTTGAGGGCCACCGCCTTTACACTTTTCCTCTTCCTGGCCACCTGGGTTTTCGGAGCGCTGGCCGTATCACAGAGACGTTTTCTCGATATCTTCAGCTGTCTTTACGGAGCGTTTTCCGTCACGCTGGGGCTGTTTCTGCTCATTCAGCACTGCGCAAAACGTGACGACGTCTGGCATCGTTGGTGGGCCTGTTGCCCTAATAAACCAAAGGTGGAGGTAAATGGGGAAGCAACAGGGAAGGCTGGCCCACCCTCCAAAAATCACAGCCATACACCATCCCACGGGCAGAATCAAATCCACTGCCAGTCAGACTCGTCCTGCCCAGTTAAACCTCTGCTCTCCCCACACCTCCACTCCCCAACGCTGCACTGTAAATTGGATACACTTCCCTCCACCCAGAACCACATAAGCACCTGCTGCGCCACCTTGCACAGTCCCTCCCCCCTGCTTGGCAGCTCCCGCCCACATTCCCTCCCTGACGAACTGCCCCGCCCAACCCTTCCCCTCCAAAGCTGCCTAAAGGACAGGTCAAAGACTCGCTCCTTCAACCGACCTCGCCCCTGCCTCAGGGACTACTCGTGCCACATGACCTCCACCAGCATGGATGGCAGCATGCATAGTTCCCACCTGGACAGCCCTCACAGCGTGCACCTGGACAACCCTCTCACCTGCCACACCTCACACTTGGATACTCAGTTGTCTTGTCACAGCCCCCACCCCGACAACCAGCTGCGATGCCCTAGCCCGAATCCCCACCTCGAGAACCTGGCCTCTCACGGCCTGCACGATGGCCTTTCCTGCCATAGCGTGCACTTAGACAGTCAGCTCACCAGCCACGACGGGCACCTCTGCCACAGACACATGAGCTGTGCCAAAGCAGACCCTTTTTCAAGCTTATGCTGCCCCAAAGTTGACCCCTTTGGCCAGGCAGACGATTGTGACACAGGTCTGCTGATGTACAATTCTGCCAAGATGGCAGATAAAGAGGAGGATGTTATGCTGCACTTGGATATGACCCCTCCACGGGCATCTCTGTCATGCTCCCAGGCCACACTCAGCAGGAAGGGCACTCTCAGCCGGAGAGGGACATTGAGCCGAAACAGCAGTCAGCATGAGGACTACCTGCTTACCTCCAATTCAACAGGTAACATTAGGACTGGACCTTGGAAAAATGAGACCACTGTGTAGGCCTGTTTCTTGCCTGAGCTAAACTACTGTGTAGTCCCAGGGTTCTCCCGAAGCCCTCTCTCCACTGAGCTAAGCTACTGTGTAGTCCCTCTGCTGTGACCTTTTTCCTTCACCCCGTTATCTCATCTGTCACTATACTGTACCTTCTATTCCCCTTTAAGGAGGCATTAAAACCTCTGCTTACCTGTTCTCAGATTTCATGTTACCATTCATCTCTGCTTCAGATGGTTTGTCTCAAGGTTAATCCTCTTGTCATTTTAAAATGGCAGCAAAGAACACGTGCCATGCATTTCATTTAGGTGATCTTTTATAATCAAACCGATTTTTGTACATGGATGTGTTTTTGGTACGGTTACATAATGTGCAATTATGTCATTGTGGATGTATGTGTTGGGTGGAGAGAAAAGAGCGTGTGTGCGTTTGTGTCTGTTTGCACGTGTCGACACACTTGCGCGTATATGCCATATCACAATATTTATTTACACAAGATGAGTCCTCTCTTTAAAAGCCTAAATCTTCCATATTTTTAGTAATTTTATGGGAAGTGGGGAAACACCAGCAACAGATTTCATTATTTTAAAAAGCTGTGAATTATCACTGAGGAATTTGGAATTAAATTAAGTTTGGAATTATTAAATTCAGGCCTTGTGATTTATGTGCCAAACTTTAAAAGAGAATTAAAAATAGTTAAAAGAGAAACTTAAACACTAGGATCTACAGAAAAGTACCAGGTTCAATGTGTTGTGGTTGTCACTGAACTGAGCGATCGTTTTTTCATATACTGACATAAAAACAGCAAATATTCATCTTGTGTTTCCATGGTGACGAATCGTGATGAGGTGCCCAGCTAAAATGCGTTTTGAACTGCATGTACAATGTATCAACACAGCCTATTTAGTTACTGACAATAAGGTGCCAATCAGTTTATGTAATGGCCTTACAGAAAGTCTTATCTTCCACTATAGCATTAAAAGAGTGTTCACTTTAAGGTAGGACACCATCATTTGCTACACTGAGCTACATACATTAATGCATACATTAAACATTAATGATAAACATCTTTGCTTCTTGGAAACACTAGCACTTCTAGTGACCTCACTTGTCACTACTCATTATATTTATTCTAAGCCAATTAACGAGAGCTTTACTTTTGACATTTTAATAAATCGGGCAGTTTCTCATTAAGAGTTTCTATCTAGTCACTGTGCCAAGTAAGTTTGAAGCTTTTAAAATATTACGTTGCCTAAACTGCGAACTTGTCCAACTGTGGAACTACCAGTGGATAAATGATGGCAAACACATGATCACAGATTTACTAACAGCTAGTTGTTTCATTGCTTATTTAAGGTTGGATTGCAATTTAAAGATGGAGATATTTCAAAACCATGTAATTTTTATAAAACGTGCCAACAGAAGTACTGCAGTCATGTAAACAGATTCTTTATTTGTGTTGTGTTTATTTGTGACCTCAGGGATTGTGTTGCATTTCTCACTAGTAAAACCACACAAGTAATAAATTTGCATGCAATTGATATTATATCCCAGAGCGTTCACCAAATTTAAAAAATGAAATACCCCTCATCAACCAAGTCATGCGTTCTGCAGGTGTGTAGCACGTGGATAATGTTAAGCTCTCCTTTGAAGCCCTGACAAATGAAATTTGTCTACCTGCCTTACCATTTGTTGTACTTTACATTTACTCACTTAACCCACCTGTCATTTATAGCATTTAAGAGAGCTGCAGTCATCTTTGGTCAGTACATGTGGTTTGTGCTCTGACCTGACCCAAAGCCAGTTTTTTTAACATTTGTCACAATTTCCAATAAATGTATTTTATCACCAGATGTGTTCTTGTTCTCTTTACATCATAGACTTTAATGTCTAAAGTTGCCAGTTTTATCCTCAAATTAGTTTTTTAGAGCCTGGTACATATTGTGTGAAACCAAAATAATAGCTCAGATAAAAAAATAGGTGGGGAGGTGTTGTCATGGTAACTGAAGAATAATGCAATGTAGTCTGAACTTCTTTTATTAGACGTTTTTTGTGTTACATTCATGAACTAATACATTTAAATGTATAGTTTCTACTTAAAATAAACACTTTCTTAACTCACCTTTACTATTCAAGACAGTATAAGGCTTTTGTTCTTGCCATTTTCATAAGGCAAATCTGTGTGCATTTCTTCAGAACATAAAACCACAAAAAACAGCAAAAATAATGAAGTTGTCAGTGTTCAAACTGTGGTTCGGCCGTACTTCTCCATTTATTACAAAACTGATAGATTGATGATCCGTCTCTGTTAATGTTTAAACAACACTGTGTCAAAAACTTGTTGAAAGTTAAGGACCACAAAGTGTGTATATTTACTATAAAAACAGTTTACATTTTGGGCAAAAAACAAATGTCATGTGGCTTAAAATGACACGGTAATTCTTTCTTGCCCTTTTAATTCTACCGGTACAATTTGTTAATCAAATTATAGGTTGCCATCTGACCGCCCTACAGAGTAAAAAACCGTGCACCCTAATTAGACCCATTTCTCATCAAATCCGTTCCAGGTGAAGGCCAGTGTGCTTTTTCAAACCCATCCCTGAATTCAGCAGGAGGAAAAGCCCTCGGCCTTGAGTCGACAGCTTAGAGTGGTGGTGTATCTGACAGTATTTAGAGCTGCAGGGCCTGGATGTTTGTTTATTCATCATTCCTCTCCGCGCAGCTGATCCTTCCTCACGCATCCTGTTGTCAAGGACTCTGACATCAGCTCGGAGCTGTAGCAACCACGACATGATGAAGAATTGCCAGACACTTTTGGACGTCTGAGGAAATTTTTAGCAACAGCTGGCTGAGGTTTGGAAACTTTTTAGTGTTTAATACTCAACGTTTGCTGCAACATTTAGCGACCCACAAGGTTACCTGAGGTAATCATTAGTCGGCGTAACGCAAACCCTTTATGTTTTACTAACGAACCACGTTGAAGCAAAAGCAACAAAAATGTAATGGTATTAAAAAAGCATTCGCCAGCAGTGTAGTTCTTCAGAAACAATTCAACAAAGTGGTTGCAAGAAAACAAAGACGGATGTCACGTAAAGCTGCTTTCGAGACACCTTGGATTTAGGACATTTCCCACCTTAAATCTGGATATAATATCTGAAACGACGCTCTTCTAATGTTACAAAATATTTTACTGAAGCCTAAACTTTTGTGCTCCAGAAACATTTTATATATTTATTTATTTTCATGATTTTACTTTTCCGTTTCATAAGGCAAACTAAACGCTATTGGCTATTTTAGAAGGAGGAGGAGCCATTCAAGATGTCCCGCCTTAACTTCCTGTTCAGTGAAAGTCACGTCAATGAAACCGAAAAAAGCTGACACTTCAGTGGTCTTTAAAGTAGTTGATCGACTGCAAAATCCACTCAAGTTACACAACCAACTCGCACTGGTAAATGGGATTGCGATGTGTTGCGCTACTGATAGACCCATTGCGTGCTATCGTTTAAATATTCTAAAAAGATGAGCGCTATCACTTTTAGTTGCGCCTGAAATTCAGGGCTACTGCTCTTCACCGTCATCTGCTGGCGGAAGTCAACACTTTCAAACACAATACAGAATTTACCTGCTTTGGGCATCTTTGTCGCATGATTTCTTGCTGGGTTTGACGAGTCTCTTGCAGAGAGATGTTGTCTTTCTCTGACCCAGCTTTATATGAACATTGGGGAAAACCTTAATACAGAAATTAGTTTTAAGATTAAAGGAGAGAAGACTGAGCCCACTGTTAATGTGCTTTGATAGGTCTTTGCATTTGAGTGCCACTAAAAGAATCACAATTACTTCACCCTTTGACACATTATTTATTTAGAGTTTCACGGGGCTGTCTGACCTATTTATTTTGTGCCTTATATAAAGGCAGGCAGGTTACTCTAGTGTGCTGTTTTTGGTTTGAGTGGTAATGGACAGAATGCACAACTCAGAGTCATAAGCTGTTAGAGAGAAACGGGGGAAGAGGAATAAGAAGGGACTAGAAAGGAAAGAAGTAGTGAAGTAGATCGGTGTGGGTGGAAGAGAATCTAAAAGAGTGGTGAGCTGGATAAGCAGACAGGTGTCAAAAATATCCACTATTTTTAGTTTTTAGCAGTTTTATATTGTTGACCACATAATGTGGCTACTATCTATATTAAACACCTTTATCTTCTAATTGTTCAGCTAATGACAGCCTGAAATTAAATTTAGTAAATTGTCATCACTCACATGATTAATAATTTCTGTGATTACTAAATATCCTAGTTCTTTTGTTTAAATAGATAGAAACCTCCAATTAAAAAACAAAACAAAAAAGGAGTTGTCACTGCACTATGCTCTACAGGTGAAAAGCTACATTACTTGCATAGTACAGTTAGTGCTGTAATATTCAAATAGTAACCGCATGACAAAAGCTTAATCAGAATTGTCTCGTTTCTTTTCTCATCCTGGTGCATTAATGCTTCATTTCTCATGAGTGGGCTGCCATCCCTCTTCCCCGCGGGGCACTTCATGGCCTGAACCACTTCAATGGCAGGAAGTCAGAGGCACTCCGCAGATAGCTCTGGTACAAGCCTGACCTATTTAAATCCTGTCAAAGCACTGAACTTGTCGCTTACTTGCCTGCACAGTGTGGGTCCACAGGTTTTAATGAATTGTATTAACAAATATCATTGCATGCTTTTAATCAATCCAAAATCAGTCCTTCAACTCTCATGTGATCTTTATTGTGTGTTATGTGATGCAGTAATGAGGCTCCTCTGACTGTATATTTATGTTACATTAACAATAAATACGTTTTTAAAAATGTAGTTGTATGTAGTTGTGCTAATGCATTATATATAACTTTGATCCAATTACTGGCAAATCATTTAATACCAGTGTATTATGTCAACGATATATGACAAATGTCAGTGCTGTAAATATGGATTGCAGTTTAAAAACAAAATAATTTAATGGCATAAAGTTTGCATGTGCTTGTCATCTATTGAATCTCCAGAAATTGATAAATTTAACAATCTTTTTAACCTATGGTTGGGTCGAATATAAAAATTTTCTGGGTTAATTTAACCCATCAGTTGGGTTTGTCCCTTTTTGACATAATCATGGGTTAAAAAAACAACCTGGTGTTTTTAGAGTGTAATGTGTAGATTACCATATATCTTCTGTAACATACATTTACTTATTTGTAAACTTTATTCATTACAGATTACAAGCAAGGAAATAAGTGTATTTGTATATACACATAAATATACACTTGTGTTTGCTGAATTAGTTTCTGAATTAGGCCTATGCTTGGGCCTAACTTAATGAAATACTGCCACCTAGAGTAAGAGTACCTAATAGCAACATTTCCTATAATAAATATTTCCATTCAAAGTGTTCCTATTTAATTATAAAAAGCGCAACAACACCGACAATAAAATCAAAGAGTCATAAACCAGTCGTCATCTTCAAAGGTATTTACATTTATTAAAGAAGGAACTGCAAGGAGGTAAATACAGTACAATATAGTGTCAACCTGGTGCATCACATTTTAGGCACTTAGCATAAAAAAATAAACTTGTCTCTCAGATCCCAATAAAACCTGTGACATGGGCATTACAGCCAGAAGGAAAGACATTTTTTGCCTCAGGACAAACATTATTTGGTTGACAGATGAGTGAGTGAAGACTCTTTCAAGGCTTGACACATTACTAGTTTGACGCTGGGCCATTTCAGCTGAATATTAATCAATGGTTAAGGTTTGCATAAACGACTCTACTATTTCACTTGTATAACAGTGATTGTCATGTCACAAAGACCGTGAAGAACAGACTTAGAGTGAACATTGATGAAACTAAATCAAAACTTTCTAGTCCAACAACATGTAACCTACTGGTTAAATGCAACATAAACAGTCCAAACATGGGAAAGCAAAGCTTAAGGGAATGACCACTGATACATCTTTACAGCTATAAAAACTCTGAACACTACTATTAAATCAAGGACGCTACTTAAATCAAGGATGGATTATTACCTCTCTGCCATCAAAGCTTTGTCATACACAATCAAGCACCATAGACAAAGATTTACTGACCAACATATTAAAATGTCTTTTCTAAAGATTATGTATAGCAGATCAGATCACTTGCGAGTAGCCTATCCAGAATCAATAAAGGAAAAAAAATACATTTGCAGATTGACAGATACAATTTAAAACAGCAAATTTTATTAGTTCTGGAAAACTTACTTATTTGACCAAAAAAAAAGATAATTAGATACTGAATGTATTAGCTCTGCTTCTGTTTATGCATTATTTTCGTCACATGGTACGACTGAAAATCAACATATTGGTGATATCAATAGAACACCCTGGATTAGGATGTCTCCTAATGGACCACTACTTTTAATACAGATGGTTTACATAACAAAAATCAATCAGGTCTAACAGGTAAGAACGGTCACAACTTAACCTTTGAACTCTACTAAGCACACAAGAATCTTACAAATGTGGACTTTGAAAAGAAAAAGACCTTCTAGTCAAAACTTTGAGGCAGAATGAGGCACTCAAGTATCACAGAAACATGAAAATGCTGTTAGTGTTTGGTTGGCTGTTTGAGGTTTGATGGCTTGCATCTCGATACATCCTGTTTAATAAAGCATAATCATACAGGTGCATTTCTTCATTTGAAAAGAGGAAAGATACAGATACAACAAAAACTGAACAGAACAGATGTAAATGTTTACAGAGAAAACTTGCATTTATTATAAAGTCCATTATTGCTACTAAAATGACCCCGGGTCTGTGTTGATGTAATGATGGGAGATGCATGGCACCAGCAAAACGTAAATCTGACCCAAACAAACAACATGAGAACATTGAAATACAGCGTATTAATGGCAAACCACCTCATAGGACACGTTATAGTTTTAAAAGGATGGCTTCCACAGGAACCAGTTGGTTTGTTTTTAGAATTTGTCATGTTCGTCACAATTCCTAAAATAATACTAATAAAACTTGCAGGTAAACCCAAACATTTTTAACAATTTTATAATATTAAAGAAATAAATGGGAAACTTGTGTTCAGTAGGGTCTGTGGTGACCTTTTACAATGTAGGTATGGCGCGTGTAGCCACCTTAAATTGTACATAATGTTTAGATCTACAATCAAACACAACTTCATAATGAAGATATTTTTTATAAACTGGACCATTCATTCAAAGATTATGGAATTACCTGAGAAATCTGTTCAATTGTATGCATTTAAAGAGGTCTATAAGAGACAGCACCTTCTTTTCATACCAGTGATCTTCCTGCGTGCACCATAAACATACAGTGTGTCCAGTTTTCACAGTTCCGTTCTATACATACTCGAGAGTTTCCATTTAAATATACAAGGGTTGAAATTATTTACATACAAACTGGTTTCAGGTACCAAACTCTCTTCTATTACACTATACCCTTTAAAAGCTTCCGGAGAAAAATCTATGGAAAAATAATATCGACAGGTTAACTGTATTTTACTGTAATATTAAAAAAGGAAATTATAATAAACAAACTGTTTTCTACAATGGTGGATGGCATTTGGCCCAAACCAGGGGCTCTGTAGTTTGCATTAGAACAGCTTATTCCAGTCTCTTGTCGCTTCCATAAGATGCCGCTGACCGTGGCCAATCCAGTCCTCTTGGTTGCTGAAGACTCGACCACAAAACCAGCAACAAAACGTTGCCTGCTGCTCTGAACCAGCAGATGAGGACCTCACCACCTCATACTTATTTCTGCTCGTCTTTTTTAACTTTAGTTTTAATATGAATCTCTCCGCAACAGTGCGTCCAACCGGCCTTGGTCTGGCAGCAGCATTGCTGTTGGAAGCATTCAGCTCAGAAAGGGCTTTAACTGTACTTTGGGACAACGCCACTTTGACAACATCCCCTTTGTACTTGTTCACGCACCTCATGATGCTAGCAACTTCAGGGATGTCTGCATCGGGGTGGTTCAGCACAACCACAGGCTGGTTTCGACGGGGACATTTGATTTCTTGAAGTGGACTAAAGGGACAGAGCCTCAGCGTTCTCTCCGTCCTTTGCGACAGGCTCCCATAATGAGGTAGCATCTTTCTCAGTTGATGACTTGCTTGATACTCTCCTCGTTTTAGAAGAGCTCTCCATTATGTCCTCGAACAAAGCCCTTCTCCTCCGCTTCCTTTGACTATGTGGGCGAGTGGGACAGGGAGTGAGCGGCGCCTTCTGTAATGCTACATTATGATCGTTCCTGCTTTTCATTTGAGCATTTGATGGGGATACAACATGTTTAAGCTGTGCTGGAATGAGTTTATGAGAAGCATTAGATGTTTGCAGGCCTGTTGATGCATTGGTGAAAGATTTATGGGAGGACATCAATAAACAAGGTGACTGTAAAGAGCTGGTGGCAAGATATACAGCCTTTTTGCCTGTGGTGTATGGAGTGGTGGTGAGATATCTGGCACCGTTTGGACCTTTAAGGATCTTAAGGAAGACCCTGTTTTTACCACCCTCATTTCCTTGGTTGCTCTGGTTCAAAGCTGTACCGTCTGAATTATTCAAAGGTGCACCTGATTTAGCTGGAGAAATGTATCTTACCAAGTAGGCTTGTTTTCCAATCTGCACGGTATTGGTTTTATCTGCTGCTTTCACAGGCATGGCCAATACAGGACGGGTGGCAAGAACAGTCTTTGAATTCGCACCAGTAGATTCATTGTTAACCTGGGTAACTGGTCTCTGAACTAAATAACAAGTCTGTGGCATGTTGGTTGACTGGTCCCCTGATGAAGACTTGACAGCACCTGATAAAAGTATAGGTCCTTTAAGAGCAGCAGCATTGACAAAGAAGCGATTTCCACTGATGCCTTGCGTCATTTGTGCAGATGTTTGGCCTTTGGTTACCCCACTTGAATTCTGTGCAGCCATTCCAATTCTACCTCCATTTAAAGTCACAGCTACTCCTGTGGTCCTGTTGGGCGTCTCAATCCCAGGAACATAGGACACGTTAATTTTGGGAGAACAGGACTTGGTAATCAACTTGAATCCAGCACCACTTTTTAGCTGAACCGGCACAGCATATGGATTCTCTGAAGTTTGAAGAAACATCTGCTGTTTTCCTTCAGGCGTTTGCAAGATCCTAAGTGTAGTTTTGGTTGGCTTTACATTTTCTTGTACTGTAGTTGAATTCCTCATTCGTTCTTTCTCAAGCTGCTGACTGATGATGGCATCCGAGTGCTTTTCAAGTATCTTGCCCAACACAGATGCAGTATGTAAATTTGCTGGTACCCTATCGCCCACAAGGGCAACATCTTCCTGTTTCGTGCCTGACACAGATGAAGAATCCGTTTCTCTTTCCTTCTCAGGAAGCACAGGAACTAGTGAATCGTCAACAGTAGCTATGCACTCATCAACCTCAATATCACTATCTGACACACGTTCAAATTCTCTCTCTTCACTTTCAGCGATCAGGTCGCTGCTATTAGCCTCTCCATGTTTGCTACTTTCTAAATCATCATCTTGTTCATGTGGAAGAGGAGGAGATGCAGGCAGAGTTAAGCTCCAGTCACCGAAATCATCCCCGCATTCCTCCTCCTCCAACATCTGTGGTGAATCTTCCTCATGCTGCAGTGAGTCAGGCGAGCTGCCTGAGGTATCTTTAGAATAATTGTGAAAAGTAAAAACCTCTTGATTTGGGGAATTGAGAGAGTTATTTTCAACCTCTGAACTGCAATCTTTGTCATCTTCTGATTCGCCTGTACTAATTTTATGTTGTGGACTAAAATTTGACTTGCTAGTAGTTAATTTAGTGGACTTAAAATTTGTCTCATTTAAAGCAGAAGAACAACTTTTAACATTTGGGGGAAATCGAATGTGCTCTCCAGCTAATGAAAACGAGGGCAATGTTTTAACGGCAGTCTTCTCATATGAGGTGTGAAATTTATCAATGTCAGAATCCTGTCTATCTTCAGCCAATAAATCACAGATTGTGTTCCTTTCTACTGGACTTTTAATAACTGTGTTCTGTTCAGTATTATTGTCACATGTTTTGAAATCTTCATCATTCAAGTAATTATCATTTCCTGATTTAGAGACCATTTTAGATTGCCGGATATTGGTTCTTGTAGACGTATCATCTTCAGGGTCCGGTTTTACATGGGAAATTGCATCAGAACATGTCATTTCATCAGCAGGCAACTGTGATACTGAGTGTTCATCCATATCTGAAGCCAACACTATAGCTTTATCTTTAGAGGATTCTTTTTCAGCCATTAGCGAATCAGAAAGTGTGGTGGGTGGGTCTTCTGAATGGATCTCATCACTGGAGCTTTTTTCACTTAAAGAGAACAACGATACCTCATGAGGTGATGACTTTCCATTGGATTGACTGCTCTGATACAAGGAAAGTGTAAGATCTTTTGATGTTGTAGATGGTACGTCAACATTAATCATGGCTGAAGGAGACACTACTTTATCCTCTATCAAGGGAAGATGGTTACCAGTGTGATTTTCAACTTCCTCTGGCTCTTCTTTTATTGAAGGCTTCAAATCAGTTTTAGCACCAGTCTCATTGGATTCTCCTGACTCTAAACTGACAAACGATCCTAAGATCGGTGAGAATGAGGAACTGGGGCTACTGGTTGTTTTATCTTCATCTTCACCAAGGTTTGAATCACAGATCTCGTTTTCAGTGGAGTCCTCCTGTTTTGCTGGTATGACTTTGAGAACCAAGTGTTTTTTACCATCTACCATCTTAAAACCCATGACTTTAGTGGTGCAATTAGGTGGAATAGAAATTTTATTTTTCACCATAAGAACAGTCAGTCCATTACTGTTGGTTGGATTCAGAAGTCCGCTTGCAGGACTGCTCTCATGCTCTTGTAACTTTGGTTGTGGTGGTGTTGATGGAATGATTTGCAAACTTTGTGGCTCACTCTTTATGGGAGACTTTGTCCATTTATTACTCTCTTTTGTAACCCCAACAGCTCTTTCAAGGAACTGCTGGGTTTCCTCCAAGGTTTTTTCAGGATTAAACAACCTGCCATTATGATCTAGGAGACCCACACCAGGGAGCGAGTTTAGTTTTGACATCCACTGTGGATCTCTGGATCCTCCACCTGGAGGATTCTTTTTAAGCAACAGTTTTAGTCCAGGTGAATTAATGCCGGAATTGTCCTCATTTGCTCTCCACTTGTTTGTTCTGTCCACCTCTTCGCCGTGCACCACAGTAAGATGCTTGCTTAAATACTCTTTACGAGCAGCACTGTAGCCACAAATGTGACAGGAGAAAGGAAATGTCCCAGAATATCTTTGAAGCTCTCCTTGCGTTGGGCTCACATGTGGGCTTTTAACACATTTGTGATTTCGTTCATTGTGGTGATGCATGTGTTGAACAAAGGTTCCGGCATCTCTGGTAGTAAACTCACACTTTTTGCAGCGAAAATATCCATTTTGGCTGTGGCAGTTGGTGTAGTGCCTGGTTAGCCAAAGAAGCGAATATTGTGCCCCGTCGTTGCAAATCTCACATGTGACTAAAGTGTTCCGATGCCCAATGCGATGCCGCTGAAGGGCAGAGAATTCGTTGGTGACAAATGAGCACAGATCACATGGATAAGTTGGAAGGGTTCCTTTGTGAGCACCTTGAAAGTGTTTCAGCAGATCGTTAGGGCTGTAAGTGGTGTTGTCTTTGCATTCGGAGCAACAGAAACTCAGTATTTTTCCAGAGAAGATTGCACCCTGCTTTCCAGGAGCTTTGCCATCTGTGTGAACATGATCGGTACCTGACTCCTCAGGGGCTGTTTCATCTTGGTCACCATGTTCATTGCAAGAGGCTGTCACTGTAAGCTGATGTGCCAGCTCAAGAGGCAAAATGTGCTCCAGTGACGTGTCATCATCCTGGCTCTGATCGTGGCTTTCAGGGGGATCATCTGATGTTGTCAGGTCAACCTCCATGCTTTAGAATAAAGGTTCCTGCAAAAAGTAAAAAAAAAAACATTTTAATGTATTATACATGATTTTTATACTTTTTCAGCATTAAAAGATGTGTCAACAACAGATACTTGAAAAGGGTTTTAATACGCTTTTTGTTAAACACAGATGCAACATATTAAGAGTAAAATGATCACACACATAATTTCTTCCACTGGACAACATTACAATGACCTTTACAAAATAACCATCACGTAAATAACCTCTTCTGTGTAGTCTACATTTAATACAAGTATTTGCATGAAATGATGTATGATTGCTGTCCTGGTATTTTAAATGTAAAAAAAAGATCAGAAAAATTCAGTATGCTCATTTAGCTACTTATTTATCAATTCCACTACAAGTTCTTACAAACAACTATTCCAGCCTTTTTAAGTTTGAATAACTTTCAATTCTTGCAAAAATAAGAAAGTAAAATGAAAAAAAAGAATTGCAGTTAAATTACAACATTGTATAAGTAGCATAACTGAGGAAAACGCAGGTGTCAGATAGGGATGTGTGTGATTTGTACTTTGCAAGTGTGCAATTCCAGCATTATGAACATGACACATTTAGTCAAAACATGAAATAGAAATTCTCACAGAATGTATTTATTACCAATACAATAAATCATCTGTTTACATTTTACTAAAACCCTCTTAATAGAGTCCAGACATCAGAAAAATATCAGTCTATGCACAAGTTCTATTTTAATCATTTGAAATATGCATGTTTTATGAATGTGACAAAAGCAGCAAACATTGTTTTAGAGACAACATACATTGTGGGATTTCTGTGAATGATATTACACAAATGAGAAGAAATAATACCCAACAGAAGGAAAAGAAATCACTCTTCAAAGAACATAAAATAGTCTTACTTTATTTATGAGGAATATGGACATGACAATTCTGAAAACAACAGACATATCTGATTATGGAAAAATCATGCTTTAAACATAAAAAAGCTTAAAAAGACCTTACATGGGTATTTAAACCACCAAATGAGATCATTCCACCACTCTGAGATCATTATGGAGAAAACCTTTCATAAAACCTTTTTTTCAAAGTAAGGTTGACATCTGCATGAATTTGCACAAATGTATTTGGCATCACTGTCTGTTGAATGCTTTTAACTTTTAACATAAAGGTCATTGGGGATTTACATTTGTAAACAAATACACATTTTTCATACATGTCACACTTACTGTTTAGCCTAAAATTACTTAAATTGACCAATGTCAAAATGCACATGCAAGCTTTAAAGAGTTAATTACACACATCTGTGTGATTGCAACAGGAAATCATGCTATAAGCAAATCTCAAAATGCAAATATGATTTATGTCACACTGTGCACCTAAGGCTTTTTAAAATGCCTTACAGAATAACATGTTTATTTAAATAATTCTTCACCTATTATTAGTACCATTTGAAAGTTGAAATTGAATTGTGACAACCTCCATGCATAAACTATTTTCTTTGTCAATATGATTTACAATAGGAAAAGCACACAAAATCACTCAATGTATAGCAAACACAAAGTCTCACAAGATCTGCAGTATATGTTAAGACAAGATGACAAGTAATGCCACTAAGAAGGTCACAGCACATCACTTATGTAAACTCATAAGAACACATATGAAATCTCACGTGTCAAGTGTAACTTCATCAGTATGATTCTAGCATTTACATGCATGTCAAAGCACTTTATTATTGTAACAGTAGTCTAAAATGCGCGTTTATTCAATTTCCAGAGCTGGTGCATTAGCAAAACTTTTGACCAGGCTTGCACTAAGCACTCCACAATTACTCTGTAAATGCATAAACAAAGTTTGTCAAAATAAAGCATGTCGCAAACTTAAAAAACATGCCACAAACAAGCATTAGAAAACAACGAAGCTCTGTATCAGCAGATCATTAAAGACATTTTTTTAAACTGACTTGACATTCACCAACTTTGTGCAAAGCGGACACGCACAATGCACAGCCAACTAAAGGAAGTGCCATGTCAATCGACTCAACGCGACAATTATGGCCGTGCATTTCTGGATGCAAACCGACTATCCCGCGACTCTCTCACCGAACACATCAACACATGTCACTTAAAGTAATTCACCCACAACCCGGTTATTTATCCGGATAAACAAAAAGCAACTAGCCCCCACCCACGCTAGACATAATGAAACGATTAAAAACAAAGAAGTCAACGCAAAAGCGCATTACTCAAAAAAGTGACGGATACAATAGTATGGTATGTGAATATGTGATAGTTTGAAAAAGCTGTTTCGAATCGAGCAGTTTATATAAATTTACCTCTTTTTTCTCTTTAGACTGGCAGGTCGGTGACGGCAGCCATGACAGTTCCATCCGGGTTCCGCTCGCCTCGCTGCGCGTGAGGCAGGAACTCAGAGCGGATGAATATGGATTACCTGCAAAGGCTCATTAGGTTTCCTTTACTAACATGTTTTTCTTATTTTTTCTTCAAGCAAATTCTGGACATAAATTAAAATGTGCCTTCTGAGAATTAAAGGCTAAATTCCGATTAATTTCTAACAATTGTATTAGGACCATCATGTTATTCTTTGTCCGTAAAGTCCAGCTTTAAAGCTGATCATGCATGCTGCTGTTTGGTAGACTCTGGGGAAGCCATGACTCACACTAGATCATCGCGCGCCATCTTGACCTACTATATCATAACACTAATGTTACATCGTTACAACAGCGTTTATCAGCTCGTTTCTATTAATACTGGCGCCCAAAACATGCTGCAAATAGATGTATGAATCACTGTGCTATCATGATGACGTGATATTTCTTTCATGGTAGTTACCTAACAAATGTATGTAACACATCATCAACAGATCATAGCTCCCCATACAATCATTATCCTTAAGTATAATGCATTGTCAAAGATTGAAATAAATATTTGTTAAACCAGCTTTTTGTTAGACAATTAATACTGTCAAAAAGAATATTAATTTCATCATGTTATAAATGAAAATGTAAGTACTGTAAACAGTAAACACACTTATTTTCGTCATGTTTATAGCTACTACTCCTTATCTCATAATTAGATTATGAGATTTTAGCCTGGATTTCACATATAAGGTATCATACCAAATGATATATCCATTAACAAATCCCATTAATACTGTATTGTTTTGATAGTTTTAAATTAATTATATAAATTATTTATAAATTAAAATGTAAAAACGCATTTATTATTATCAAAATGTAAATTATATTACTAAAGAAGGATAAAATAATCTTAAAGTAATATTTAATAATATATTTTAAATATGAGTTTAAATCATTGTATTGTTATGTTAAGCATCCGGTTTCTTTAAAAAATACCACAGGACTCTGGTGTAATAAACTGTTAAGAAAATCCTTAAAAATAAAAGTATTATCCATAAAGATCTTTTGGGTTTCTTGCCACCAAATGCAGCTTCTATAGATGGCACATGATCAGACATGTCTGAATTGTAAAATAGTGACTCTTAAGGTACCCAACTTATCCACTGAAATGGGAGTTTACCTACATTTGCTTAACCTTTACTTAGGTAAATTTCGATTACATATGTAAATAATGAAAAATAGGCTAGATTTGATTTATAATAAAAACTAATTCTAGGCCATAGGTAAACTATGGTCAGAAATTTAACAGGCATTGAAGAATAAGGTGTCAACAAAATATTCCCAAAATGAGTGAAAATGCATAGTGATTTTTCAATAATAATATAATTTTTCTTTGTTGTTTTATATGTGATATATTTAAAAAAATATTCTAATCACTATATCTAAGTCTATGATTATTGACTAATTTTGTACCTGATGAAAGTGAAGAATATGAAACTTAGTTGTGAGACATTTATACAAGGAGCCCAGTAGATTTTACAGTAAAATGATGTCATGTACTGGATGTCATGTAAGGAATATAGATGATAAAGTAGACCCAGTTTATACCAATCATCTTATGTCTCACTGCTTGAACTATATACCATACAATCTACAAGATTTAGTAGTTTTTATTTGGAAATGTAAGATACAATTCATAAAATAATAACAAGAGAAGCATATAGGAGTAGTTTATAATCAGAAATGAACAAAACCATGAAATGATTGTTGTATGTAAACTGTAATGCTTGAGCTTCATAAGCTTTATTATTGCATTCACAGTCTTGACATATCTGTGCTGTTTTCAAGTAGTTAGGAGGAAATATGTGTCACATGTAATTAATCACACTAGTTTTATTATTGTCAGAAAATGACCATAAAGTTCTAGTTCTATGTGTCTGGGGTCTATTCATATTAATATGGACATTATCACAGCTGTTGAAGGGTATGAATCAGCACTATAGCAGTCTTTGTATTAACTGATTGGGGCATATCAATCAAAGAGGCACATTAATCAAACCTATTTGCACCCATGATGTCATGTGATCTTTCCCTTTGATTAATCAGAGTATAACTAATTTTAAAATTTTATTGCAAATGAGGATCTTTTAATTTCCTGTGTGATATGAAATACCACCACTGATTTTGCATATGTTAAGCAAAAACTTTTTTATGATAAAGGGAAGTACATTTTTAAATGTTAGCGGATTAAACACAAAGTTGTTGTATACTACATTGTAATTTTGTGCCCCATTTTCTCAGTAAACAGAAACATTAAATATATTTAAACTGTCATATGAAAAATAAATAAAAATAAATTTATTTATGATATAGTTAATTTACTAATGTAATTGTGTTTGATATATAATTGAAATATAATTTAAGGATTATAAATGTTTATGCTTATATTAGCAATAAATGTAACATCATAACAAATTATACATTATTTTCTCATTGAATATTTCTTAACCATGTGTAAAAAAAATAATTCCAAGGTTCATGCCATAATATAAAATTACATAACATATCACAACCACTGAGATTTATTAACTAAAACTTATGTTATTGTAATTTTATGCATTTATATAATTTCTTATTTGCTTTCTTAATAGTTTATGCATAAAACAGTGTATTAACAGTCATACTGTATGTGAGATATTTAAAATATATATATTTGTGTGTTAATTCTGCATATGCTTTAAAAGTTTACAACTTTTAAAACAAAGTATTATTAAGAGATTAAGTAAATCATAAGGAATATCTTTTATAAACAGTCTTACAAATTGTCTTAATATGTTTGCAAATTGGTGCTTGCAGAATTATGTTTTTGATAACCACCAAAGGAAAGTGCATGAATGAGGTGTTAATAAAGGTGTGGCATGTATGAAGGTGTGACTGGGGCATTGGAGATCATAGAGGTCACTTAATCTTCAAAGTGTACAGATGTTAGGACCTCCCACTTAGGACCAAGGAGGGCAGGTTTAAATAGTGTCAGCCTCCAGTCTTCAAGCAGTAGCACAAGAAGCAGTAACAGTTCAGCTTGATCTACTCAGATCTCAGAATTAGACTCCTCAAGTGACCATAATTTCATTAATAAATATGTGGTCTGACTGCATTGGTAAGAATTTTTCCTTGTTTTTTGTGTGATAATGAAGTTTTGTTATGTTGTTTTTTGCATCATATATAAATTAACTGTTTATGATGTGCATTAATATAACTCTATATTCTCATTCTTACAGCTCAAGATGGAAACTCACAGGCCAGTAAGATTGCAGGCCGCAGGAAGAGAACTTGTTTTACCAAAGAGCACTTGGAACTTCTACGAATGGCTTTCAGTGTTGACCCATACCCTGGCATAAGTGTCAGGGAAAGTCTGTCCCAAGCCACTGGTCTTCCAGAATCACGTATTCAGGTATGTTAACATCACTGCATGATGCTACTAAAAAAGGCAGTTATTACTGTGTATGAATAGCAATTGTAATATATAAATGCTAATACATTTTTTTTTATTTTCCAGGTGTGGTTTCAAAACAAGAGGGCCAGAACCCTGAAGAACAGAGCCACTCGGAGCTCTCCCCAGCTAGACAGTACCTCTCCTCTGCCAAGCCCCTTTCTACCTCCTTACATGGCCAGTGTGGGGGCCAATGGGCAACAGAGAGGCATTCAAGAAGAAGCCTTCAGCATTTCTCAACATCAGATGCATCAGACATCACCACAGCACTTTACCTTTCCACCAAGAGACTACAGCACACCAGCTATTAAGCCACGACAAAGCAGACTGATGGGAACCAGCTCTTGTTCTCCATCTTATCCTGCTGATCTACAAGCTATGGCAGACAGCTGGAGCTCTTTGGAAAGCACACAGTCCACTCCAGAGTCTACATGGAGTCCAGCAGCGCAGAGTTTTGGGAATACCTACAATGATGAAGCTCATATGTTCCTCTACCCACCACCTCCTTACCCCACTGGAAGTGCCAGGGTTGAGTTTGCTAGTGGCATGGAGTCTCTACCAACTTCCCCTACTTCTTCTGATTCTGCATTTTGGGACATGGGACTTGATAACAGTTCTCCATACTCTGAGTTTGACAGCACATGGGACAGGCTTGCTGAAGAACAGCCTGTTGCTCAACTTCCAGATCTGGGTCCACAGTGTCTGGAGGAAGTCCTTGGTGAAATGCAGCCTGCCTGGTGGAACTTCAGTGGCCAGATGGATCTACAGTAATCTTTCAAATATCCAGAAACAAGAATGACTGAAGACAGACAGTTGAACTTTATCTGAGAGATTTAAATTGGTTCTTTTAAACTGTATTTCTTAGCTAACTTTGTTGAAAGAGTTTGAAAATGCAGAAACAACAAATATCCACATTGGGTAATAATTTAATGAACTTTATTTATTATTAATTATTTGCATTAGTTGGAAAAAGCAGCCTAGTGCTACACCATAATGTAACTTATTTATTTTGATGCTATTTTAAAGTATTAGAGAGCAGTTAGGATATTTATTTATTTATTTCAGTTAGGTTAGTTTTTTTATTTCTACATATTGTAATGAACCTTACACGGACCTACACTGACACTTTGCTTAATTTATGGTTATTTATTTGAAATAAAATATTAAAATTAATGATTTTGTCTGTGGATTTCTTACAAATGAGTCTTTTCATAACTATTTACTGAAGACGCAATAACCATTATTCATTTTACTCTTTTAATTCGGTTTATTCATTTTACTTAGGTTTATTTGTTTTACGTTTTATTTATCTTTATTATAATACATTTTTATAAACGTATTTAATTTTGGGAAAGAAAAAGAAAAGCCTTTGAAGAGAGCGGATCATTTCTAACAGGGAACACAGTTTCAGACGACAGGCGTTTTTGAACGTAACTACTTCCGTTTCTAACCGGAAGAGCAACACACGTGTAAACAGTGGAGAGAGTCACGCTGTGGGACTGTGATATGATAACTTGAATTAAGATTTTCACATTTTACTCCATATGTGCATAGTTTTTGAATAAAGTGTAACCACGGAAGGTAAGCGTATATATATCTGTGCAAGTGAATGTATAGACAAGACTGTTTTGGTTTTAATTTAAGGACAGATATATTTTTTACTTTAAATTATTCAGTTATTCCATTAAACAGTTATAATGCTTTTTAAATTTCATAATGTTTTTGAGTTAGATTGTAGATTGTATGTTAAAACATTTTGTAATGTGAAATGTATTCTGTCTATAAAGCACTTGGTTTCAGCTTCACAGACGTTGCCATTTTAATGCATAGAAAGTATTGCCATACTGCCGCTGATTGTTCAAAGGATTTAATTTTGTTACAATAACTTGTCATGCAGTAGAATACTTCTTTAAATGTGTTGTATGCAAGTAGCTGGTGTTATTTAGATGTGTTAGTTTCAAGCTCTTCTAAAAAAGATTAATTTACAGACTGTAAGCAAATGGGAACAAGTCTTGTAACTATATTTTGAGATCAGTTTTATTAAAGAATGATATGTGCTGATCTGCATTATCTCCTGGCTTTCAAGGAGTAAAGATGGAGAAGAAAGAACACAAGAAGCACCAGCACAAACACAGTGGACCCAAAGCAGAAAAGAAGAACAGAAAGAAGGAGAAGAGCTCTGAACAGGTGCAGGATGAGCGCAAGAGGAACCCTCGAGCATTTTCTGTACATTCAGCTGTGCGTATGGCAAGAACCTTCCACAGGTCAGTCCTCATTCAGCTTTATTCCTTCAATCTGTTTGTTTTATTAGTAGACTTAACAAACGCACAAGCACTTTGGCCACATTTAGGTTTTGTGATATGACAGTACTTTACATTATATAATTTCCATGAGCAATTCTGACAAGTTTAATATTGTGTCCTTCTCAAATCTAAAGACGTCCTAACTTTTGTGTAAGCTTTGAATTCACCAGTAAAGT